>CM045496.1:28565187-29165187 GCA_024704745.1 Rosa lucieae | reverse complement strand
TTATTTTCAGCGGTAAGTTACGTCTTCTTCTTCTTCTCCTTGTTGTTTCGTGTATATTGATATTACTTCGATTAATTTTTGTCTCAAGAGCATGGTAGATTATGTCCACAATCTCGTGGTTATGGCGGTTTTCTAGTTTTGATTCAAGGGCTTTACTTTACTTTTGGGTTTTGGGTTTGCATTTATATATTTGGTTTACTCTGGTTTTTATGTTTGGGTAGTTTGTTGGGGAGTATTACTAAACGCCCACCATGTGTATGATGAAAAGCCCCAACGGGTGCTGGCCAGAATGAATCTGGATTTAGATCATAAACTACTGTGAAAGAGTCTCATCTGGGTTTCCTGTTCTTTGGGTTGCTGCTGATTATTGCATGTTTGGAGAAGTATCCATTTCACTAGCCGAAAAAGAGAGAAACAGGAGAAGTGGCAAATTCAGATAGTGAGAGGAAAACAGGATTACATTTTAAATCTATAAATTGCTAGGGAAGATAGGCGCCAGACCGTTATAGGACTAGTTATGATATGCAGGAGGTTTCTTTTCGAAGCGGAAAAATGCTAGGCAATTGACCCCTGGCATTGAAATCAGTTGAACTTTTGTTATGATGGTTGTTTCTGAATTTTTTTTTATTTCCTAATGCCTCAGTTTTAATGGTAATGGATTTCACTGACTGAGAGATGAGGTTTAGCCATTTAGAACATCTGAGCTTATTGCTTAGTCAAACAAACAGTTTGCTTTTTGTGGTGGATGGCTCATCTTTTACATGATCTAGGGCTCTAGGCTAATCATTAGATGAACAAATTCAAGACTTTGGTGAATTATTATGTTACTCTTCCATTCTCTGTGAGCTGAAAATCTGCTTCTTCTTTTTTCCTTGCTTTTCTGCATATTTCTAGTAGGTACTGTTTATATTCATCAAGGCCTTTGAGTAATGGGTGGACTGCCAACTGAAAATACTTCCTCTGCCTTGGCTCTGCCAGCCTTGCAGCCAAATCAAGGATCGGCTGTCACGAAGTCCAGCTTGGACACTAAGCCAAAGAAGAAGATCTGCTGTGCTTGCCCTGATACAAAGAAGCTGCGAGATGAATGCATTGTGCAGCATGGTGAAGATGCTTGTGCAAAATGGATTGAGGCTCACAAGACGTGCCTTCGTGCAGAGGGCTTCAACATTTGAGATTGCTGGACATGATTAGGAGAATAAAATGAGCATTAAACAGTTTTGAAATGAAACCATTACTTTAGGGGTACACATACAGGATGATATCTGAAAGTTCAAGAATAATGCAAGGAAGTGGAACTTCTGTTAACTGTTACTTTGATATTGTTTCTCGATTAAATTGATTCAGTTGGGGTAAACATTGATTGATGATTTACAATCAGATGACTTTTCTGTCTGCTTTTGTCATATTTTATGTTAGTAATTGCTTGCTTCCATATGGGTTGATAATCAGATCAATGCTAATGAGAATTGAGTAATGATCGGATTGCTACACACTCTCCAATGACCCGCAAGGCTCATTGTTCATAGGCTACTTCATTATTATTTTTGTCAATGTGTATCATGAACTAATGACATACAACTGGGTCCTAGCTGATTTAACTAAATTAGAGAGTGATGAAATGTTCATTGTCTGAAGCCTGAAGAAGACGACGACGTGTCGATCGAGTATCCCCTCTGAAATATCAGTAAGCAATTTTGTTCATGTGTCTCTCCAAAGCATGATTGTGGTTCCGTTGGAAATTAAGGAACAAGTAGTATATGATACCGAAGAACAAGGATTGATTTATGTACTTATGTAAGTTTGATGAAGTCGTGTAAGTTGTGCTCAAGGACCGCTCCCAACACAGCCAACTTGTGGCGTCAACTGAACCTCAAGTTGTCTAAGTTCCGAGTTCTGCAAATTTTTAGCACAACCACAATCGGATATCACTGTGTGCTAAGATGAAATCATCTTTCATGGTTTTTGAAAAAAGAGCACTTGGGCACTCTGATGCAGGGTCATGCTCCTGCATACTTGATTGTGGATACGGTTTCAGAGTTTCTTCACGAACTGTTGGTATTCTTGTCATGGAATATAAGGATTCTAATTAGCAATAGGATTTGGATTCTTATTGATGGATATAGTATGATCCTAATTGATAAAGGCATGATATTTGCCTATATAAGGAGGTGTTTAGGCTCCTTGTTTCAGCAGAAAAGAAACGTGAGCAGCAGACCGGCTGCAAGGCATGAGAGTGATGGAATACCACAGCCAGCAAAGGAGAATTCCCCTTCACGAATTCAACATGCATGCTTGTGCTCCTATTTCCATGTGATTCTCTTAGTGTGTTGTGCTTGATATCTCCGTGCTAAGCGCAACAAGCCATGTCATTCAAAATATTCAAAACAGTGGTATATAAGAAAACTAGTATGAGGATATACGACTTATCTTGGGGACGACTATGCAATTGAACAATAAGACACGAAGATTATGTCGTAAGAGTAACTAAACGTTCATACTCCTTCATATTAGTATTCCTATTGACAAGAAACTCGAAGAGAAGCTAGCAGAGTTGGATCATACTTTTGGAAAGAAAGGAAAGGTTTTAGAGGAAGAGATCAGAGATCTAGCGGAGGAAAGAAATGATTGGACAGAAAAGAATAGAAGCCCTTTCTAGAGAAAAGTATGCCGCCGTATCAAGACACTCTAACTACAGAGAGTGATGGAATACCACCGCTAGCAAAGGAGAATCCCCCTTCACGAATTCAACATGCTTGTGCTCCTATTTCCATGTGATTCTCTTAATGTGTTGTGCTTGATATCTCCGTGCTAAGCGCAACAAGCCATGTTATTCAAAACAGTGGTATATAAGAAAACTAGTATGAGGATACACGACTTATCTTGGGGACGACTATGCAATTGAACAATAAGACACGAAGATTATGTCGTAAGAGTAACTAAACGTTCATACTCCTTCATATTAGTATTCCTATTGACAAGAAACTCGAAGAGAAGCTAGCAGAGTTGGATCATACTTTTGGAAAGAAAGGAAAGGTTCTTGAGGAAGAGATCAGAGATCTAGCGGAGGAAAGAAATGATTCGACAGATAAGAATAGAAGCCCTTTCTATAGAAAAGTATGTCGCCGTATCATGACACTCTAACTACAGAAAATATATATACCGCATGTCCTCGAATTCACGGATCACATGCTTGTTGTGGGCGACTTTGATTCATGGGATTGGACTCGGAGGTTATTCTCTTAAAAAAAAAAAAAAAAAAAAAAAGGCTTCTATAGATTTTATTAGATAATGGACATTGTGAGAAAATTAGGGAAGTGCAAATAGCATATTGGTTATTTGTAAAAGTAAGTTAGAGGTGTATTAAGTGGGGAGGTCCAAATGCCAATTTCAGATGTATGAATAGAAGCTCCCTTTTCATATCTCACATTCTCTCTTTTTTTTTTTTCTACCTCCTTACTCCCATGTTTGCCTTGTTTCTCATTTCTCATTAATGTGCAATTTCTCTCATTATTGTGCAATTTCTACCTCCTTAGAAAAATAATTATATAAGAATAGAAATAGTAGCATAGTTATAAAATACTACATATTTGAAATACATAATGAAATACAATAAAATAACATGGCATTTAAACTTATAGATCTAAGAGTTGGAGATGGTAGAAATTATAACCCTCACTATTTGCATGAATAGTGATTATCGAGGGATAAAATTTAGCCCGAGGGCTATTTTTAGCCCCCCACACCTGGAGATGGCCTTAGTATCTGTACCCTCCCCCTTCATGCCTCCTTTGAATTTAGTTTTTGATTTGGTTTTTTCTATGATACAGTATTCACATGCGAATTTAGTTGGGTAACTGAATGTTTCATCAAAGAAAAAAAAAACAATGTTACACTAGAATGCCAGATTTGTCGCAAGAGAGGGCATACAGTAGTCATTTGCTTTATAAAGGCTGGTAATAACAATAGCAAAACTCTGCTGTTCTCATTTCTTAATCATCAAAGCCATAGCCACACAGAACTTGATTCCTCAATCATGGATGCCATGCGATCATCCAAATATATTTAGTTCAAGTAATTAATTAGAATAATAAATAGTCTATATCGATCTATAATTTCATATACATAATTCTGGAAATATTGAGATAGAGCTGAAGAGTGAAAATCTAGCATGTATACGAACAGTAATTTCATTAATTAAACATAATCACAAGGCCACAGATAATGGCCAGATCAAGAACATTACAAGCTACTAAAGAACACAGATATGATTGACACACATACGTACAGTAGAGTACATCTTTCACTCACTCACTCACAGACTCGATCAAACTACTATCACAAATAAACAGAGGAGTTATTTGATTCTCACAAATCCTTTATTGACGAGACTCCACAATTTTTATCACCACATAGTTATATGGCAGCCATTGGTCGTCGAATAGGGGACTTAATTTCCACATTTGCAGTCGATGCAAGAGCAGGTGGTGCCGCATTTGCATTTTCCGCCGTTCTCGGCAGCTGGTGCATCCATAACAACAGTGTCGTAGCTGCAAGAAGAATCATAGGTTTATAAGTTGCTTTTTCTCCTCCAACAGGAAGTAAAGAAAGATAAGAAATAATTATTAATTTTTTTTCTCAAAACAATTATTAATTCTTAGAAATTTTTTGATTGTAATAATTAGTCGGAGAATTAAGTGGTTACCTCTTCTCAGTCTCAACAATGACCAAACTGTTTCCCTTCTTGCTGCAATTTCAGAGAGATCAAAAGTTATTATGATCCTTTAAATTAAGAACATATCCAAAACAAAATTAAACAGTTAAAATTAATTTATATTGATGCATATTGTTGAGAATGTGTATAAATAAAACTCCCACATTGGAAAAATATAACTTTGCTTATGGGTTTATAAGGGTTTGTGTCACTCCATCTATTGCCAATTGGTTTTGGATGTGAACCCCAAATTACTTTATCATGGAATCAGAGCAGGCTACCCACGTACTTAGTTTCAGCGATGGCCACACGTGCTCACCGTCACCCAATATAAGTTGTCCACGTGTATGGCTTGAGAAATCACCACATGTGCGGGGCGTGTTGAGAATGTGTATAAATATAACTCGCACATTAGAAAAATATAACTTTGCTTATGAGTTTATAAGGGTTTGGGCCACTCAATCCATTGCGGTTTCGAATGTACCCCAAATTACTTTATCATATATATGTTTAGGCTTACATAAGCATGTACATATTTGTGTACAAATTTTTTTTTTTGGTCGTTAAACATTAATTCAGGTACATGAATATATTTTGCACAAGGTGACCTACGAACCAATCCCTCCAAATACAATAACGTGCGTTGCTCTTTAAGAGCAAAACATATGAGCTACTAAGTTTCGCTCATGGAGTATTGACATATAAGCATATGCACACAAACGACAGTAGTTGAACCCAAATCCTCTCATATCAATCGCTCTTCGATCAGCGAAAGAAAAGAAAACCCTAATCTGATTAATTAAGAACTTACTAACTGACACACATGTACGTATTAAGAAAATGGAAGAAGTTACTTACGTGCACTGGGAAGCGTCAGAGCAGTCACAGTTGCCGCACTTTCCAGACATGGTGCTGATTGGATTTGAGTAACTGAAAATGGGTTTTGCTTTTGATTAATGGAATTGCTTTGCTTGCTTGCTATATCTTTAAGCCCTGCTATGGCTCCTCAATTTATAGATGCAAGGGAAAGGAGGACGATGGCAATTTAGACTTTGCCAGTTGAGGAATATGGGGCCTGCACAGGCATGAGAGGAGCACACGTCTCCGGGGAAACTGCCGAAGGAATCTTAATAATGGAGGTGAGGACTGAGGAGGGATTGGCCGTTGGCCTCATTTCCTCCTCTCGTGTCAACTTCGTTGCTCTTTTGTGGAAGCAGAAAACGACGACGACCAAATCCCTACAAACACACGCCATATCAAATCACAATTAAATTGGGTCATGCGTTGACGTACATATCCATATCTCCTCTCCTCTCCTCTCATCTCCGCTCAAACTCTCTCAATTGGGAAGATATATTGGATTAGATTAGTGTTCTAAAAAGTTATCTTTAATTTAATTGTCATGCAACTGATTAGTGAAGATGAGCATTCAATCGAGAATGATTAATAAGACATCCTCAACAACGTAGTACTAATACGTACTCAAAAAGAGTAGTTATATATGCATATAATTAACTCATTGACATATGTAAGAGTGAGATGAATTAAGATTTTTTTTTTTAAATGCATGTAATTAAACTCCAATGAGATAAAACGATCACAGAATTTCACGTTTGTAATTTCATTAAATGACGTGCTTTTACTACATTAGCTGTCTCATAAGATGAGATGTAATTGATTCACCTAGCATTATTCTTATTATTATTGAATTTTTTTTTAGGGCAAAACTTTTCCTACTATTATTGAACAACATTATGTTATGCACTCCCAAAGTCAGATATGATGTGTTAATATCTACAACTGAATAAGATGCATGCACATATTAGTTTGTCACAATGCATGGATAGTTTATACTTTCTTAGTACTCTTATTACTTTTCCTTTTCCTTTTTCCTTTTGCCATTTACCTTTGGGTGTGGCTTTTGCCACCCTACTAATGATTTTCTTCACCCTACAAGTTTTTGATTTATTGAAGGACTAAAATATCCTAGTAAAAAATTAAAATAAAGGACAATATCTTATTAAAATTTACAATATGTTTTCTTATTACACCCTACAAAATATGTACTTAAACTTCATTCTTATTACACCATTACTTTACCTATTTTATTAAAAAGAAACGATAGGTGCATGTCACGCCCCAATTTTCAAGCATAAGTAATAAACAATTTAGACAAACACAGATACTCTAGGTGTGATGGTTTAGACATCAACACTAAATACCTTGGAAATTTTTCTTTAAAGAACCAGTAAACAAAGATGCCCTAAACCCAATTGACAGTTCTTTAGAGTCATATATTACATTACACCAAGTTTACAAATTAAACTGAAATAACAATTCTATAGGTAAATAACGTCACCACACTCACTACACAACGGAAGACTAACAAGTGCACACAACAAATAAGTTTCCAAACTCACGACTGCAACGGCAAGAGACCACAGCTCCATCACGTACACCTTAACCTACAGGATAACCCTTACTAGCTCCATGCATGGAATAATGCACCAGGCTGAAACAACAAACCCGATAAGCTTTTGCAAGCTCGTGTGAGTCAACTCAAAACAACAAAACAGAAACACATGCTTAAACCATCTTAGCATAACAAAATCGATATGCAATTATCACGACAATTAACATCAAGTTCATACCCTGCAATGATATGCTTTCGTAAGGTAATTCATGAATAAAACCTATATGCTCTGACTCTCAACTTAGCAACCAATTATACAAAACTTCAACTAAAACAAATCAAACTCAAGTAATGTTTTAAAACATTTAGAATCCCAATAATCCAAAATCATCATCTATTTATCTCAACCGAATAATTGTCACCTCCGTGACCTTTCAAAATTATTGAAATCTCAACAACCACTTCTCAAAAAATGTAAAGCACTCATAATTTAAATCAAGTAAAATGTAATCCCTGCATATGAATATTAGTTTAAGAGATCACATCAATAGCACATCAAGCAAATCATAGTAATCCCTGCATGTAAGTTAGTTCAGGAGATCACATACATTAAAATCAAATCAATAGAAGTCATAGAAATCCCTGCATTAGAAAATTAGTTCAGGAGATTATATTAAAACCAATCAATTGAAGAAATAATAATCTCTGCATATAATTTAGTTTAAGAGATTACGAAAAAAGACAAGCAATTTAATAATAGAAATAAACTACGTACAAATCAATACTCATTCATCTATTGATTATACAAATCACCACAACATCAATATTAACATCAATCAATTAATAATAATTCACATCCCTTATACAACAATCATCATATAATTTATCACCACTTTGGTACTACTGTATCGATTATCACCACTTTGGTTATCATAACTTAATATACAAATTCACCAATCTCAAACAATATATAAAACCTTTTCAAAATATTATTTTCACACCTCAAACCATTACCCAAAATCGTACATTCTCCATTCAAAACTCAAAATCGACAAAACTGTCTTTTCTTTTCCAAATTCATTTATTTCCCTCAAAATCACATTGTACAACAATAATGATCAAAAAACACACAAAACATAATGCTTTTCATTCACTAAACAATTCCAACTATATTTCACAACTCAATAGAAAATCATTAGTAACAAACCCTTGTTTTCACTTACCCATGAACCATTGACGATCAAGTTCATATATTTCAAAACAAATATTTATTTGCAATAAATATGATTTTATAGCTAATAATTAATTCTACTAAACTATCACATAACTAATTTATCACTGAAAATAATGTGAGATTTACTCACCTCTATATCCTGTTGCATCTTAACACACAAACCGAGACAAGTACAAAATCATCAAACTCTACTCACACAGTTGCGTCAATCACCTAATCACATCAAGCTCACACTTAATACGACAAAAAGTACACAAGCATTTAATTTGAAACACGTGAACTATAAATCGAATCATACATCAGTCGAGATGAAACCTCATAGGAGTAAGGCCTCCAAAACACTTTTAGGATCAAACAGCCTAAATAAGAGGATGATCCAAGGGTCGGATCCTCATGGATTTAAAACAGAACATATCGAAACCACAAATAATCCAACTCAACCAAAAAGTTGAGCAAACACAAAAGTAAACATACCCACATGTTCGTATCGACGAATGGAGGCTAGCGCTGTTGGGCTTACTTCAAAATCAGGAAGATCAACTCCACCCAACTTGAAGATCACAACACGATGTACAACTTTCATAACTGGCACCAAGGCCGATTTGGCCTAGAACGAGCTAAATCAAGCCAGAAAAATCTCCACTCTTGAACCTCAATCCATGATTTCTCGCTCCACACTTCAAATCAATCTTCAAGGCTAGTATGGATGGAAAGAGCATGAGAAGGGCTACAAAACTTGACCAATTTCATGCCCTGCTGTGGCTGGAGGAGGAGACACCATCCGGGTCGCGCCCCCTTGATTTCCGCAGTTCGATCTGTCATGTACAGTGCATCTGGGATCAAGCCAGTGGCTGAGGGAAGGAAATAATGAAAATCTGAGTCGGTTGGTACCGGTTTCACTACCTGGGGATGCCGGAAACTAGAGATAAATCCGGGTTGGGTTGGCTGTTTGAGTCTGGGTAAATCTTTTGAAAATTTCCTGAAAATTTCCAAAAATGGAAAGTGAACCCCATTTTTCCAAAAATTCCAATTTATACTAAAATTTCCACTTTTGGAAATAACTTCCGATTACCATAACTTTTTCATACGAACTCCGATTGTTGTGTACCACATGTTCACGAACTCGTATAGACGTGCTCTACAATTTTCATGAATGAAGTTTTTGGAGAAACTCAACAAATAAAAACTCAACTATTTGACTCCTCGAAAATAAAACATTTCGAGAATTTATTCGTCTGAAACACTTTCACTCCACCCCCGAACCACGTAATCGTACTAACAACCCACTTAATAATTTCTGAAAAAACATCTTAAATTAATAATGAATTTCCGGGATATTACAAATTTCTTAAAGTTGTCATTATAGGCTAAATAAAACAAAGAAGTATACCTATCTTGGTCATTTTCAAAGCAATACCTTCTCCAAGTGGCTAGCTTTCTTAATTTTCTTTCAAACATTTTTCAAAGGATTTATAGCCTTACATTCATATATTTCGATCTATTTATCCACTAGTAGGAACTAGGAAGAAGTATCTTGGCAGCTGTTTTCCTCAATATAGCTTCTCTACTTTCATTTTCAATTATTCAAATCTGTCCACGTCATATATGTTTATATATTGGCGGGATCTAGCAAGATAGAATGTCTACAACGTGAGATTTTACGAATCCTTCCGACATGCAATGATCAAAAGTAGTGTTGATTTTGTAAACATTTTTTCTCTAAGAAAGTACATAACAAAGAAATTTTCTAGTGGAGACTGTAACTGTTTACGTAATTCAATTAATAGGACATAATTTGATGTTACACTACCAGAATAATGGTCATTAAAGGCTCACAAAGTCCATCATTAAAGACAAATATCAACACATAAAAAAGTGTCGTAAATGGGATTGTCGTAAAAGACAAAACTCTTTTAGCATACATACAGTAAGCTGCAAAATACCCCACCAGCACGCCGTGAAACACAAAAATGAGCGCTGTAAAAAGGTTTTAAATTTCTTAATTTCGATTTTGAAATATAAAAACATGCCATAATTGACCAAACAAGCACACCGTAATTGACCACAGAAGCACGCTATAAAAAAATAAAAATGATCAAGAAGTACACCGTAATTGATAGGATAAGTACTCGTAATTGATTTAAAAGCACGGCGTATATTTTTAAACATTTGAAAAGTGCAATATTTGTGCCGAATTTTTTTTTTCTTGAACATTTTTTTATGGAAAATGCTTTGGATCCCAAAATTCCATACAAAAAAACCACCCCAAATGACATGACATTGACCACATCAGCCCTAATGAATCTCAAAATATTCAAGCTGTCATTTTTTTATATATATTTAGAATATGTATTTAAATTAGTTTATTTATCTCTATGATATTAAAAAACGGAAGAAGAAAATGCGGTGAAGTTAATCAATCCAACAAGCGTGCAAACTCATGTCTTGATAAACCCTAAAAAATGCAAAACTCATCCTCCATATATCGCAGCCATCTATCCACAACCAGTAAATTCTTTGTTCTATTGTAAAAAAAAAAAAAAAAAAAAGAAGAAGAAGAATAAGTAAATTTGTTGTTCTCCCTTTTAATTTCTTGAACCAATCCAGTGGATTCAAATTTCAAAACAGGTTGGTTAAATTAACTTTTATATTGATTTGTATCTTTCTTAATTTTTTATTAAGAGCTAACTCACAGTTTTTCATCATAATCCCTTGTGATTATGATTTACAAAGCCAATTTATGCCTTGTGGTTGCTATATTCATAATCATCTTCTTTATTTTGGATTTTCATACACAAGACCTTTTATTTATTCAAATCCTAGATGATTTTTCGTCCCTTGAGTTCCAAATTTTGGTGCAACATGAGATGAGGATGATGATGACAGGTGGTATATGAGAATATCCCTAGTATTTGAAGATCAATTTTTGGGATTGCAGGGAAACATTATTTTTCTCATTTAATATAATATTAAGTAATTGCATATATAATGGAAACTATATAAATGAAAATTAATTGACATAATTACATGTTGGAAATAACAATGAATGAGGTGGCAATGCCACATCATTTGGGATTGAAATTTGGTATAATATTTTGGTGTCTTTTTTTTTTTTTTTTTTTTTTTTGAAAGGGGTTTGGAACCCAGCCAAGCTGGGAGGAGGCTCATCCCCATGCTTGACTTATTATATTAGAATTAGAATGCGTCGAGGGGGACATAATACCTTGACCTCGAGCATCAGTACAAAAGTCCTCGTAGAGTACATCCCGAATAATAACAGGAGACTCATCTAGCCAAACATCAGAAAGATAATTAAAACTAGCAAGGTGTGCCAACCTATTTGCAGCACCATTTGCTTCACGGAAGATGTGCCTAACCTGAAAAGAGTGAAAAGACGTCAAATATGACTTACAATCATCCATAATGCACCCAATTTCAGATCGATCTTCCACATCATGCTGTAGAGCAGTAACCACAAGGGAGCAATCACTCTCAAGAACAAGAGTAGTTATGTTCTGATGGATAGCTAAGAGAAGCCCTGCCCTACATGCTTCTGCTTCCATATGCAAAGCGGAAGAAGCATGTGGGAAGTAGCATGCTAGAGCTGCCAAACAGACACCATATTCATCACGTATTACTACCCCCACTCCTCCATCACCAAAGTCAGCCCGGTAGCTACCATCTACATTCACCTTCAGTCGCCCACTCGGAGGATTCTGCCATTTTGTTTTCTCCCGCCGAGATTTCGCACCCCCATGGATATTTAGCTGTTGGTACTCCTCAAGAAATTTGCTTGCCCATTGGGCTGCATTGGCTACACAGAAGTAGTTATCCTTCCATAAAGCATTATTGCGTTCAGTCCACAGTACCCAAAGTGCCATGAAGAAAGCACACCGTTGACTTCCATTGAGGATGTCAATAACATTCAGTACCCAATCCACCACATTTAACGCAGCCATATTCTTAGCTTGGAAACCCAGAGTAGTATGTACCCAAAAACAAGCGGTCACATCACAATCTCTAAATAAGTGCAGCCCATCCTCACAAGATTGGTGGCAATAAACACAGTTAACATAAGAGAGTCTAACCTTTTGGGAGAGTGCACATCTTGTTGGTAAAATCCCCTTCAAAAGCCTCCAAATGAAGACACGTACCTTAGGGGTAATATTGGCTCCCCAAATGACCTTCCAGTAGCTTGCATGAATACCATATGTGCCTAAAGAGCTAGATGCACGTTCAGTTCTACCATCCTCAATCCTAGCAACATGGTAACCACTTCTAACCCCATATTTACCCCTTTTATCATAATGCCACATCAAGTTATCCTCTGCTACTCTAAAGCTTAAAGGAATACGTGCTATAATGCCGACTTCAAAGGGCGTAAAGAGTTCCTCCAACGTTGGAATATTCCACTCATGATCATCTTCCAGAATCAAGTCACTCACTTTTAAACCCTCAAGACCCACAGGAGGGGAAGAAAAAGGCTTGAAATTAACAGGAAATGGCAGCCATGGATCATGCCATGCAGCAATACGTTCCCCAGTTCCAACTCTATATCTCATGCCCTGCCGTAGCAAGCATTTACCATGCATAACACTCCTCCAAGAAAAGGAGGCACCCTTAGTTACTTCCACTTCCAAGAAGTCACAGTGCGGAAAATACCGAGCTTTGTATAACCTGGCAAGCACCGAATTTGGGGACTGAATGATCCTCCGACCTTGCTTCGCAAGTAAAGCTTGGTTGAAATGAACCATGTTTCGGAACCTTAGGCCTCCTTCAGATTTAGGAACACATAACTTCTCCCACGCTAGCCAATGAATCTTTTTGTCATCAACCTTGTCACCCCACCAAAATCGAGCCATGAGGCGATGCATTTCCGAACAAAGGTGTTTTGGAAGCTCAAAACAACTCATTACATACGTTGGGATTGACTGCACCACCGCCTTCACCATAACTTCCTTACCCGCCGCACTCAATGTTTTTTCTCTCCATCCTTGTGTTCTCTTCCGAATCCTCTCGTTGGTGTCTCTAGCACCACTCTTTTGCGATACCATGTCATTTCAAAACCTAAATAAATCTATATAATTTGTTGAGATAAAACTATAGATGGCAAACTGCAAGTATCAAATTACAAAATGTAAATTATTTTACCAATAACAATTCAGTACTGTATCAAAAAAACTTAATTAAACCAGAAATTTATCTAAGGATTCGTAAAATCAAATACATGTAACTAATCACTCTTTAAATTTTAAAATTAAACGATTAATCTAAAAATTAAACTTAAAATCCATGGCCAGGTTCAATTTGTTTAAAAAAAAAAGAGAGTTTATTTTATTAATGTATACGAGTAGCTAGAGTCATACAATAGGGGCACATCCAGATTTCAAAATAAAGTGTGGAGCGTGAATGAACCACTCAGATTGAATATCAAAATCAAACCCATGACTAGCTAGCTAATTTGTGTGCCACTATTGGTGGTTCTAGGAGCTAGCATGCTATAGTACAAACTGAGTAGAGGTCCGAAGTAGCTACCGAAAGAGGAATTGTTTGGCTCCAAAATCAGTCTGGTTGCAAACAGTCTCTTTTGAGATTGCGGGAGTGCCAGCACCGTGGAGTGCAGTCGTCGGGGACTCCCTTGACCTCACTTCTTCTCAAATGTTGAGGACGAGGAGAGGACCAACCTTGTCACCAGGTTCTTTTCTCTGCCTTTCAGAAAAGGACCTTTTGCCTTACGAATAAGGGCTTGAGTTGTGATCTCTTGCGTTCACCGAATCGATACTTAACGTTGTAGGTTAAGCAGAGCAATCACTGGGAAGTTTGGAGAAAGCACGGGTTTGCTAAAGCGTATCTTTAGCTTTGTTGGGTTGCGAGGGCGTTACCCTTGCTTCGCTGGGTTGCAACTAGGTTGCAGGTAGGTTTGCTCCGGAGAGGCTTTGATAATCTGAGAGATTGATTGATTGAAGAGTTGTTGTGTGTTTTTGTCCTTGAAACCTCGTATTTATACCCTAGGGTTTCGACTGTTCCTTGCCATAGAAGGATTATTGATTAAAGTTTCCTATTCAATCTCCACTACTTGACTCCAATAAGGGCTCGTTTTCCTTATGGATCTCGGAATGGGTGAAGCTAAAACCCAAACCCAAGTAGACTTAATTTTGGGCAGCAGGTATCGGCCCGCTATGCTAAATCCCCTAAAGGGATCTTGCCAAAATTACTTTTGGGCATAAACAGGAATAATCATCTTCCTCTGTAGTAATTTCTTACACTGCAACGAGGCTGTCACTATGAATGATAGCCTTCGAAATTTGCATAGCCTGAAGTAGCTCCAACCCCATATATGTTAATAGCTGTTAATAGCTAGCAGCTCAATATGAAGAGGAGAAGAGATAAAGTTTTTTCGAGCATAAAAGACAGTAACATAATCCCTCTCTGGTTTCTGATGACTCTACCAGCTCCTCCATAGTTTGAATGAATTGGAAATGGATCCGTCCACATTTAGTTTCACAAAATCATACTCGGGAGGAGTCCAAAACTCCACTCGTTTGTTAACCACTTCTGTTGTACTGCTAGCGCAAACATTGGCCTGCAATTACTCTTCGGTTCAAATATTCATATTACTCACAAAAATAAGCCTAATCACACAAAAATCTGTTGGTATTTTAAAAGATTTTAAATTCTTTAATTTAATTTTCAATTTTGAATTTGTAACTTATACTTTTAATCCTATAATTATTTGGGGGTTATAGGAGTTTCATTTTTGGATTTAATTTTCTGATTTTATGGTGTGTTTTATGATGAAGGTTACATGAGATATTTGGAGCCTATAAAAAGCAACCATGTTTCCCAAGTTGTTTACAACAAAAGGGTTATCTCTACTCCTCATTTGCATACTACTACTTCGATTACTACTTTCCATATTTTACTATTATTTTCGGCAATGGTTCTATGACTTGGAGATTCTATCCGACTATGAACGTGCTCATAGCGGACCTTTGGTTGCTTGTATTGGGTTCGTATCTTGGAGTCTTGTAGACCGTCAGCGCTTGCACGTAGGGAGGCTACAAAGGCTTTAGGACAACGTCCTTTGACTTGCTTCACCATACCATGCTTGTTTTCTCACTTTAGTTTTATTCTATATATATTACCTATTAGCCTATCTATTTTGTCTTAACTTTTCTTTCTTTTATTTTACCAAATTCATTTTCTATTTTAATCAATTTTACAAAGGAGATTAAAAAAACCCAAATTTTACAACAAAATCCATTAGCAAAAAAACGAGGGTTTGTCATCCAATAAAAGAAATGAAAAGAAAGCCAAATCCTCCATTGCACAGCTCTCCTTCTAACTTCTAAACTTTGAATCATAGTCGAAGTCTCGAAGATAAGTGTAATTCTCATTGAGGTCAACGTATTATATCCCCCTCCATGGGTTTGAATAATCTTAATAATACCTCCTAAAGGGCTTGAGTTTTGCCTTTGGTCTTAAAAAAAAAAAATGGTCTTTTGATTTCAGCGGTTTCTCTTGTCCATCGTTTTGGATTTATCAGACTAAAAAAAAAAAAATTATTCGTTTTGGATTTAGAATTTGGGGAATTTGATTCTAGACCCAAATTCACACACCCCTTTTAGAATAAACCCATCTATAAGAGTGTTTTAATATACACCCAAACCAATTAATTAGGCTTATTCAAAATAAAAAAAACCTATTAAATATGATAAATATTAAAACCCAATGTTGTTAAGAATTACTAAAGCTGCCACTATCAAATTCCCCATTCACCTATTAAATAGGACTAATATTAAAAATTAATATTAAAATCCAGTCTTGCTACCGATGGAAGTCATGAAATGGCTGCCCATAGACGTTGCCCGGAATTATTCAACCCTTGATTCCAACAATTGAAAACTCTCCTCTAGGTTGGAGGTTATGTAATCTTCACATTTAAAAGCCTAATCTCTACATTCAAAGCCGATATCAATATCTCCACAATCATGCGAGTATGTTTTTGATTTCATGCATGTTGTGATTGTGATATAAATGGATCGCACAATTAAAGGTTGGTGGGTTGCCTTTGTTCCACTGCATATCTCATTAATCATCCGATTGGCATGGTTGATGAGCATTGTGTTTGCTACCTATTCAATAGCTGTGTGTATTCCTGATGAAGATGTATTTGTTTTGTGATTTTTCAGGGTTTATGCTATATATTGAATAGGTATAATAGACTCTACAATAGTTCTTAATTGCATATTTCTTTTTCCTCTTATTGTTTCTCAATAGATTCTACAAGTTCTTGATGGCTAAAGAATACTCCCACCTAGAGTTTAGGTGCTATCTAATAATAGAAATATCTCCACAAAAGGATGTTTAATCACGTTGAGAAATCTACGAAATCTAATAGGAATTTCTATACAAACATATCTACTAAAAAATAGCAAATATATAGATCAAATATGAATGGAAGAGATATAAAATAATTAAGGCAATTAATCTTTTTAAATAAGGAATATCTACACAAACCATCTCCTAAAATATGGCATCAGTTATATACTATAATTAAGGCGATTAATCACATTGAGATATCTAATAATAGGAATATCTACACAAACATATCTACTAAAAAATGGCAAATATATAGATCAAATCAGAAAGGAAGAGATATACAATAATTAAGGCAATTAATCGTATTTAAATAAGGAAAAATAAATTGATTGTATTAAATTCTAATTTGTGTTTATAACTGATGCCATATTTAAATTCAAAAAAAAAAAAAAACAGCTATATTTGAGGAATATTTTCCTTATTCAATCAGAAGGGTAAAATAGTCAAACTAAAAAAACTTGAAAAAACTTAATTATAGACTTAAAACCTATAAGAAAGGTTTAATTATGTGAATGAGTATAGATTAAAAGAAAATATAGGAATGAATTTTTCTTAATAGGAGCTTCATTTTTTGAGTTTTTTTTTTCTTCTAATTTTCTCTTATTTACAACTAGAGATTGACCACTAAAAATGACCAGATTGAAGTGGGGGGTTGAAAGTTGCCTTCCTTTACCTTGAAAGCCACATTGAAATCATGGCTTTGATTCTTGAATGTGATTGATCCTAATAAGTGGAAAATGGAAAATTGACATGAACAATTAAACCCACTCATCCTGACATGAGCTTGAGGCCCTACCATGTATGACTTCAATTTAGGTTGATAAAAATAAGCCTTTCAATTTCGAGGGCCCTTCCTAAAATAGTCGATGTACTTAGCTTTCAGACTAATTTATGTGTTGTATAACCCGGCCTTTGTTTTAAATTTTATCTGGAGATCGACATATGTTGTTTTTTCTTTCTTTGTTTTGGACAATAAATCTTGTGGTTTAGAATAATATCCTTAATCATAGTTAATTGTACATTGTTATTACTATAAGTTCAGTACCATTTGATTTAGTAACATTAGTGGTTTTTTTTTTTAAGTGAATAATCTTGAGTTCGACTCACGGATCGATTAGTAGTTGTAAATTCTAAGTCATAATTTCTTCAAATTTTTTTGACAAGAAAAAGAGATTTCATTAACCTCATTGCTAAATCATCTTTAGCAATACTAGCCATTTTTTAGTTAAGTTTTAGCCAAAGTATCTAAAAAGTCATTTTGGCTAGCTACTTTAGAAATACGTCTGCATCAGTGTTATCCACTTCAGCTAGTTTTAAATTTATATTATTTTATAAATGAATATTAAATAGTTTAAATATATTTATAAATTATATAAAATAACTTAAAATGAAGGTTTTAAATTATAGAGAGGCTCATCTCGCTCTCTATATTTAGGAGCGAGATAGCTAAAACTTATAATGGAGAGCCACCACTACAGGAAAATGGATCATTCACGACATTCAAAGCGCGCCATAAATTACAATTTACGACGCGCAAAGTCATACAAAAGTGCATCTTTATAGACAGCGTCGTGAAATTGAGTTTCATTTTTGAATTTTACAGCGCGCAAAAAGTACGCCGTAAATGAACCCAAAACCACATCGTGAATCTATTCCCGCCAATTAGAAAATATCAAACTCACGACATCAGTGCACGCTGTAATCAACACTTACGCACGCTGTAATTTCACATCGTGTGCGCCGTAAATCAACAAATGCATGCCGTAAATTTACATTTTGCACGTCGTAAATAAACATTTATGCACGCCGTACATGGACAAATGCATGCCGTAAATTTGTTTGTTTTACCTGGATATTTTCCCAATTTCAATGAGCTATTATGTTAGCTTTTCTTTACATTTACACAGTACATTAACTCAAGCACCCAAAAGTAAAGTAGACAAATTAAGAAAATGTGCATTTTATAAAATTATCCATTATATTCAACAACTCAAATTAATCCAATGTTGAGAAACTATATATTCTTCATGTCATAACAAAAGAGGCCTTCAAGATGAAATAAAAGGCAATAACGAAAGAGAGGTCTAAAACTTGCCAATCCTCGAATCTCATATATGCTCTTCCTATCTTGTTTTTGAAATGATCAAACATCTTATCGGTGATGTTCTTGATTTGCCTTCAGCTCAATTGCTTACCTGCAAGGAGGAAACAATCATATAACTTACACTTCAATTTCAAATTGCTTATCAATTTCGACTGTTAAACTCAAACGCTACAACCCAGCACTAATTTTATTATAAGGACTACTTCACTTCCCCAAAGTTTCAATCACACATTCCACAGAAGAAAAAGCAAAAAAAGCAAACAACTTCAATCACCAAATTCATTCTTGACTTCTTAAACAAAAAGCATACCCATTTATGGCACGTTTACTTACTTGGAATGAAAAATAATTATGAATCAGAGACAAGTGGAATGGGATAAGAAAGGAATCGGTATTGATTCCGGAGGAATGATTCCTAAACCCATCTCCCCCATTCGTAATCGAATTCCTGAGCATTCAGGAATCGATTCCTGATAAGGAGGTGAGACCTACATCCATTCTGATTCCTTCATGTGTTAGTAAATGAAAGAATTATTTTACCCGGAATCATTCCGATTGCTTTATGTGTTAGTAAATGCAGGAATGTTTTTACCCCTTAATCATTCCATTTCATTCCAAGTAAGTAAACGTGCCATAAGCTCAAAAGCAGCTGTGATGTGAAACTATAACGCAAATTGAGTCAACAGAGTTAACAATAGTAAGTTCTATGTTTGATTGTGAGATTGCACTAGAACAAAATAACAACTGAGAGATTGCACTAGAACAAAATAACAACTATTGCTCTTCAAAATTCCATAAACTAGAACATCTATTCCCTTAGAGATAAGTTCTATGTTCTGAAAATGCTACTATCTTTGCCTTGTATTGAACCATAATGCACTCAAAGTCTAAAAGTTTACCTCAAATAGCACATATTAAAGTAGCTTGATGAAGTTGATGGGCCAAGCCACTGTGCTTCCTTTAGCTGCACCAAGCATACTAAACTCTTGGGTTGGCCGAAACAATGGTATGTCATGAGAAACTTCACGCACCTAAACTTTCCAACAACTAAGACCAAGAGGAACACAATGTACTTTCTCGTTTGGATCCTCTGAGTGAAGGTCAGCAGCTGCAACAATCTTTTCCTCTTTATCCAACCAACTTAACAAGTGTAATTTCTTCATCTTGACTTCATTCCCACCTTCCTTTTCTTTGGTTGTTGGCTGAATACTTGCATGTGTCTTCTGCTTGCTTTGTTTGCTTCTTTCTTGTTCAGAACCTCCAACTGTACGATCTTTTTCTTTTCTTTTCTTACTCTCTGCAGTGTCATTTACTTTTTTCCTTTGTGCAATCTCAATGGCAGATTGCTGAGCACTGCTTGTTTCCTTTTTATTACATAAACAAAAAAAATCAGTAACATTACTATACATATGAAAAAGAAATAATATATGATGTATTTTGGGCCAGAATACTTACATTCTTCTTTTCTCTTTTGTCTGACTGAGCTAAAATGTTTTTTAATTACCACCATTTTCAACTCTTGCAACTCTTGTGAAATAGCAACCAGTGCATTTTCCAACATTGTAACTTTGCTATCCACGTATGTTTGACCATCTACCTTTGAAGGAAGTGCTCCAAATCCATATCCTCGTATTCGTCCTCGTCGATCGGGTCCTAAAACTTTAGAAACAACATCATCCTTGACAGAACGAGTTTGTGAAGTTGCTTGTTCTGCCATGGTTTTTTTCACTTGTTTCTGAAAAATATAGCAAACAAATGAAAATATAGCAATAATTTCTCAACAAAAACAGAGAATATGCTAAGTGAAATATGCATTCAAAGTCAAAGATGGTAGAATTACTCACCACTACTTCTGGATCTTCAACATCTTCAGTTGAATCCTTATTCTTTGCTTCATAAGAATGAAGCCACACATCACACCTTGATATTGAATCAGGTTCATGTGCAATTTTGTTCAGTCTTACCAACTCATCCTCAATGCAGGCAAAACTTTTTCTACTTGTCCTATGAAGTAAAGTTTTCTGTTCTCTCATCCGTTTAAACTTTTCACACTTTTCCTATAAACAAAATCAAGTGAAAGCAAATTTGTCATATGCATCCAAGATATAGCAGAGCAAAATGAGTAGCAAATCAAGTAATAGTCATGGGAAACCTTTGCCGATACACTTACCATAAAGTCTGGAGTCATTCTGGATTTGATAAAACTTAACCACGCATCCATAGAATGTATATTATCATGTTTGCACATGGCAGCAGCTGTTTGTAGGCCCACTGATTCAACTTGCTTTCGTACTTCTTTTAATGTCAAGCATCTATAATTTCACCAAAGCTTAGCCATTTTTTGGAAAATTGCTTTCTTGTGACACTCGTCCACAATGTAATAAGTCTACATAGAAAATAAGATCAATAAAACATTACTTTTGTACAAACAACAATCATACTATGAAGTTACAAACTTGTAATTAAAAATGAACTTACAGTGATGTGTAGCCAAATTTGAGTTTTGAATTTATCTGAGATCGCTTTTCCAGTCCAGGATGGAATTGTTAATGGTACTAATTCTCTTGCTGTGATCCCAAGGAAAGTAGCAAATACAGCTGCATGTTTCCCATAAGGCTGACTTCTTTCATTGAATTCGACTTCAATAAGTTCTATTAGTTTTCCCTTTGTCCAATGCCTTTGCCTTACCTCTTGGTTTTTGTTAACATTAGAGGCCGCGGGGGTCTCTAGTTAGCTTTAGAGAGAGAGAGAGAGAGAACGACACAAGCAAAGTATAGCGGTTCGTCTCCGCCTTAGCGGGAGACTACGTCCACTTGAATATTGTACTATGTGTGTTTGGGCCTTGCGGCCCAAGGGGATTACAAAGTGTGTAATGGAGTGTTCATCTAAGTTGGTGGAGGTCCCTTTTATAAGTAAGGAAGCCTCCCTTCTTACACTTGTTTTCCAATGTGGGTTGCTAAAGCCACTATTCTAGTGTAGAAAGGTATATTGTGGAGGCATGTTGGCAAGGCCGGGAAGGCGGCTTCCCACTTCCCGGCTTCCAGGTGAGGTATTGGCCACTTCTGACTACCCTGGCATAGCTTGGACATCGGGCTACGGGATGCATGTCTCGGTTAGGGCCCACCATAGCTTGTGGGCCCCCCAAAGAGGGTGTTACTTATGCTTAGTGATGTAGCAAAGTAGCTTGCTAGTAGAGGTATCTACAAGTCCCCGAAGTCCCCAAGTAAGAGGAGCTTTTTGGTTAGTGAGTTATAAACATGACGTTATCAAACATAAGTAACCAGGCGGCACAGAGCCCCTACAAGTCCCCTAACTCCGTAAGCAAGGAGGGACTCGCTAACCTGCACAACAAAGACAGAAACACGCATATGTAGAATGCTCGTTGCATTGGGCAACAAATGTGAGTTGAACTGATATGCGTTGGCATATACGAATGTATGAGGAGCGTGATAGATGTTGATGTATACATGTGAATGCTGCCGAGTACGATCGGTTATGACGTAGAAACTCGAGGATACATATGGTTGTGTGAGCAAACGGGTTGCATATGATAAATGCGTGATGCGCGCAAGAAAACGAACGAGGTCGAGTTCGATGAGGTTACGCTTGGTGTAAGTTGCATGAGTACCATGAAGGCAAGCGTTTGTACTTCGTGAATGATGAATACACGAACACTTGTGTTTGTTTAGTTGTCGCTCGTATTAATGGAACGCGAAAAGAATTCGATTTGTCACAATCGGTAAACTACAAATGGTAGAAAAATTCAATTTTCCATTAATGTGTAGTGTGTCGAGGAGACATGAGTGTAAAGCTTGGGAATGCTGGAAGGCAAGAGCGTGAAAGCTCGGGGGTGCCGGGAAGGCGTGAGAGGAAAATTTGGGGTTAAATGGAAGGCATGAGAGGGCAGCTCAAGGGTTGCCGGGAAGACATGAGCGGAAAGCTCGGGGTTGCCGGGAAAGCTTGAGCAGGAAGTTCAAGGGTTACTGGGAAGGCATGAGCAGGAGCTGGGTTGCTGGGAAGGCATGAACGGGAAGCTCGAGGGTTGCTGAGAAGGCATGAACGGGAAGCTCGAGGGTTGCCGGGAAGGTATGAGCGGGAGCTTATGAGTTGTCAAGAAGGCATGAGCCGGAAGCTCAAGGGTTGCCGGGAAGGCATGAGCGGTAAGCTCAAGGGTTGCCGCGAAGGCGTGAGCGGAAGCTCGTGAGCAGAAAGCTAGGGGGTGCGGAGAAGGCATGAGCGGGAATCTCGTGGGTGCGGGGAAGGCATGAGAGGGGAGCTCGTGAGCGAGAAGCTCGTGATTGCCCCGAAGGCTTGAGCGGAAGCTCGGGGGTGCCGTGAAGGCATGAGTAGAAGGCTCGGGGGTACCGCGAAGGCATGAGTGGGGAGCTTGTGAGCGGAAGGCTCGGGGGTATCGCGAAGGCATGAGCGGAAGCTCGGGGGTGCTGCGAAGGCATGAGTGGAAGCTCGGAGGTGCGGGGAAGGCATGAGCGCGGAGCTCGTGAGAGAGAAACTCGGGGGTGCCGCGAAGGCATGAGCGCGGAGCTCGAATGTGATGCCCTGAGGCGTAAACGTAACCATTTCTAATTATGATGGGCTGTATGTACAAGTCCCTGAGATGGGTTCTCTTGCGGGGTTGATACCAAAGCGTAGCTTTGTGCCGTATTGCGAGCATAATTAGTGTGAATGCGTCGTCCATCTAGAATTGGTCGGAGAAAGCACTTATACCCTTTCGGGTGGGCCCCCTGCTAGGCCCCTCGAGGAGTCCCCGACTCCTAGCTATAGACCTCCGTATGGTCAAAAAATTGTTTGATGAGGGGAGCTGCACAGTGGTTGTTAGGTAGCGAACCTAATCTTTGATACCCAAGCGTAAGGGGTTAACTGCTGGATCAATAGCTGCCGTGGGCTGCGTTAACCTGTCCCTTTACTCTTTCCCGGAGGAGAAAAGCTTGACTGCAATGCAGCGTAGCGGTCATTGTCACTATGAGGCGTTGCCTTACCGCTTGGTGGTTGGTCGTAGACTATAGACTCGTGGAGTCTTTAGACCTGTTTAGGTCTCTTTCCCGTGGGGAGGGTTTGACAAAATATGGTAGCCATGAGGCTAGACAAAATATTTTACATATAGTGTACATGTAAATCTTGCTAATTGTATGAACAACAAATAAGCATGGCGTAGTTTGTCTAAGTAAGGGTCACATGTTTATTTAATTAAATATTAATTAAACAGAAGCATGGAATATGTGTATAGCATGTACTTGTAATGAAGTTGTTGCTAACATTTTGGCATTTTGTAAACATGCTAAAGTTCTTTGAGATATAAAGCATGGCAATGTAGTGTAGGTATAGTAGGGGTCATGGAGGCATGTATAGTCATGCAAAGGCTCTAATTGCAAGAGCGTAAGAGATAAGATATAGTTACTTATCTTATGCCAATTTGGAGCGAGTTGGAGTTGGAATTGATGTAAGTACCCAAATCATGTTGGAGTTGTCCAAGCATGACGCTCCATGTGATCGGTGAATGACCGTAGATAGTTTGTTTTGGTCCTAAATGCTGTGGGCAAGGCACGGGATTGCAACTGATGCTGGGATCCTCATACTTTGCTAGGATTTGAACTCCGCTGGGATTGAAGCTTCACTAGGATTGAACTTTGCTGGGATTGCAACTGATGCTGGGATCCTCCTACTCCACTAGGATTGGACCTTTGCTGGGATTGAAGATCCGATGGGATTGTAGCTCTGCTAGGATTAAGCTCCGCTGGAATTGACCTCCACTAGGATTGGAGCTCCGCTGACCTCCGCTAGGATTGGAGCTCCGCTGGGATCCTCACTCTGTTGGGATTGAAGCTCCATTGGGATTGACCTCCGCTAGGATTGGAGCTCCACTGGGATTAAAGCTCCGCTGGGATTGACCTCCGCTGGGATTGCAGCTGATGCTCGGATCCTCCTACTCCACTAAGATTGGAGCTCCGCTGGGATTGACCTCTGCTAGGATTGGAGCTCCGCTTGGATTGAAGCTCCGTTGGGATTGAACTCCCCTGGGATCCTCATTCTGCTGGGATTGCAGCTCCGCTGGGAACCTCACTCCGTTGGGATTGACCTCCGCTAGGCTTGGAGCTCCTAACATGATGTTGTCGTGAGAGGCCAGTGTGTCGCTTGACTTCGGTGGACCGCGGAAGGTTGGACACCCAGGTTGCTAATGTTTTTTTTTTTTTTGAGTGGTGCAGCGTTGACCAACCTTGATTGGTGTTGCGTTGACTTCATGTTTAAAGATTTTTTTGTTACCGACAAGGATGGATAGCGGCGGATGTAAGGCTTGATTGAGAATACAAGGCAAGGAAGAACGAGTGCTTCTAGTGCCAATGTTAACGTTAAAGACCGCGGGGGTCTCTAGTTAGATTTAGAGAGAGAGAGAGAGAGAGAGAGAGAGAGAGAGAGAGAGAGAGAGAGAGAGAGAGAGAGAGAGAGAACGACACAAGCAAAGTATAGTGGTTCGTCTCCGCCTTAGCGGGAGACTACGTCCACTTGAATATTATACTATGTGTGTTTGGGTCTTGCGGCCTAAGGAGATTACAAAGTGTGTAATGGAGTGTTCATCTGAGTGGGTGGAGGTCCCTTTTATAAGTAAGGAAGCCTCCCCTCTTACACTTGTTTTCCAACGTGGGATGCTAAAGCCACTATTCTAGTGTAGAAAGGTATATTGTGGAGGCATGTTGGCAAGGCCGGCAAGGAGGGTTCCCGGCGAGGTATTGGCCGCTTTCGACTACCGTGGTGTAGCTTGGACATCGGCTACGGGATGCATGTCTCGGTTGGGCCCCACCATAGCTTGTGGACCCCCCAAAGAGGGTGTTACTTATGCTTGGTAATGTAGCAAAGTAGCTTGCTAGTAGATGTATCTATAGTTTTCTGTTTGAAAGTTCTGAATTTGTCGCATCTTCAGTTCCTCTACTAGCAGATGCTTTGGGAGAATTTGAACCTCCCTTTGAGATTCGTAAAGTTTCATTTATTTCTTGCCTCATTGTAGCAATAGCAGCGGCTAACACAGCTTTCCGTTGTTTTTTTCCCCTCTTCTCACCTTTTCGTGAAGTCTAGCGTTAACAATGAATAAGTAATTAACTAATGATAATTTCGCAAGTGAAGTAAAACTAATGTAAATATTTAAAACAATGAACACAAGGTTTAACCTACTTCTCCATTAGCCATGATTGATTACTTCTCCTTTGTGCTTGACAGAAGTAATATCCTTGAAAAAGCTCCTATAAACATCCATAAGAACATAAGCATATTAGCCATTAATATTACTTATGTTATCTACTATCCCAACCTACATTACAATAATACAATCACTTATAGCAGAATAATATCACAAAATTGATTTTACCACTATGCAGAAATCAACATTGCTTCACTAGACTATGCCTTAAAAGATATATAACAATGTGAGTACTAGACTATTAGTTAATCTCATCATACTTAATTTCTAAAGGTGCATTAATTTCATAAAAAAGCCACTGATAGCAGCCCAACGCCTCTTTTCATATCGTCATTTAGGTAACTTACTAGACCACTGTCCCATAACATACTACTTTGATCATATTGCACCTTTACCAAACAACTTTATAGCTTACAGCAATGTTGATTCTAGCAATGTTGATTTTTGTAAATAGGCACAAAAGTGCAGCAGTGAACAAATGTAGATGAAACCGTAGTACTTACAGAGAATAAGCAAGTCTTCTTTTCCTTTAGTTGTGATTAATCTTCAGTGTCTTCACTATCTTCATCAGTCTATATTATAGATGAAATCAGTAAAGCAGTTAAGTACTGCATACTAAGCATAAACAATGATATCAGCACTCAAGTAACAACTAAAATATCAGTTCAAGCAGAAATTATAAAACACAATGATATGCATGCACTATTGCACATTCAAGCAGAAATTACCTAAGCCTTATTATTCACATCCTCACTATCACGTCTCAAACAATCGTCATCATTAAGATTGTGGCCAAGTTGTGATACATCAAATGGAGCACATGGTATGTACTCAACCTCATTAAGGTTCTTATTCTCATAAAACCCTCTTGGTGGTGCTCTTAGCACTACATACCAGTTTGATGTCTTACTCTCTCTTCAGTAAAAGACTTGTTTTGCTTGAGATGCAAAAATAAATGGGTCCTTCTCAAACTGATGCTTTCCTTGGTTGAGATTAACTAATGTAAATCCATCTTCCACCTTGACACCATTACTTATATTTGCCCAATCGCACTGAAAGAGAGGCACTTTAAAGTTATGGCAGTCTAATAGGATTATTTCCCTTATAACACCATAGTAATCTACCATCTCCAAGCTTAGAGCAATGTCTTTTGCACTAGCTCAACAATACGTGTCCCCTTCAACAAAAACACCAGTGTTTTGAGTGTCCTCCTTTGCTGCCTTTGTATGAAATCTAGTTCCATTAATAATAAAACTTGAACATTGTTTTACCTCCCGTTGAGGTCCACAAGCAAGCCACCTCACAATATTTGGCATATCAGCGGAATCACTCGTTCTAACTATTTCGGACAGCCAACCAGCAAATTTTTTCATATGCTTCTTGTCTAGCAGGCTTTCATTCTTTGCAAGACGTGAGTCTAAAAGCTTGAGCTCATCCTTATGCATTCTGTTTAGAAAAAGTGCATCATAATTAGTATGAATAATGGAGGAGAAAAAGGAAGAAAGTAATTGACTTCAAAGAAACAGAAACTTCAATCAAACTTCAATAAGGTCTATTACTTACTTCCTCTATGGATCAAGTAACGATGTGAAATCTGCAACATTGTTGGAGTCATTGGTCTACTCTTCCCACCAAATCCACGCCCTTCTAAAACATTATCATCTTCAAGATCCTCATTGCGTTTGTGCTGCACACCCACATCAGCAGCTTGTGTGAAATATCAATTGCAAAACTTTGTAAGTTCTTCAGCTAAATGATTTTCAGCAATGCACCCTTCAGGGTTCGAACAATTTTTCACACAGTCCTTTAATGTCTTCATAAACCTAATGCAATAATATGAATTGAAATTAGAACCAACAGTTAAAAGAAAAGATTGTATAAATGTATAGAAAATGTATAATGTAGACTCACCTTTCAGGAGGGAACATCCATCGTAGATGTATCGGCCCACCAATTCGAGCTTCTTGTACAAGGTGAATAGTTAGGTGGACCATAACATCAAAAAATGATGGATCGAGGAAAGAATCTCTCCAACATACACAAAGTTTCAGGCATTTCATTTTCTAGTTTTTCCAATTCTTTTTCATCAAGAACTCTTTGACATAACTGATTAAAGGTAGCAAAGAGTCGAAAAATAGCAATCTTTGGTCCTTTTGGCAAGAGCCCTCTTAATGCCACTGGCAAAACTTGTTGCATGAGCACAAGACAATTATGTGACTTCAGGCGTATAATTTTATAATCTTCCAGTGACACCTTGCTAGCAATATTAGAACTATATCCATCCGGCATTCTCAAAGATGCTACCCTTTCACAAAAAATCTGCCTCTCTCCCTTTAAAAATACATATGCAGGTGTTGTACTTTTAAAGCTACTAAGGTCATCATTCTTTAGGTGCAAATTCTTTCTAATCCCCATCTTCTTCAAATCTTTACGAGAATTTGGGTTATCTTTTGTTTTTCCCTTCATATTCAAGAGAGTTCCAAGAAGGCTCTCACAAATGTTCTTCTTGGTATGCATCATATCCAAATTGTGAGGTAATAACAATGCCTACAACATTAATAATATGATAATATCAGTAATTAAGTGAGGAAGTTATAATAAAAACTAAAAATGAATGAGAGGGGAAAAACTTAACGTACCTCCCAATATTACAGATCAAAAAAGATTGATCTCTTCTTCCAACGTTTTGTAAGTGTTAATGCTTAAAGTTCAGCGGTAGCTAAACCTTTGTTAACGCTGGTTCGATGGGTGGACCGCTATCTGTAATGCTCAGAGTTATCGCTACCTGTCAAGTGAAATACAGAGGCATCAGAGGGAGACCGCGCTTGGCGGTCTTTTCTTCTCCGATGCCTAAGTTAGTCAATGTATTTGTGTTGACAGAATAACAATAGGGAAGTATTAAATGCGTAATTAATGAGGAGAGAGGAGAGAACCTTTTATAGGTGAAGAAGGAGCTGATCTTCTTCATGTTTTTGATGTGGGACTGATATGCTTCAGTCCCCAACTCTTGAAGCTTCTGATGATGTCTTGGCGTGGTGCATGGTGGAACGTCAGCGGTGATCTGGGGGCAAGCCGAGGCTCAGGTGGTAGCCTGCTTGGCTGTGTTCCCATAGGTCACTCCTTTGGCGGGAGTTGGTACTGCTAGTGGTAGCATGAGCGTGGCTCATTATAGCTAATTATGCTTGTGAATGCCTATGTAAGTACACTAAGCTTAAAAGGATTCACACCATCATCATTTTCTAAATCATTAGTCTTATCTTCAGCCCTTTGTCTTTTTCTCTTTCTTTTGCCATCCTCCCCATCTTTCTGTTTTTTTTCTTTCTTTTCCCCAATCATTTACAAAATCCTTGACAACTTGGAAAAGTTGTGATCCCATTAATTGTATAGGCTTTGCTCTATGCTCCTCGGTTCCATCAAACCAAGAAGCTTTAAATCGAAAAGGATCATCTTCAGGAAGCCACCTCCTATGACCCATGTAAGCATGTTTTTTTCTATTTTCTAGCCATTGTGAACAGGTTTGGACACCACAAACAAGGCAAGCTTTTCTGCATTTTGTGTAATAACCTGATAAATTACCATAAGCAGGGAAGTCATTGATAGTCCACATTAAAACTGCATTCAAACTAAATGTGTTTTCTCTCCACGCATCATACACACTTACCCCTACCCATAACTCCTTCAAATCTTCAGTAAGTGGCTGCAAATAAACATCAATATCTTTTCCAGGTTGCTTTGGCCTTGGGATCAGCAATGTTAACGTCATATTTTCCTTAGACATACATAAAGATGGGGGAAGATTGTATGTCATCAATATCACCGGCCAACAACTATACCTAGAACTAAAGTCATCAAACGGATTGAATCCATCTAATAATAGTCCAAGTCTCAGATTTCAAGGTTCTAATGCATAGTTAGGCCACTTATTGTCAATGTTTTTCCATGCAGGAGAATCAACAGGGCGGCGCATCTTACCATCTTGACTTCTGTGATTGTAGTGCCAGGTCAATTGTTCAGCCATCTCTACTGACTTAAACATCCTTCTAAACCTGGGTATGATTGGAAAATACCTCAACACCTTTGCCGGAACTCCTTTACGAACTTTGTTGGTGTGTTTATGAACCTTCCACCTCGATGAACCACATTTTGGACAAGTCTCCACATGCTCTAGTTCTTTTCTAAACAATACACAATCCCTTACACAAGCATGTATCTTCTGGTAACCTAGATCAAATACTTTCAAGAGTTTTTTAGTTGAATACAAGGAATTTGGAAGAATGTCTCTCTGTTGGTAGTAAACCCCTAACCAATTGGAGGAGGTCATCAAAAGCATTATCAGGTAAACTGTGTCGAGCCTTATACTTAAACAAGGAAATTGTGGAAGACATCTTAGTAAAATCAGACCCTGAATATAATGGTAGTTCTGCCTCCTCTAATATATCTCTAAAGTCAGCCTCATTCCTTTCATTTTCAGGTTCCATAACAACATCATCTTGAAAGTATGCATCTTTCAAAATTCTGTACATTTATGGAACTTGAACATTCTCTTCTTGTACATATGTTGTCGACTCACCATGTAAGATCCGACTAACATGAAGAAGATGGATCTCATTCATGCACAAGTGACCAAAAACTAACTTAGGGGAATGCCACTGCATATTTTTGCAGAGGCGACAAGGGCCTTGCACGATAGCTGGATTCCCTAAGCTGGTGTGAAGTCTATCGACATACAATTGGGCTCCAGCACAGTAGGTTTCAGAGTTTCTAAAGAACAGAAAAAACAGTTACAATTTTACTAAGAATCTACATACTTAAAACTTATGGCCTAAGGTTTTGAATGTAACCTGGGATAATATATCCATTCTGTATCCATGGAAGCTTCCCTAGGTGGCTCCAATTGTCTTTTAATTATGAGCAAACTGAAATGAAGGGGAGCTTGAGTTTAAAACAAGTTGTTTATTGTTCAGTTCACAATATCTGCTAATTCAATTAAACTCATATAGTAACACTAGTACTCAGTATATTTCAAATATAGAAGGAATCCCAATATACAACTACCAAACACATGAGAATAAACAAAGGATTCAATCTAAGAATGCTATTGTTTCCAGTAGCATTAATCTAAGCATTCAATATAAGTACATTTCAAATATAGAAGGCATCCCAATATACAACTACCAAACAACACCACAAATGCTAATGGCAAATCATACTTTCAATTCTTTCAGATACATATTTTGTCTCTTCCAAAATGATATATATCAAGCTTAGAATGCAGCAAGAATTACAACATCTTCCTATCAACACATGTTGTGGTTAATTAATTATGCATTGAGAGACGAGCTAGATGCTAATGCATATAGCGAAGCAAGATCTGCATTCAACATCTTCCAAATTGATTCATCGAGCTTAGATTGAGCAATTTTAATTTCCCACTTCATACAAAACAGACACAAAATGATCAATAGGAAAGCATATGCACTAGAGAGCCCAGTTACTTTCAGAAACAATCACAATAAGTATTCATTTCAGAAACAAATATGACCAAACACTTGCCTGACTTGGAAATTCATAAGCACATAATATGAACCACTCCCAAGATTCTGAATTATCCAAACCCAGCAAACCATCGATCACACAAAATAAAAAATAAAAAAAATCCAGAAATGGATAGAAGAAGTAAAACCTTACACTCGATGAACAAAATCAAAAGAGAAATCAGGAACGCACACCAAGTGTTCAACGAAATAGCGATAACAAAAACTTCAAGAATAAACTGTAATTACTTGTAGAAAACCAGAATCGAACACTGAGTATGTAAAATCAAAGCTTCAAAGCTAACAATCACAGAAAATTTCAGCAACAATCACATAGAGTTGTGGATGAGAGAGAGGAAAGTACCTACTGTGGCCGGAGCAATTGGAGTGGAAGAGGTCGGAGAAGGTCGGAATAATGGGAAAGCGGAGGAGGCTGGAGCAATGGGAGAGGAGGAGGTCGGAGGAGGTCACCGCGTATTGAGAGACGAGGTAGGAAGCAATATTGCTTTTTGTAGGGGGAGAGAGAGAGACGAGGCCTGTGTTAAATGGGTGCTTTTTGTGACGGGCTAATTTTTATAAATGGAACAATTTTTTATACGTTGACATCACAACGTGCAGTGGAAAAACGTCGTAAATTTCAATAAAAAGTATGATTTTACGGCGTTCTTTGCAAACACGCCATAATTTTCTTCAAAAAATTGCAAGATTTACGGTGTGCATCTAATATACGTCGTAACTGATACTTATTCACGGCGAGCATTTGATGCACGCCGTAAATCTTGCATTGTGAATGATCGATTTTCCTGTAGTACACATAGGAGTCTGGTGTAGCTGCTAAAATAGCTAAGGAGCCAATATAGAGAGTCTGCTAAAGATGCTCTAAGTCTAGTGTAGTTGCTAAAATTGACAAATAGTTAAACATGCTCTACAAAATAAGTAATAAGGGGCCCAAATAGAGAGTATGCTTTTTTTTTTTTTTTTGACACAAGGAGGTAAGCTCTTTATTGAAACAAAAGAAATTACAAAGAAGAAAGGTCAGCTACTACAGCCGCCAAAAGAAAACTAGGAGTAGAAAAGTAAAAATTGTCCTGTACTAAGGCATTCCCATGTGCAGCCATTAGATGGGCAACCGTATTTGCCTTCCTATTAATATGAATGACCCTCACATTGGCCAAACCATCCAACATTAAGCTCAGATCATCATATAATCGACCAAGTGTAGAAGTATTGGTAGTAGATAGCGAGCCCAGTTGCCTCTGAAGCTCTATAGCATATGTTTCCAAAATAGCAGGAGTAAACCCATATGCTGTTATAAACCGAACTGCATGCATGCTTGAACCTCAGCATGTTCTACTGAAAGTAAACCCCCTTAGCCTCCCTGCTCCACCACCCAACATAGTTCCATCAGAATCTCTAACCACAAAACCGAACCCTCCATCTCTGGTTTTGTGAAAAAAAGAACCTTCAATGTTTATCTTACATAATCCAACCGGAGGAGCCACCCATTTTGCAACCCTTCCTCGCCGTGTAGTTCTACGTGAAGGTTTGGAATTATGAAATCTAAATTCCTTAAGGCGAGAAATCGATTTGATTATCACGTCACAGGCCAAGCTAGTCTTATCCTCCCAAACACGAGAATTCCTCTCTCTCCAAATACTAATCACCTAGGGAAAAATTACTTGCACAATAGCTCAACCATAATACTAAACTGAAATTATCAGTTTGCGGATGAAAGCACACCTGTCCTAAAATGCCATCCTGCTTCAACACCTCCTGTGTAAAAGGGTAGTCCCTACAAATATGCAAGGTAGATTCATCCCCCTGACCACACAACTTACACACTTGGGATTCTAACTCAACACTCTTTGAAGCTAAACGCTCTAGAGAAGGGAGAATATTGTGACATACCCTTCAGATGAAGATCTTGGTTGCATTAGGAATCAAGACTTTCCAAAGCTTCTTCCAAAAGCCACCGTTGACCATTAGATCAAAAGGCATTCGACATGGAGATGTAGATAGAGAAAACCAATATGCAGTTCTAACGGCAAACACGCCATTACGCTCAAATTTCCAAACCAACCTGTCGGCAACCAACCTCGAGCTGAGAGGAATATGTAGAATTGCCTCTACCTCTTCCATTGGGAACAAACATCTAATCCGAGATACATCCCAAACTCCGGTAGAAGAGAGAAGATCACTAACCATATCAACCTCCTCCTCAACCAACCTGTTACAGGCAGGTTTCCCATCTGGTAATTCGGAGACCTAAGGAGCCGACCAGATGTTGATAGAAGTACCACTACCAACTTGCCAATAAGAGCCGTCTTTCAATAAATCCCTAGTGGAGAAAATACTTCTCCATGAGAAAGATGGAGATGGGTGAGAGCCAGCAGTCCAGAAGGAACCCTGCGGAAAATATTTTGCCTTATACATGAGGGCAATAAGGGACGAGGGATTGTTAACTACCCGCCAAATTTGTTTAGCTAGCATGGCCGAATTAAAATTCGATAAACTCCTGAAACCTAATCCACCCTCCTCCTTTGGATTACATAACGTGTTCCATGTCTTCCAATGAATCTTCCGCTTATCAAGTGTTGAACCCCACCAAAACCGAGCACACATTTGCTCCAGGTCCTCACAAAAATTCTTGGTTAATTGAAACACACTCATGGCATAGGAAGGCAGAGCTTGAGCAACAACCCGAATGAGTATGTCTTTTCCTGCACCACTCAACATCTTCCCTTGCCACACCTCAAGTTTCTTAGCCAAGATGTCCAAATGTATTGAAACATAGCGGTCTTTTTCCTGCCTATATAAGTGGGTAAACCAAGATACTTCTCATGTGAAGCTACCACCTCTACACCCAAAAACTCGAACACTTCTTCCCTCATAATCTCAGAAACATTGCTACTAAAAACAACTGAGCTTTTGCTGAAATTGACTAGCTGCCCAGATGCTGTTCCATAAGTCCCAATAACATTTTGTATTTCATGACAAGCCTCCAAAGAAGCTTGAGCATATAACATACTATAGTCGGCAAATAACAAATGAGCTACAGAAGGAGCCAAATCACAAACCTCAATCCCTGGTAGAAGACCTTGCTCCTACTTCTGCTGGATCAAGGGAGAGAAACCTTCAACCCCTGACAGAAACAAATAGGGAGACAACGGATCACCTTGTCTCAAACCCCGACTTGGAATGACAAATCCCTGAGGCTTACCATGCACCAAAAAAGAATAACGAACTGAACTCACCCACTGCATGACCATGTCAATCCAATCTTGTGCAAACCCAAAACGATGTAGAACTTGTCTAAGAAAAGACCACTCCATTCTATCGTAGGCCTTACTAAGGTCCATCTTTAAAGCCATTAAACCCTCGCTACCCTCTCTCTTGTTATGGATAAAATGCGCTATCTCATTTGCCACCAAAATGTTGTCAGTAATCAAACGACCGGGAACAAAAGCACTTTGATAAGGAGAAATAACCTGAGGTAATATCAGTTTCAACCGATTCGCCACCATCTTGGAACAAATCTTGTAAATGACATTACAGAGTGCAATTGGTCCTAACTAAGACATTATCTCTGGATTACTAACTTTCGAAATAAGACAAATATGATTAAAGTTAATTTGTCTTAAAAGCTGACCTGTTTACAAAAAGCTTTGGACCGCAAGTGTAACATCAGCACCAATCACATCCCAATAGTGTTGGAAAAATAAAGGAGGCATCCCATCCTAACCTGGTGACTTAGTAGGATACATTTGAAACAAAGCTCGCCTAATCTCTTCGGCGCTATAAGCAGCACATAATTGACTATTCATCTCAGGCGTCACACAAGGTTGTATCGCTGCAAGGGTAGTATTCACCGCCTCTTGATCACAATCCTGTGTAGTAAACATCTTAGTGAAGTACGAGGTAATAATATTCTCCATGCCTTTATCATCCTCACACTACGTACCATCTTCATCATATAGCCCCTGTAGCATGTTTTTGCGTTGCCTATTTGAAGCTTTACGATGGAAAAAATTGGTGTTGCAGTCACCTTCCTTAAGCCAAGTTACCCTAAATCATTGTCGCCAGAAGGTCTCCTCTTTAGATAGCAAAACTTGGAGACGATCTAACAAACTTTTCTTCTCAATTTGGATAGCTTGTGAGATCGGTACATCCATCAACTCCTCCATACGAGCACGAATACCGTGCATACTCAGTTGTCTTGCTCGAAAAGTTTGTTTTTGCCATCGATCCAATCTCAAACGAGTATGCATGATCTTTTTCGTAACACAAAACATTGGTGTTCTCGTAATATAAGTATTCCAATCCTCTTAAATCACCCCCTTACATTCAACATGTTGCACCCAATACGCCTCAAACTTAAAGCGATGATGATGCGGTCGTTGAGCTAAAGGAATCGAGCTCGCCTGCAGCAATATAGGAGCATGGTCTGAATCGCTGGGAGGAAGATGACGCACCCTAGCATGGCCAAAGATGTCGCACCATGACGAAATACACACAACCCTGTCTAAACGCAATTGCGTTTCCGAATTCCACCAAGTATACATTGTGCCATGAAATCCGAGATCAAGCAGATCACCATAGCTGAGTGCCTCACGAAATCCCCTCATTTGCCTTTCAGCCCTAACCTGCCCATCTATCTTCTCACTACTGTTCAATATCTCTTTAAAGTCTCCAATGACGACCCAAGGCAGTGAATCCAGATCGCGCAGAGTACATAACAACTCCCATGAACGATCTTGCTCTCCAGTTTGTGCATATCCATAAAAACCTGTCAGTCGCCATTATGGTTCACCAGGATTTCCAAAAATAACAAGATCTACATGATGCGCAGAGGAGGAACAAGGCACAATACTCACATCCTCGTTCCAAAACACCACCAATCCCCCAGAATTCCCTTTACTCAGCACCACCTTGTACTGCTGAAAACCAATAGCGTGACGCAGATCCATAAAATCCACCATTCGACTTATCTTTGTCTCACAGAGAAACACAATTTGAGGACGATTATGAGAGATAAGATCTTTCAGCGCCCTCTTTGTTGAATCATTGCAAATACCTCTGCAATTCCAACTAAGAATGTCCATATTCATGGTCTACCAGAACCCACTTGCCAGAAAACCAGAAGCAAACCCTAGAGCGAACCCTAGGTCAAAAGAATAATCCCAAAAACTTTTTTTCTTCTTCAAATAAAGAGTATGCTAAACATGCTCTTAAATTCCTTGTTTTAGGATAAAATTATTATATTATATAAGGCAGTGAAGTTGGTGACTATAGCTCCCATCTCCATTTTTCGAGCATTAGGGTATTGATCAGGTGGAGTTTGTCATGTTAGTGACTTCAATTTTTGTACATTGATCCATTTCAAAAATAAATTTAAAAAAAAAAATCTTTTCAACATTGAAGGGTGGATCCGTATTTATAAAACTCTGTTTTATAGCTTAAAAAAAAGTACTGAATATAAGAAAACCTTAAAAATTATAATGCTCTTCTTCGGTGCAAACTAGTTTGAGTAGTATTCTCTAGGGCTATAAGCCACTTGGTGACGAAGAAATTTTTTTGAGCCGAAAATGTCAATCATTATGCAATTCAACAAGCAGTACAATAATGATTTTCCCTTGAGGGGCCGTCAGAAAAAGCCATTACTTAAAACATACTATGCTAACAAACCCCTCCCAAGAGACCATGCCATCAACGCCGTCAGCGAACGCTTCTCCTCTACCACCATGATCGCATGACAGAGGGCTAGAAAACAAGCGACGAAGCTTTTGCCTCGCCCTGCCCTGCCGCCATGCAAAGCGATGATTGGAGACAGCCAACCGGTCATGCACCCACGAAGGCGAAGAGTACTAGACGGATGACCGCGCTATTGCAGGATCTGAGTCTATAAACACCATGAATCGCAACCCTCTTAAAAGAGTCCAAACAAGGACAAAAAAGGAGCCATGATAACCAAAGAACCACCACCATCACTTAAAAGGATGATTGGAGAAAAGGGAAAACCCAACCTTGCCGATCGTAGGTATAACGCTGCAACTAGGGGTTAGCTAACGTCAAACAAGAATCCTTTCGTGGGAGAGTGAGAGAAAGACTACATTTTGCTAATTTCTAACCATGATTGATGACATCAGTTGGTGACCAAGAAATTAGTAGCTTTATCTTTGGTTTTAATATCAAGAGTTAAAATAATGCACCAATATCACCAAATTGTGCCAAGTTTCGATAATCAAAGCCTAAACAAATTAGACCAGTAAAAAAGAACACAAGATATTTTGCCGCATACCAACCCTCCATCACAATCTTTTTTCTACTCAGGTAATCAGTTGATTTTGTATTTAGTCATGCTCAACTGTCATTTGATTTAGATCTCATGATGAAAAATAATGTGACAGTTGAAATGAATTTATTTGCCTTGTTATTGTCCTCTCTTGGATTTAAATTCAACAACAATTGTCCACAACCGAATATAAATTAATTGACTACCAGAGCATGACTCAAACTATTCCCTTGTCCCCTAAGTATTGAAAATATTATTTTGTTATTAGTCTTTTTTTTTTTAAACATGACAACTCATTTATTGATCAGCAAAAACACACATAATAATTTGCCCAAAGGGGCTGTAAAAAAAACTATTACATGAAACAATTCTACCTTTTTAAAAAACTATGAAGCTCACTCAAAAAAGTCCTAATTCATCCATGACTAATCATTAGGGGCACAGATGAATTGAACGTGCTTGACGTCACATTTCAGTTATCCGCTGAAGAAGGTGCATTTGCCGAAAGCAAACCCTCATCCCCTTCAACTACTCCCTCCATAACACTAGCATTAGACTCCACAAGAACCATGGTTCCATCATCGGCTGCTACTCCCGCCACTAAGGCTTTGTCCGCACTAGCTGCATCAACATCTAGGCTGGTTTTGGAATCCTAGTCCTACCATGCTTGAAACCCTATTGTTTTGTATTTGTTCTTCCTTCCCTTGGGGAGACCCTTCTTCTTAGCTGGAGAGATAGTAATGACTTGATGTTCATTTGGGAGATCAAAGCCCTCATCAACCTCCAGAAGTGTTTTGTCCTGCACAGAAGCAGTTTTGGTCCGTTTACCAGCTCGGATGAACTCAGATGGAGGCGCCCTAATCCCCATAAATATTTTTTTTTAGTAGTCTTGCTCACAAGTAGATTTCAGATTGCCTTTCAAATCTCGATCAAAGCTAGACTCATTCTCCATATATCATATGTGGCTTGGATATCCTACCCAAAAGTCTACTTAATTACCCAAGTTTAAGGCTTTAACGATTGTAAAAATTAGGAAGAATGCGACGCAACCTCTTCCGCATTCTGCCAAACCCTAGCCGTCATGGCTGGGAATCAAAGCCACGCCAGTTGGCACCAACACCAAGCGGACTCTTCTCCGCCTCTCGCTGCCTCCTCGCGGTGACCCAACGTCGATCTCATTCGACGAGCTCCAAACCAGATTGCCTCTCCACAATTTCTAGGGAAGGGGACAGTTTTGCAACTGCCGGACTCTCACGCTGGAGGCAATTAACGAGGGAGGATTTCAGTCAGGATTCTGATTTAATCCGACCAAGTAGAGCATGGTTCAAGGCCGGTGATGGGCTGCCAGGGCTGGTGACGATTGGGTCACACTGGACGGGAAATCGTGGTGGCTGGCATCCTGTAAGTGCAGCGGCTGTTTCGACCGTGAAACGGATCGGCTTGATGCCGGCTGTGGTGGCGAAGTAGGGGCTTCCACTACCTTATAACGGCGATTGGAGGCATCCGATCTCAAGGAGCGGCAACTTTGCAATCTGGGTGCTCCTTTCCTGTATGGGCGATGGTGGCGGAGGTGGCGACGACGACTTTGACTGGCGCAAAGAAGGGAGAACCCAGTTTGGGTTGGGTGCCCAGATCAGCCGTGCGGCCCAAATCTTTTTGGAAGCCCAACTGTGTTCGGGTGTCCAATTTCCTTTGGGTGCCCAAACAAAATTGGGTGCCAAAACTTACTCCGGATTTAAAGATCAAAGTTTTGGGATCTAATTCTAGGGGGTTTTGAATTTGGGATCCTAGAGGCTGGACCCAACTACACCTCTTAGTCCTAACTTGGATGGCGAGGAGAGATTTTAGTTTCTTGTCGAAATATGCCTATGTACTATGTTCTCGTTTTTTCATAGTTATAGGCTTGTTTTCATTTGTGAGCACTGATTGTCTAATGAGTGGTGCTAGCATGCCACGTCCTATACTTGCCCATAGATGGCAAGGAAAGGTATGTATCCGTGCTATTCTGGCTTGAGTTGAATGAAAGTTGACTGGTTTGATTAAAAAAAAAAGTAGATTTCAGATTTATATATTAAATTTAAAAACTAAAATTATATTTATTTTCAAGAGGAATGCGTTACAGTTTCAAGAAACTGATCCTTGGATAATCCCGCACTTCCTTTATTTATACCGCTAACCCATTATTTATTTAAAGATTATATAATGTCCCTCACGTACCATGTAATTGCTAGGAAATGAGGCCCAAATTACTTTAGAGTGGTATATTAGTAATTTAAGATGCAAAACGTCTGCGAGGCCCATGGCTGCGAACAAGGCGCGAAGTAGACCTCTTGTTTCGTACTCTATAAGCTTTCGCTTTTCTTAGGAACCCGGTTCTTCTGATCGAACGGTTCGGATTGCTGACCCTTTTCGTCATCTCTTCCACGAAAGCACGGAAAGCCGGTTCTAATGGAGTCGCTGCCGTCTTCCCAGAATCCCAAGTCTCTCTTTCTTTCTTTACTTCGCTCAACAACAAAACTCTATCTTCTTCTTCTTCTTCCCTCCTCCTCTGACCCTTTATCACTTTCAGGAAGCGACTGTTTTCGGATACTGTGAGCAGTTCTCCGAGCATGGACGAGGACGACGTCGTCTTGATTCCCCCTCCGGTTACTCGGACTCGGAAATCACGCAAAGGCAAAGAGGTCCGTTCATACACTATCTATAACTCTATCTTCACTCGATCACGAATTCTATCCTACTTGTGATCAGTCTACCTGTGATTTTTTATTGAATTTCGATCATGTTGTTGTGTTCATGTCATGTACTGCTTTGGTTAGTATTCAATTGGGGATTTCAGCAATTTTGTTTAGGTTGTTTGGGGATTTTTATATCTACTTGACTAGCGATTGTATAGGCTTTATAAAGCTTAGTTATTTTAGATAATGCTTTTAGGATGCCCAAACCCTAGGAGCGAGTTTGCTCAGACTCTAGGAGTTCTTGTAATCTTCTGTCCTATATAGGGTTTACCCTAGCAACCGGGTGATGTGGGCAAATTGTCAAACCTTGTCAAGAATGGCATTTTGTGCTGTTTTGCACGTCTTCTTCTAGGAATTCAGGATCTGAATTCCTAACAAAGTCATCACATTTAGTTATGTCGCTATAAAGAACAAGCATTTTGGTTTGGTTTTTCTATTCACTTACTAATACGCATTGAGGAGGTTTTCATTCACTGTTTATAGTGACCTGTCCTTCTCATTTTAATCTTTGGACAATTTTCTGTCTCTCAAATTTTGGAAATAAACAATTGCACCCCAACATAATGTGTTCTCTTTAAAAAATAACTGAATCGACACTTTACACTAACCATATCTGTTATAGAGTGTATGATTTGATCACAGAAGTGGCATTGTACGTGTTATCTATTAGTATATTGTTTGGGTGCTACTTATGGCAATTTCTCTAGCATTTTTCTAAGAAGTGATTATTTGCTAGTCGATCTCCCCCCCTCTCTCACTCTCAAGGTAAAGGATTATATTTTTTTTCCTTCCCCCTGAAGTCGTGGAATTCAGCTGTATGTAACCATATATAGATATGTTTACATTGTGTCTCTGTGAATTTCTGTTAGGCTATTGTGCCGGATGTGATTGAAATTGATGATGATGAAGATTCTGAAACTGCAGTGTTTATGGATAAGAAGAAGGTTCACAGAAGTAATAAAGTGAAGGCCATAAAATACTCTTCCGATGATTACCTTGATCATCGGGCTAAGGTTTATGATTAATTTCATACTGCAGTCGTTGAATATTATCTTTTTGTTTTCGTCAAGTATTCAATGTCACTGTGAACCATCTTTATCATATTTACTAATACCAGCACTTTCAGGGAGCTGTGGCCAATAGTTTTATTAGTTCTGGTAAGAGTTCTTCCTCAGCATCACACAAGGTTGACTATGGTGATCTTTTTTTGGATGAGATAATCGATGTCGATGAGTATGCCCGACTGCAATCCCATTTTGATAATGTGGAAATTCCTCCTGGAGTAGAAGCACCTATGCCACCTATCCCCTGGTTGTTGAATCCACCTAAGAGTATTGAAACTGCAGTTTCTGGAAGTATTTCTTTTGATAGAAACTATCAGCAGGCTGCTAAGAGTTTTTACTCAGCATCGCATAATGTGATGGACTTAGATGGTCCCAGTTGTGATGCATCTAGTTCCAAGGGTGACTATATTGGTCTTTATTTGAACGAGTTTATAGAAATCAATGAGTATACCCAAATGGCGGCTTATTTTGATGAAATGGATGTTCCTCCTGGAATAGAAGCACCTATCCCACATAGTCTCATGTTGTCAGATTTTAGAAGCAGTGTAAAATCAGTTTCTGGAAGTAGTTCAAGCTTGAAGACCCAAAAGGATAGTGTTAGTCACTCTCTTGGGATATCATCATCTTGGAAACTTCCACAAGTTTCCAGCAGTAAAAAGAAACAATCTTATCTGCAACACCAAGGGAGTGCTTCTAGTCTCCCAGTGGGAGCAGAATCATCAGTATTTCAAACACAAACTCAAAACAATGTCTATGTGAAGCCAGTTTCTAGCATGGATACAGAAAAAACTATGGGGAAGGTAAATGGTTTCAAACAATTTGATACAGTTGAAGATCATTCAGACCATCATTATACTAAGACGAGTCATTTAACAAAGCAGGTGAGTTTAGATGATGTATTGCATTTGAATTTGCATTTTCATATCCGTACTCGAGCGTATACTTGAGTGTACTTGATGCTATTCTGATTTTACTCCCTTGACGGCTTCAGAAGAACTGGGCAAAGAAAATTCAGGAGGAGTGGAAGATCCTGGAGAATGATTTGCCTGGTGAGCCCTTATGCATGAGTTTTATTTTATGGCAGTAATGTATTTCTGGTGCAGTCTTTTTATCTGGTCTAGCGAAAAGACTTTTGATCATGCTGAGTATTTGAAATTTGGGAATTGATAATATGTGGAACATAGATGTAGGCATATCTATGTTTGTTTTGATACGGTAGAAACTTTGTTGCACTCTTCCCTAGTGTGCAATAATATATAATTCGCTTCATATCTGAACCCTGAGCTTTCCTCTTTTAACATTGACAGATATGATATTCGTTAGAGTTTATGAGACAAGAATGGACCTCTTGAGAGCAGTAATTGTTGGAGCGGAGGGTACTCCTTACCATGATGGTCTCTTTTTCTTTGATATTTCCTTCCCCAGTGTTTATCCCAATGGGCCACCGGTATGTGATTGATGTTTTTCTGGAATTAATTTTTATCTAATTACATCATGGGTTTGACTTGGGATTTGGTAATGCCAGCATGTCTACTACCACTCTGGTGGCCTTCGACTAAATCCAAATTTGTATGATTGTGGAAAAGTATGCCTCAGCCTTCTCAACACCTGGTCTGGGGGCAAGCAAGAGAAGTGGATCCCTGGTAAGTCAACGATGCTTCAGGTTTTGGTCTCTATACAAGGGCTGATCTTGAATACAGAGCCCTACTTCAATGAGCCTGGATGGGCACCTATGAAGGGTACACCAAGCGGTGAAATGCAATCGAAGAAGTACAATGAGGACACGTTCATCCTATCTCTAAGGACGATGGTGTACATGATGAAGAAGCCTCCAAAGGTAAGAGTTTATATCTTCTTTTCATTTATTTCTTAATACTACTGGCCGGTGTCAGTCTTCTGCATTCTGCAATGTGAGATCGGAATTGAAATTTTATAGGTAATTTGGCTTGTTTTATCGTCATGGTCCAAGTCATCAAAAAGTGAACTTGTAAGTTGTGACATATGAAAATTTTCCAAAAAGGAAAGTCAAATAACACATATTTTTTCCTAAATCATGTCCACACTAAAACATTTTTAAAGTCAGTTTGATGACTTGAGTTCGTTTTTTACTCATGCTAAGTGATCTTTCATGTTTAAGCGAGCTAGATAGAATTGTAAATATCTTTAGGCCGACTAGAAGGGAATTGGAAATTCATGATATGCAACGTACACATAATTTCTTGATAAAATGATGTAGGAGAAAACTGGTGTTTCTAGTTGTCTAATGTGGAATGTTAGAAATTGGACTAGAAAGCTACATATCAAATATCACTTGACCACACGGTATCTGGTGAATGCCATGCTTGTATAAATTGTGTCCATTTGTGAGTTTCAACATAAATTCTCAGCTATAACTGTGCATTTTAATGCAGTATTTTGAGGAGTTTGTTATCGGGCATTTCCGCAATCGTGCTCATGACATTCTAAGTGCATGTAAAGCATATATGGATGGAGCTCAAGTGGGGTGTCTAGTCAAAGGTCAGATTCAGGGCGTTAATGGTAACAGGAGCTGCTCACAGGCGTTTAAAAATTCTGTAGCTGGGTTTTTGCCTACTCTTGTCAAACAGTTTACACAGATTGGTGCCAAGGACTGTGAGAAATTTTTACCGCCAACAACAGTCGGGAATAAGCAGAATGGTAGCATGCCTCAGGCTGCAAGACCAACGGTTTCAGAGTGGAAGAAACATTTTTAGTCATCTACTTTGAATATTTATTATGGATGTAACTGATTAGTTAACCCTCCTATAGTGGTCGAATCTCCTTTGTGCAGGGCTTAAACCTTGTCACTTTGAGCAGAAATTTTAGAAGGTGCAGTCTTTGAAAAGTGTAAAGTGTTCTGGATAAGCTGCATTAGCAAAAAAAGTTTGGAGCTCCGATATTTCCTAATCTATCAATATATGAAGAGAGAATTTGTCATGTTCGGTAACATTTTTAAAAATAATTTTTAAAAATAAAAATGAAAAATTGTTAAGGAAAACCAAAATTGGGAGAGAATGAAAGTACGACTTAATTGATAATAGGAGTATTTTATATAGAAGATTACAAGATATAGAATCAGAGTTGTACAAGGAAAGATAATTGTACAATTAATTGGATATCTATGAATATCTCTAACTCATAACCCTAGGTCAAGTAACATAGAGTTTGTGGCCCATATTCTGGATTTACTTGAACACTCCTCCTTGTGTCGCCCAAACGTGGTGCTCCTCTAGTTGCCTCATTAAAAACCTTGCCGAGTAACAAAAATCATGTGAGACAAAAATAACCTTGGTCGAAGGGGAAAAAGAGCACAACACATCATTCACATTTCGAGACCATACATGTAGACATCTCCCCCTAATGACTACGATCATGGGAGTTCAGATAACTTCCGCAAATGATGCTACCAACATGTTTCTCAAAAGTGGAATTTAGGCAATGGCTTAGTGAGCAAGCTTGCCGCACTATCCTCAAATTGAACCTAGTTCACTTTGATCTTGAGGAGAGTTTGTTGTTGTTGATTATCCTTGGTGTTGTCGCTTTTGATGTAGCCTTGCTTCATTTGTTCAAAACAAGCAACAAGCAACATTATCCTAAATGCTCGTAGGCTCATCTGTGGTAGACTTGAAACCACAATTTTTCGAACATGCGTAATTATGGATCCAATCCATATACATTCATAAACCACTTCATGAAGAGCAATGATCTCTGCATTGTTCGAAGATATAGTGACTAGGGTTTGTTCTAAGATATAGTGACTAGGGTTTGTTTTGTAGACCTCTAAGATATCACGGTCTTTACCCATGGTGAACACTTAATCCATCTGAGAATGACATTTGTGTGGGTCAGAAAGATACCCAATATCAGCAAAACTTTCCAAAATACATGTCGTTCTGGGATGGGGATAGAGGACGCAGGCCAATGTTGGCGGCGTTCCTGGTGTGTGATGGGTCCGAATCCATCATCTCTCTGTAGGGATAGAACAAGCCCATATCAATCGTACATCTCAAGTACCGAAAGATATCTTTTACACTAATCCAATGGCGCCGTGTTGATGCAGAACTATATCTAGCTAACAAGTTCATGGCAAATGAGATGTCTGGTCTTGTGCATTAAGCTAAGTACAATAATGTGCCTATTGTACTCAAGTAAGGCACTTCTACCCCTAGCACATCCTCGTCATCATCCTTCAAACGAAGAGGATCATTTTCAGGATCAAGACTACGGATGATCATTGGAGTGCTTGAAGGTTTGACCTTGTCAAGCCTAAGCATCTATCGACACAATGCTCAAGTTCCAAACCGAGACATAATTGTGTTCTCCCAAAATCCTTCGTCTCAAACTCAGATTTCAAGTGTTCAGCAGTTTCCCTTAACTCTTTAAGGGCTTCTAATGAAGATCATGTCCAACATGAATCGCGATAGAATCCGAAACTTGTTATGGAAACGCGCGGTCATATCCCTTCCCAATCAAGTAGTCACTTTAGTGAGCGTTTCAATCTTATTGCAAAGACGCTCTGTGGTTTAGAGCCACTTAACTTGGATAAATGAAGTCCACCATGAACCTTCATGTATATTATGTATCTAGATCCCCATAGAGATATGTAGTGACCACATTCGTAAGCTGCATGATCAGTTATTTGGAAACTACCAAACTGACAGGGTAGTGGAGTGCAATGACATCCATTACGAGAGAATATATCTCCTCGTAATTGATTCCAAGGCGTTTTGTGAGAAGCCTTGTGCCGGGCATAAGGCGAGATTGCCATCACTTTTTCTCATCACGCTTTCTAATGAAGACCCATTAGTCAATTGGTTTTATGTTAGGAGGTGTTGGCATCACTGGCTCAAAAACCTTCCTCTTTGTTTGAGAATCCAACTTAACCTGGATCGCATCTTTCCATTTAGGCCAAATTTTTCTTTGTTGACATTCATTCATCAACGGAGCGTGGTTCGATATCATCAGACTCAACAAACTTATGCGCAACTACATCATCAATTATGATGGAGTTTCTATCCCACGTCTCATGTACACTAGTGTAATTTTCAAAGAGCTCTATATTCTCATGAATAAGTTCTGACGTTGAGGAGTCCCCCAATGGTAACCTTAATCCAGAAGATTCTCATGAGACAGATTTTGAATGTCGATGATTAGAGGATTGGGTTGTGCCAAGGTATCCTTCGAACCCATGGGCCTCCCATGCATCCTAGCTAGGACTATGGCCTGTAACGCCGGAATGCTACTTTCTTTGGCGTTGGGTGGCTCTACGTCCTCTCTTAGGGACGTCCATCATTGCAGGCATGTTTGTAGCAGATATATGTGATCTCGTCACTTTAGTGGGGATCGAGATGAGACATAGTAGGGACAGACAACGACAATTCTTGTCATTCCTGCTGAACATTCGTGTTCTTATCTCCCCCTAACGACGGGAAGACTGTCTCATCAAAGTGACAACCCGCAAATCTAGTGGTAATGAGATCGCCTTGCAAGGGCATTAAGTGGCGGACGATTGTCGGAGTCTCAAATCCAACGTAGTTGCCCATTCGTCTGTAAGGACCTGTCATAGTGCGCTATGGTGTCGCAATTGGCACATAAATGGCTCACTCAAATGTGCATAAGTACGAAATACTTGTACCCAGTCACTAGCTGTAACGCAGAAATACATTGAGTGGCGGTAGGTCGTAGAAAAATTAGCATAGTTGCCGGCGATATTGCATCACCCCAAGCGGATATAAGGAGATTGGTGCACTTTACCAATGTTCTGACTACCATCGTAGTCATTTCCGCAAGACCATTTGGGTGTGTTCATGAGAATATGATGTCTAACATCAGTCCCATTGCAATATCCATCGAAAGTCTTCGATGTAAACTCTCTAGCATTGTCAAATCTAATTGACTGAATAGGATTATCCGGGGAGTGAAGCCGTTGTCATATGATATTTGCTAGGAGTGTAGTATAAGCAGTATTTACAAGTGGACAATGGCATAACACATTACCAGTGTGTTTGCGTGTCAACCAACATCATGAGATATTTAAACGTCCGCAGGTTTGTTGAACTAGTTCACGGAATCCCCACGGACTCTATGTATGAACAGAATGAGTATTTACATATCCTTTACATAGGATGGTCTCAGTCTTAATTTCCCTAAGGAACAGGCTTTGTAAAACTAGCGAGAGGCTTTAAAAGCAACCAATGAGGATTTTGGTTGGGCCTGAGCGTCTAAAACGCTATTTGAAGCAAAGTTGGTGATTGCAGCATCACCTAGGGTGTCCATCGCCATGATGGACGCCATCCATGGTGTCATGGATAAGGACTGTGCCTGCCTTAGGCTGATGGTGGATGGCAGAGGCGCTAGAGGCAGCGGTGGCGGTCACACTTAGTCCAAGAATTAACTTTTGATTCATGCTTCGTTTCGCTCGAGAGAATGGATGTCCATGTGAAGTCTTTAGTAGATGGATCATCATATCAGGACCAGGATGACCTATCCTGTCATGACAAAGTCAATATGTGTCTAAATCCAATAGATCTTCTCTCATGACTTTATTAGATTTAATAGCTCGAATAGTGACATAGAGTCCACTAGAGAGACACATAAACTTCTCTAAGATGCGCTTTTGTTCGCAATCATTAGAGGTATTGCAAATGAACTTATTTCCTTTCTCTAAATGCATTTTCGCATGGAATCCGTTGGCTATTCATAGGTGCGATTTTCCCTAGGAGCGTAGAGAGTTTATGTGACAATAATCAAGGTGCCATTTGGCAGGGGGAACTTGGGCTATTCCATGTCCTTGAATTAAAACTGAGCCATTGTAGTCACAAAGTAATATGCTCATAATCAAAATAAAGTCATAATGAAAAGAACTCAAAATTTTATTCATAAGCCAACATAGTACATCATTGTCTCTTAACCATTAGGAGAATCTAATCCAAATGCTAGCTAATGCAAAACAAAGGTAGTCATTTAACTTCTTTCGGTAACTCCAAAATAAATATGATCAGGTAAGTAGAGAGATGTCGGTGGAGCAAAGCTCGCTTAAGTACCACTTATCTCAAAACTTCTTAGACATCATACTTATTTTGGATGAGCCTATGTGAAGAAAAACTAAACAAATGGCATTTACTACAAAGTATATGGCAATTGCCTATTACATGTCTTAGAAAAATAAAGACTAAAACAGAATTGGCGATCTATTGATCCCAGCCAGATTTGTAGTCTTCAACCCTTCACTCTAAATCATCTTCTTGACCTTCTTGTTCCACATAGTGAGCATCTTTTGCTTCACAATATGGTTTGTAGGCAGTGACAATTTCTTTACGAGCTTTACAAATGTGTGCCCAATGACCAGATACTCCACATCAAGAACATACATCTCTTTGCTCAGACTCCATTGATTGAGACGCTTTGAAAGCGTCATTTAGAATGCTCCTAGTGTTAGTGGTGCCACCAACATAGCCAGAGGCGTTGCCTCCCTCTCTCTTTCCACGTTGACCTTTTCGGTTCCCTGTTGGCCTATTTTGGCGGTTACCTTCCCAAGTAGAGTGATTATATGGACCAGAACTTCCTGAAGTATCCCTAAGATTAGGGTTTCGCCCTTGGCACCCTTTCTTAGGGGTGCGACTATAATTGGATTCCGGAATATGCTATGTTTCTACGGATCTCGAATTATAGTTCTTCATAAGGATGTTGTCATGGTTTTTAGCGGCATTCATAGCTCCAATAAGCTCATGAAACCTTGTGACCCGTCCTGTAGTAACATCGATTTGATAGTTTTAAGCAACCATCAATGTAGAGACGGGAAAGGTAGAGAGAGTTTTCTCAATCAACATCACATCTGTGATCTCTTTACTACAGAATTCCATTAAGAATTTAATGCGAAGTGCTTCCAAGTTGTAGTCAAGAATTGACTTGAAATCACAGAAGAGGAGGCTATGTCATCTCACTTCTAGGACAGGAAGCAGGGAGTCACGGACGTTGCCAAATCTTTCTTTGAGGAGACCCACAGCCTTCTGGGGTCTTCTTCATTCATACACTAGTACTGCAACGAATCATCTATATGACGAGTCATTAGGATGATAGCTTTCACCTTATTTGCCTCTAAGGCTGCTCTATTTGCTTCCAAAGCTTGAGCTTGCTCAACAGTTAGCACGTCCTGGTTAGGCTCGAGAATCATATCCAGGATTCCATCGGCCTTGAGATGCTAGCGGACATCATAAACCCACCTGTGATATCCAGAGCCAGTTGTTCCTAATATAGCAAAGTTCAATTTGTTTAGGTTACTCATCTTGAAAGAGAACAAGAAAAAGGGTAAGTTTCGGAACGAAAAAGCTACCGCGAAAACATATAAAATTCCTGAGCGTAATCGCTTCCAAGAAATTAGGAATGTTTTTGCATAATTTCTTCCAAGAAATTCAATTCCAAGAGGTATTGGATTAGATCGAAACAATGACGTAAGTGGTCGATCATAAATTCTCTACAAACTCTAAGTTTGGAGATGTCAACAAGCTCCAAGCTTGGAGTAAGCACGAACCCCCACAATTCTGCTTAATTATGTCTCCCCTATGATGAAGAAGGGGGGGGGGGGGGGTAGAAGAAGGGAGTTTGTAAGTCCCCGAGAAAAAGAAGAGAAGAAAAAAAAAACTTCAAAATCAGGAATTTTTAGTAAAAAATACCTCTAAATAGGTCGTCGGAAAATTTGACTGGAAAAAGTCGCCTAAAAGTTGACCAAAAAAGTTGACAAAAGTTGACATGAAACGGTCAGCAGGCTTTGACCAGTGCTGACGTGGCGGTGGGTCTGTGCTGACGTGGCTATGGTCCGGCTGCTAGCGTGGCAGTGGGGTCCGGTTGCTGATGTGGCAGTGGTCTGATTGCTGATGTGGCAGTGGGCCTCTGGGCTTGGGCTTTTGGGCCTCTGAGCTGCCTTCTTTTCCCTTTTTTTTTTTTCTTTCTTGTGCCCGTTTTTCTACAGGCCGGTTCAGCAGTTTTTAGACCAGTTTTTAGAGTCATGTTTCCAGTTCTTGGATCCTAGGATAGAGGTGTTGCTGGTAGCAATCGGAGGTTCGGAAGGTGGTGAATCGGTGCAGAGATCCCTTTTTTCTTCTTGGAGGGCTGGTTCAATACTTCCGGTGGCCGGTTCAGTGGTTTTCCAGCCGGTTCTGGTGGTTCTGCCGCCGGTTCTGGAATCCTGGGATTGAGGGCTTAAATATATGAGGCGATGGTTGCTTTTCATTGATAATAGGGGCCTCTTTATATAGAAAATTACAAGACATAGAATTAGAGTTGTACAAGGAAAGATAATCATATAATTAATCGGATATCTATGAATATCTCCGAAAATATCTCTAACCCATAACCCTATTACAACTAGGTCAAGTAACCTAGAGTTTGGACCAGACACATATTTTGGATTTACTTGAACAAAAACGAGATTGTAGTTTTCAAAGTTGAAAAAAATGTAGATTCTGAAAAATAAAACCTAACAGAGGGCTACTAGGGCTAGGAGAGAGTCGCACCTGGGCCTGGCATCTCTACACCTTTATGAATTTCCAATGGCAAGCTATTCCAACATCATCTTCGATTACACATCAATCAAGTACGGTTATGGCCGTCTCTTATCTTCCTCTGAGTTTCTCGGAGTGACTGCGGATGGCGAATTATGCATCACCAGCTTGGTTTTAGCAACCCTGTCAGCATCTGGTTGGAGGGCCTTAATTTCCTTTTACACTCTGCCAGAAGGAGATTCAGATCGAAATGGGTCTATTGCGAACCAAACACGGAAGACTGAAGACATCGCTTGATGTTTGGTGGCTGGGTCCAATCCGTGTAGAGAAGGCGGTGTGGGCTGGTTGATGTGGTTCGACAAGTGGCTCTTGAGTTGAGCGACATCTCGTTTTTCCGACGAGTGCCTGCAGTGGTGTAGTTCTAATAAGGTGCAGTGGATTTAGAAGTATGCTTACACGATGGATCTCCAGAACCTATTTTGATGCCCAATGAAGATTTGGTGCCCAGAGGAAAACCGTATTGGTTTAGGAGTCTGATCTTTCTAGTGGTAGTCATTTCTCTGGTAGTCTGACGGCTGTGTGGTGCCGATGGTGGGCTGGGGAAACTGGTGAAGGTGGCTTAGGTGCCCAAAGAGATTCTCCATGGGCTTAGGCCTATGTTTTGGGTTTTGCAGGTTTTGCTTGGGCTTTGGTTCCAAGGCCCACACACTTTTGAGCTCACATTTGGGATCCAAAAGGTTGTTGCTAGTTAATCTAGGTTCTAATTCAAACTTGGATTAGAGTCGCGAATTCATGATTCTTGTCCTCGATAGTTCAATCGCTAAAATCCAAGTTTTTGACACCATTGGCGGCCCTCGTTCTCTCGGGAGCCTCACCTTGCTCTGGTATTGGAAATTTTATTAGGGTGTATTTCCCTAGATACAGTTACAGTCGTGGTTCCGGTTACTACTACAATTTCATTGCTGAATTGATATATGCAGTGCAGTTTATGGCCTTTTGGCTTCTTGTTATGTTCGTCAAGCATTTAGTCATATTCTGGTTACTCTTTAAAATTAGATGTGCTTGTGCATCATGTCATATTTCATTGCTTTTTTTTTTTTTTTCTATGCATTTACATTGCTCATTGTATCTTAGTTTCACTTAATATATAGCTTATCGTCTAAAAAAAAAGTTAAAAAAAATGTATTTAATTGTTTAGTGCAATATATATATATATATATATATATATTTTTTTTTTTCCATATTTTCTAACTAGGAGAAGGAAAATGTGAAAATGTTAAATTATTGTTTTTAGTTTCTCTGAGTAAAAATTAATTTTTATTTTTATTTTCCACATGTTCAGAAATGTTACCGAACACATTTTCACCTTATTTTAGTTTTTTTAATTAAAAATACAGGCATAAAATTTTTACCGAATGCCACCCCTTAGATTTGGCTAAACTTTGATAACACCACAGAAATACCTTCCAATAAATTAGATAATACAGGGACTATATATATGGAAGTTAAAGCAGTAAAAATTAATAAATTAATTCAAAAATATATTGTACAAAGTGACATTTCTTTTTTATTTTTTTATTGGACAAGTGAAACTTATATTTCTCGCATATTTTGAACATGTGAAAATGTGTCAAATATTTAGTCTTGTATATGCAGTTGGTGTCATGTATTTTCTTATAAGTATTTTTTTTTTGGGAAAAATTCACCAACGGTGTCTGGACACTTTGGTGACTTTCAGAATGATACCTGAACTCTGAATGTTATCAATGTGATACCTAGACTTTACTTTTCGTATTATCGTCGTACCTCTGGCGAACTTCAGTCACGTCTCCGTCAACTGTGAGCACGTGTGACTCACGTGAGCCTAAAAATGAGGGCAAAAAGGACATTCTTCCCTCAATTTGTTTTAGGAAAAAATTCACCAACGGTGTCTGGACACTTAGGGACTTTCAGAATGATACCTGAACTTACAAAACTATCAATGTGATACATGGACTCATTTTTTCGTATCAACGTCGTACCTATGACAAATTTCCGTCACGGAGTCATTAAATTTTGCACTTGAGTAACTTAATGAAGACAAAAAGACCGATTTACCCTCAAAAGTTTTTTTTTTTTTTTTTTTACTTTTATTTCTTTCTTTCTTTCTTTATTCTTCTTTATTTCTCTATTCTTCTTCTTTTTTGGTTTCTTCTTCCCCTGATTTGAATCATCAAGATTTAAATCATCTTGCTCATCCGATTCCCACCGCCGATTGCCGATCAAACACCGCTACTATGTCTCAATCCACCTTCATGTACCACAGATGTTTATGGTTCCTCTCACTTCAAATCCTACAACAAATTGAAATTGCACTGAGGCTTCGCCGCTTACTCCGAGTTCATCCCCGCCGCCGCCACCGACGACTTAGCCACCACCACTCTCGTTCTCTCCTCCGACCCCCTTTTATACACCATTGATCAGAACTCAGACCCTGCCAGCCCTCCACTCTCAAATCACAGCTCCAATCCCACCCTGCCATCCTCTCCATCGTTCCCGACATGCAACACCACCTCCACACCATCCTCACCTGCAACTTCATCGGTCTAGCAGACAACTTCGGCCTCTAGCCAAACTTCGATCAGAAGCAATTGTAGGCAGCCAAAGATTAACAACTTCGGCCTCCACACCATCCTTACCTGCAGAAAACTCGAGCTGTTCTGATTCACTAGCTCCGCCACTCCACTGCTACCCACCATTGCCCCTCTCTGATTAGCAGACAAAGAACTCGTAGCCTCCACCATCGAGAAATGGAGGCTCGCGTTCTGTGTGTCCTGGGAGGAGGATATCAGCACCGTAGGAGAAGATGTAGTCTGAACAGAAATTGAGTTCGGGTTCCACGGCGGCAGCTTGTCGATTGCGACTTTGGCTTTCTTGATGACCCGATCGACTGCCTTGCTGGGCCGGTCGTATCCGAGCCGGTCTTGCACGTCGTAGAATTGAATGGCGGTGTGGGCGGCAAGCCGGACGTGGTGGTCCCTGGGGCCTTTGGCGGTATAGACCTTGCTGTGGCGGTCCTTCTGGTCGATGGCCCTTAGAATGTGGCCTCAAGCCTCCATGATTTCGCTGGCGATGGAGGAAGAAGCAGTCCTTATACCCAAACCCAATCGAGAAGCAGCGGAGGACGACGTCATTGCGCGGTGGTGGAGGTTGTTGTGGCTCTCCCCCACTTTTCTTCCTGCATATTCCATGGTGGGTTCTCCGAAAGCAGGTGGTGTTGGCAAGGAGAGAAGGAGAGAATAAAGAAACCAAAAAAGAAGAAGAAGAAGAATAAAGAAAGAAAGAAAGAAAAGAAAAGGAAAAAAAAACTTTTGAGGGTAAATCAGTCTTTTTGTCTTTATTAAGTGATTCACGTGCATCGCACGTGCAAAATTTAACGGTTCCGTGACCGAAATTGGTCGTAGGTACAACGTTGATATGAAAAAATGAGTCCATGTATCACATTGATAACTTTGTATGTTCAGTATCATTCTGAATGTCCCCTAAGTGTCCAGACACTGTTGGTGAATTTTTCTCGATGGTAAATCGGTCTTTTTGTCTTCATTAAGTGACTCACGTGCATTGCACGTGCAAAATTTAACTGCTCTGTGACGGAAATTGGTCATAGGTATGACGTTGATATGAAAAAATGAGCCCAGGTATCACATTGATAACTTTGTAAGTTCAGGTATCATTCTGAAAGTCCCCTAAGTGTCCAGACACCGCTGGTGAATTTTTCCCTTTTTTTTTTATAAAATTTATTACTACCCTACGGTTCCTTAACATTGACTCAATGGGAAAGTCATTCGAAATTTTTTATGTAGTTATAATAATCACACAGTTGACGTGGATGTTAGTTTAGTGTGCTCTGTATTCCTAGGTTTTTTTTGTCTCTTTAGATGTCCATATATGCCAATATAGTTATCATGTGTAAAAAATTTACTTTAATTCATCATTTTCATTTTCACAACAGGGTCATTTTTGATGTTATCCTTATCAATTTCACTAAGTAAAAATAAATAGGTTAGAAAATAAAAGAATGGTGGATGGTCGACATCCACAAGGGACCGATGAGTCAAATCTTATCGTGGAACTGTCGAGGTTTGGGACCTGTCTTGACAGTCCAGAAATTGAGGGAGCTTACTCACTCTCATTCACCGTTCGTTGTTTTCCTGTGCGAAACCAAACAATCAAATTTCAGAGTTAACAATCTTAAGCGGCAACTAAGATTTTATAAGAGCCTTACTGTTGATCCAACTCCTACATTTGCTAGAGGTTTGGTGCTGTGGTAGAGCCCTAAAGTGGAGGTTGAGGTAATTTCTATGGATTGTAACTCAATCGATACTGTTATCAAATGTTCTAATCTGAATGCCACTATCAGAGTCACTTTTGTTTATGGTTCACCCTATTAAGAAGAATTTTTTTTCTTCTGGTCTTCTCTAGCAAGTACCTCCATCCCAAAGTCCATCCCCTGGATTTGTGTAGGGGATTTCAACAAGATTGTTACAAATGATGAAAAAGAAGGGGGAATCCCTTGACACTGAAATAAAGTCAGATTGCTGAAGAATTTCATGGACAAGATGGCTCTGTATGATCTAAATTTCTCTTTTCTCTAGCCAAAATTCACTTGGGAGAATAAACAAGAAGATATTGATGAGCTCATTCGTGAGCACCTCGACAGTGCAATTGTGAATACCAACTCGCTAAGCTCCTGGCTAGACTCTTTTGTGCTTCATGAGCCACTTATTGGTTCTGACCACTGTCCTTTAACTGTTCACACTCAACCTCGCATGTCAAAGGTCCTGAAACCTTTTCGATTTGAAGTTGTCTAGGCTGAGGACCCTGATTGTGCTGATATTATTGCTGCTTGCTAGAAATTTGATCCCAACATTAATCCCTTAATACTCTGGGAATCCATTTAGAACTCTTGTAGAAGAATCCTGGTGTCTTGGAGTAGAACTAAGTACCCTAACAATAGGTCAGTAATCGATGCCCTGAGTAAAGAGCTTAGCAACATTCAAGACATGCCTATCTCTGTTAATTCTCGACTCAGGGAAAATAAGCTTGTAAATGCTCTGAATGCTGCTTGGATTGGAAGAAAGCTTCTGGAAGCAAAGGTCCATAATAAGTTGGTTAATGGAGGGGGATGGAAACTCAAAGTTTTTTCACCTGTCTACCATACATAGAAGACAAAGAAACAAAATCAACAGAATTTGTGTGGCTAGGGATGTCTGGATAAGTGATGAAAGTAAGATTTGTGGGGCCTTTGCCAACTTCTTTAGGAATTTATACACCTCTTCTGGACCGAGGGATTGGGGTAACACTCTCCAGAATATGGATTGTCTCATCACCCCTGAACAAAATCTTAGCCTCACAAAACTTTTTTCATTGGATGAAATCCTTAAAGATACTAAGCAGTTGGGTACACTTAAGGCCCCCGGCCTCAATGGCTTCCCGAGTCTCTTCTATAGTAAGTACTAGGATACTGTTCATAAAAATATCAATCTTGTTGTTTCTTGGTTTTTTTAATAGTGATCTTTCTGTAGACCGTATTAGCAAACCAAACATTGTTCTTATTCCAAAAGTTCCTCACCCGGAGTTGGTAAACCAGTTCAGACCCATCAGCTTGTGTAATAACTCGATCAAGATCGTTTCCAAGCTTCTTGCAAATCGACTCAAGCCTATTTTACCCTTGATTATCTCAGAACATCCAAATGCATTTGTGCTGGGAAGACAAATTCAAGATAATATTATCCTAGCTTATGAGGCTTATCATTATTTGAAGCTGAAGAAGGCTAAATCTGATCATGAAGTTGCTTTGAAGGTAGACATGAACAAGACCTATGATCGGGTCGAGTGTGATTTCCTGGAGGCTTCCCTCTTGAAATCTGGTTTCAACTCAAGTTGGGTGAAAATGGTAATGAATATTGTTACTGCTGTGTCTTTTTCCCTTGTGCTCAATGGAAAACAAGGTAAGCCTTTTCGCCCCTCTCATGGCTTAAGACAGGAGGACCGGACAAAGGGTCCCCCTACTTGTTTTTAATAATTGGTGACGTGCTTTCTCAAAATATTAAAGCTGCAATCGACTCATGTGAATTGCAAAGTCTGAAATTATGCACCAATTGTCTAGGCCTATCTCATTTTTTTCGCTAATGATGCGTTGTTTTGTTATGAAAGCAACAAGGACCAACTTCCATGTTTTGAGTTCTGTCATCGACTCCTACTGCCTAGCCTCGGGCCAATCTTTGAACTATGAAAAGTAATCTCTTTTCTTCTCAGCAAATACCCCATAGGATCTTCAAAGTGATATAGCTACCATCCTCCACATCCCAATAGCCTCTGGGCCGGGTGCTTTCCTTAGCCTCCCTACTCATTGGGGAAACTCCAAGAGGAAGGATATCTCTTATATCAGGGAAAGAGTGAATCAAAATTTGGAAGGATGGAAGGCCAATGTTTTATCCCAAGCAGGAAGAGAAGTGCTTATTGAGGTAGTGGCAATGGTTGTTCCAACCTACCCCATGTCTATATTTCTTCTGCCAATGACTTTGTGCAAGGCGATCAACTCGGATATTTCAAATTTTTGGTGGGGTTATTCAAACTCAAAAGAGAATATCCATTGGATGGCTTGAGATTCTCTTTGTAAGAGTACGTTCGAAGGCGGTATTGGGTTCAAGGATCTTCACACTTACAACAAGGCTCTCCTTGCTAAACTATGTTGGAGATTGATAAACAAGCAGGAATCTTTGTGGAGAAGAATCTTGAGAGCAAGATATTTTGATAATTCAACTTTCTTGAAGGCAAAGAAATGAGCTAGACCATCTTGGGTGTGGAACAGCTTGTTGGTTGGAAGAGAAGCAATAGTGGATAATTAGCTCTTGCAGGTGAAAAATGGGAAAAGTATTAATGTCTGGAAGGACGGGAACAATCGAGAAGCTTCCTTCGAGCATTGACCTAGAGTTTGACCGTTCGCTCGAGGAGAAGGGGGGGTACCTGCAGAAAACCCACCGATGCCTAAGTCAGTATGTTTCTTAGTTGTGGAGTAAAACAAGTCCGAATCAGCTAGATTACCTGGACGTTGAGCCTCCCTTATATAGGTGAATGAGAAATTACACCGTAAGTGGCGTTAAATTCCATTTTGATAACTGTTCTTATGATCACAATCATTCCGCGTTTATGGCGCTATTCATTAACACCATCCTCCGTATCGTGGCGTTATGGCGTTATCTAATAGCGCCATCGCCCCGCATTGTGGCGCTACTTGCTATTCAATAGCGCAATTGCTCCTCATCGCGGCGTTATGACGTTATTGACGTTATTCATTAGGGTCATTACTCCGGCATTATTCATCATCACCATCACTCCACATTATGACGTTATGGCATTATGGCATTATGGCGTTATTCATTGGCGTCATTACTCCGGCGTTATTCATCATCAACATCACTCCACATTATGGCGTTATGGCATTATGGCATTATGGCGTTATTTATTGGCGTCATTACTCCGGTGTTATTGAATAACGCCATTACTCCGCGTTATAACGCCATCATGCCATGTTATTATGTCCGCACTTAATACCTTTCTTCGGTGTGGCATTAACAACTGTAGTTAACGCTGTATTTACGATCGTCATTACCCGTGTACTTATGGTGAAGGTGAACCGTCACAATGGTAGGCCAAAATCGTTGATTACCCCCACAATGCCCCCAAATTTTCTCTTTGGACACTCGTCCTAAGAGGAAATTTCTAAAATCTGTCCCCGACCTCCACCCGAGCCTAACTCTGAGGTTCCCTCTTTCAAAGCGGTATGATCTCCTACTCCTTGATGCAACTATCACCATCCCCTTGAACCTCGACAAGATTTGACACCTCGACCAAGTGACGCTTAATGCTTTTCGAATTTACATATCCTTTAGAGTTCGCCTCCTCAGCGATAGCTTTTTCCCTCGTCGTCGTTGAGAGCCTTTTTCCTTGCAAAGAGATTTTTTTTTTTTTTTTTTCCTCATCGAGAGCATTGTTCTTCATTAAGAGCTTTCATTTTCGTCGTTGAGAGATTTTTCATTGACAGTGTTTTTTATTTTATTGTGAGATTTCCTCATCAAGAGATCTTCCTCGTTTATGGTGTTTTCCTTCGATGGAGGCCCTCCTCATCGAAGACATTTTTTCTTCACTAAAGGCTTATTGAGGGCTTGCTTTTCCTTCATCGATAGTCCTTGTACTCCTCATATTGCCCCCATATTTTTCTTTTCTGTGTTCTCAAAAACATAGGAAGAGTAATAGTCTGTCGCCTCTATATCAATGTCGTTCTTACCAAGAACCGGCGCTTAAGAAAAGTTCAATAACAATGAAAAAACACAAATTTACTCAGAGCAACAAGAGTTCGAAATCAAACCATATATGATGAATTCATGGATTGCCCTCAAGGTGAAGAATTAGTTTTTGTATGGGACACAGAGTTGCCCCCATTTTCCTTCAAGTCTAATAAACAATATATTATTTATTTTGGCCACCGGCCTCATACATTTCTTTTGGCCTCCGGCCTCACACATACATTTTGGCCACCGGCCTCATACATTCCTTTTGGCCACCGGCCTCACACATACACTTTGGCCACCGGCCTCATGCATTATTTCGGCCACCGGCCTTACACCTATATTTCGGCCACCGGCCTTGCACTTACATTCCGGCCACCGGCCTCATGTATTGATTATGAAATGAAATTCGGTTATAGCTATCCCCGTTTGTTCGGCGGGCAAGGTTTACCATTAAATCACACCAGTTAAGCAAATAATATTTTATTTAATCTGGCTACTGGCCACAAATACATTACAAATACTAAAGGAAATGAAAATCAAACAAATGATTATTAAAAGGAAGCACATCTGTCTATGTTACCTGGTTTTTGCCCCCTCGACCTGGATTTCACCCTCGACCCTTATAATAATATCATCCATGTCTCTTGGCGGGTTGCGTAATAGATTTTCATATAAGGGGGGTACCTGGGAAGAGTCCTTCACGGAAGGCGATTGCCGCGCATTGAGGGTCACAATTGATGTGCATCATCTCTGCCTTGAATCTCTTGAAGAAACAATCGATCTTCTCTCCTACTTTTTGCTTGGTGTTGAATAAGGTTGCCATGTCTTTTTTTTGCTTGCGACTGCAGAAATATTGGGAGATGAAGGTTTGGCTCAACATTTCGAAATCTGGGATTGATTGGGGCCTGAGGTCTTGGAACCATGTCAACGCGGTCCCTGTGAGGCTTAAAGGGAAAAGTTTGCACATCAGTTTCTCGTCAGTTGTCTCGATGGACATCTGCTGTTTGTACCCCTTAATGTGGTCTACTGGGTCAGTAGTCCCATCATACTTTTGGAAAACGGGGGTGGTGAATCTGCGAGGTTTCGCCGCATTGAGGATGTCATTGGTGAATGGAGACGCATCGACGTCTCTTGAGATTTCGGCCGCGAGTTCTCGAGGGCCAGTGCGCTTGCACTGTTCGATCATCTTCTCCATTTTCTCTGGCCATTCTTCATTGCGCGGTCTCTTGTGGCGTCCTGCCCCGATTCTACCATTATCGTTCAGCGTGCCGCTCAATCTCTCAACCAAGGTTTCACCTGCGCCACCAGCTATTGCGTTGGTTACCCTATGGTTGTGGTGGGCATCGCTGATCTCTTCATCCGAAGAGTCGTTGTCAAGCTGGAGGAGCCTTTCGAGCCTTCTCCGTCGACGAGTTTCTCGGTCTTGTTTTTCCTTCCGGAGTTGCTCAAGTTCTTGTCTCAGCGTTTGTGCCTCACCAACTGGAGGCAAGTTTAGATCATCGACCAGGTTTGGGAGAGGCTCATTCAGGGGCCGATCAGAAGGTGGGATTTTGTCGCTCCCAGTCCTTAGCGACAAAAAGGGAATTCCACCAGGCACAGCTCCCGCCATCACTTTTTAGGGAAAAGTGTTTCCCACAGACGGCACCACTTGTTGGAGGTGAAAAATTCCGTAGAGGAGTTTGACCCAACAATTAATGCGGACTGGAGCGGGAGCTGACCGGGAACAATCGAAAAGCTTCCTTCGAGCATTGACCTAGAGTTTGACCGTTCGCTCGAGGAGAAGGGGGGGTACCTGCAGAAAACCCTCCGATGCCTAAGTCAGTATGTTTCTTAGTTGTGGAGTAAAACAAGTCCGAATCAGCTAGATTACCTGGACGTTGAGCCTCCCTTATATAGGTGAATGAGAAATTACACCGTAAGTGGCGTTAAATTCCATTTTGATAACTGTTCTTATGATCACAATCATTCCGCGTTTATGGCGCTATTCATTAACGCCATCCTCCGTATCGTGGCGTTATGGCGTTATCTAATAGCGCCATCGCCCCGCATTGTGGCTCTACTTGCTATTCAATAGCGCAATTGCTCCTCATCGCGGCGTTATGACGTTATTGACGTTATTCATTGGGGTCATTATTCCGGCGTTATTCATCATCACCATCACTCCACATTATGGCGTTATGGCATTATGGCATTATGGAGTTATTCATTGGCGTCATTACTCCGGCGTTATTCATCATCACCATCACTCCACATTATGGCGTTATGGCATTATGGCGTTATGGCGTTATTCATTGGCGTCATTACTCCGGTGTTATTGAATAACGCCATTACTCCGCGTTATAACGCCATCATGCCATGTTATTATGTCCGCGCTTAATACCTTTCTTCGGTGTGGCATTAACAACTGTAGTTAACGCTGTATTTACGATCGTCATTACCCGCGTACTTATGGTGAAGGTGAACCGTCACAATGGTAGGCCAAAATCGTTGATCACCCCCACAGGCCCCATAAAAAAGGGGGAGTTTACTCTGTAAAGAGTGGTTACCAGAAGATGTTCTCCTCTAGACTACATAAGAGTAATGACAAACCTTCTTCATCTCACCGAATTAACAACAAATTCTGGAAACTAGTGTGTAACACAAGAACCATCCCAAAAATCTCCAATTTTCTCTAGAGAGCCTTATCTAATGCCCTTCCAACTAGCTGGAATGCCTACAAAAGAAAGATCACCCCAAGTCTGATGTGTTCCATATGTGGTGAGTTCCCTGAAACTATTGAGCATTGTCTTCTTCTCTGCCCCTGGACTTCGGTTGTATGATTTGGCAGTTCTCTGGGTATGTTTTAGAGAAGCAAAGGATCACTACTCTAGAAGCTTGGCTGCTAGCAATCCAGAATAGTTCAGGCCTACTAGCAAAGGATCGAGACGAGTTCTTCTCTTATATGGGCTTCCACCTGTGGGAAATATGGAAGCATAGATGTAAGGTGGTTATGAAAAATGGTAGTCTTAACCCAGTTGTGGCTATTGAAAATATTAAACGCAGTTTCTCTGAATGGTTTGATGCTTCAAGATGGGCTGATAAGCAAGAAGTGACGGTCTCTGCCCTTAATCCTCCTGCAACCTAGTACCTCCCATCCCTCCTTTCGTGAAAGTGAATGTTGATGGTGCTTGGGATGAAGGTTCACATAGCAGTGGAATATGAGTGGTTATTAGGAATCATGAGGGCTTCTCCTTGCAGGGGCCAACATCCACGAGTCCCACAATTCAGCCATTGAGTTTGAGGTCGATGCTGTAGTGAAGGGTCTCCATCTTGTGACTCATTTAAAGCTTCAAAGAATTATTGTTGATGGCCGATCAATGCTGTAGTGAAAGGTCTCCAGCTTGCAGATCAACCGAATGATTAACAAAGTGACCCATTTAATGCCGCTTTTCAACTAGATCAAATGGAATTGGATACCTCGTGAAGCAAACCGTGTTGCTGATGCAGCGGCAAAGCTTGCAAAAATGAGGTTGTGCTCTCAGGATGGGCCAATAGGCCTCCAACCTCTCTGCTCTTAATCTTGAGGAATGATGGTCTCCCGGGTCCTCTAGGACCCACAGTGGCGTATCCACTTGAGAGACTGGTTAGGCTATAGCCCAACCCAGAATTTTTTCGAGGATATATATACTACATGTCTAACTTTCCTTAGACTCTAGTTTGGTTCAGTTGACAAAGTGTTTATCCTAAAGGCAATTTGGGGCTATTTTTTTTTCTTTCCCCAGTTTCTTCTTCCCCTTTTTGACTCCTGGTTCTTTTGTTCCCTTTTTTTTTTCTCCCTTTTTCTCTGTTTTTTTTTTCTTTTGTTACAACATTATTGATTAGTATTTCTTAAAAATTTCTCAAGTTTTTTTCTTTCTCTTTCCCCATTTTCTTCTCCCTTTATTTCTTTAGTTACAATATTTTATATTAAATAATATTTCTTTAAAATTTAGTTCTAAAATTCTAGGAAGCATTATTAACACAAAAAAAAAAAAAAAAATTATAAGTAAGTATAAGATTAGTCCACCCCAAAATGTGATCCTGATCCGCCACTGATCTTTTTCCTGCTTTTAGTTAGCTCTGTTGGCTTCTTGTTGTTTTATATCTTAGTCCTTAAGTTTGTAGTTTGTTGTTATTCTTTGCCTTTTGACCCCCTGTTATTCGGCTTTTTCTGCTCTTGTGGCTTAATGAGGTTCTTTCAGACAAAAATAAAATAAAAGAGAAAGGAGACAAAACGCGTACGAGGCACATGCCCGTGTATTGAGCTTCCTTGACAAGCTAGGCGCGAAGAGACGGTCTAGTGTCACAGCACCAACGACGACTGACCAACTCCGGCGCCCTCTAATGGAGTCGCCGCCGTTCCCCCATATTTCCGAGTCTCTCTCTTTCTTCCTTACTTCGTTCAACAACAAAATTCTCGATCTCTTTTCTTCTTCTTTTTATCTGACTTTGTTTGACTTCATTGCACTCCACACAGGAAGCCAGTGTTTCCGGAGAGCAGTTCTCAGTGCATGGATGAAGACGACGTCGTCTTGAGTACTCCTCCAATCTCCCGGACTCCGAAATCGGAGAAAGGGAAGGAGGTTTGTTCATTCTGTTCGTCTTTAGTTAATCAAGTTACAGTTCTGATTAATATTTCAATTGGGGCTTTCAGCAATATTGTTTAGCTAGGTTTTCGCTTTAGGATAGTGGACGATGTTATGCAAGCTATGCAAATGAGATGGATGGTTTGGCTTCTCAAATCTTCTTTAATTAATCTTCGCAAACCCTATGAGAGTAAGAGTGAGTTGAATATTTCTTGAAGCCGCTTTGGTTCTTGTCCCTCTCTCTCATCTCATACTTTATTTTCTTTTTATTAATAAAATAAAATAAGGACGGGCGGTGGCTTCCTGCTTGCGATGACCCCTTTTCTTTTAAGATTGTAGGTGGGTGCTAGTCACTCTAAAATCCGTTATCGCAGAGGAACTAATATCGCCTAATCCTCTATTTAATTTATCACAAAAAAAAAAGTTGAATATGTGAGTGACATTTGATCGAGAGAAAAATTGTGCAACCCTAGCAACCCCCGGATGCAGGCAAATTGTCTGACATTGTCAAGAATGCTGTTTATATATACTTGTTCTTCTGGGGTTTCAAGACAAAGTCAATAATGATTTGAAAAATACTTCAATACATTAATGTACCGATACATCAAGTAAACTAGGTTCAATATATAGGTAGACTAGCTCGGTACAAGGGTAGACTAACTCCATACATGTCTACCCATGTACTGAGCTAGTCTACCTATGTATTGAACGTAGTCTACTTAATGTATCGGTACATTAATATACTGTAGACTATCCCTAATGATTTAACTGTCTTTATATATACACTCTGTATTTTCTTCCAAGCTTGCTATTGGTAAGGAAGCAAAGAACAAGCATTTATTTGATGCTTTCCTATTCCGTTAAGTATGGTTCTAATGCATGTTGAGGAGGTTAATTTTCATGTTCTGCTTCTCTGTTTATAGTTACCTGTCCTTTTCATTGTCTCTTTCTGGTCAGTTTTCTCTTTCAATAGTATTTTCGAAATTATCGATTGCACCCAAACATTACTGTGCTCTCAAATAGTACTATAATGACACTTAAGAAACACTAACCGTATATTCTGTTATCTTTTTGTTTGTTTTTGGTTTGGAACCCAGTCAAGCTGGGAGACTCATTCTTTTGAAAGAAGTGAATTGTTTGGATGTTTTTGATAATTTTCATAGTATTGATGACTTTACTACTTTTTCCTTACAGGATTTCCTAAATAGCTTAGATATTGTACACATGTGATATTATTTAATTTTTACTAGGTTATTGTACCTGATGGTATTCACTTCGAAGATTCTGATACTACGGTGTTTATTGATGAGAAAGTTGACAGAAGTATCAAAGGGAAGACAATAAATTACTCTTCCGATGAGTTCCCTGATCGTAAAGCTAAGGTTTGTGGTTACTTCACACTCCTTTTGTTATTCATTAAATATTCAATGTTGGTTAAATATTCTTTAGCATATTAACTTTATATTGTTACCCATACTTTCAGGGAGCTGTCGCCAATAACTTTGCTGGTTCTTCTGGTAAGAGTTTAGCCTCGGCATCGGATAACATTAACTATGCTGATCTGTTTTTGGATGATGTTATCGATGTCGATGAGTATGCCCGTTTGCTATCCCATTTTGATAATGCGGATATTTCTCCTGGAATAGAAGCACCTATGCCACCTATCCCCTGGTTGTTTGGTCCTGTTAAAAGTGATATAAAGTCAGTTTCTGGAAGTAGTTCTGATACAAATTATCGAGCTGCTAAGAGTTTTGCGTCACTCTCGCATAATGTAATTGACTTAGCTGGTCCCAGTTCTGATGCATCTAGTTCCAATGATGACTATTCTGGTCTTTATTTGGAAGCGTCCATAGATATCGATGAGTATGCTGAAATGCTAGCCCATTTTGACAAAATGGATATTCCTCCTGGAATAGAAGCACCTATCCCACATTTTCTGTCATTGTCAGATCCTTCTAAGAGCAATATAAATGCAGTTCCTGGAAGTAGTTCAAGCTTGGAGGCCCAAACAAATGTTTTTAGTCCTGCTCTTGGGCTATCATCATCTTGGAAACTTCCACAAGCTTCCAGCAGTAAAACAAAACAATCTTATCTGCAACATCAAGGGTGGGCTTCTAATATTCCAGTTGGAGTAGAATTATCAAAATTGCATACACAAACTCAAACCAATGATGTCCCTGCAAAGCAAGTTTCTAGCATGGAGACAGATGAAACTATTAGGAAGTTCAAGGATTTCAAACAATTTGATACAGTTGCAGATCTCTCAGACCATCACTATACTAACAAGAGTAGTTCTACCATGCAGGTGAGTTAGATGATGTTTTGCATTTGCACGCTTCTTTATCTTATACTATTTTGATCTTACTCCTTTTATTGATTCAGAAAAATTGGGCAAAGAGAATTCAGGAAGAGTGGAAAATCCTGGAGAAAGATTTGCCTGGTGAGCCCTTATGCATTATTTTTGATGTCATGGTAGTGAGGGTTTTCCATTCACCTAGTTTTCTTATCTCATCTTTTGAAATTCACTTTGATGATGCTCATGAGTATTTTGCTTGTCACAAAAATGTTGAATTGACAATATGTGTAAATAGATGTAGGGTTGCTGTTGGTACAACTGAAACTTTGTTGCACTACCTTCTGATCTACCCAACTATGCATAACATAATTCACTTCGTCTTTGAACCCTTAACCTTCCTTTCTTAACATATTAATGGCAGATACAATATTTGTTAGAGTTTATGAGACAAGGATGGATCTTTTGAGAGCTGTAATTGTTGGAGCCAAGGGTACCCCCTACCATGATGGTCTCTTTTTCTTTGATGTTTCATTTCCAAGTGACTATCCCAATGTACCCCCGGTATGTGATTCATGTTTGTCTCACATTGATTTATATCTGCTTACTTCATCAGTCTGATTTAGGACTTGGTAATGCCAGCATGTCTACTACCACTCTGGTGGCCTTCGACTAAATCCAAATTTGTATGATTGTGGAAAAGTATGCCTCAGCCTTCTCAACACCTGGTCTGGGGGCAAGCAAGAGATGTGGATCCCTGGTAAGTCAACGATGCTTCAGGTTTTGGTCTCTATACAAGGGCTGATCTTGAATACAGAGCCCTACTTCAATGAGCCTGGATGGGCACCTATGAAGGGTACACCAGCCGGTGAAATGGCATCGAAGAAGTACAATGAGGACACGTTAATCCTATCTCTAAGGACAATGGTGTATACGATGAAGCGGCCTCCAAAGGTACAATTTGATATCCTCTTTCTATTTTTTCTTCAAACTATTGCTCGGGCAGTTTTCTGCAGTATCAGAGCAATGCAATTTTTTAAATTCAGGTAACTGTAGCTTGTTTTCTAATAACGTTCTACTGGCTAGTACATCAAGTAAACTGGTTGAGAACTTTTTGAAATTCATAACAGTCAAAACATGAAAATTTTTGAAATGGAAATCATTTTTGCTTTCTTGACAATCATTTCCGTACTAAAGTTTTCAGTCATATGAGAGTGTTATCAAGTGATGTTTAACGGAATAAGAGAGTAGGAATTGCAAATTCATGATACAAAACCAAGTGACGGTAAATGATGTAGTGAACTCGAGAGTCAATTATTCAAATAAACTAGAATATAGATTATCGGAATAACAGAGTAGGAATTGCAAATTCATGATACAAAACCAAGTGACAGTAATTTCTTGAAATGATGTAGTGAACTCGAGAGTCAATTAGTCAAGGAAACTAGAATATAGTTGTCTAATTTGGGATGTTAAAATTTGTTGCTTTGTATATGGAAATTTGACTGGGAGGCTAGATATCAGATATCATTTATTACTTGTGAGCACACAATAATATATGGTGAATGCCATGCTTATATCAGTTTTGTCAATTTGTGAGTGCAATATAATTTTCTCAGCTATAACTGTCTATTTGGATGCAGTATTTTGAGCACTTTGTTCTCGGGCATTTCCGCAATCATGCTCATGATATTCTTGTAGCATGCAAGGCATATATGGATGGAGCTGAAGTGGGGTGTTTAGTCAAAGGTTTGGTTCAGGGCGTTGATGGTAATAAGAGCTGCTCGCAGGTGTATAAGAATTCTCTGGCTAGGTTTTTGCCTACTCTAGTCAAAGAGTTGACACAAATAGGTGCCAAGGACTGTGAGAAATTTGTATCACCAGCAACAGTTGAGAATTTGCAGATTGGTAGCATGCCTCAGGCTGTAACACCAACACAGGTTTCATGGTGGAAGAAACAGTTTTAAACTCCGAGTTGAAAATGTCATCATCATTCCAAGTTAAAAGTAATGGCATACCCAAAGAGGTTTTTGTATACGCATGCTATTATGGATGGACTGATTAGTTAACTCTCCTCATGTAGTGTTAGAATCTTTTTGATGCAGTTCTAAACCCAGCAACTTTGGCCAGAATTTTATCAGTCGATTCTTTGAAAAGTGTAAAACTCGGTTGATAACCGATAATGTTGAATTGTCTTTTGATCTGGAATGATGGGAATGATTCTCTGCTAGAGTGCTCCCACCCTGCAATTAGCTCACACTACAAGAGAAAATGTCATCGGCGACAACCCAAAGTTGTCGTAAAAAGTCAAAATTTCTCGCTGAATTGAAAATGCGACGACTTTGGGTTGTCGCAACCAGTTGTCGCCTTATGTGTTTTACTGATTGTCAAAAGCGACGAAATTACACGGTTGTCGGTTTTCCAATATGTGACGCAATTGGTTCCTCGCATATCACAACTTGTGACACTCACAAATGTGTTACCAAAAACTATATGCGAGACTTTATATTTGTCACTGTTTTTAATATACGAGGCTTTGTTTACGTCGCATATTCCATATGCGAGGTTTGGATGCTTGTTGCATTTTCAATTGGTGACGCAATTCGTTCCTCGCATATGACATCTTGCAAGACAAGAGAGTGCGTTACAGAATGCTATAAGCGAGACTTTATATTTGTTACAATTTCCAATATAGGAGACCTTGTTTACGTTGCATATTCCCTCTGCGAGGTTTATATGTTTGATCGAAAATTTATATGCGAGACTTTTTTTTGTTGCAAAAAAATAACTGCGAGGTTTCATTTTTGTTGCATATATTAATATGCGACACATATGCATTTGTTGTAGAAAATGATATGCGAGGCTTCTTGTTTGTCTCCTATAATTTTGTCGAGGAACTTATTGCGTCGCATATTGGAAAAACGATAACCCTGTTATTTCGTCGCTTTTGACAATCAGTAAAACACTAAGGCGACAACTGGTTGCGACAACCCAAAGTCGTCGCATTTCAATTCAGCGAGAAATTTGACTTTTTACGACAACTCTGAATTGTCGCCAATTCTTTATAAAGATATGTCAAATTAGCATAGTTGTCGAAAATATAAAATGCGAATAAATATTTGTGAAAAAAAAATAAGCAAGATCGCATATAATGTTGCATATAATGATTTGCAACATATGCAAAAGAATCATTGTTTGTGCAAATGACTTTAAATGAGGCTGGATTGTTTGTCTCATTTGATAATTATTTATTTAAAAATTTCAAAATAATTTAACATTTAAAAAATTAATTTTTTTAAATTAATCAAAGATTTATTAAATCATAAATCAATAGAGTTTACAATATTCTACCCACAAAATAATAATAGCTAATAAAAAGAAAAATTGTTTGCCAAGCTAGACTAGCTAAATCCTAATCCAAAAATTACTAAAATGACTTTATGAATCACAAATCTTCCTCCAAATCCTCTATTTCAGAATTATCTCCATTGTTTTGGACACCGTTTCATCTCTTCCAAAGACATCATCTTCTTCACTGTTGGGTACTACGATATTCGTCAATGTTTCTGTATCAGCAAAACAAACCTTGGCTATTCATCAGGAACTTCTTCAACATTGTCATTAGTTGTGCATTTTGTGACCGCATAGTGTCCACAGTTGATTCAAGCTTCTTAACTTTATCTTGCTTACGTTTCTCAGAACTCACAGCTGTTGAAGATGTAACAGTTGGAAGCTCCATGCGAGGAAACGAGCCTAAACCACGAACTTTTTTCCTTCCTTCCACACTCTTCAGCCATGATTGGAATCTCATCACGCGCAGTAACTTGTACAGATTCTGGTGGAGTACCCTTGGTGCCTCTAGGGTTAGTTTCTCCTTATGCTCTTCTCTTCTTTTTCAGTCGATCCTACAAAAATAAATATAAAAAAAAATAAATATGTTATTTACTTATATATTTAAATAGTAATTATTTTCCCAAAACTAATACGACTTTAACAACATTGATAACAATACTTACATATTTCTCACGTGCAGCATCATTAACCCAATTGCTATTTGAATCTTGATACATAGCTTCCCAATTGTCTATGAAGACAAGGATTGCCCTCCTGCAATTTAAAAAAATCTCCCAAATTAACATTATTCAAGATAACATTTGAACTAACTCACTCGAAACTCATAAAATTTACCTTGGCTGTCCTCAAGCATGTTGAATGAAAGGCAAGCTCCGCCACGATGCGTACTCCTTTGTCTCTTTCGGCTAGTTCAATTCTTCTTGCATTTATCCTTTATAAATATTGTGAGGTGAAGAGTGTGGGTGTGAAGAGTGGAAATGGGGACTCATTCACCGTTCTTGCAACAGAGATGTTCTTTTTTATTTTTTTGTTGTCCATTGGATCTGCTAAGTTCATTCTTTTTCTTCTGCTTCTGGTAGGCAAAGAGAAACAAAACATCCAATTCGAGATAAAAACACACGGTGCTAGGACTGACTTTGGTCCCATCAGGTTAGTTGTGAATGCTTGTGCAAGTAGAGATATTCATGAAAAAGTTGTGGGAGTGTGTTTTGTGGCCCAAGATATCACTGGTCAGAAGATTGTGATGGACAAGTTCACTCGCATTGAAGGTGATTATAAAGCAATTGTACAAAACCCAAGTCCATTGATCCCCCCAATATTTGGCACTGATGAATTTGGCTGGTGTTCTGAGTGGAATCCAGCAATGACTAAGTTAACTGGGTGGAAACGAGAGGAGGTAATGGATAAAATGCTGTTGGGGGAGGTTTTTGGGATCAACATGGCTTGTTGTCCTCTCAAGAATCAAGAAGCTTTTGTAAATCTTGGTGTTGTAATCAATCACGCCATGACTGGTCAGGTGTCTGAAAAGGTTCCTTTTGGTTTCTGGAATCGAGTTGGAAAGTACACTGAATGTTTGTTGTGTGTAAGTAAGAAATTGGACAGTGAGGGTGCAGTCACTGGGGTCTTTTGCTTCTTGCAGCTTGCTAGCCCAGAATTGCAACAAGCACTTCATGTCCAACGCTTATCTGAACAAACCGCTATGAAGAGATTAAAAGCATTAGCTTATATTAAAAGGCAGATCAGGAATCCTTTATCTGGAATACTATTTTCTCGGAAAATGATCGAGGGTACTGAGTTGGGAGCAGAACAAAAAAAGCTAGTGCATACCAGTACCCAGTGCCAGCAGCAGCTCAGCAAAATACTTGACGACTCTGATCTTGATAGCATCATTGATGGGTATGACAAAGTCCTGTAGTTGTAGAAAATTATTTTCCTTATGTTAACGCAACTCCCTCAAGAAATTCTTGATTTCCTTGGAGGTTTAGAAGTTTGCATCTTTATCTAGTCCCATGCTACATTAACTGATAGTAATTAGTTTTTCATGGATCAGTTTCTCTGAAACAATTTATAATTTATTATGCGCATTCACCCTTAAATTCATATATCTGAGCATATTCTTTTCTGTAGAAGCTATTTCTTTATAAGCAGTCATCATACAATCTCAGACATAAGAACCCACACAGACATGAGTATGCTTTATTGATTCTCTCCTAATTCATATAATATATTCATACAGGAAGCCCGAAATGCTGGTTGCCGTACATCGTTCGAGGCAGATAGATACCTTGAACAGAAAAGGAAAAGAGAAGCTGAAGAAAATGCCCGCAGAGCAAGGGAAAGTGGCGAGGTTGGCCCAAGTTGTCAGGGAAATCCAAATTTAAGCTCCGCCAGTGAAATGGATATATTGGGTGTTTATGGATCAGATTTACCGTCTGAAGCTGTAAGTATACATTATCAACTTCTTAGTTTTTGTCACAATGACACAATTCTGGTTGTTTTCTTTGTTATTTAAGGTTTGCCGATGGTCCTTCATGTTAATAGGTTATTTCTTTTAACTCATCATACTATCAAAAATTCTGTTGTAGGATTAGAGAAGATTGATCATGCTTTTTCATGTACCTAATATTAACTCAAGTGTCTATTGTTGTTGTACCAAGGACTTCACTGAAACCAATCTACTTTTGTCCTAAGGCAGGAAACGTCTCTGCAGCGGAAATGGGGTTACCCCCACCCTTTTACCTTAAGATGGAAGAAGTCATCTCAATTGAAATCTTCAGCGGCAATGTCACCAAAAGATCAGATGCCCATCACCTGTTCAAGATTGAACCTAGTAAAATTGACAGGGTCTACGGTCGACATGCTTGTGAAAAGGGGATTGGACAGTCTTGATGTGATGGGCATGCCTGGCTCCTTGCTCAGTATTGATGTGATGCCTGGCTCCTTGCTCAGGGGGTCTACGACATATTCACAACTTTGAAAGTCTCCTTGTTCAGTCTTATTAGCATCGTTCAATGTAGACCCTCTTTTAAATCTCTTTAGCTGGAGACCCAAACACGTACAAGACACAGCTAAAGAATAGGTTATCCCTCCCTTGCTTTATTAAACGATACATACCAAGTTTGATTTGAAGTTATTGATTCCGGTGGAGAAATTCGTGTAACATGTTGAACAGAATCGTTCTACTATGCAATGTTATCCCAGTAAAAGTCATTGCCTAATTATTTTTTTGTGAGAAAATTAAAGTTGTCACATAAACATTAACCGACAACTCGTACAGGTAGGTCGTCTAATGGTTTTCAGCGAGGAAGTTCAAGTTATCATACAAACATTAAGCAACAACCTGCACAAGTCCTAACTTAATTGGTCGTTTGCAAGAAAATTAAGTTGTACATAAACATTAACCGACCACAATAGAAAGTTGTCGCCTAATTGGTTTCTAGCGATGAATTTTAAGTTGTCACATAAACATTAAGCGACAACTTGTTGAGCTCGTCGCCTAATTGGTCTTTTGTGAGAAAATTAAAGTTGTCACATTAACATTAACCGACAACTCGTAAAAGTTGTCGCCTAATTGATTTTCAGCGAGGAAGTTCAGGTTGTACGTAATCATCAAGCGATAACCTGTAAAAGTCGTCACCTTATAGGCTTTTTGTGAGAAAATTAAAGTTGTCACATATACATTAATCGACAACTAGTAGAAGTTGTCGTCTAATTTATTTTCAGGAGGAAATTCAAATGTCTCATAAACATTAAGCGATAACCCATTAAAGTTGTCGCCAAATTGATTTTCAGAGAGGAAATTCAAATTGTCACATAAATATTAAGCGAACAACCAAATAAATTGTCACCAAATTGATTTCAGTGAGGAAGGTAAGGTTGTCACATAATCATTAACCGACAACTCACAGAAGTTGGTCACTAAATCAGTATTCAGTGACAGAAATCTAGTTATCACATAAACATTAAGCGACAATTCACAGAAGTCGTCGCCTAATTAATCTTTTGCGAGAAAGTTAAAGTTGTCACAGAAACATTAACCGACAACTGATAGAAATTGTCGCCTAATTAACATTTTGCGAGGAATTGGGTGTCGCATAATGTCATATGGGCGACGACTGTCAATTTCTTGCAAATTCCTACTTTATGCGACACTTGGTTGTCGCCGATGGGATCATGTGCGACAACTGAAATTTCCTCGTATTGCCAAGTTTTTGCGACGATTTTTGGGTTGTCACAATGAAATTCCTCGCTTTTGCTATTTTCTCTTGTAGTGTCATGAGCTCATGACTATGTTCGGTACGGCTTAATTAACAAAAAACATAAAAGAAAAACTGAGAATTTTATCTAAAATTAAAACTTAAACCCTATCCAGCAACTACCATTCCATTCCTTGCTCTCTGTCGTTTCGGGGTTGAAACTCACACGCTACCTCGGCCCCTTTCTTCATCTCTTTACCTCGGCCCCCTTGTGTAAGGATAGAGAGACACCATTTACTGTAAGAAATTTATTAGTTTGTCAACCATTAGTCGGGTAAATTTAAGCATGAGTGCATGACTATTAATATAGCCCCTATTAATTAACTTGGGTCTGAGAGGTGATTAATTTAAAAGCAGTTTTAGCTGTGCTGTGAAAATAATCAATTGCGAAATTAAGTACCCGAGTGTTTGGTAATTAAGGTTTAGTTTGGAATTGTTTCGCTTTAAAAAAAAATCAGGTTCTGTTTAAAAATTTAAATTTTGTTGTGTTTGGTAAATAAATAAATAGAAAATTACTCATAAGTGTTATTTTGAAACTTTAATTAGTTATAAGACCATCTAATTTTTCTTGTACACATAAGGCCACTTGTATCTTCAAATTATTTTTTCTCTGTCCATTTTACCCTTCTACCGAAGAAAACTAACCGCCTGGTATCAGATTAACCACTCTCTCTCTCTCTCTCCCTCTGCGACTCTCCCGAGGAAGCCATCTCTCTTCCTCTTCGTCCTCCGACGAAACTCGTCGCTTTTGTTTTTGTGGCTTCCGGCAACCGCGGCCAAGACGACTACGGCCTTCATCAAAGCAGAACCAATGACCTCCATCAACCTAAGGTACGATCTGAACGGTGAGAGGTCTCAGCGTTCCAAGCACAGCAGAGGCGCTTGTTGAATTGAAGCATCTCGATGTCGCTCTCACATCGCCGGAGACCGATTCTCCGGTAGTAATGACGAAGAAGAACCGAAATGGTTGGGCTGTGTGATAGGAGCATTTTAATGCGACGTTTTAACTGCTTTTCCCTACATTTTCTGCGTTATTTCCTTATTAAAACTCTGTTTAGGAAAGTTTCCATTCTTCGATTGGGAAAGTTCCTATTTGTAGAAAGTTTCTATTTTGTAGTTTCTATTTTTCATTTTTTAGAAAGTTTCCATTTTCAGTTTAGGAAAGTTGCCATTTTTCATTTTAGGAAAGTTTCTATTTTTCTTACTAGTTTCTATTTCCAGGACCTCGGAGCTAAAAAGTGGAAATGAACTCATAAATGGAAAGAGGAGCTTGCGAACACCAAGGGGAGCAAAGATGAAGAACAATGAGCCACAGAAATGAGCAGAAATGAAGAAAAGAAGTTTTCCTGGTCCAACCAGGAAACCCTTCGAAAAGGAGGAAAACTCACCAAAGAAGTTTCCAACGTTTCTATGAAAAAGAAATGGAAAAATAAAGTGTTATGACGTTGGAAGATGACAAGGCTTGAATGAGAAGCAACAAGGCCCAAGAACTCTCAAGAATGAAGTGGATTTTCGGCAAATGGATCAAAGGCCCATTAAGCCCATGCAATTAGGGTTTATGACGCATGAATAAACCCTAGGGAAAAGATTGCTGTCCAAAGCCAAGAGAGAAACTAGGAAATTGGCGTGAAAATCAGAAATTAAAAGGAGATTTTCTAGGGAGATTTTCTAGGGCTATTTTTATGGAAATACATCAAGAGATAAACCCTAGGATATCTTTTGCCGTCCAAGTCAAGAGGAAAAGAAGGAAAAGCCGTGAATTAAAGGAGAAACCCTAGAGATTTCGGCAAGATGTCATCCTCTAGAGAGTTTTAAGGAAAGAGAAAAAGGTGGAGACCAAGAAAAGCTCAAAAGAAGTCTAGATACATTCCTATATTCCCTAAAGAGTTTTGGCCGAATTTAAAAGCCTAAAATCAGAAAATATCTCTATATTTCGGCAAGATTATTTAGGGAATTAATATTGGAATTTTATGATTGGTTGGACCACCTCATAGGGCTTATGTGGCAAGAAATCATTGGAGGAAATTATGTGGAGGAAGCAAGCAAATGCCGTGAGGTTCCCTAGGGTTTTGGACGGCTTGGAGACCTAGAGGCCGTCCCCTATATATTCTCATCTTTTCTCAACGTGAAGGGGTCCGAATTCTTTACATTCTACACTTGAGAAAAAAAATCAGAAAACTCTCTAGCTTAGCCGTGCTCTCCTCCATCCTCTAGGGCAACCACGAAGTTCAAGCAAGGCCAAGGGAGAAGAAGAATTGCCGTGAGCATCATCATCCACCACCATTCTTGAAGCTTGCTTTCGAGATTCAAGAGACCACATCCTCAATTCGTTCATCTCATCTTCATCCACGGTGTAATCTGATTCTCCTTTGTAACCTTTGCTTTGATTTCGTTGGTTTTGTTCTAGTTGACATATGTGTTTGAACGAATATTAATTTCTGGAATTTTATGATTAAATGAGAATTTTCAGATTCTTATATTGCGATTCATTGTTGCTTTTGTGTGAGTGTTTTATTAAATTTGCATGATAGATAACTTTTGTATTTTAATCTTATGTGGTTGCAAACACTTAGGGTTTTGATATAATTGGTGCTAGGTTTAAGAACATGAAATCGACTTTTCGTTTTGTGTAAACTTGAATCAAAGTAGTAAAGGTTTTGTGCAAAAATCGAATTTAATCAAAGAGAATTGCAATTAGGTGGACTTTTTCATACTAAGTTGCACACTTGAGTTGATAGCCTTTCTAGGTGCTTATTGCGTTGAACATGACATGATTGACTAGCTTTCTAGGGCTTGAATGCATGTTTGATAGGATTAGTCTAGGTGCTTTCACTTAGATTAATTAGCATTGAAAGTAAAATATGGGAAATTGTTTGCTTTTAACGTTTCACATGATCAACTCCTCTTGCATGACTATGATGAACAATGTTAGGGTTTGAAACAATTTTGATTATATATTTCAGTTTGATCTTTGTTCACTCATTTCATTTGTATTTTTATGTTTTTGCATGTTAATCATTTTGTTCACTTAGTATTTATTTTCGGAAAAAGAAAACCAAAAACAAAACTCCCCCCTATTTTTCGTAAATAATGTTTATAATTGTGAATACCTTTGTGAATATTATACTTTGTTTTAATTTTAATTATTTGTTTGTCCTACATTGACAGGTGTACCCTCAATCCCCGGAATAGAACGATCCCTACTTACTTATACTACTAATGACATTTCAGGGTTAAATTATGCCGCTTCCTCGAAGCGCATCACTGTGCTTTGTACTTGATCTGCAGGATTTCGCCATCGTCGACTTGGCGCAAATCGGAGTCACTCCGAAATCGGATAGGCATGTGCTTCGTCTTAAAAAATATGATCACCTCCTCCGATCGTATTCCCGTCACCGTCATCGACACATCATCCATGTTAGTTGTACTTATCAATTTCTGATGTAAATCCCTATGCAACTGGACAGGGGCTGATCCAGGCTATAAGTGGGGCGGGCTCAAGCCCGTCCGAGAATTTTGGGCTAAAAAAAAAAATTAGATGTATACATTTTTGTTTTTTTTAGTTGGGTATTGTCTATAACTCCAGCCCAAGCCCGTCCAATTTTTTTTTCTTGTTCACTCTACTAGTCGACTAACTCGACTTTGATTCTTTGACTACGCTCCGACCCCAGTTCGTCACTTCGTCTAATCTGACCCTCGGCTGTCGACTCCTCCAGTCCTCTTCCTCCTCTAAACTTCTGCAAATCTACAGCTCTGGCCTCTGGCATTCTCAGCTTCTCCAAGACATCAACATCAATTTGGGGCAATGATTCAATGTAAGATTTTGTTTAATTGAATCAATCCAATTTGGGGCAATTTATACAGTTTAAGGATTGATGTGAAATTCATATTCGTAGGTTGTATTCAGGTGAAGATTTCGTGGATTGAACTCATTGAAGAATGAAGGTTGCAGACTTCGGGACTTGACGTCAAATTCTCTTCGTCTCATAGTCTGGAATTCTGAAAATCTGGTATGCAGTGTTGACTGTTGAGCGTTCTCTCCTTCTCCTTGTCTTGCAAATCTGCAATTTATCATTTTATTGTTTAATTGTTGTGGCCTGTGGGTTAAATGTGATGTGGGTAAGTGGGTTTGAATGTTTGATTAATTGATTAAGTGGATGATCTGACTGGAGAACTTATAAATGGAGGTATGATTGTATAAAATGGGAACATATATGTGATCTGTCAATGAATTGTGATTGATTTGTGTAAACTGTCAAGCGGTTTCATTGAACCAACTTATTTGCTGCTTTTTTTAGCTGCACTTGTTGTCTTGTTTGATATTCCAAGTCTGGAAATACGAAGTGGAACACAAAGGGATTAAGTGAATGGCAAAAGCTTGAGTCAATGTATCTACTGCTTTCCGAGAATCTGAGGTGTTTTTCTTTTCCTTTCATAGTTTCATTTTTTTTGTTGTTGAAGAAATCCCAGCCCGCCCAAAATTTCAATCCTGGATCCGCCCCTGCAACTGGAAACGGAGCTCTGTTTGATTTTGTGGATGTGTGAATTGTTAGCATGGAGACTAGTATTAAGCGCAACGAAGAGCTAAAGTGAGTGGATGCAGTGTTGCTAACATACGCCTATGATCAGCCAATGACGCTTACTTGTATCTCTAGCTGCTGGCTCCCTGAGCTTCGTCGGTTGGGGTTTTGCTTTATAAATTTAAGTAGTTTGCTTAGCTGATACCTAATTTGGTGGTTAGGTTTGTAGTTAACATGATTCGACGTGGTTTAGGTGAATGTACCAGTAATTTTGGTTGGATGCAAGTTAGATTTGAGAGATGAGCATGATCGGTGATGACACCAATCTGCAAGTATAGTCAAAAGGCTCTTTCTGTCATTGAGCAGGTGATGACACCAATCATGAAATGGCCTTTGTTTTCCGTTGAATATTAAACAATTGTGTTGGAGAAAGGCTCTTTCTTTGTTTCAGAGGAGAGAGTCTGGATCAGCACGTAATCTGTTTACCGATACTTCAACTTCAAGGTACACCCTCCAGTTAATCTTCACATTGATTCTTGTGTTTGGTTCATGTTCAGATCTGCTTCTTGGAAGTTGATCACTTTTTTGTTACGAACAGATCCATCCATATGTTATTACTTTGATTTTCCTGCTTCTACTTCTTGCTAAATTGTAGGGCTTTGTGATATTTGATTCATCACGATGAATTCTTTTTTTATTTTCAAGCGTTTATCTTTCATTTGAAAGATTATTAATGAGTTGTGTTATTAAGAATTTGTATTGGTTAGCGACAAACACTAGGATGGAGATGTACGACCTACTGAGCTTGATATGCTATTTGCTATTAATGCTCTAAAAAGGTAAATTCATTAATTACACCTTATTTATTAGTTTGATGTGGTATACATTGTGTTGGATTTCACAGGTAGTTCAGTTGTCTTCCAGACCCCTAGGAAAAAAATCAATAAATGGTTACCAGTGTATAATGTAGCTTGTGCTAGATGATAATTGATAATTGGTAGAGGGCTCCTACGTACATTTCGTGGTGGTCTTATTAGTCGCATAGCTGGAAGGTCATGACCCCTAGTTTTTGAGCCTTTCGCATGGACTAACCAAGACTAACCAAGACTAACCATTCAGTTTTCTATACCAATTGCCTCCAATTGTGGTGACTCATGTAATTGCCATTAGAGTAGCTGATAGTCAAACATATTTGTTAAAATCTCTTTTAACAACCAGTTGAATTTTGTATTTAGCTGTTGGTAAATATGAACTACATGGGACTTCAATATAGTGATAGTAGTTTTTTATGCCTATGTTAGTATCTTTTCAAGCTGATGTCAGTAGCTTTTCTGTTTTCGTTTTGATTAATTTCAAGTCAGTAGCTCTCTATCTGTTGTAGTGGTTTTTTAACACAGTGACAATAGCTTTCTACCTCTATATTAGTATCTTTTCAATCTGATGTCATTTACTTTTTTGTTTTCATTTTGATTGATTTCAAGTGGTTTTTTATCAATAGCTTATTAAATTAGAAAAGCATGATCTTGCATGAAATTCAACTTTCTTCTTGTTGTGATTTCGCATCTCAAGCATTTCTTGTTTGGAATTTTTGTTGCACTATCAACATGTATTATCAGCTGGTTTTGTGTAATCAATATATATGTTAGTAGCTTTTTATTACTAGTCTAGTAGCTTTGTCATGTGTTATAGTAGCTTTCTGTAACCATGTCAGCAACTTTTTATTACTGATTCTATAGCTTTTTACATGTGTTATAAACTTATAATAGCTTTATATATCTATGTTAGTAGCTTTTTATTACTAGTTCAGTAGCTTTGTACATGTTTTATAATAGCTTTCTGTATCTATGTCGGTAGCTTTTTTATTACTGATCTAGTAGCTTTGTACGTGTGTTATAGTAACTTTATGTACCTATGACAGTAGCCTTGTAGATTGCTTATTTTTTATTATCTAGTTAATAAAGAGTGCCACGTTCGCGTTGCAGTGGTATATTGCTGTTTTTAGTTGTCATTTCAAGTACTAATATTTTGTTGTATCTTTGTTCTTGCAGAATTCTTCTCCATTGCATTTGCAGTAGTAGATTTCGAAAATCATGTGAATTTGGATATTGAAGCCTCCATTTATTAGAGATCATTTGACCAACCAAGAAATGTTGAAATGAAATCTTGTGCTGAAGGTGACAAAAATTATGCCTATGAGTTTAGAGCGTCACCATTGCAAAAATGACAATAGCTTTATACAACTATTGTAATAGATTTTCACAACTATGACAGTTGTTTTCTACAACTATTAACCTTTTACATAGTTACATCATTGTTGGACTCTGCATACATTTTGTATCATTGAATGTATTTTCTTCTTTCGATTGTAGTAGCATTTTTATTTTAGTTGTATCCTTTATATTTCCATAGCTTTGTTAGTCTCTAAGAATAGTTTTCTCAGTCTCTAGGAGTAGCTTTTGTTCTATTTGGTAGTATTTTTTGTTCTACTTGGTTATTACTTTTGGCATTGATGAGAGTAATTTTTTGTTATGGCGAGAGTAGCTTTTGTTGCTTGTGAGAGTAGCTTTCTGGTATTGGTGATAGTAGCGTTTGTTGATGGTGAGAGTAGATTTTGATATTAGTGACAGTAGTTTTTGTTGGTGGGGATGGTAGCTTTTGATTTTGGGGAGCGTGGCTTTTGTTAGTGACAGTAGTTTTTATGACCTCGCCGGAGGTTGCCAAAAATCTCACATGAGTAGCTTTTGTACATTGCTAGTGACAGTAGCTTTTTGTAATAATGATAGTAGCTTTTGTGGTCGCCGGAGACCTCGCTGTAAGTCACCGAAGACCTCCTCGGAGTTGGCTAGAGACTCGCCGGAGTTGGCCGGAATTTGCCGGAAGTCGGCCAGAGAGATGAGAGAGAGGGAATGTTGATTTTTTACTCTAGTGGCATTTATATAAATATATTGATTTTTATATCTAAAATTTAATACAATATTTAATCTAGTGCCGGAGACCGGCCGGAGAGATGAGAGACAGAGTGATTGTTGATTTTTTACTCTAGTGGCATTTATGTAAATATGTTGATTTTTATATCTAAAATTTAATACAATATTTAGGCTCCGTTTGGGATTGCTTCGTTTTTAAAAAAAAATCAGCTTTTGTTCAAAATTTTAGATTTTATTGTGTTTGGTATATAAATAAAAAGCTGCTTTAATTGAAAGCTATAGGTCATTGCCAGCAGATTTTAGAAGCAGTCTTTAGAAGTTGTTGTGGATCAAAACACACTCTGCAATTGTTTTATGTACTGACAACACTTTTAAAAATATTATTTACCAAATACAAAACTGTTTTAACTCGCAACTGATTATTCTCACAACATAGCAGCATCAATTTTTTTTAAAAGTCAAAACAATCCCAAACTAGCCCTTAGTCTAGTGGCCTTAAGAGGGAAAAAAGTAGTTTGTGGCCCTATGCTAAAAAATTATTCTAAAATGCACTTATTTGTAATTAACCCATGATAAATAGAAGCAGCTTTAATTGAAAATTATAGGTCACTGGCAACAGATTTTAGAAGCGACCTAAATGTTACTTTTAGAAGCTGCTATGGAATCAAAACACGCTTTGAAGTTATTTTATGTAATGACAGCAATTTTAAAAGTATTGCTTACTAAATAAAAAATTGTTTTAATTCATAGTTGATTTCTCTCACAACACAGTAGCATCAATTTTTTTTTAAAAGTCACAGCAATTCCAAAGTAGCCCTAAATTGTACTTTTAAAAGTGAGTGAGTATAAAAACGGGGTTTAAGTGTTTGGTGACCTTTGGTATAAAAGTACCGTGAGTTTAATCAATAACCAAAAACAACACAAAGTTAAAAATGGCGTTACTTATGAATATTTGTGAGCCCCAAGAAAATTTAAGAAATTAAGACGAGATTAATTGAAATTAATTTGATTTCTCAATAAGTCGTAACGACACTTGGAATTTTTCGAAAACTTTTATTGAAGTAGATCTTCAATTTAATGACTCGGGTATAAAATACACGTCACGACGAGTTCGTGAAAATTTTCGTGAAATTTTTAGGAAGTCGAACCTATTTATTATGAATTTCAGAAGTTCAGAGAATTAAAAATTCATTTTAAATAAAAAATAATAATTACGGTGCGATCTGGACCGTTGTTTCATCACTGCTTCATCTTGGGCGTTGATATGGGCCTATAAGTACCCTAGAATCTGATCAAATGGTTTAGAAGAGGTGAAATATTTAAAGAAAATTTTAAATTTTTAAAAAATGAATTTTTTGAATAAACTTATTAAATTTCTTTTTCAAATTTCCATAGTTTTCTGATAATTTCTAACAAAAATTGAATTTTAATTTCAAACAAAAAAAAACTGTCATATTTTTATTTAGAAAGAAATGTTTAGCAAGTTAGAAGAGTTTTTGTCCATTTACCCCATTTTTAGAGATTTTTTTTTCCACTTACCCCATTAAGTTTTTTTAATTCTCTCTTACCCAAAACACTCTATGGAAGTCTTCCCTAATACCTCATTAAGATTTTTTGTTTTGTTTTAATACCATTTTACCCTTACCCTTTTTTACTTAGAGAGAGAGAGAGAAACCATATGAGACTTCGCCGGATTTCGGTCACCAACCGCCGTCCACCGGACCTTTTAGAAAACCTCATCGGAAATGTTTATTACCCCAATAGACATCTATTGCCCCCCAATAGAGGGATAATAGACGTCTATTGCCCCCCAATAGACGTCTGTCAGCCATGTATTGCCCCCTAATAGATGTCTATTGCCCTCCAATAGACACTTTTTTTTTCTTTTTTCTTCTTTCTACCTCCATTTTCTCTGTCATTGGGAAAAAAAATGATGAAAGTGGTACAAAGTTCAACCGAAATGGAACAATCTCTGCAACATTATTCTTTTTTGACAAAATACATAATTAAAGCAATTACTCAACAAAATAGGCCACCATATATCAAATAGTGAATAAGAGGATGGGAGGATGGATATTAACTCCACAAGTCTAAGGACCAGTGCAAGCAAAAGAATACAATACTTGAGGGAGTTCTAAAATTACAACTGTACCATCTATGAAATTAATTTCTCACTATCGTCACATGCTTCAGAAGATCTGGACATCACCACCTATATCTTGAACCCTCTATCGAGAGGTAATTGATCTTTTCCTCAATTTCCACTCCAAGCCGCTTCACATTAGCCCCAAAATTTCCACTGCTCACTGCAAGTTTCTATGCTCCACTTTGGCACCGTAAACCTGCAATTTTGACCAGATCTGGGCATCAATGGATTCGCCAATTTCCGTGGCTAACTGTAATTCGAAGCTCTCTCTCTGGTAGAAGCAGCGAGCACGAAGAACAAGCAGAAGGCAAAAGAAGATCCATAACTATTTCTGGAACACCCGAGGATGCTGTTGCTGAAACTAAGACCACATAATGACGGCAGCGAGAAGGGGGAGAGAGAGATCCAGTTGACGGTGGCGAGAAGGGAGGGAGAGAGAGAGATGCAGTCGACGGTGGCGAGAAGGGAGGGAGAGAGAGAGAGAGAGATGCAATCGACGACAACGACAGCCGGCCTCTGTTCGTAAGGGTTTTAGCCCACGACGGCCTAGGCGAGTAGTCACGAGTTGGCGATGGCGCTTTACAGGGCGGAGAGAGAAAGAGAGCGATCTGAAAGAAATCGGAGAGGGACGTGAGAGAGGAGAGAGATCAAGGGGTTTATTATTTTGATTAAGGGCAAAATTGTCATTTTACTTCAAATTGGGTAAGTGGGAATAAAAATCTCTTGCTGGGGTAAGTGAGATAACTTTGGCTCATTTTGGGGCTTTTGGTCAAGGACCCAAGTTAGAAATGTATATTTTAGTGTTAAGTGAGTCAACTTTAATGACTAAACGTGAGATTTAACGGCAATGAGTTAAATGTAAGATAACGTGAGATTAACGGCAATGAGTTAAGTGTAAGATATGGTAAATACGAGTGAGTCACGTGATATTTTTGAAAAGTCAGTGAATTAAGTGTTGAACATGTCATAACTCAATGATCATTTGTGATTTTTTGCTTACTTTTTATTCCTGATTGACTTTGCCTTTTTTACCATGTTTGTGAGTGTGCTCTATTTCAATTCATTTATTGGATCAAAGCTACACCACTAAAAAACCTGCCTTCATTGTTATTTTTTTTTCAAATCTAATTTATTGTGTACATTGTCGGGAATACCCTAATGGAGATAATTTACATATTGATAAGTTCTCAAAAAATACAACAATATCCCTAAATTCAATATTGACAGAGAAAAATGTTGGAAAAGCCCCAAAGAGAGCATTCTTCTCCCAGGCGGATGCTCTCTGTGCCCTCGCCATCACCCTCCGTCTCGGGAGGGGAATTTTGTCATCGCTTTGTTATTGTCTTGTGGAAGAGAAAGGGAGGTGGCCTTCATCCTCGAAGTTTTTCAGCTTCCGCTGTTGTTTTCTTTGATCTATCTGAGCTTTGAACCTTGATGGTTTGATGGCGGTCGCATTTGGTTGTGGTTGGGGGATCGAGCGATCTGTAGCAGGGTTAATGCTTTAAGGTTTGGGCCTGGGCATTGGGTTGTGTGGTGCGACGAGACTAATGTTCTTGCGGTAGTGGAGGGTTTACAGTTTTTGTTTGTTTGTTTAGTTTTGATAGGTGTTAGAGGTTGATTTTGGAGCACATCGAGTAGTGGTAGAGGAAATCATCATTCTAGCCTTCTGGAGGGTATCTTCCATCTGGTTTTAGGTCGGAGGTGATGGCGAAAAGGAGTAGTGAAAAAAAAAAAAAGAACTTTCAAATTCAAAATTTAGAATCCAAACTTTATACTCACAACAATTATTACGGAAATCCATTGAAATCATCAATATCGTCAAAACAAGCAAAAACTTTATCCCTCATTCATTGAAAGAATAATTAAAAAAATCCATCATCGATGCGTCAAAAACTTTATCCTTTACATTTTATTCTCAATCGACTATGCCTTTTTAACTTCGCGTGTGAGTGTGTACTGTTTCAATTCATTTACGGGAACAAAACTAGACCATTAACCTAATTCACACTTTCCCTTTATTTTTTATTTATTTTAAAATCATAAATTATTGGTAATACCCTATGGGAGATTTTAAATTCTAAATGCAAAAAAAAAAAAATTTCAAATTCAAAATTTTTCTTTGCATTGCCCAGTACCAGTTGGTCTAGTGGTATAGTATTCCCTTTGTAAGTAGGAGGTTATGAGTTCGACTCACGACATGTTATTTACCTGATAAAAAAAAAAAATCTTTGCATTTGTATTTACCTAAATTTAGAACTCAATTTCATCCTAAAAAAGAAAAAACTTTAGAACTCAATCTCTGCCCTTCCTTAATGACCCACAAAGTACCATTAAGAAAATCTATCAATATCATTAAAATTGCCAAAACAAGCAAAAACCTTATCCCAATCCCCCAACTTAGAACACACGAAGTTTACAGGAGGTATGATCAGACTGTGCACTTTTGGACTTTTCTCTGGACTTTAATGGGCGGTGGGTTTTTTACAGCGTTGTATTTAAGAAAAGGAACACTCCCTTTGCTGTCGTCATTTATAGTGAAATCTATGACGACCATCCTATAAAAATCCACATTTCCACCAACCCAAAAAAAAAAAAAAAAACCCGGTTCTTTGCTCAGCCGATTCCATCACTGATCGGCTCAGCTGCCCCCTCTCTATCTCTCTCTCAAACCAAACAAGAAGACGAAGCCGGTTCAATAATGGAGCCGCGGCTAAACTACGCACCCGAGAATTCTAAGTCTCTTTGTTTGCTCTCTCTCTCTCTCTCTCTCTCTCTCTCTCATTTTCTTATTTAAATCGAAGTTTCGAAAACTACAAGACTGTCTCTCTTTCTTCTTGTTCTTGTGTTTCCTGACTTTCCTTTCACTTTCTTGCGGTCCAAAACAGTAACAAGCGAGCTCATTCCGGCATGGATACCGACGACGTTGTCGAGGTCGCCGCTCCGGTTTCTTGCTCTCGGAAATTGCGAAAGAACAAGGAGGTTCGGTCGTACGCTGTTTCTCTTTTTTTTTTTTTTTTTTCTTTTCTTTTTTGAATGGCAAAATCAAAGTTTCAGTCTTTTTGTTTGAATTTGGAATTTTGATCGGACCCGATCATGTGGCTGTAGTGAAATCAGTGTTCTGATGGTCTTTTTTGAATGATCGAGTTACTGTTTTTGATTGGTATTGAATTGGGTAATGGTGATGGGTTTGGTTTTGGTTCTGATCAAACTTGGTTTGGGGATTTGAGCAAAAAGAATTGGTCTTTGGTTTTGTGTGCTTTGTATACATAGTGGAGTATGTTGTGCAATGTTATGAGATGAGTGGTGTGGTTGTCTATGGCAGTGAGGAGTCTGCTTGTGTATAGATGAAGTGTTGAAATTGGAGTATCAATCAATCATGAGGTGATTGTATCGTTAGAACAGATGGTTCATTAAGCGACCCAGATAGTGATTTCTTGGGAAACTGCAACTGTGCTTTGAATTGTGAGCACGGTTTTGTCTATGAATTTGGCAGTTCTTGTCTTTTTGTAGAGAAAGAAAATAGGTAAAATGGCGAGTTAGTTAGAATGTGTCGACTGCAAAGGGAGGTTTTGAGAGGAGGGCTGAAACATGGTTGACCTCTTTTCTCTAAAGTCATCATTCCAATACTGTGAATGCGATATCTTCCCATTTTTGTGACTGTTTTGGCTATTGGTAGAACAATGTCAACAACACATTTCCTACACCCAGTGCTACAATTTCCCGATATGGTTAGTTTTCCCCTCTTAGAAGCATTGAACCTCCATGCGTGTTGCCAATCTGTCTGTTATACAACAAAGTAAGTTTCTATTACTGTGAGTTGCTTTGATATTTAAATGAGTCTGGACTGTCCTGTATGCATAATGACATCTTTTCTAAACTGTCTATCAATCTGTTGATACTTAATTGTTTTAACTTTTCTTTGGATGGTGCTTGACATGTACTAGCGCTTTCCTGTTTTTTAAGGTGAACGTAAATTTTCTTGATTATATATGTTAGATTTAGGGTATCCAATCCAAAACCAGCTGATAGTGTGTGGAGAGACCCAAAATCTCATTTATTGTATTCATGGCTTACAATTCTCAATGTGAGATTCTGTAAGGTCATGTACACCCTGCAGTGTGATACCATACAATAGTTGACCTATCCCTAATGCTTGGCATCTTTACAATAGTTGGTGTTTTTTGTGTTTTATCAGCTTTTGACATGAGACTGTTGGGTCTCTTTTGTTATTTAGTATAACAAACTTTACTATCTTGTAGCATATAAAACCATCATTATATTTGGATTTAGAGAATGACTAACATCTGTCATATGTATTTTTTCTTTTTCAAGCTTGACAAGCATTTATTGTTTTTGCTTTTGTTTCAGATAAGTGGAATTCTCGTTAGATAGTGAGGAGCTTCATTCCCTCCTAAATACCTACATGTCCTATTTATATGTTGTTCTCTTGGTCTCTTGTTTTACTAACTCATTGACCTTGCCCTTGGTTTATACTCCTGGACATGATATTTCATGGCTGCCTCCGTTTGTTGATATGTTTTATTTCTTTTCTTTTTTTATTGCTCTTTTGGTAATTTTTCCTAATCAACTGAACAGTGTATATTGGTTTATTTCTTTTCTCAGGTGAATTTGCAGGATGTGATTGAAATTGACAAAGATGATTCTGCTGCTGCAATGTTTATTTATGGGAAAATTGACAGAACTATCAAAGGAAAGGCAGTGGAAAATTCTTCAGATGGTTACCATATTCATCAATCAAAGGTTTATGCCTAGTTGGAAATGGGATTCTTGCTGTTGACTGCAAACTTTTTGCTATGCGATATATATTTTGTGCAGCTATATCATTCTCAAGTGTATTTACTTTATATAATTACTATTACTTTCAGGAAGCTGTCCTCCATACTTCTGTTGGTTCTTCTGGTGTGGAAACCCTTGGCTCAGTCAATGGAATTGAAATTGCTAAGGATGTTGCCCCAGCATCAAATCACTTTATTGACTTGGATGGTCCCAATTCTGATGCATCTGCTGATGATGTTGATGACTGTACTGATACTTGTTTTGAAGAGTTTGATTATGCCTTCTTGCAATCCCATTTCGATAATGTGGGTATTCCTCCTGGAGTAGAGGCGCCTGTCCCTCATATTCCTTGGTTGTCAGATCCTCCTAAAAGTAATGTAAGTTCAGTTTCTGGAAGTAGTTCTGTTGATACAAGGTATCAAATGAAATCAGATTATGTTGGCCTCCATGGAAATGAGCTGTTTCCCTGGACAGATCCTCCTAGTTTCAACTTTAAGCCAACCGTTGTGGGTAGTTCAAGCTTGAAGACCCAAACAGACAGTATCGGTCACCCAAATGGACAGTACCAGTCATCTTGGAAACTTCCAAAAGCTGCTAGAAGCAGAAAGAAACAATCTGCTTCACATCCCCAAGTTAGTGCTCCTAGTCTCCCAGTTGGAGCAGAACCATCAAAATCTCAAAGGCTCTTAGGAGCTTTGCAGCGTAAAAAGAAGCTATTTTCTTCAAGTAGTTCGACTAATTATGATGCAATGAAGTTCGATACTGGAGCCGAGACATCTTTTTTTGGACATAATTTACCCTACAGTCCAATTTATCCTCATGGATTACAGTCACCCTGGTTGTCAGATTCTTTGTCAGCAATTAGTGCTAAACCAAATCATTCAAGTTTCTATGGTCCAATTGGTTCCATATACCCTCCTGGAGAGTTAGTAGGTATCCCTTGGGTTAAGGGTGTTTCCCAAACTCAACACAATGTCACTGCTGCAAGCCTTTCAACAACCCCTGCTAGACAATTGTCTAGCAAGGAAATAGATGAAATTATGCAGAAGTACAAGGGTTTTAAACAATTTGATACAGTTGAAGATCATTCAGACCATCACTATATACTCTCTGGTACACTCAACGGTAATTCAATGACTCAGGTCAGTTAAGACAATTCTTGCATGTCTTAGTTTTTCTTTTGGTACATTTTCAATTTTATATCTGACGCTATTTTGCTATTACCCTTCCTGAAGCCACCAAAGAACTGGGCAAAGAGAATTCAGGAAGAGTGGAAGAGCCTGGAGAAAGATTTGCCTGGTGAGCCCTTGTGCATATTTTCATGTCATGGTAGTGGTAATAAGATTTCCCATTCACTGCCTATTTGCTTTTATGTGTACAGTTTTTAAAAATTACTTTTTAAAATACTGACCATCAGGAAATTATAACATCTGGAGTATAGATGTTGGACAAAGTTAGAAACTATGTTGCGGAACCTTCTGCTAAGTAAGTGTATGAAGTGAATTATATTTGAACCCTGAACCTCCTTGTTTTTCAAATTTACAGACACAGTATTTGTTAGAGTCTATGAGACAAGGATGGATCTTTTGAGAGCTGTAATTGTTGGAGCTGAGGGTACTCCTTACCATGATGGTCTCTTTTTCTTTGATGTTTCCTTCCCCAGTGGTTACCCCAATGTGCCACCGGTATGTAATTGTTATTTTTCTGGCATGAAATTATATATGCATACATCATGGGTCTGACTTGGGCCTTGGTAATGCCAGCATGTCCACTACCACTCGGGTGGCCTTCGACTAAATCCAAATTTGTATGGTTGTGGAAAAGTATGCCTCAGCCTTCTCAACACCTGGTCTGGGAACTCGAAAGAGATGTGGATCCCGGGTGTGTCCACCATTCTACAAGTTTTAGTGTCCATACAAGGGCTGATCTTGAATACAAAGCCCTACTTTAATGAGCCTGGATATGCATCTATGAATGGTTCAGCAGCTGGTGAAACAAGGTCCCGGCAGTATAATGAGGATACCTTCCTCCTATCTTTAACAACGATGGTATACATGATGAGGAGGCCTCCGAAGGTAAGATTTGTTATCATGGTCCAAGTGTATCAATATATTGATTATATCTGCATACATTTGATTGTGTGCCTAGTTTCCTGAAGTATTAAATGGACACTTTTCGTCTTTAGTTTCTCTAAATGCTAATATTGTTTGTGAAGGAATCAATTTTACACTGAAGTTTCTAGTTCATTCCAAATTCATCATATTACTCATTCTGGTAATTTGCAAAGGAATCAATTTTTTTTTTTTGGAGTTAATGTGCTAAACAAAGAGAGAGAAAAATTTTAGATTCATCTATTCTGAATGAAGATCCTCATCACCCTATCGTAAGTGTGCAGGATGAATTATGAATTCATGATGCACAGCCAATCAGTTCTGATGGTTTTTCATAAGAAAGTTGTTTTTATCTACACACACAGACCCCTGTGTGTGTGTGTCTACCCCCTATAGTTTATTGTTTACACAAATGAAATAAGCAGTTTATTGTTTAGAAAAATGAATTAAGTGGTTAATGTTGTTAACTATATATGCAAAGACTCTGAACATACAATATATGGCTTTTCCTCTCTTTTTTGGCCAGTTTATATAGGGTTTATTCGCAGTTGTATTTGTTGATCATTATGACACATTATGGCAGTCCAAACATGCTGTGTTGGTTCATCTGGCTACATAATATGGTGGATATCATTCTTAAAAGTTGAGCCCTAATATAACTTATATTTGGATGCAGCATTTTGAGGATTTTGTTGTGGGGCATTTCCGGGATCGTGCTCATGACATTCTGGTGGCATGTAAAGCATACATGGATGGTGCTCAAGTGGGATGTCTGGTCAAAGGTGGGGTTCAGGATGTTGATGAGGGTGACAAGAGTTGTTCTCAGCGGTTTAAGGATTCTTTAGCAGGGCACATGCCGATGCTTGTCAAAGAGTTTACAAATATAGGTGTCAAGGATTGCGAGAAATATGTATCAGCAGCTGTAAATGGGAACGAGCAGATTGGTAGTATGCCGCAGGCTGCAACATCAATGGTTTCATGTTGAAAAAAAAAAAAATGATTTGACAACTGATTGAACATCTCATCTATCTGAGAGATGTGGACTTCGATTCCTTTCTTATATATTTTTGACTCTTTGGCATCCTCTCCTTTGAACCTTCTTAGCATTAGTGGTTAGGACCATTGGACGGACAGGTTTCCTATCCAAAATAGGACGGACAGGTTCATTTCAGATTTTGAAGTTCCCTCGGTAGGTTTCTGAACTGACAACAATATAAGTAGTTTATGGTGCTTCAAGAGGCATTAGAATTTTTATAGCACTTTCAGTTCCCTGTGCGTATATATGTTTTCTTCAATGCCATTATGGACGGGATTGCTTAAAGTGACCATGGTAGAACATGAGTTAGTTTCAGAAACCTCTTGTTTATCATAAATTCGTAACCATTACTCCGAGTTGCACATCAATCGGCTATGTGGGGATTTATGGTGTTGAATATAGAGAGTTTCTCATATGCTCAAGTTTCTCGTGCTTGGGTATTATGTATTATGCGACTGTTCTTTGGGAATAAAATCTGTAGAATTGGAATATGTAGTTTGGCGATACAAATATATGGGTCTGGATCATTATTTTACATTAGTTTTAACGCTTCCCTATAATCATTAGATCTAAGTTAAATGGTCTTGAACTCTTGATTAATCTTCACATGGTGTGGCAAATGACATGGAATTAAATTAACGTCAACAAATGACATGGAATTAAAATTACTTCAACTAGAAAGTAAGGTTTTTTTTTTTTTTTTTAAATCAATCTATAATGAAAATACTCAAACCAGAACTACCATTACATTCATCTCTGCTACCATTCAAAGATAGACAACAAGTTGTGGCATGTGGGAGTACCACCTGGTACATAAGACTAGACCATTTATTAGAAAGTAATAACTTATTCCTTTATTACTTTATGTTTTCCTAATAGATTAATTACTTACTATTTACCAAATAAAATAAATCAATTACATTTCTTAGTAATAATTATCTATACTATTATTAAGAGAAGAGGTGTTGTTAGCCAAAACTGATTTTTTTTTACCTTTATAACCCTCAAATATTAAAATATCATGGATTACATTTTAACATCAGAGATAAAAATGTAAAAAGCAAAAAAATAAATAAATAAATAAAAGAAAATAACTATTTCAAACTTTCCACCTCAGAATTATAACTCCCCACTACTCTCACACTCATCGGGTGTGTGGACATTTTTTAGTGTTTCTTAATATAATTGATTTTTTTTTCGTGTTTGGGGGGGGTGTCTAATACTTAAAGTAAGCCCATTTTTAATATTACTAAGGTAAATAAGTAACTAAAATTTAAGGGTTAAAACAATTCTTGGAGAAGAAGAGAACGCACTTCCACGCGCTTCAACAAACAGAGAGTTTCCCTCCCTTGTCCAGCGGCGAGCCCCTGTGCTGTCGTCGGACTTGCCATTTTTGATTCCTTGTGGGTCATGTGTGTGGCTGATTTCCTCAATTGACTTTCGGATCGGGGAGATCAAGATGGCGGCGTGCAAGGTGAGGGAGGGGGAGATCACGACAGTTTTCTGGCTTTGGTTCACTCCTCGATGGCTTAGTCAGCAGACTGGTTTGGTGTCACGACCAGAAGCTGATCGGAGGTTGCCTATCTGTGGCGTGTTTTTGGCGGCGCAACCTAGAACTGATCGGACCAATCCAATTTGGGTCGGCTTGAGAATGGGTTTGTCTGGGTGGGGCGACACTTATCCATGGCATGACGGGGATGGCGGTAGGTCGATGGCAGCGGTCTGACGACAGCAGCAGGGCAGCGTGGCGAGTGGCCTAGCAGGGGCTGTGGTGGGGGGATACCAAGCTTGGAAGGTGACCCGTGGTCTCCTCGCTTCCTGGGTAGAGGCTTGGGCTTGGGCCCTCTTGGGTTTGGCCTGGGCTTTCTGCTTTATTTTTATTTGTTATTTAGTTATGTCTCGCCTTTGGCGTGAAATAAGTCCCTGCATGTATTTTGTAGGGTTAGTTGGGCTAAATGCTTGTGTATGCACTCTAAGTGTCTTGTCTGGCCTAGCGAGACAACGATTCATTGTTAAATAGTCGCACCTCCTAGTGGCAGAATGAAACTAAGTGTCGTCGGATTTATTTTCCGGCGGTAACATAGTAAGAAAGCTGTGATATTGGTAATTAACTAATTATGCTTCGTTGTAATCGAATTATTTTTCCGTTATGCCACCGCTATGTCAAAGCAAATGGAGTAGCCAATGATGCACTCTTTGCTAATTGGTGCTTATTAGAATACATGTATTTTGTAGAGACTTTTAATATCATTTCGGGTTGTTCTCTAGATTCTTATTGTAATTAGAGGTTTAGGCTCTACGTCCCTCCCTTGTATTCGACAGTTTCATTAATCAAAGCTTGAGGGCAGCCGCACCAGCCCTTTATTAAAAAAAAGAAAAAAAAAAGGTAAATAAGTAACTAAGATTCAAATATACCAAAATTTTGGGGAAGAATCAAATACATAACCAATTATTTAAATACAAAGACTAAATTTTTCATTAGATAACATTAATCTTCATCTTCATCATTAATTACTTTTCTTTGTCTTTTTGTTCCCTTCTCATCATTAATTTGTTATTCAGTTCGCAAAACCATTAATGTTTAATTACTTCATCAAAATCTTTTCAATACTTTTTAATTTTTATGAACACTGAAAGTAAAAATTTAAAACTATTTTAAGAAATAAAAAATTAGGAGAGAATGATATGTGCTTTCATTGATAATAGGGGCCTCTTTATATAGAGGATTACAAACAGAGAATATAAGTCTTACAAGGAAATTGAATCGTACAATGATTGGGATAGCTCCAAAGATATCTGTAAAACTAACCCTATTACAACTTGGACAAGTCACTAGAATTTGGGTCAGACACATAAAATAGATGTCCTTAAACACTCCCCCTTATGTCGCCCAAAAGTGGTGCTCATCTCGTTGCCTCATCAAAAACCTTGCCAAGTAACAAAAATCAAATGAGACAAAAATAATCTCAATAAAAGGAGAAAAAGAGTACAACACACCCTTCACGTTTCAAGACCAAACATGTAGACATCTCCCCCTGATGTTTGCATCTCCTCTTGATGACAACGATCATGGGAGTTCGGACAACTTCCGTACATCGATGCTTGCAACATGTTTCTCGAAAGTGGATTTAGGCAGTGACTTAGTAAACAAGTCTGCCATATTGTCTTTAGATCAAACCTGGTTCACTTTGATCTTGAAGAGATTCTGTTATTGCTGTTTATGCTTGGTGTTGTAGCCTTTGATGTAGCTTTACTTTATTTGTTCAATGCGAGCAGCATTATCCTCATAAAGGCTTGTAGGCTCATCTGTGGTAGACTTCAAATCACAATGGCTTCGGACATACGTAATTATAGATCTAATCCATATACATTCACGAACCGCTTTGTGAAGAATAATATCTTTGCATGGTTTGAAGATATAGCGACTAGGGTCTGTTTTGTAAACCTCCAAGATATCGCGGTCTTACCTATGGTGAATACATAACCAGTTTGGGAACGACATTTGTGTGGGTCAGAGAGGTACCCAGCATCAGTAAAACCTTCCAAAACTCTAATGTCATTTTGGGATGGGGATAAGAGACGCAGGCCAGTGTTAGCGGCGTTCCTGGTGTGTGATGGGTCTGAATCCATCATCTCTCTGTAGGGATAGAATAAGCCCATATCAATCGTACATCTCAAGTATCGAAAGATATCTTTAACACCAGTCCAATGACATCGCATTGGCGCAGAGCTAGCTCTACCTAATAAGTTTACCGCAGATGAGATGTCCAGTCTTGTGCATTGAGCTAAGTACAATAATGCACTTATTGTTCTTAGGAGGGAACTTTTGCCTCTAGCACGTCTTCGTCATCATCCTTCGGACGAAGAGGATCCTTTTAGGATCAAGACTACAGACGATCATGGACGTGGTTGAAGGCTGGACATTGTCAAAACGCCTAAGCATCCATGAATACGGTGCTCAAGTTCCAAACTGAAGCAAAATTGTGTTCTCCCAAGATATTTCATCTCAAACTTAGATTTCAAGTATTCAGTGGTTTCCTTTAACTCTTTAAGGGCTTCCAATGAAGATAATATCACCAACATGAACCGCAATAGAATTCGAAACTTGTCATAAGAAAGCGCGGACATTGACATATCTCTTTCCAATCAAGTAGTCACTTTGTAAGCATTTCGACCTCTTTGCAAACGTGCTTTGTGGTCTAGAGCCACTTGACTTGGGTAAATGAAGTCCACCAGGAACCTTCACATATATTCTGTATCTATATCCCCATAGAGATACGTAATGACCATATTCGTAAGCTGTATGTTCAGTTATTCAAAAACTACCAAACTAACATGGTAGTGAAGTGCAGTGATATCCATTATGAGAGAATATGTCTCCTCGTAGTCGATTTCAGGGTGTTTTGTGAGAAGCCTTGCACCATAAGGGAAGATTACATTCTCTTTTTCTCATCACGCTTTCTAACGAAGACACATTAGACAACAAATTTTATGTTAGGACGTGTCGGCATCACTGGCTTGAAAAACTTTCCTCTTCGTTAGAGAATCCAACTCAGCCTGGATCTCATCTTTCTATTTAGAGTAATTTTCTCTACGTTGACATTCATCATTCATCAACGGAGCGTGGTTAGATATTATAGGACTCAACAAACTCATACGCAATGAAATGCTCAAATATATCATCAATCATGATGGAGTTTCTATCCCACGGCTCATGTACACTAGTACGTCGGTTCTGACATTGACTCATCCCCCAATGATAACATTAATCCGGAACATTCTCATGAGGTGGATTTTGAGTGTCGATGATGAAAGGATTAAGTTGTGCCAAAGTATCCTTCGAACCCACGGGCCTCCCACCATCCTAACTAAGGTCATGGCCTGTGATGCCAGATTGCCACTCTCTATGGCGTTGGTGTTATGCCTACCTCTATGTAGGGTAGCGCTATGTCCTCTCATAGGGACGTCCATCCTTGCAGGCACTTTTGCAACAGATATGTGTGATCTTGTCACTTTAGCGGGGATCGAGATGAGACATTGTGGGGACATACCACGATAATTTCTATCGTTCCTGTTGAACATCCGTGTTCTTATCTCCTCCTAACGACGGGAAGACTGTCTCATCAAACTGACAAGCCGCAAATCTAGTGGTAAAGAGATTGCCTAGCAAGGGTATTAAGTGGCAGACTATTCTCGGAGTCTCAAATCCAACGTATTTACCCAAATCTAGTGCATTGTGGCGGTGCAATAGTCACATAAATGGTGCACTCAAATATGCATAAGTATGACATACTGGTACCCGATCACTAGCTGTAATGCAGAGATAGATTAAGTGGTGGTGGGTCATAGACAAATTAGTATAGTTGCATGCAATATTGCATAACCCCAAGCAGATATAGGGAGATTGGTGCGCACTACCAATGTTCGATCTACCATTATAGTCATTTTCGCTAGACCATTTGGGTGTGTACATGGGAATATGATGTTCAACATCAGGCCCAATGCAATAATCATCGAAAGTATTCTATGTAAACTCTCTAGAATGGCCAGGTCGAATTAACTGAATGGGATGATGTGGGGAGTGAGCCCGTCGCCATATGATCTGTGCTAGGAGTGTAGTATAAGCATGCAACATTACAAGTGGACAATGGCACAACACATGACCAGCGCATGTTTGCATGTCAACCAACAACCTAAAATATTTAAACATCCGCAAGTTGGTTGAATCGGTCCACATAATCCCCTTGGATTCTGTATAAGAACAGAATGAGTATTTTCGTATCGTTTTCATAGGATAGTCTTAGTCCTAATCTTCCTAAGGAATTGGCTTTGCAGAATGAGCAGGAGGCTTAAAAGCAACCAATGAGGATTTTGGTTGGGTCTAAGTGTCTAAAACGCTAGTGGAAGCAAAGTTGGTGATTATAGCATCACCTGAGGAGCCATCACTATGATGCATGCCATCCATGGCATCATGGATATGGACGGCGGCAGAGGTCACACTTAGTCCAGGAATCAACCTTTGATTCTTGCTTCATTTCGCTCAAAAGAATGGATGTCTGTGTAAAGTCTTTAGTAAACAGATTATCATATCATGACTAGGATGACCTATCCTGTCGTGACAAAGCCAATATGTGTCTAAATCCAAGAGATCTTATCTCATAACTTTATTGAATTTAATAGCTCGAATAGTGGTAACATAAAATCCACTAGAGAGACACATAAGTTTCTCTAAGATGTACCTTTGTTCGTAATCATTAGAGATAATGTAAAGAAACTCTTTTCCGTTCTCTATATGCGTTTTCGCATGGAATTCGTTGGCCCATAGGAGCGTAGAGAGTTTCTGCGACAGTAATCAAGAGAAATTGGGTCATTTCATGTCCTTAAAATAAACCTGATGGCCCAGCTATCGTATCCACTGAGTAATATGCTCAGAATTTAAAATGGAGTCATAATGAAAAGAACTCGAAATTTTACTCATAAGCCAACTGTAATACCCCGGAAATTTGTTATTAATTTCTTGGAATTTTTGGAAATTAATAAGTGGTTAATTAGTGCGATCGTTAGTTTTGTGGTGAAATGAAAGTGTTTCGGATGAATAATTACTTGAAAACGTTTTATTTCAAAGGGTCAATGGGTTGATTTTTAATTCGTTGAGTTTCTCCCAAAACTTTCTTACAAAATTCATAGAGCGCGCTGATACGAGTTTGTAGATATGTGGTACGCGAAAATTGGAGATTGTATGAAAAAGTTATGAGCGACGTAAGTTATTTAATTTTTTGAAAATTTGGTTATAAATAGGATTTTTGAGAAAATTAATTTCACTTTCCAAAATTGGAAGTTTTCGGAAAATTTCGGAAACCATTCTCTCTCACCTAGACGACCCGACTCGCGAACCGGGGACCCAACCCGCTTCCACATTCTGTTTCCGGCGTCCTCTGGCAACTAGACCAGCGCCAACCGGCTCAGATTTTTTTCCTCTTCTTCCCCTAGCCACTAGTTTGCTCCGAGGTGTACCGGAAGTGGTAGATCGAACAGTAGAAATCAAGGCTGCGGCGGCGGACTCGAACTCACCTTCGTTTTCCAGCAACTTCACGGCTTAAAACCAGTCAGATTTTGAAGCTCTCGTTCTCCTGATCACAGCCATACAAGCCTTGAAACTCGATTCGAAGTGTGGTGGCCGGAATCATGATTTGAAGTTCAATGGTGGAGATTTTTCTAGCTCGATCTAGGCCTAATCAGCCTTGGTGCCAATTATGAAAGTTGTTCGTCGTGCTGAAATCTACAGGATGGGTGGAGCTGATCTTCCTGGTTCTAACTTTGATCCAATAGCACTTGAGGATCACTAGCAGCCACTTGTGGAGGCGTGTGGCGGCCTTCTTAGGAGCAGTTTTTTGCTCCGTTAGCCTCCATTCGTCGATACGAACATGTGGGTATGTTACTTTTGTGTTTGCTCGACTGTTTTGGTTGAGTTGGGGTATTTTCGGTTCGGTTCGTTCGGTTTTCAATCCGTGAGGATCCGACAGTTGGATTGTCCTCTTGTTTGGGCAGTTTGATCCTAGAAGTGTTTTGTAGGCCTTAGGTAGTTTCAGATGAGGTTTTGTCTTGATTGAAGTATCCTTCGGGTTATAGTTCACGTGATTAAAACTTTAAATGCTTGTGTACCTTATGATGTATTGAGTGTGATATTGATGTGATTAGGTGTTTGACAGGATTGTATGAGCGGAGTTTAATGAGTTGAGATTTATCTCGTATGAAGTGTGAAGACGCAGCTAGATTTAGAGGTGAGTAAATCTCACGTGGTTCATTTATGAATAGAGTTACTTTATTATTAAAATTATTTGTTAAATTGTGAAATCATTTTAGAAAATAAATATTTGTTTTAAATTATATGAACTTGATCGTCTACGGTTCATATATAGGTAAATAAAGTGAAGTTTTATTGTAAAAATGATTTTTCATGGGTTTTGTAGTTGTGAACTATAGTTGGTATTAGTGGCATCTCTGAGTGGATAACTATGTATGTGTGTGTGTGTGTATTTACGTGAAATATATATATTATATGCATGTCTAGGAGATTAGTCAACTCTAGGGTGTGTGTTTTGAGCATGTCTAGGATGGAGTTAGAGGGTTGACCCCCTCTAATTCATAAGCTAGAAACCCTCAATTTCGTATTCTAGGGGTTATAAGTATGGTGATTTACACCCGTTGCGTGATTGTACGGACGGGTTGCTTAGTTGTCTAATTCCTCGATCTCTAGGCCTCTTGATGTGACTTAGTGACCTTGAACTGGCTCTAATTCATGTTAAGTGAGTTCCTACGACCCTTGAAGCGGAGTAGGAAGACCATCAATAGTTTAACAAAATCAAATTAATTGGTTCTTTGTACATGTCAATAATGACCAAAATTTAGTGAAGCTAAGAGTCATGGTAATAAAAATAAACTGCTATCTCGATCGTTTGGTTTATTCAATTGTCAGACAAGGATATAATCCATAGCTATGATGACTGTTATTCTTTTTCAAATTAGTCAAATTAATGACTATTCTTCACACGTGCTTCAACAATCCAGAAACCAATAATTCAAAATTGAACAAACAATGAACAATCAAAAGCTTCAGAAAACAAGGCCTCTGATACATGAAATTGGAATCAAATATCTTGAGAGAAGAAGAATCATACCTTATTTGTCTTAGAAATAAAAAAATAGGGAAATCAAAGGTGATTGTTTCTTCGAGCTATCTAACCAAATATAAGCCAAGGAGAAGTTTTACTCAGCATCTGAGCTATAAAGTTTCATTGGGTACTTTCATCGAACAGTTAATGGGCATTTTTCACAACTAAAGAAGAAATCCACTTAAACGAGGAAGCAAATTACTCTGTATGAAAAATAGTTGAGGGAAGAAAATATCTGTAACCGGGCTCTTGGGTTTTCTCTCACTCTTGTTTCGCGCTCTTTTCTTTTGCGAGCGCCAAATAGGAAGACAAGAAATTGGAAATTTGGAAACTGAACGGACCTGAGTTGACGAGTTGGAGGCTTAGAAAAGGATGAATCACTTGACTTAATCTCAGCCGTCCAAGCTCATTAAAACATATCCAACGGCTGTGAGTGTGTCCCTCAAATTGGCAAAAAATGTGGGAGATTCTTTTTTTTAGTCTTTTAGCATTAGACCAACTTTCTGATCATATTTTGGCATCTCAACCGTTCAGTTTTTAGGTCCTAATGTGTAGATCACTTATGCAAATTTTGAGCCAAATTAATCATCGTTAAGACATTCAAAACGGCGATTTAAAATTATAAGTATGAACGGTTCAGGTTTGACAGATTTGGTTCGTCCATCGATTCAAAATAGTTTGATACCTTAACGATCACCGATTTGGCTGAAAATTTGCAGAAATGATCAATATATTATGACCTAATAACTGAACAGTTGAGATGCTGAAATGTGATCGAAAACTTGGTCTAGTACCATGTTCCTAGAAAGACCAAAAAAATGGATCCCTTCGTGGAAATGCCCTCTATATATAGAGTGACAAATTTTAAATACATACCCTCAATTACTCAATGCACATCCCTTATATTTTTTGTCTCATTTTTTTCATCAAACTTTCATCTATGCCCCTCCTCATTAAATAAATAAACGAGAAAAACTTTATAAAAAAATTTTGTTGGCTATGTATCATAAATTTTTATTTAATACATTCTTTTACTATAATTGATTTATTATGGAATTAATTGCTAATTAACTCAGGAACATATCAATATGGTAATTACTAATTACTTTTCTTCTTTTTTACATCAAGAATTTGGTATATATATCACTAGAAGATTGAATAACTTAAATTTCTTACCTTTGTCGTTCTTCAAGTTGAAAAACTTAATGCCTCTAAGATTTTAAAAGATTCAATATATGTCAATATCTTCATGATCCATATGGTCATAGTCAATATTAAAATCAGTAAAGAATGAGCTATAGTTGTAGTTTTGCAAACGCGTGAAGTGATTGATGATGATATATTCATGTATCCAAGATATATTTGATGGTTTTATAATTTCTTTCGATATGTTTCAACCAATTTGATTGCTTGTTAATTCTTCACATGGACTACAATTATTTCATCTGTTATTAACGTTCGAGTATGATATTGAAGACGGAGAGAAAATTTAACTATAACAATATTAAATTAATTATTTGATATATAAAGCATTTAATTCTTATTTTATTTTTGTAGAATCTTCTTTATTTTTTATTTATTTATTTATTAATGAGGAGAGATAGATATGGAAGTTTGATGATAAGGGGTGTGTATATAAAACTTCTCACACACACACATACAAAAACAATATGGAGAGAGACAACTATCAATTGAAAGTTGGGTGTGTTGTTTGGTGGGGTGGTAAGGCTTTGGTCTCATATATATTGAGGTCAGGTGTTCAAAATTGATGGAGGTCCAACTACCGATTGTGGAGGCTTTTATTGATATTATTGGATGATGGGTATTATGGGAAAATTAGCACTACTAGAAATTTCCTCATTAGGGCAACTCCAACCATAGGGTTCAAAACTATATTTTGTTGAATTATAAGACTTTTCATCTCCAACAATACTTTTTAGGGGGAGTTGGTCCTAAAATTATAGGACTTGGGCTCATCCCAAGTCTCATATTTGAGACTTTTCCAAGACCAAGACTTGGATATTATTCATGGGACCCAGCGAATAGGTTATTATTCGCTTTTACTCAAATTGAACTTATTTAATCTGACGGCTCAGATTTGAGGAAAAAAAGTGATCAATGACTCTTATTAAATCAAGAGTTATTATTTCTATTTTGTTCCAAAAAAAATTAAAAAATTACCAGAAAATTGAGGGGAAAAAAAATATACCTATTGGAACAATAAATTGTGGGAAATTCTATAAATATCAACCCATTGTTTTCTATTTCCTCACACCAAATATCCTCCATCTCCTTCACAATTGTTTACCTTATTTAACCATATTAACATACTTTTAATATAATATTCATCAACATTACACTCATTATATTTAATCAAGAATAGTGAAAATAGCACCCATATAGCACCTCATTATTGGAGATGAGAATTAAGTCATATATGAATAGTGCAACAAGGGGGTGCTAAAATGAGAATAGCACTCCCAAATAGAGCCTATGGTTGGAGTTGCCCTTAGCGCCCCTTTTTTAGCCACTAAAAAACATTAGTGCCAAAAATGAATAGTATCACACTGATACAAAACATTGGTGGGTTCTTTTTTCCTCTCACTGATCATCAGTGTGTATAGTATACAGTGGATGCAAGGTATTATTTGTTTAATCTGTCTGACACTGTTAATGGGGTCAAAACTGTAAAATATGCATCTAGAGGAACCGACACACATGCTTTTAATCCTTTGATCAGCTATCGTGATCTATTCTAGCCGTCAGATCTGGTAAGAGTTGATCGAACGCTAAATTAAAAGAAGGCACCTTACCTTTTAATCTCTATCGAGACTCGAGTTCAGACCTAAAACCTGATCTAGTTTTTTCTTACCCTCCTCTGTGTATATATATATATATATATACAGATTTTATCCAGAGCGGAGCTCCGCTTTAAAATTAACGTGTGAAGTACGAGTTTTGGGTCACTTTTCGGTTGCATATCCACATCTCGATTGTTCAATTTTTAGGTACTAGTGTATAGATCATCTTTGCAAATTTTCAGCCAAATTGATGATCGTTAAGGTATCTAATTCTCTTAAACCAATGGACAGACTGAATCCGTACGTCAACTTGAACCGTACTAGCTTTAAGGCTGTTATCAATGCCTTAACGATCATCATTTTAGCTGAAAATTTGCAGAGATGATCTATACACTAGTATCTAAAAATAAAACGGCCGAGATGTGGATATGCTACCAAAAAGTGACCAAAAACTCGAACTTCACACGTTAATTTCAAAGCGGAGCTTCGCTTTGGATAGGATCTGTATACATATATCCCCTCGGAGTTCAAACCTGAACAAGATCTAGGTTTTTCTTCCCTCATTTTTGTTCGATTTCTAACCTCTCTCCTCTCTAGTATTTTCTCTTCTGGGTGACTTGTTACGTGTTTGAAGTCGGCGAGACAAGCGAATGGCTTCGGACTATATATCCTCTCAGCCCAAGTGACAATCTCAATTTTGAAACTTTATCGACAATAATACTATGTTGTTTTGTGTTTTGTATGTCTATTCATTGAATTTGGTTGACTCTGATGACATTGATTTGCCTCAGTTTGATTGAAATTTCTGGGGTAGGAACTTTTAGGTTAAGCTATATGCTTCAGATTACTATTCCGTGGTCTGGGGATTTAGTTTGCAATATCCAAACATGTTTAGCTTTATAGTATGGAATAATCAATGGCTTTCTAGAGGGTAATAGACATGCAATATCCCTGGTGCCGAATCCTATAATTATGTAGTACAAAGATCTTTGAGTTTAAAGGATGAGCTGCTCATGAGAGTTACTCCTAGGATTTGTTAGGAGTTTATATTCTTTATTTATTAATTATTCTTTGTTATTCATCATTGTCCAAACAACAACAAAAAAAACATATAGTTTATTATTGTCTAGATCTATAATTGATGCGTCTCTACTTTAATTTTTAGGGCTGTTCTGTGATGGAGGAGACATGAAAGATATTTTTTTTTGAAATAGAAGTTGAATTAATTAGATCAACAGCCAATAGGCTAGTGTATACCATAACTTACATAAGCAAAACTCGGCAAGAAAATCCGAACTAAACTATCTAAGCTAGAGAAGATCATTAAAATCTCTAGGACGCTCACATTTAAGCGAGTCTATACAAGAATGAAAAAACCTTGCCTCCTACTGAAAAGAAATCATTCAACTAGTCCCCACTTGCCAATCACGCAATTGTGGTACAAGCAAGATACTAGAAAAGTCATAGAGGACTCATAGAAGTTAATCTAACCTCACACAGGCTCAATACCCTAATAAAAATTAGGGCCCAAATTCCCTTGACCTGAGCCCAAGCCCGTATGCCCAAGCCCAAATCAATTCTCGCTCAGCAGGCCAGCTCCCCTGCCTTATCAGCCCAAGATTGAGTGCAGGCCCAAAGACCCAGTCCCAACCCCAAGCAAGGAGGGCAACAGCCCTAACCCACGCTAGCCCAATTTCTTCTGCCACCATCCTCCGATGCCACCCCTCCGGTGGCCGACCGGTCCACCTTAACATCAATTTCGGCAGAGAATCCGAATAGAGACTGCCGAACCCGATTGAAAGTCTGTCCACCTGAAACCAACGAAACAATCCCTTGCCAAGTTGATAGAATCTCTTCACCGAAGTTGCCTCGACCAGCCTCGATATTGTTACCCGCCAACCTTAAGCGCACTCCGGCAAGCCAAGGTTTACCAGATCCAAATCCAGAAAACACAAATCCACGCCCTGACCCATCTGCAGAACTCTGTGCCTACCTCTTCGAGCGACCAAGCAAAAGCCTTGCTGCACTCAATACCTTGCCGGCATCGACCACTGGCGCACACCCGCAGGCTAGCGACGCGATGACACCACTGCTAGAGCCAACAGAAGACGCCGCCGCTCTCTGTTCTCAACGCTAGGGTTTGCGTTGCTAGGTTGCAGAAATATTGTCAGGGATTAGACTAGATTGACTATAGGAGACATAAAAGATTTGCTTCCTGCTTAAATCTATTAAATTTATTCTAATTTATCTCTGCTGCTTTTCTAACCTTTTCATTCCACTGCTTGTGTTGCACAGTACAAAGCAGAAGCTTTAAAAGACCAAGAGTCTTCATTATAATGAGAAGGTATACACAATTGTAATGGTACCTTTTCATTCCACTGCTTGTGTTGGCTATTGTTGCTTTCTTTGGTGCAAGCAGTCCAGATGAAACAAAGAATGCTATGCATGTTATATGGGAGTACTTCAATCCCGAGTCCGGCTATGATGTATGTGTTACTTTGGTGCAAATTTTACCAAATTCAACAGTAGTTACAACAAAATTTTAAACTTCTCCAGTTAACTTTTCATTATTAAGTTTCTCAAGTACTCATAATACCTTATAATTGTGGCTCCTATTGTTACTACCTTTGTACCTTATAATTTGTTTCTAAAGTAGTTTTTGTTTTAACTATTAGGTCAACACAAAAAATAATTCAGCAGCGTTACTAGTTGCCGCAGTATATTCTTAGTTGTTTCTTCTTTCAAGCATGAAGGGATTTAGACTCAGCTACACCTACTGGAAAAGGGTAAAGTGCATCTCCAAATTATGGAGAAAGTTTGTGAATTGCAAGCTTATGTTTAATAAACAATCTTTCATACTTGAAGGGAGATATATATATATATATATATATATATATTCCTATATAACAATTGTACCTATTGATAGAGGGCCATTTCATACTTCTCAAATTTACTAGATCACGACAACAAATTAGTATATGGAGCAGCTAGTGAAGCATTAGCTTTAATTTTTGAAACTGGCTCTCTTGAAAAGTTCTGGAATGAAGAAAGTGGTTTAAGCCCCAGTTATTCACAAATGCAACAATCACTTAGAGCAACTCCAACAGCTTCCCTATAATTTTTGTATTATAGAGAAGCAAAAGTCAAACCTTTAGCCTATTTTTCTTCCAACTCCAACAGATTCCCTAATTTACAGTAATCTATAAAATCTCCATATTCTTCTTTAAAATTTTGGAGTTTGCTGTAAATATAGGGAATTTGGTTTTCTCTCTTCTCACTTTCCCTAAAATAGAGATAGTTATAAGGAATCTGTTGGAGAAAAAGAGACTTATTTTTCCCTAAATAAGTAGAGAAAGATCAAAATATAGGGAATCTCTTGGAGTTGCTCTTAGAGCCCATCTTTTGAAGAAAGTTAACTGTGCTTACAAAAATCTACTAACTTAGAGTACTAATGCAGACAAAATCCGCAATGTTGTAAGATATTTTGAGGTAACAATCAATCTTTTACCTAAGAGTACATTATTATAGAGTTCTCATGTCATGGCAGAATCTTTAGTGGTCAAAAGGAAAGTACTAACGTTGTCATCATGGTATCCAATAATTCAGGTAAGCTTCATGTTCCATATTTCTGTATGATTACTTGATACGACTTTGCAGATCTTGAAGTTTTCTGATCAATATCTGATACTCTATTATAACAGCTGCTGTTTTTGAAGGAGGTTTCTAGCTGATGGAAGGTTAGTTTTTTACTCTATTATCAGTAATATGTTCTACTGATTTTCTTAGAGACTTTAAGGCCAATTAACTACTTGTTTGTTTCTGACCATTTCATATTTGCATTATAATGCAGTTGCAGCTGCTACTGACAAGAGACGATGTCTATGCTATAAGATTTATGTACTGCCATGAGCCTCGTACTTGAGGTAATTGAACAATAGAGGTACTTTCATCATTTGGTATGCATCTATACTGCATCTAGTTTATCCTTGTCTGACATCTGGTTTATGCTTGTCTTCTTGGCTACCATAATGAATATTATGAGCATTAATGTATATCACTTTTCTATTTAATTGTTAGAATAAAAACTAAATACAAATTATATCTTGCAGGTTATCCGTAAGGAAAGGTTGCAGTGTCAAAGGAATGGTTGCAGCCTTGGGGAGGAAGAGTCTTGATGTTTAAATTGTGATGGGTTTATCTATAATTTTTTAGTTTGTGTAGTTTGATACTTTTTAAAATATAGTATACAATACATTAATGTAGAAGTGCCAGTTGGCACCTTATTTTTTTAATCCAGCTTCATAAATGTGCCACTGATATCAGTGGCATTCCAAAACCACCATTACACACTGATAATGGTTGCTTTGGCACTGATTCAGATGCAACTTTGCTTTGGTTAAAGGTATCCCACTGTTAAATTATTGGTGTCTAATGTCCCAATAGCACCTGCAATAGAGGGGATTGATTCTTCATTAGTGGCTGCATAGTGGCTAATGCAATCAGCCACTGTTATCAGTGTGTATTAGGACAAAGGGGACTAATTCCCATCAGTGTGGAATGGGGAAATTTCTAGTAGAGTAGGGATGTGTAGATAGCATATTGGTTATTTGTAAAAGTAAGTTGGAGGTCTATTAAGTAAGGAGGTCTAAATATCAATTTTAAAGATATGAATAGAAGCTCACATTCAGTAATCTTAATTTTCGTCTGATTGGGTTTACATTAGTGCTTCAATTCTTCTTCTTCAAAGATTGGGTTGTTTTTCTTTTTTATTTTCCTCGGTTAATCACCTGCAAATTGTGATTTTGTAAATCCAAGCCCTCCCCTCTCATCTTTCTTCCTTGTGTTATTCTTCTCAGTTCCCCTCCAAGTTTGGTGGCTTGCTCATTTGATTTACGTCCCCAAGTTCTAGTCAATTTCTTGACTAGCTTGTTTTGTCTGCTCTTAATGGTTTTTTATTTTTCGGTAGTGTGCTTTTTTCTCTTCTTTTTTTATTACAAAAATTGTGGCTGAGTGAGCTACCACTCTGAAGCCGAGAGCAACTTGGATATGGCCTCTCCCCAAGAGATGTTTTTCACAAGTTGGGATTCGAACTAGAGACCTCCTATTACTAGGAGAAACCTCGCAGCGTCCGCCCCACTTGCAACCTAGCATGCTTCTACCCATTGAGTTCGTAGTGTGCTTTTCACTTGTTCTAGTCAATGGATTCAGAAGAGCTAGAGAATACAAGAAGCAAAACAACAAACCAATAAAATAGAGACAAGCTACAGAGACGGAAATAGAAAGCAGTACAACAAACAAAATGGCCTAGTTACCAAATAACCAGTAACTAGAAATTCAAATTGCTCATTTATTTCAATAATAGAGAAAACCACATAAGATAAACGGCATCAAATTAACCATTTAACCTCAACCTCAACTGTTACGTACATACACAGACTTTCTACAACAGTATTGATTTTGATGGAACCATCAAGATCAAACGTTCACTTAAACAAATAAAGGATCTCCATTAATGGTAGTAAATTAAAATACTTCGGCCCCTAGCGTGGATATACTTCAGTAATATCTGAAACCACACTTCTTGGTATAGAGCTTCCGGATTTATAAGATGTCTCTGTAAGTCTAAATTCCGACCCTGATGTTTCTGAATCAGTGTTATAATGCCAATAATATGGAGGTCGTGAAGGTGTTGAGAGTGTGAGAGAATGATTGTTTAGCTTGGAAACAACTGAAGTCATGGTTGGTTTGTCATTCACATTTTCTTGGACACAAAATAAACCAATGTGGATACATCTGATTATGTCATATCTTGAGCTTGTTGTTAACAGGGGATCTATGATATTTGGAATTGTATCATCCCTCCAATTTCTCAAGACCTATAAAAAATTACAAAATATTTAAGAAAAAATTATGCAAGTTAGTTGCAGGCTATAGGGAGAATTAGAGAAGTAATGTAACAAGTTGATTATATATTCTTACTCACATAGCTTAACAAATCATCTTCATTTTCACCATTCTGAAAACTACCACTCTTCTTGCCACTAATTATTTCAAGAACTAACACACCAAAACTGAAGACATCTGACTTGACAGAAAAGCGTCCATGACTTGCATATTCAGGTGCCATGTATCCACTGTATAATTACATCCAAATTAGAAATGCAAGTATTTTGGTTCGCAGAAGCGTAAATTGTAAGTTAGAGTGCCAAGTTTACTTACTAGGTCCCAATGATGGTCTTTGTATCTCCTTGAGTTTCATCCATCACAAACAATCTTGCCATGCCAAAGTCTGCAATTTTAGGGTTCATATCTTCATCTAACAAAATGTTGCTGGCTTTTAGATCACGGTGAATAATTTGAAGTTGAGAATCTTCATGGAGGTAAAGAAGACCACGAACAATTCCTCCTATGATTTTGTAAGGTGTTTCCCAATCCAAAATTCCATGATTGGTTGGGTCTGAAAACAATTTTGTTAGAACATATGTTATGTGTGCCTGTGTTAATTGTTGTGTAACTTACTCTTATCTACCACATATAAAATCTAGAAGAAATTATAACTATAAAAAATATTAATTAAGGAGGTAGAGGTTACCATACCAAAAATGAAATGATCAAGACTTGTATTAGGTATATATTCGTAAATGAGGAGCTTTTCCTCTCCTTTCAAGCAAAAGCCTAAGAGTCTTACTAAGTTTCGGTGTTGAAGTTGAGCAACTAATGTGACTTCATTTTTAAATTCACGATCACCCTGTTCCGAACTCTTGAAGAGTCTTTTCACAGCTATATATCGTCCGTTATATAGCTTACCCTGAAAGTAAGTTTGTAAAATGAATGAAAAATAATGATTAAAAATAAATAAATATTTGAGAAAATAGTATTTCTTATCACATAGTGTCCACAACAAAAATAGTTTTTACCACTTCGAAGGTTAACAAATTAGCAAAAGCACAATTGCAATTGAAAAAGTAAAGCAAAGTTTTTTTTACCTTGTAAACAGCTCCAAATCCACCTTGTCCAAGCTTATTTTTATCAGAAAAGTCATCCGTTGCTGATCTAATATCTTCAAAGTCATATTGTAACGATTCCACGAGACTAATTTCTTCCAAAGTATCATCTGAGAAAGGTACAACTTAAATAATAATAAACATCGTCTAAAAGCACCAGACTAAGACAAATACATTTCTAGACAGTTCAACTTACCGTCGAGTTTTACCCTTGGCTGCTTGACTCTTAAGAAAATGCATATGCCACTGAGAAGCATAGAAACAAAAGCAATCACAACCACAATTATGATGATGATATTTATTTTTGGTGTTACTCTTCTTTCTTGCATAAAATCAGTAGGGGGAATAGGGGTCACTTCACGACATAATTTTGAGGGCACCTTGTGTACTGGTTACTGGAGTGAGGATGAATGTACTTTTTCTAAGATAAGATGGCCTCCTGACATATACATAATATAAATATACGAACATAATATTGTGTGTGTGTACCTTGCTCAGGTGGAGATGGAGTTTCTGGAGTCGTTGGAGTAGCTGGAGCTGGAGCTGGAATATTTACTTGTGAATTGGCTGTAGACATATAGAAAAGATTGTTCTCAAACCGTATATTACAACTTGGTTTAAGAACTCTTGCTCCTGACTTTCCACTACACATGCTGGAAGAGCAGAGATGAAATTCTTAAGGCAATTATTGCAATTGACTTTGTCTATGTCCGGAGTGCACTGCGCATGTGCATATATCGTTTCATATCCCCGAACAGTTGCATGTCCTGCTGCATATTTTTGACGAGAATCCCCCGAAGCAGCTTTGTCACTTAAAATTTCCAACAAGGGGTTCAGCACCAGCGCGCCTGAATGCTTGCTCATTTGACGCGTAATTCGGGCTGGGCAGAAACCTAACAAGATCCTCTTCATTAATACCAAATATTAAGTCTTGAGAGTACCGTACCATGCAAGGCTCTGCCCATAAGATTGCTTCCGTTTTATAGGAACAGTTTTGCATGAGACTCTGAGTGGAGTCGCTGAGACAGCTACGACAGCCTTCGAGTCCGAGGTCTCCTCTGCACAATGCAATGGCATTCACTTTGTTGGAGCCTTGTCCGAGAGAAGAGTTGTGAAAGCCGTAGTTGGCTTGGTTTTGGGTAGTGTTGGAAAAGGAGGAGAGTGTTGTAGGAGAAATGTAATTGTGTTTATTATTGATAATAGGAGCCATTTATATAGGGAGTTACAAGGTACACAATAGGTAATAGAATCCGAATACAATTGAATACCTAGAACACTTTCCTATTACAACTCTAAACCCTAGTTTGTAGAGGCACACATTATGTCGACATCCTTCAACACTCCCCTTTGTGCCTCTCAAACTTGGTGATGACGCTTTGATAGTTGCCTCGTTAAAAACCTTGCCAGGTAACAAAAATCTTGTGGGACAAAAATAACCCTGGTCGAAGGACAAAAAGAGCACAACACGTCCTTCACTCTTCGAGATCGAACATGTAGACATCATGCCACCCCCTGGTGTCAATATCTCCCCCTGATTGCTACAATCATGGAGGTTCGGATAACTTTCTCAATCCGATGCTCTTCCCATGTTTCTCGAAGGTGGATTTTGGTAACGACTTAGTAAATAAGTCCGCTACATTATCCTCTAATTGGATTTGGTTCACTTCAATATTTAGAAGTGCTTGTTGTCATTTTGATGGAGGGGAGGAGGAGCACGGAAGGTAGGGATAGAACAAACCCATATCAATCGTACCTCTCAAATATCGAAAGATTGTCTTTATACCAATCTAATGGCGTTGCGTTGGCGCGGGGCTATATCTAGTCAACAAGTTCATAATAATTTAAGTGTCTGGTCTTGTATTGTGCTAAGTACAATAATGCGCCTATTGTACATAAGTAAGCACTTCTGCTATTAACAAGTCTTCGTCATCATCCCTGGGATGAAACGGATCCCTTTTAGGGCCAAGACTACAGACGACCATGGGAATGCATTTTTGACTTTATCATGAAAATGCCTAAGCATCTATTGACACGGTATACAAGTTCTGAATCTAGACAAAACCGTGTTCTCCCAAGGTACGTCCTTCCTCTCAAACTCGGATTTCAAGTGTTCAGCGGTTTCCCTCAACTCTCAAGGGTTTCAATTATGTTTATCAACATAAACCGCGACAATTGCAAATCTGGAACTTGTCATGGAAACGCTTGGGCATAGTTCATCATATCCCTTCCCAATCAAGTAGTCATTTTAGTGAGCATTTCAACCTCGTTGCAAATATGCTCCGTGATCTAGAGCCACTTGACTTGGGTAAATGAAGTCCATAAGAACCTTCATTATATTCCGTATCTAGATCCCCATAAAGATACGTAGTGACCACATTCGTAAGCTGTATGTTCAGTTATTTGGAAACTACCAAACTGACAAGGTAGTGGAGTGCAATGACATCCATTACGAGAGAATATGTCTTCTCATAGTCGATTCCAGGGCGTTGTGAGAAACCCTGCGCCATAAGGCGAGATTACCATCTCTTTTTCTCATCACGCTATCTAATGAAGACCTATTAATGTCAATAGGTTTTATGTTAGGAGGTGTTTGCATCTCAGGCCCGAAATCCTTCCTCTTCGTTAGTGAATCCAATTCAACCTGGATCGCATCTTTCCATTTAGGTCAATTTTCTCTACGTTGGAATTCTTTAATGGAGTAAGGTTCGATGTCATTGGTCTCAATAATTCCACGTCCTCATGTACACTAGTGTAGTTCGTAGAGATCTCTATATTCTCAGGAATTGGTTCTAACATTAGGGTGTCCCCCAACGATGTCTCTTGGACATAACCTCAATCCAAAATATTCTCATGAAACGGATTTTGAGTATCAATGATCAATGGATCAAGTTGTGCCAAACTCGCACTCTTCTTAGGGCGAGAATCCATAGAACCTATGGGTCTCCTACGCTCTCTAGCGGAACCCATGGCCTATGACGCCATTATGCCACCTTTGTGACGTCACCATACCATCATCCATGGTAGTGTTGCCGTACCCATCTTCTCTGGGTGGCACCATGTCCTTGCAGGCATGTTTGTAGCAGGTATATGTGATCTCGTCACTTTTAGGGGATCAAGATGAGACATAGTGGGGACAGACCACGACAATTTCTGTCGTTCCTGTTGAATATTGACGTTCTAATCTCCCCCTAACAACTGGAAGACTGTCTCATCAAAGTGACAATTCGCAAATCCAGTGAAATAGAGATCTCTTGTCAAGGGTTTTACTTAGCGGACTTATAGTTGGAGGCCTATGGCCAACACAAATATATATATATATGCATTCATTGCAATGACTCATGTTGATGCGTTGTGGCGGCGCAATTGGCACATAAACCGCACACTCAAATATGCCTAAGTATGAGATATTTAGACTCGAACCCAGTTACTAGCTGTAACGCAAATAAAAGTTGAGTGGATGTTATGAGTGGTAGACGAATGAGCATAGCTGCATGTGATATTGCATAACCCAAGAGGAAATATTGGTGCGCATTACCAAAGTCTGGGCTACCATCGTAGTCTTTTAATGGTGGCTTTTCCGCCAGACCAATTGGGTGTGTACATGGGAATATGATACTTGATATCAATACCCAATGATATGCAATAGTCATCGAAAATTTTTTATGTAAACTCTCTAGCATTATCAAGTCAAATTGACTGAATGTGATGATCTGGGTAGTGAGCCCGTAGCCATATGTTATGTGCTAGGAGTGTAGTATAAGCAACATTACGAGTGGATAATGGCACAACACGTGACCAGTGTGTTTGCATATCAACCAACACCATAAAACATCTATACGGTCCGCAAGTTGGTTGATCAAATCCATAGAATTCCCTTAGATTCTTTGTGAGAATGGAATTATTTCCTCAATCTCCTTTGCATAGTATGGTCTCAATCCTAAATAACAGGCTTTACAGAACGAAACATGGGCCTTATAATCAACCAATGAAGGTTTTGGTTAAGCCACAATGTCACAATGGACTAGAGAAGTAGGGAGAGGAGGTGAATAAGGGTTTATGGCGTCAATGCCATATATTTTCCTCAGGGGGTAGGCGGCGCCAGCCATGTGTGGCCGGTTTGTGCACAATCATGGCGTCATGAGGCCCATGTGCAGCTCCTCGAACCAATTCTTGGTTCTTACTTTTCTTCGTTATGAAAATGGATGTCCGTGTAAAGTCTTTAATACACAGATCATCATGTCAAAGCCTATATGTGTCAGAATCCCATAAGTCGTCTCTCATGACATAACTCGAATAGTGGTTGCATACAACCCACTAGAGCGACACATATGTTTCTCTAATACTCGTTTATGTCCGTAGTCATTAGAGGTGATGCAAAGGAACTCTGTCCATTCTCATAATGTGTTTCCACATGAAAACCATTAGCTCTTATATAATAAAGTTCGAATTAAGGTATGTCCAAGACATTAAGTAAAAGAATTGACACTTTATTAATAGCCCATGATTACAGCAAAGTTTCCAAAATCTAATCCAAAATAAATTCAAACTAAGACACATTGTAGTCACTCTATCCATTTGGTAACTCCAATCAAATATGACCAGGAAAGCAGAGAGAGATGTTGGTGGAGAGAGGCTCTCTTAAGTACCAATAATCTCAATGACTTTCCTAGACATCACATTTTATTAGGTCCGCCACATAAGAAAGAGTTAATACAATTGTCATTTATTGTGAGATTGACATCTCCAGCTTTGAAGTCCTCTATGGTGAGATTGACATCTCCACCATCTTCTTCTGCAAGGTACACTTCTTGCTCCCTCAGGTCCCTATATGCCCTGTATCTTGCAGCTAATTGCTCGCTTGCCTTGCATTGCTTGAACCAATGCTCAATTGATCCACATCGCACTACAAGAAGAAAAGGCTTTTTGCAAGGAATTATTTCCTTGTAAAAAGCTGGAAATTCGTTGCATTAACCCAAATGCAAGGAAAATTCCTTGCATTTGAGTCCCTGCAAAGAGGCCCTTACAAAAGAGCAAATACAACAACTTGAAAATTCCTTGCATTTGAGTTTGCAAATGCACGGAATTATTAATCTCAAATGCAAGGAATTTAGCAACTAAGGTTAACTATGGTTAACCAATATACAAGGACAATTCCTTGCATATCATTCCTTGCATTTTAGTACTAAAATTTAAAAAAAAAAAAACTGAATAATAGAAATATACCCCAAATGTCATTCCAGACTCTTTTTTCTTTTATTCCTTGAATTAAAAACAATTAGTTCTTCTGTACATCAAAAATTGAGGCTACACTAGTCTATAACAAGATTAAAAAAATCAAGATACACATGCACATAGGTCCCAGTGATTCTTGATTTTAGTGTCTGTTCGCCCTGGCTTGGAAGTCTCCATGCAATGAGTGAACATCTGCAGATGCCAATAGTTTATCAACACTAATCACAAATACAATCCATAAAGAAGAAATAAAATACCAACTCTATTCTCTGCAATTGCCAATAGAGAATGACTACTTGTGTTCTCTACTGGCATCAGCACTAATCACAAATTCCCTATAACTTCAGTCTTAAGACTGAAGCTGTTATAAGCATTACATTGGTCATGTTTTATGCATTACACGTAATACCATGTACAATGGGATACGAGCAGTATAATGCACATACTAACAATTTATGGTACTTCTCACATTATACAACACATAACCAGCCAACAATTTAAGTTTTACTGATACAAATTATTAAATTAGTACCAAAACAAAAAAAAAAAACCAAAGATATGCAAGCTTGTTTTGAACATGCCACAGTAAAGTGCTAGCTCAATAATTACACTCCAAGATCATTCCAACAATATGGTGGAAAATATAAGCAAATGTCATCCCATTCTTTGATAGAAAGAATGTCAGGGAAAGAATCTACCCTGGAGGCAAAAAAAAGCCAGGAAAAGCAGAAGAAGAATGAAAGAATGCAAAAGTATTATTTTCATGTTTGAGAGTGCCTTTGAAACAACTACATGACCCTTTTCTAAGCAAGCAAAGACTTAGACGTTTATACTCTATAATTAACTTCCAGAGTCTTGAGACTGAAGTTGTTATATGCATTACATTAGTCATGATTTATGCATTACACATTTTACCATGTACAATGAGATGCTGGCAGTACAAAACACATGCTCACTACACAGTTTTTCTCACGTTATGCAACACATAGGCATCCAACACATAGCCTCATTGAGAATTACAAAAGCACATGTTTCACATTCCAAGTTTAACAATTAGACTCCAGAATAGAAGTCGATCAACTAAGTTTAGGCTGGAATGAGCAGTTTCTTTGCTGAGCAAGAAATATGGGCGCAAGACAAGACAATATAAAGATGATATAACACAGAGATGAATGTAACTGAGTATAAAGATGATACAACATAGAGATGAATGTAACTGAGTATGCTAAGCCAGTGAGATATGAAGCCTCTGTTGGAGGACTTGCAAAAAGAAAAACGATATTTTGGTTGGAGAAAGTTGATCAAAAAAGAACAATGGAAAGACCCTTGACCTTGCTTAACTTGAACTACGAGACTCTGTACTGTTGTCACTGGTAGTTGCATGCTCCGAATTTGCATGCCTCACGTTGTGCATAGTAAATGCAAAGTGGTGCACCCTGATCAATCACATAGAATTTCAAATTCCAAGCACAACTCACCAACAACACATTCAAAATAGAAGAAACCAGAAAATATATATATATATATATATATATATATATAATGCTAGGCAAGAAGACCAACACTCAAATTATACGCTTGATTAGTAAAAATGCAGCTGAGAAGCATATTTACACCCCAGAAAATGCTTACCTAAACACCGAAATGCTGTATCTACAGAACATTTAAGCCAATAATTGTTGCTAATTTTGGCCCTGGGTTGAAACTTAACACAATCATCAAATATTACCAGCATGCATCTCCAAATGGTACAGACAATTCAAGCATGTTTAGCATACTCACATGCTTCCAAAAAGAAAAACTGAAAAATTACATATAAAAGAAACACAATATGTTCGAACGGAGGGGAACAATTCCTTATAGCCTCCTATAAGCCAAACATATAAATGCAGACAACATGTATATCCAACAACAGGAACATACACATGATTACAAATTCATACTCAAAACAGAAACGACCTGAAGCTTATTTGAATTCAAGATAAACATCAAGGACAAGTAACATCTCAGAAACACTATATAAATTTTTTTATATGAAGTTTCAAACTATTAGGTACATTCTTTTGTGAAACTTAAAGCTTACACAAGCTTTACCTTGCAAACAATGAATTAGTTGCTTGTAGATAGGGAAGCAGGGATCATTATCCACAGAAGATGGAATAACAACTAAGCTAATAAACACAAAGCAGATTAACTATGACTCTGACCAGAAACCAAAACGAAAATAAAAACCTAACCTAAACTAGTCCGGTTTCAATGAAATTTCATAGACACTAAGCGAACACACTAAACTGGATACTGGTAAATTTTTAGAGATTTTGGAGATCATTTTCTATGCTAATTAATTAAAAGAAAACAGAGGACAGAAACTTGCGAAAACAGAAACTAAAGAAATAAACAAGAAAACGATTTTAGGGTTTTCGGTTTTGAGAAAACAATCAAAATAAACAAGTTAGAGACAACCTATCCACTCCAAAAACAATCAAGCAACAAAGCTTCACAACTTAGTGAACTTATCATATATACACATTGAAATAGATATGTAAATATGTTATAACGGGCATTCTAGTGTCAAATTACCAGAGGGGCTAAAGAGATATAGGGGATGGTTGCGATTGTGGAGCTGACAGCGTCGAGCTTGTCACGTGAGCTGCAGCAGACCACCATTGGAAGACAAGGATGCCTTCCCGCCACGCCCAACAGGTCCATAAATGTCTCCTGCTCAATTCAATTCACAGATTCAGTTAACTATAATCTCAACGTCTCTGACTGAAAAGTATATCTATAATAAAGGAGATCGAAGAGAGATAAAGATACCATCTTGAACTGGAGTCTGTCGACGGTGAGATAGAAGTGGCACTGTTGACTGCAACCAGAACAATTTTTTTTTGTTTACGAATTAAAAAAAGAAAAGATTCGAGAAATAGAAGCATGAGATGAATGAAACTTGAAATGGGAAGGTGATAGAGATGGAGGAGAGGGAGCTTCAATGCCGAAGACTCTGCAACCTACAAATTTGATCTGAGCCTGCTACCCATTCAATTTCGTAACAGAATCACAACCAAAACCAAAGTATTAACCAAAATTAACTCCAATTTAATTACCGAAAATAGACTGCAAACGTAAACCAAAACGCAAAAAAATACCAAACGAGCAACAAGAATCGATTGCTAAGCAGAAATCGAGGGTGACAAGAAACTGATTGCTAAGCAAGAAGTCAAGAGAGCATGTGAGATTGGATGAGGTAACTAGGGCTGAGGTGTTAGGGTTTTTGATTTGGGTATTACAGATTTTGGGCCTAGATTGGATTTCAAAGGAAATGAAGCAGGATGTGAGAGGCCGAGAAAGAAGGATGGGAGAAGATGGATGGCGAAGGTCCGATTCAGATTTGGATTTGGTTGTTGGTGTTTGGTGTGTTTTTCGATCTAGTTTCTGAGAGTGAGAGCGACTTGGAGGAGAGATGAGGAAGTAAAAGACTAAAGAAAAGGGAAAACAAAAGAGAGAAAAGCAAATAGTCTGAGCGCCAAAGATCCTGCCTGATTAATGTAAGGAAATGAAAAGTTTATACAACGAATTTACACTTTTTCTTATTTTGGTTACTCAAATGCAAAGACTTTATCTATTCCTTGCATATCCTTCCAACCAAAAGCAAAGACTTGTATAATTCTTTGTATAACCTAACCAAATGCAACGAATTGTCAAGTCCTTGCAGATCACTTCGTTGTATTAGCCCACATTTCTTGTAGTGTCGATGACACACATTATTGTGGTTACCTCTCTTTAATTGAGGTGCACGTTGCAGGCGTTCCCTAGGAGGATTAGTGCCACCACCATGACCCATGGCGCCACCATTACGGCTAGGGATACCACGACCCCCTCTCCCACGTGTGGCATTACCACCACGTGTATCCACACCAAACTTGCGGTTTCCTTCCTGGTTAAGGCGGTTATATGGGCCCATATGTCCCTCATGTCCCCCATTCTTAGGGTACCGCTCCTTGCGCCCTCCTTTGAGTGCATTATGATTCGCCTCATAAACGCTCTTAGTTCCAATGAGCCTTTTATTATAATTCCTCACAAGTATGTTATCATGTTTCTCAACTACAGATATAACATTAATAAGCTGATGAAACCTCGTGATCCGTCCAGCATTGACTTCAGTACGGTATTGCTTTGATACCACAATGGCTAAAACGGGGAAGGTGGAGAGAGTTTTCTCAATTAGCTCTTGCTCTGTGACAGGTTGTCCACAAAACCTCAACATGGACTGTAGATGAAGAGCTTCTGAATTATATTCGTCAACAGACTTGAAATCAGCGAAGCGCAGATTGTTCCACTGAACCTTCAAGTAAGGGAGGAGGGAATCTTGGACATTGCCAAAGTGCTCTTCTAGCGCTACCATAGCTCTCTTGCATCCTTGATCGACATATACTCCAATCTGAGTGCCTTGTCCATATAGCGTCGCATCAGGATAACTGCTTGAGCATGCTTTATAGGTGTTCGCATGAACACAAGATCTGGGTTAGGTGCCTGGATTATGGGTAATATTCCCTTTGAAGTGAGATGGTTCTCAACATCGGTTACCAAACTGTGGTAATCCGAGCCTGTTGAGTCAAGCATGGGAAAGTCGAGTCTAGGTTCATTCGACATCCTGAAAATAAGAAGAGAAGATATATTAGTTTCGGAGTTAAACTTCCACGAAAACTAAAACAATAAGATTTCGGAGCTATGCTACCAAGAAATCAATTTCCAAGAATCTCTTTTGGATTAGACCAAACAATGATATTTTAATATGGTCACAATTTGATGCTTGTGGACGCTCTTAGTCCAAGCATTATGAACACTCTTGTTTCATACGAACGCTCTTAGTTCGTTTAATTATGAACACTCTTAGTTCATACAAACGCTCTTAGTTCATACGACCGCTCTTAGTTCGTTTAATTATGAACACTCTTAGTTCATACGAACACTCTTAGTTCGTTAAGCGTGAATCCCCACAATTCCGCTTTGTTAAATACTATAAACCACACATGTTCATATATTCATATATTCCAAAATTCTGTAGGAAATAAAAGAAATTTAAAATACATGAAAGCAGCAACTTTAATTCGCAAAATCTTACGTGATAGTTCTTGGCTTGAGGACACGCGCGTGTTGGAGCAGGCGTGTTTTGGGGCAGCAGCAACAAGTGGCAGCAGCAGCAATTTTCAGTGGCAGCAGGTGCGCGGGGCAGCAGCAGGAGGCAGCGCGCAGGGAAGCAGGGACATAGGCAGTAGGGCACAGGAAGGCTGGTAGGCAGCAGTAGGAGCGCAGGAGGCTAGCACAGGCTGTAGGCTGCAGCGCGGGGAACAGTGGCAGGGTGGGTTGCAGGTAGGCCGGTGGGCTTGCAGGCAGAGTAGGCGCGGTAGTACGCGGGCTGCTGTAGGTTGGCGGGCTGATGTGTGGGCTGCAGGGGGCAGTTGCGCGGTGGGGCTACAGGGAGGCTGGAGAGCTTGCGGCTAGGGCTGCAGGTATGCTGGGCAGCGCGGGCTTGCAGGTAGCCCGGTGGGCTGGTGCGCGGCAAGGGCAGCAGTAGGCTGCAGTGGCTTCCAGCAGGGGGATGGGAGGTGTGGCAGGGGCAGCAGGGGCTGTAGTGGCTTGCGGCAGGTTGCTAGAAGGTTGTGGCAGGGGGCTGCAGGCTTGGCAGGAGGCTGGAGGCTGCAGTTTTTGGTTTTAGGGTTTTTTCTTTGTTTTTTTTAAGTTAGGGTTAAAGCTCGTGCTGATAACGTGTTGTAGGAGAATTGTAATTGTGGTAGGTTGCTGGAGGGCTGTGGCAGGGGGCTGGAGGCTGCAGGAAGACTGCGGCAGGGAGGCTGTAGTTTTTGGTTTTAGGGTATTTTTTTTTTTTTTTTTTAAGCTACGGTTAAAGCTCGTGCTGATAACGTGTTGTAGGAGAATTGTAATTGTGTTTATTATTGATAATAGGAGCCCTTTATATAGGGAGTTACAAGGTACACAATAGGTAATAGAATCCGAATACAATTGAATACCTAGAACACTTTCCTATTACAACTCTAAACCCTAGTTTGTAGAGGCACACATTATGTCGACATCCTTCAACAGAGAGAAGGCTGATGAGGTTTTGTTGGAAGATGCTGCCATTAGTGTAATTACTGAAATCGGTACATCTCCAGCAATATTCAGCTTCCGAAGTGCACAAGACGTCAGTTTGGGTTATGGTGGGAGCAACAAGGTAGTGTAAGGTTATATGAACGATGGAGAAAAGAAGCAGCCATATTGAGGATCCCATTTCTCTTTTAAACTCAAAAGTAGTTCACATATTAACATTCTTTAGATGTATTGAGCTTTAAATTAAAACTAGTTAGCTAGCATAATCAACCCACTGTCCATTCTATAGAAACAAAAATTCTATGTTGTCTCTATCTCAACCCTCTCAACCCGGCGGGACTAAAATATTTTAGTGCCATGTCGCTATTTTCTGAACTGTTTATAGTCTAGTCCTATCACATGTGGTTTAGGTGGTTCGTAGTATAATATTGACTAATCTGTTGTGAATGATAATGACTATTCATGCAATAGGTATTGCTTAATGTATGCGATTGATAGGCTCGTAATGTTTGCGATTGACAGGCTCGTAATGTATGCGATTGACATACTTATAATGTGCGATTGATTAGTATAGCTATTAAGTATTGCCTTTTGTACACATGATGTAACCCTATATAAACCTCATGGTGAGATGAATACAATACAATTATCCAATTCTCTACAACACATTATCAGCACGATACTCTAACCCAAGCCCTAGCCAGAAAAAAACCCTAACACCCGAAATTTCTTTCACCAAAAACTACCGTAAGCTCCTAGCCCTTGCTAGCCATACCGTGAGCTGTTCCTGCAGCCCTTGAGCACCCGTGTGCCTCCTACTACCCCTGCAGCATCGTCGCACTCCTGCTGCCCCTGCAGAACAGCAGCACTCTCGTTCCTGTGCAGATTAGCCTGTTTACACTCCTAGAAACGTCTTGGTCGGGACCTCAGATCAAAATACTTCCTTCATCAAAGTTGTTCGTCTCAGCCTCTTCTATCTGACCTACAAATTTCAGCCCTATTGGAGTCTTTTTGAGATCTATACACCATTTGAAGTGAGAGCTGTTCATAAGCGAATCTGCTCCGAATTTCAACAACTTTTAAAGATTAATGTTCCTACTTTCTTGTCTTTTAAATACCTTTATTTTCTGCAGGATGGGTTCGATTATTTAATAAAGCAGAATTTTGGGGATTCACGCTTAACGAACTAAGAGTATTCATATGAACTAAGAGTGTTCATAATGCTCGAACTAAGAGCGTCTGTAAGCATCAAATTGTGACCATATTAAAACATTATTGTTTGGTCTAATCCAAAAGAGATTCTTGGAAATTGTTTTCTTGGTAGTATAGCTCGGAAATCTTATTATTTTAGTTTTCGTGGAAGTTTAGCTCCGAAACTAATATATCTTCTCTTCTTATTTTCAGGATGTCGAATGAACCTAGACTCGACTTTCCCATGCTTGACTCAACAGGCACGGATTACCACAATTGGTTAACTGTTGTTGAGAACCACCTCACTTCAAATGGAATATTACCCATAATCCAGGCACCTAACCCGGATCGTGTGTTCATGCGAACACCTACAAAGCATGCTCAAGCAGTTATCTTGATGCGACGCCATATGGATAAGGCACTCAGATTGGAGTATATGTCGATCAAGGATGCAAGAGAGCTATGGGTAGCGCTAGAAGAGCGCTTTGGCAATGTCCAAGATTCCCTCCTCCCTGAAGTGAAGGTTCAATGGAACAATCTGCGCTTTGCTGATTTCAAGTCTGTTGCTTAATATAATTCAGAAGCTCTTCGCCTACAGTCCATGTTGAGGTTTTGTGGACAACCTATCACAGAGCAAGAGCTAATTGACAAAACTCTCTCCACCTTCCCCGTTTCAGCCATTGTGGTATCAAAGCAATACCGCACTGAAGTCAATGCTGGACGGATCACGAGGTTTCATCAGCTTATCAATCTCATATCTGTAGCTGAGAAACATGATAACATACTCATGAGGAATTATAATTCAAGGCCCATTGGAACTAAGAACGTTCATGAGGCGAATTATAATGCACCCAAAAGAGGGTGCAAGGAGCAGAACCCTAAGAATAAGGGATATGAGGGACGTATGGGTCCATATAACCGCCCTAACAAGGAAGGAAACCGCAGGTTTGGTTCAAATACAAGTCGTGGCAATGCCACACGTGGGAGAGGTGGTCGTGGTATCCCTGGTCGTGGTGGAGGCGCCATGGCTCATGGTGGTGGCACCAATCCTCCTAGGGAACGCCCACAACTTGCACAACGTGCACCTTAGTTAAAGGGAGCCAACCACAATGACATGTGTCATCGATGTGGATCAAGTGAGCATTGGTTCAAGTAATGCAAGGCAAGCGAGCAACTAGCTTCAAGATACAGTGCATACAGGGACCTAAGGGAGCAAGAAGTGTACCTTGCAGAAGAACAAGAAGAAGATGGTGGAGATGTCAATCTCATCACAAAGGACTTCAAAGCTGAAGATGAAGTTCACAAGGATGCTGCAGACTTTCATTAGAATAGTCCTTTTATTTCCCAAGAATTTTTGTAATGGCAATATGCCTTAGTCAATAAATGACAATTGTATTAAACTCCTTCTTATGTGGTGCACCCAATGAAATATGATGTCTAGGAAAGTCATTGAGATTAATGGTACTTAAGAGAGCCTCGCTCACCAACATCTCTCTCTTACTTTCCTGGTCATATTTGATTGGAGTTACCAAACGGATAGAGTGACTACAATGTGTCTTAGTTTGATTTTATTTTCGATTAGACTTTTTGGGACCTTTGATGTAATCATTGGCTATCTTTATTAATAAAGTATCGTATTATTATTCGATGTCATGGACATGTTTTAATTCCGAACTTTATTATTTTTCAGTATGTTTCCTGGAGAGTTGGAATGCCTTGTTGATAGTGGCACCACACATACTATATTGCGACATAGGCAACTATTTCTATGGATGACGCCTAGTCGATCTTCTGTGACTACGATGGTTGGACCATCACAATTGATTCATGGTCAAGGACCAGCTCAATTTATGTTGCCAAATGGCACAAGTATTAATGTCACCGAAGCTCTATATGCTCCTAGGGCTGGAAGAATCCTATTGAGTTTTAAAGATATAACAGCCAATGGTTTTCATGTGGAAACACATTGTGAGAATGGACAAGAGTTCCTCTGCATCACCTCTAATGACTACGGACATAAACGAGTATTAGAGAAACTTATGTGTCGCTCTAATGGGTTGTATGCAACCACTATTCGAATTATTGAATCCAACCATGTCATGACAGATGACTTATGAGATTCTGACATATATAGGTTTTGGCATGACCGTTTGGGACACCCAGGTCGTGATATGATGATCGGTATATTAAAAACTTCACACAGACATCCATTTTTTAAAACGAAAAGAAGTCAGAACCAAAATTGGATCCAAGGTAGGGCTGGCCCCGCCTACCCCCTGCAGCCCAAAAGTGGTATTGACGCCACCAATACCTCCTTGGTTCCCTTTTCTACTTCTAAAGTTAATTGTGACTTCATGGCTGAACATGATACTTCCCTGGTTGCTTCTAAAGCCCATCTTTCATTTTGCAAAGCCTGCTCTTTAGCAAAATTAGGATCGAGACCATCCTGTGCAAAGGACACTAAAGAAAATATTTCATTCTTACAAAGAATCCAAGGTGATATTTGTGGACCTATTCAACCAACTTGCGGACCATTTAGATATTTTATGGTGTTGGTTGATGCATCGACACGATACGATAGTCACATGTCATGCTATTGTTCACAAGAAATGCTGCATTTGCTAAACTCCTAGCACAAATCATTAAATTAAGGGCTCACCACCCTGATCATCCCATTAAGTCAATTCGTCTTGACAATGCTGGAGAGTTTATATCAAAAACGTTTGATGACTATTGCATGTCCATTGGAATTGAGGTTGAACACCTTATTCCTCATGTTCATACCCAAAATGGTCTCCCAGAAGCTGCCATTAAAAGACTTCAAATGGTCACTAGAGCATTGGTTATGCACACCAATCTCCCTGTTTCTGCTTGGGGCTATGCAATATTGCATGCAGCTGTGCTCATTCGTCTGAGGCCTACTGCCACTCAATCCTTTTCTGCATCCCAGATGGTTACTGGATATGAGCCTGATGTCTCACACTTACGCATATTTGGGTGTACAGTTTATGTGCCAATTGCGCCGCCACAGCACACCAAAATGGGTCCTCAAAGACGATTAGGCATTTATGTTGGATATGACTCTCCAACCATTATCCGCTACTTAGAACCCTTGACAGGCGATCTATTTACCGCTAGATTTGCGGATTGTCACTTTGATGAGACAGTCTTCCCATCGTTAGGGGGAGATAGGAACAATAATGTTTAACAGGAACAACAGTAATTGTCGTGGTCTGTCCCCACTTTGTCTCATCTTGATCCCCAAACCGCACAGTCCTAAATTGAAGTGGGGAGAATTCTCGATCTTTAGAACGTAGCAGACTCTATGCCTGATGCGTTTTCTGATATCGCTAAAGTGACAATATCACATATACCTGCTGCAAACGTGCCTGCAAGGATTGATGTCCCTAAAAATCATGGACATGGCGCCACCCCTAGGGGTATTGGGCATGGCGCCGCCACCACTAATAGTGATGGCAATGTGGCTCAGGCTGGGCTCCCAGCAAGGAAACGTGGGAGGCCCAAAGGTTCAATGGATTCTCGCCCGAGAAAGAAAGCGAGTTTGGCATAGAAAGATCCATTAATCATCGACATAAATAACCCGTCTCATGAAGATATTCCGGATTATGGTTATGTCCAAGAGACATCATTGGGTGACACTTCAATGTTAAAACCAATTTTAGGGAATAGGAAGATCTCCATGAATTACACTAGTGTACATGAGACGTTGAATCAAGATTCTATTATCCTTGATGATGTGTTTGCATATTCTATTGCTCAAGGAATTATAGAACACGATGATATCGAACCTTGCTCCATTGAGGAATGTCAACGAATAGTAGGCTGGCCTAAATGGAAAGATGCGATGTCGTGACCCGAGAAAGGGGTCCCACAGCGCCGCGACCCCGAGCTAATGAGAAACCGACATGTCACAAATAACATCCCGATAACTCATCAACCCGAAATCGCAAGGCCTTTTGGATACAAACTGTTGGTTTACAAAACACTTTCTTGGACAAATCGTTCTAGCAACCAAGCAACACATTTTCAAAAGCGGAATTTGAAATGGGCTAAGAGTTTTGGGCTTGCAATCGGAGCCCAATTTGGAAAATAAAACAAATCACTAAGTAACTACAGGCATGAGAGAAGCGCCCCAGGGTTACGGGTCTCTCGGAATTTTTGTAAAGAGTAGGAAATAAATAAATAAATAAATTAGTAAGAAAGTAAATAAATAAGTTACTTCGAAATCCGATAATGGACCCAAAACCGTACTTTAGTAAAGACAAAGAGGAATACGCCAAGCCGGGTCATGTGCCTCCCCTATACGCTTCCCGACCACATGCTCAAAACCTGCACACTGTTGTAGGGGTGAGCTTTCGTCCTCGCATGCCCAGTAGGGGCCGACCCAACCATACTAGGTTTGAAAGATAATATACTTGAAAATATTTACTACATAATATTGTGCACGTTTATCGAAAATACTTTATAAAGAGGCAACCACAAATATTTATCTCTTTTATAAAACATATGCAGTATGTTTCACACAACTTGGAGCTCCGAGATACTTACCTGCCGGCTAAAATAAAACAAATCGGTGACCGACCTAGTTCGTCATCCTTCGAGAACCGGCCAACTACTCTGTAGTCCCCGTGACTACAAGTAGCGAAAGTGTCCATTTCCTGGCCCTGAGTCTCCTATGACTGGTTCACTGTCTGTACTTACCTTTCCTCGACAAACATAGGAGCACGGTCCCCTCCGGAGGTTCACGGTTATCGACACCGTGTGATCCCTAGGAATCTAAGCGTCTAGGTCCCATTCACTTTCAGGTCACAAGTATAAACATACAAGGGTACAGTATCTCAACATGCAAGTCTAGCCTCGGTTTTCGTAATTAGCAATTATCAGTTCTGAAAACACATGTATCACCAGGCATCGACTAATGAACAACCAAAAACGTTCTTATAGGCAACATACTATCTTAGTATAGCATTCTACATATACTGAAAAGCCTCTAACAATGAAGGGACAGCTCACCCTACCTGGAGATGGAGTGCTCGTCCACATTCGGGTTCATTCCTGACTTTCGATCATTTGTCCAAATCCAAGTGCACACGCTCGAGTCCTTTAACAAAAACTAAATCCGATAAGTACTCAATTCAGAACTCATTTCTTAATTTCTTTATGAGTTACCAATTTAACTTGAATCGATATTTAATGGTAACCATTCCCGAACAATTCACTTAACGTAGTAAACCCATTCGGGGGATGGTGATCACACTTCTTTCCATGTTAAAATTGCAGTCAACCAGTTTGACCTTAATTTATTTAGCTTCTAAACCTTAATCAATTAAATAATAATTACCATTCCCGAATGATCACATTCTTACGATAACTTCGGGATATGGCGACACTAGAATACTCCGATTTTTAACCTTATTTCATGAACGTTAATCCAATATCCTAATTTAACTCAATCAAATAAAATCCACCATTTTCATTACCCACCTCCACTCAACATTGATAGTTACTCATGCTCAACATTTTCTTTCACAACAACGATTTAACTTGCAATTTACAACTTCTTTAAAGAGCTCACTGATTTAGTCATTCACCTTATAACAATGACATTTCCAACATAACCAATCACTCAATTACCATAACCAAATTTATATCACGCATACTCAATAAAACCATAACTTTGATCAGTACAAACAGTACACGGCCAAACAGATTCCAAAATACACAGTCCCTTACCATTCTTCTTTTCCCCCAGCTAGAGGCTATTTCTAGTTGCTGCAGTCCATCACTATCAACCCATTCGAACCTCTAGCAGAAAAACAATACTATCAATATTCAACACTCAACCAATTTCACATCCAGAATAGAGTTTGAGGTCCTTAGTTCTTACCTTATTGGATTTCAACAAAAGCTACCCCTGTAGCTCATCTTCTTCGATACTCCAAATTGCAGGAATCCAAGAACCTCAAGTCTCCATCTCCACAACAGAACAACAACTTATTTAATTAGTCTCAAAGTCTAAACAACAATCAAACTCTTAAATTCATAAGCCTGCATTTCTTACCCATTTTCAGTTCTGCCGAAACCACAACCTCCATAACGTACTGCTTCTTGCAGTCTTTCTGTATTCTTCACCATCCCACCAAAACTGAAATAGATACCAAGACCTGAAGCTCCCCTCTCATTTCAATTCCCATCCTCCAAGTCCCGAATTCAAGAACATCAACCAATAGATTTGAACATCAGCAATCCACTACTTTGGAACTGAAACTCAACCAAATAACAAAATGGGGCTTCGAAAAACAGCTTACCAGAACAAGAAGACTACGCCGGCAGAGTTCACGGCGGCATCAAGGTCTCTCACGCGCCGGAGTCGGTTGCGCTTGTGGCGGCTCTGGTCGGAATCGGAGGTCGGGTGTTTGGACTTTTGGAAAACGTGAGACGCTAATTCCAACCATGGAGGTGGTTTAGTTCGATTCGCGTTGGAGATTGGAGAACGAAGGCATGCAGAGCTCGATTTCCGGCGATGTACGTTCGACGTCTTCTGGCGATGAGATGTTGGGGGCTAGATGGTCGGCGCTCCCTGAGCTCACTGGAGGCGACGGTATATTGAAGAGGCGGCCGGAAATTGATGGAGGTTGAGAGGCAGCAGCGTCGTAGCCTTGGGTGGTCACAGGTAGAGGCTGCTGGTGATGTATTTCGACGGTAAGGCTCGGGCTTGGGTTGGTTTTGGATGCTGCGTCGATTGGTGAAGACGGTGTGGGGAGATGGTGGCCGGAGATGGAGTCTCCGGTGGTGGCAGAGAGAAGGATAGCGGAAGAGAGAGGTCGGGTCGATGCATGGCTTCGATCTCTTATGGGTTTAGGTCGGATTGAGGTGGTGCTTCGATTGGTGGTAGTGGTGATGTGAGGCGGTGGCCGGACGATGTGGTTCCGGCGATGGCAGAAGGAGAGGATGAGAGAGTGAGGTCGGGGAGAGAGACTCGGCCGAGAGAGGAGAGAGGGAGAGAAATGAGGCTAGGGTTGTCTCAAGCTCCCACTTATACTCATTTGCGAGAAAAGTCAAATTTGCCCTTGTGATGAGTTACGAAACTCTCCTAGCTAATTGCTTTCGGTCTTGGGCTCGTAACTTTTCTTTTATTTGTTTTTCGTCGGAAACCTCCTAACTTATTTCTCGACGTCGTCCTAGGCCCAAAACTCAATTTCGTTAAAACTAAAAATTCAAATCTTCACTACAACTCAACTCGCCTTCCTTTCAAATTTTCTTCCACGATCTTTTGCTTCAATGATCTTTAGTAACCTTCTAGGCCCAAAACCAAGTCTCGACACCAAATTGATCTCCCAGGTCAATTTTTTCACTTAAATCACCTGGCGAAAAATCTTATTGGCGAAAAATTACCTTTGAAAATCAATTAAAATTTTTCAGGGGCTCACATGCGATCCAGGTTGAATTGGATTCACTAATAAAGACACAGGTATTTGGGCCTATAACGCTGACATCCCCAAGTATAAAGCTTATTGGCCATAAATGGATCTTTGTTAGAAAGCGTAATGAGAAAAATGAGGTTGTTAGATAGAAAGCCCACCTTGTGGCGCAAGGTTTCTCACAACGCCCTGAAATAGACTACGAGGAGACATATTCTCCCATAATGGACGTTATAACATTCCGCTACCTTGTCAGTTTGGTAGTTTCCAAAAAACTTGACATGCAGCTTATGGATGTAGTTACATCATATCTCTATGGGGATCTATATTCAGAGAGAGAGAGAGATATATATATATATATATTATATATATATATATATGAAGGTTCTAGATAGACTTCAATTACCCAATTCAAGTGGCTCTAAACCACGGAGCGCGTTTTCATTAAGATTGAGATGCTCACTATATGGATTGAAACAATCTGGACAGATGTGGTATAACCGTCTAAGTGACTACTTGATTGGAAAAGGATATGTCAACAATGAAATATGCCCATGCGTGTTTATTAAGAGGACAAGTTCCGGATTTGCAATTGTAGCAGTTTACGTCGATGACATGAACCTAATTGGAACTCTAGATGAGTTAAAGGAAACTTCTAAGTACTTGAAATCTGAATTTGAGATGAAAGATCTTGGGAAAACACGGTTTTGCCTCGGACTAGAACTCGAGCACTGTAGTGATGGGATTATGATACATCAATCAGCATATACTCAAAAATTATTAAGACGCTTTAATGAAGATAAAGCGAAGCCTGTGAGTACTCCCATGATCGGTCGTAGTCTTGAGCCTGAAAAAGATCAGTTTCGTCCAAGGGATGAGAACGAAGAGTTATTAGAGGCCGAAGTGCCCTATCTAAGTGCAATAGGCGCATCATTGTACTTAGCTCAATGCACAAAACCGGACATCTCATTCGCAGTGAACTTGTTAGCTCGACACAGTTATGCGCCAACAAGCACTATTGGATTGGCATAAAGACAATCTTTCGATACTTGAGAGGTACGATTGATATGAGCTTGTTTTATCCCTACAGAGAGAAACGAAATAACGGAAGTGTGGGATAGGACTCCACATGGCAAAACGCCACCTTCCGTGCTCCTCCTCCCTTCCATCAAAATGACAACGATGTCTTGATGGGTTTTACTGATGCAAGGTATCTCTCTGACCCTCACAAAGGTCGCTCCCAAAAGGGTTATGTCTTTGCCATGGGAAGCACTACGATATCTTGGAGCTCTACAAAGTAGACCCTTGTTGCTACTTCCTCAAATCATGCAGAGATTATCGCTCTACATGAAGCCATGCCAGAATGCATATGGCTAAGGTCTGTAGTTTGATACATTCGAGGAACTTGTGGTTTGAAGTCTACCACAGATGAACCTACATTCATTTATGAAGATAATGCAGATTGTATTGTGCAAATGAAGTTAGGTTTCATCAAGGGCGACAACACCAAGCATATATCACCTAAGTTCTTTTACAATCAGCAATAACAAACACTTCTAAATATTGAAGTGAATCAAATCCGTTCAGAGGATAATGTAGCGGACTTGTTTACCAAGTCGTTACCTAAATCCACCTTTGAGAAACATGTGAAGAGCATCGGATTAAGAAAGTTATCCGAACTCCCATAATTGTAGAAATCAGGGGGAGACCTTGACATCAGGGGGAGGTATGATGTCTACATGTTCGATCTCGAAGAGTGAAGGACGTGTTGTGCTCTTTTTGCCCTTCGACTAGGGTTATTTTTGTCCCACAGGGTTTTTGTTATCTTGCAAGGTTTTTAGTGAGGCAATGATCAAAGCATCATTACCGAGTTTGAGCGGCACAAGGAGGAGTGTGGAAGGATGTCGACTACTCCACATTCACGCGCGTTGTGCTCTTTTTCACCTTCGACCAAGGTTGCTTTTTCCCACAGGGTTTTTATTACTTGGCAAAGTTTTTCACGAGGCAACTTAGAAGCTCATGGCAGAGGCAACACTATTGACATGTAATATCCAAGGGGGAGTGTTGTGAATGATAATGACTATTCATGCAATAGGTATTGCTTAATGTATGGGATTGACAGACTCGTAATGTATGCGATTGACATACTTGTAATGTGCGATTGATTAGTATAGCTATTATGTATTGCCTTTTGTATACATGATGTAACCCTATATAAACCTCATGGTGAGATGAATACAATACAATTATCCAATTCTCTACAACATAATCCTATTATAACCTAATAAATTTACTATGCACAGTGAAGGTTATCAGAGCTTCAAAGAAACATGGAACCAGGAACATCAGGCTAACTAGCCATCAGGGACTGTCAAAAACGAGTGACCACTCAAATAGTCAATCAAGGGCTGTCAAAAAGAGTGACCGCTCAAATTTTTTGTGAGAAGAAACAAACGCTGGTGGTGTCGACATGGTTAGTGAAAAGGGTGAACACACCATATTGCAGTGCCAATATAACTATTTACCATATTGCCTATATACTATTTACCAAGTCTCAATAAACATTCATATTTACCAGACGGATGAGTGCATTAGTGCAGATCAACTAGTTTAGAGCATTTTATTTCCCAGATATTATATTGATGTAGCTTACTAATGGTAAAATATAGACGAAGGAAAAAATAATGTGAATTTTTGCAAAATCACAGTTGGATTTGCAAAATAACAGTTATATGTAAAGTCAATAGCCATCATAGATGAGAGTCTAGAGTGAGAGCGTGCCCTCTCGAAACCCCAGCGCCGCCTTCTGTAGGCTGCTTCCAGGGAGGTCTTCGGCACCTCCAGTTCCGGGGTTCCTCTCAACGATTATGCCTTGCTGCGGTTTGGCTCCATTCTCGGTGCAAGGAATTGTGGGTTGCTGTTTATGTAGCAGCGATCCTCTTCATTCTCCGGCTGAGACGTAAACGACTTCGTGATCATACTCTGAGGAAGAGATCTAGGATCTAGTATGGATCGAGGTATCATTCCTTTAGGGTTTGGCAGGCTTTGATGGCGGGACAAGGCTGCTGGTGGCGGTGCTGCAGAGCAGTGGCAGAGTCCTACTTCGGTGGATAGCTTGGAGGCATTCGATGCCGAAGCCGCTGGTATGGTCAACGATGGTGGTTTGGATGCATGTGGCGCCAAAGTTGCTTGCATTTTGGATTGATTTGCTGGTCGCACTGGCTTGGCTGTTCGGAGTCGCTCTTTTGGCTGCTCGGAATCGCTAGTTTGGCTGTTTGGAGGTAGTTGGTATGGTAATTGTACTGTGTACGGATGACAACTGCATTCGGCGACGGTCAACGGCTGCAACAGGATCTTGGGTTGCTGGGCCCAACTTAGCCCATATGTTGGGTTTAACTTCTCCTATGGGTTGGATTTGGGATCCAGGAGACATTGTGGTTGAATTTCTGCTCAATTTTCAAGATGCTTGCCCTAAAGAAAAGGGCAAAAGGAAACTCTAGTTTCTTGCTTTTGTGACTAGCATTTGAGGTAGAGTCTGGTGCTATGTAGGTTGGCTTCTCTAGTCGTACACCAATTGAGGTCTCTAGGCGACTAGGGTTGCTATGGTAAGAACTTAGATAGTTTTGGAGTTTTGTTTCATTTGGCTAGGCACTATAATAATTATGCGTATTTTGTTTACAATGAGGGTCACCTGTCATATGTTTGGCGGCTTGTGCCATTCTAAATCTCTTGGTATGAGATAACTTATGATGTACGTGCCTTCTGGCCATGGATAAGTAATGAAGTTATCTATTTCTCAAAAAAAAAAAAAAAACTTTAACGAAAAGAGACAGTCAAAATTTGAAATTACATAAACTATACAAAAAGTATATCTCCTCCACTGAAAGATACTTTGGACTGATCGAGCTACCAGCCCTCGACCAACATTATGAGTTCCAAGTCCATCCTTGCATACAGGATGTAAAGAACATAAAATTTAATTTAACTAATAGATAGACTTCTTCACTTGCAAACTTACCAAGCAGAAAGCTTTAGTTCACAACTCTTTCTCCACCTCAGTTCCAGTCTTAACTTCCTCAGAGAAGATAGTTGTAACCACGTGCTAGAAACACTAGAAATGTCAATATTAGAACAAAGTGGTATTCACCTGATCAGTAATTGACTAAGAAAATTATGCTAAATTTGAATGTAATGGTTCCTCAACTTTATGAATTTATTAATTTTAATTCCCCTTAGATAAAAAGGTACAAATCTAGTGCTTCAATTCTTCTTCTTCAAAAATTGGGTTGTTTTTCTTTTTTTTATTTCCTCACTTAATCACCTGCAAATTGTGATTTTGTACATTCAAGCCCTCCCCTCTCACCTTTCTTCCTTGGATTATTCTTCTGCAGTTCCCCTCCACTTTGGTGGCTTGCTCATATATTTGATCTACGTCCCAAAGTTCTAGTCGATTTCTTGACTTGTTATTTCTTTCTAGTCAATTCTTGACTTTTTTTTTCTTTTTTTTTTTATGACTCTTGACTTTTTCTGCTCTTAATGGTTCTTGATTTTTCGGTATTGTGCCTTTTACCGATTCTAGTCAATGGATTCACAAAAGCTAGAGAAAACAGGGGAACCAAAACAACAAAGCAATAAAACAGAGACAACCTACAAGGATCGAACTAGAGAGCAAAGCAACAAACAAAACTACCTAGTTACCAAAGAACCAGCAACTAGAAAATTCAAATCGGTCATTTAAATCAATAACAAAGAAAACCATACAAGATAAGAAGGACATCAGCTTTAACCATTTGACCTCAACCTCAGCTGATAGATATATACATAAACTTTCTGCAACACTATTGATTTTGATGGAACCATCACGCTCAGACGTTCACTTAAACATATAAGGCTAGGGGTCTCCATTAATGGTAGTAAATTAAAATAGTTGGTCCCCTAGCGTGGATGAAGTTCAGTAATATCTGAAACCGCAGACACATACACAGAGCTTTCAGATTTAGCAGATGTCTCAATAAGTCTGAATCCCGACCCTGATGTGTCTGAATCAGTGTTATAATGCCAATATGGAGCTCGTGAAGGTACTGAGATTGTGAGAGAATGACTGTTAAGCATGGAGACAATTGCAGCCATGGTTGGTCTATCATTCATATTTTCTTGGACACATAATAAACCAATGTGGATGCATCTGATTATTTCATATCTTGAGCCTCTGTTAACATTGGATCTATGATATTTAGAATTGTATCATCCATCCAATTTCTCCAGGCCTGTAAAAATTACAAAAATATTTCAGAAAAAAATATACTTAGTTGCAAGCTATAGGGATAAATAGAGAAGTAATGTAACAAGTGCATTATATATTCCAACTCACATAGCTTAATAGGTCGTCCATATTTTCACCATCCCGGAAACTACTACTCTTCTTGCCAGTAGTTATTTCAAGAACTAACACACAAAACTAAAGACATCTGACTTACACAGAAAAGCGCCCATGACTTGCATATTCAGGTGCCACGTATCCACTGTATAATTACATCCAAATTAGAAATGCAATTATTTTGGCTCTTAAAATAAATAAAAAACTGTAAGTTAGAGTGCCACATTCACTTACTAGGTCCCAACAATGCTTCTTGTATCTCCTTGAGTTTGATCCATCACAAACAACCTCGCCATACCAAAATCTGCAATTTTAGGGTTCATATCTTCATCCAACAAAATGTTGCTAGCTTTGAGATCACAGTGAATAATTCGAAGTCGAGAATCTTCATGGAGGTAAAGAAGACCACAAACAATTCCTCCTATGATTTTGTAACATGTTTCCCAATCCAAGTGTCCATGATTGGTTGGGTCTGAAAAAAAATTTGGTTAGAACATATGTAATGTGTATCTGTGTTAATTGTTGTGTACCTTACTTTTATCTACCATATATAAAGTTTAGAAGAAATTATAACTATGAAATACATATACTAAGGGTGTAGAGGATAACATACCAAAAATGAAGTGATTAAGACTTTTATTAGGTATATATTCGTAAATGAGGAGCCTTTCTTCTCCTTCAAGCAAAAGCCTAAGAGCCTCACTAAGTTCCGGTGTTGAAGTTGAGCAACTAACGTGACTTCATTTTTAAATTCACGATCACCCTGTTCAGAACTCTTAGAGAGTCTTTTCACAGCTATATATCGTCTGTTATGTAGTCTACCCTGAAAGTAAGTTTATTAAATTACAAAAAAAAAATTAAAGAAAACAATTATTTGGGTTATCATATACAGTACCACAACAAAAAATAGTTGTTACCACTTCAAAGGTTAACAAATTAGCAAAAGCATATACAATTGCAATTGAAAAAGTAAAGCTCTGTTTTTATTACCTTGTAAACAGCTCCAAATCCACCTTGTCCAAGCTTATTTTCATCAGAAAAGTCATCAGTTGCCGATCTTATAGCTTCAAAGTCATATTGTAATGATTCCACGAGGCTAATTTCTTCAGAAATATCATCTTAAAAGGTATGTACAACTTAGATGGAAACAAAATCGTTTGAAAACACCATACTAGACAAATTCGTACATTCTCCAAACACCAGAGACAATCCAGCTTACAGTCATGTTTTACCCTTAGCTGCTTGACTCTTGAGAAAATGCATATGCCGTCGAGAAGCATAGTGACAAAAGCAATCACAACCTCAGTGATGATGATGATATTTCTTTTTGTGTTTTTCTTCTTTCTTGCAGAAAATCAGAAGGGGATATAGGGGTCACTCCACGGTTCCCGTAAATAATTTTGAGGCATGATACCTTGTCTATTGTATGGCTAACAGACTACCAGAGTGAGGATGGATGTGCTTTTTCTTGAAAATACGGGTAATTAAAGATCTTGGGAGAACACAGTTTTTCCTTAGTTTGGAACTTGAGCACCTTGAAGATGGTATCTTGATTCATCAATTAGCTTATACCCAAAAGATGCCTAGGCATTTCAATACTGACAAAGTTAGGCCTTCAAGCACCCTAATGGTCGTCCGTAGTCTTGATCCAAAGAAGGATCCCTTCCATCCAAAAGGTGTCGATGAGGATGTGCTAGAGACAAAAGTGCCTTACCTAAGTGCAATAGGTATATTATTGTACTTAGCCCAATGCACAAGACCGGACATCTCATTTTCCGTGAACTGTTAGCTAGACATAGCTTTGTGCCAACACAATGCCATTGGACTGGTGTTAAAGATATCTGTCGATACTTAAGTGGTACGATTGATATAGGCTTATTCTATCCCTACAGAGAGATGATGGTTCGGACCCATCATATGTCAGGGATGCCACCAATGGTGGTCTGCGTTCCCTCTCCCCATTCCAAAACTACATTAGTGTTTTGGAAGGTTTTGCTGATGCTGGGTATTTCTCTGACCCACATAAAGGTCGTTCCCAAACTGGTTATGTGTTCACCATAGGTAAGACTGCGATATCTTGGAGATCTATAAACAGACCCTAGTCGCTACTTCTTCGAACCATGCAAAGATTATTGCTATTCATGAAGCAATTCATGAATGTATATGGCTTAGATCCATAGTTACGCATGTTAGAAGCAATTGTGGTCTGAAGTCTACCACATATGAGCCTACCAGCATTTATGAGGATAATGCTGCTTGCATTGAACAAGTGAAGCAAGGCTACATCAAAGGCAACAACACCAAGCACATATCGCCTAAATTCTTCTACAATAAGCAACAATAGAAGTTCCTTAAGATCAAAGTAAACTAGGTTCGATCTGAGGACAATGTGGCAGACTTGTTTACCAACTCACTACCTAAATCCACGTTCGAGAAACATGTTGCAAGCATTGGTTTGAGACAGTTATCCAAACTCCCATGATCGTAGTCATCAGGGGGAGACACATACATCAAAGAGAGATGTCTACATGTTGATCTCGAAACGTGAAGGGTGTGTTGTGCTTTTCTTCCCCTTCGACCGAGGTTATTTTTGTCTCACTAGGTTTTTGTTACTCGGCAAGGTTTTTAATGAGGCAACTAGAGGAGCACTACGTTTGGGCGACACAAGGGGGAGTGTTCAAGTAAATCCAGAATATGTGTCTGGTCCAAACTCTAGGTTACTTGTGCATGTTGTAATAGGGTTTATGTTAGAGATATTCTTGGAGATATTCGTAGATATCCAATCATTGTACGATTATGTTTCCATGTACAACTCTACCTCTATGCTTGTAATCCTCTATAGAAAGAAATCCCTATTTTCAATGAAAGCACAACAAATTCTCCCTCAAATATCGATTCCCTAAAATAATATTAAGATACTTTCTCATATTTTGGCCCTTTTGTTGGTTTGAACAGTTATGGTCTTATCCCAAGTCATCATCAACTTGGAAAATATTGGCATGACAATACGTCGCTATTAGCTTTCATTTGGACCGACTTAGGGGCTAGGGGTGGCACAGATATAAGTTTAGTCAATGTCAACCAACACTAGCAACCCCAAAAATAAAATTCCTGTGCATTCCCCCAAGTCCCAATTCATATGATGCAATTTTACTATTTTATCTTTCACTGGATTTGAAAATCAATTGTTTTACTATTTCGTTTACTTTGCTGAGATTTGAGAACCAAGTTTTCCTTTGGTGAGATAGAATGTTTGCCGACTGTCAAATAGTTGAACATATTATGTACCGTCTCTTAAAATTACACATTCAGACATATACTTCGGTCTAGTTATTGGACTAAATTGAAATTCTGATAAGAGACTGGTGACGATCACATCATATCATTTGTTCAAACTCTTTTTTTTTTTTGGACTTTGTCAAGGGGAACCCAAAGGCTTCCTAGGCCCAAGATAAACCCTTTCGGCGCATGTGAAATGCTCCAACTATGCATTGCAGCACAGTGCCTGACCACTTTGACAGCTTCTGGGTTCGAACCTAGGTTGGAGAGCACACCCAACTAGGCAAGAACTACTAAGCCACTTGCAGTGGTTATCATTTGTTCAAACTCTAAAACATGTTCATGAGCATAACTTCTTATCATCCTTTTATTTTGTCTTAGCATACAGAAAAAAAGTTGTTTTCCTTGCAAATTTTCTTGTTTCTGAGCAGTAAACAGAGTGCATATATTAAAAGGTACAGTCCAATGGCACTTCTGATTTCTAAACAAGAGGATAAAAGTAAGAAACAAAAACAAAATGACAAGACTTTGACTCATTCTAGTCCAATTGGATGAGCAGAGCAACAGATGTTGTTGATATTTTCCTTGTCGATCAATCCCATAAACTTGTTCTGAGAAGTTTCCTTGTTTTTGGGTCCATATCAAAGTCTATAACATTGGCAACTCCGGTGCCTTTAATTATTTCGCTTTCGCTGCCTCTAAATGTAAATGCAAGAAGTCACCGAAGCTGACGCCATAACCCATGTCCATAATGGTATTGGTCTTCCTGTCCGATCTCCATCTTAATACTATCTTTCTCAGGAAGCAGATCCCTTAGTCAAGTTTAAAGTTGTTATATCATTGCTCATATTTTAGTGTTTCTTGTGTCCTAGTGTCAAACTCCATATCCTAATATATACGAAATGAAAAACGCAGGCCGAATAAGATGAACTGATGGATTTATATCCAGTTTCATTATCGTATGAGTTCCTTAGTAATATAACTATATTTTTGGGATGATAATGTGGCTATGTCTAAACGACATCCTTTTTTGTAAAATTCAAGTTAATTATATTTCTAAATTGTTGCTGTTTCTGACCATTACATATTGAATTGTTAATTTTCAAGGACTCAACAAAACACAATGCTTAGAAGTTAGAATTGTGTAGTAAATTGTGTTGGTAAAAATATGGTCTAATTGCTATATTTATAATAAAATCAAGAACTCCTTTATTCACATCAAGTAAAAGGCAGAAAGCATAATTCAAATCAAAGCAAACCAATAAAAGTTAGAAAAACCTTAAACAATACGGTCGAGTCTAGAACTTGGTTCTATGTCCTTAAGACGAAATTGCCTCCTCATCGGTGCTTAAAGGATTTTAATGGCAAACGTCTCGCAAGATACAACGACCTTCTTCTTGTGGTAGTAGCACTCCAAACCTCAAGAACAGCGAACTTAGATTATGTATGAACTCTCTCTAGAAAAGACTCAATTGGTTTTCAAAACATTAGGAAATACTCATATGTAGAAGGAGAGGAGGAAAGATGAATTCAAGAAGTTATTTCAGAATATGGTGTAGCAAGTGTTTTATATATGTAAAGTGACTTTTGAAGGAGAGATGACTTTTCACCAAAAGTTATCTTTTGTGATCAGCCATGATTTCTCATAACGTAATCATTTACAAATATTCAACTTCACCCATTTTCACTAATTATTCATTCACAAATTATGGAAAATAAATAACTTGATATTAAATTTTCCAACAATCCCCCACATGGATGAAATAATTAGTTAGAAAGGAAAATTTCAAAAGACAACGCGCGCGGACATATGAGAGAGTTCGGTTGAAAGGATACCGCATTGGGATAGGTAGCTTTTGGCCTTGAACCTTCCGTAGTGAAATACCATCGGATTTACTAGCTAATTAGTGAACGTGATGTCTTGAACTATATATTCAGCCATTTATATAAACCAAGACAATAGTATTCACACAATACATTTTCATACACATCTAGTTTTACGGTTGTGTCCTTCTGGCCATGGACAACACCCGGTATTCATGAGTGCTTTAGAGAATTCAGCCTTCAAAAATTCTCATAGAAACGGCCTCATTTCACACTCATATAGGTGGCTTCCTATGAAGAGTATTCTTCTATACCCCACTTGAAAAATCAAGCTATAGGAACCATTAAAAGCAAAGCTTACCCTAACTCATTAAGCATAAGACATGGGAAGAGATTTATCTCCACAATGCTACTCCAAAGTCATCCACCATTTAGTTGTCCCTTTGAACCTAGATCTTGGGATCTCCAATCAACTAGGTTGAGTATCCATGATGGCGACTTTATGTTTTAGGCTTATATATATCTCATTCCTTTCGATGATCAACTTACTCTCTAGTCAAATTTCAATACAAATAATTGGGCCCACTTGTTTGACTATAACTTCATTCCAAATCAAATTCAATACATGAAAATTAATTCCATTCGAGAGTAGTTGTTACCAAGTCAAGTCTTCAGTACACCAATTGTTCTAGACTCACTACTTGTATTGACTAAAATTCATTAGCCACACCCCCACAATTTGGAGGTACTTTCTTTGTGATTAGCAAAGCATCTCTCCACGAATCTATGATGCTTATTAACTATTTAGCAGAGCATCCTCCATAGTTTTCTAAGTCTTCAAGACCGCTAATCACCAAAATCTGTCATTCTGTTGTTCTTTCAAAGAAGTTCCATTTATCTTCTTTAGTGGAGATTTAATTTTAAAGAGAGTTTACTGACAACCCCCACTATTCTCTCATTATTATGAGTAATTTTAATTACAATAAAATATCTGATAAATACCTTAAGAAGTAGGAACCTTGAACGTGCTCATCACCATTACATTTCTTACTTTATGAATATTTCATCACACGTTACTTTCTTAATTGAAAGTCTTCGTAGCCAAATTGTAAACAAGAAACAAACTCATGTTTCCAGTTTTACTAAGTTATCTTGGAGGAAGGAGAGTTCACCCCAGTCATCTCCAAGAAAAATAAAAAGATGCTTAAGCAAGCTGCAACTTTGAAGCCTAAGGCAGCAACACGTAAAAATCAGTCAGGGTGTACTCTCTACAAGGGGGCAAAACAAAAGCTTTATCAATGAATGTTATCTTCTGGAATGCCCGGGGCCTTGCAAACGAAGACACACAGCGGGCTTTAAAAAATTTGGTACGTATGCACAAGCCTTTCTTAGTTTTTGTTTCGGAACCCTTTTGTGGTCCCTGAAGTACTTCCCAGCTCTCTCTGGAAATCATTAAATCTTAATTTATATGCTACTAATGATCGGGGGTCACAAGCTCCCAATTTTTGGTTATTGTGTCCAATCGATGTTAGGCCTGTTCTGCTCTCTACAACTGACCTGCAAATAACAGTATCTTGTTCTCTAGACGGTATACAATGTACCATTACAGCAGTCTATGCCAGAACTACCATTCAGGGTCGCCGTAAGCTTTGGCAGGATTTATCTGATATTCTTCAAATGGGAATTCAGGGGCCTTGGTTAATGCTTGGTGACTTTAATTGCGTTCTTGGTGCACATGAAAAACGGGGAGGGAGAGTCCCTAATGCAATTGCTTGTCGGAATTTCCAACAAATGTGCACTTCTTGTGGCATGTTGAATATTGAGACAAAGGGAGTTTTCTATACTTGGTCAAATGGTAGAACTGATGTTAGGCTTGACAGAGCTTTGGGTAACTCGGACTGGTTCGAAGCGTGGGCAACATTTGAGTGTCGTACGCTAACAAAGGCTTCTTCTGATCATCATCCCATCATGGTTTCTTGTTCTCGGTTGGCTTTTGTTCCTCATAGCCCTTTCCGTTTTCAAGGTATGTGGTTGAAACATCCAGGTTTCCTTGCAATGGTGAGAGACTTTTGGATTAATCAGGCAGTTTATGGTTGTCCAATGTATATTCTAGCTTCTAAACTGAGAGCTCTGAAAGGAATGTTGAAGGTTTGGAACGTCAATTCTTTTGGTGACATTAATCTACGAGTTAAAAACTCTAGAGCAATGCTAGACTGTGTACAGCAAGAGATTTCAGATTTGGGGCCATCGGAGGTCAGACTCAGACGTGAAGACATGGCAACTTTGAATTACCAAACAGATTTGTCAATGCAAGAATCTTTCTTGAGAAGCAAAGTGCGTGTTCGTTGGCTAATTGAAGGGGATCGAAATACTACTTTCTTGCATAATATGGTGAAGATTCGTCGAGTTCATAAGTCTATGGCTTCGATTAAAGTTGGTTCACAAGTAATTCATGGTCAGGATCAGATTGCATCCCACGTGGTGGATCATTTCAAGGCCTTATTTAAAAGTGATTCAAATATCATTGACACAGGGTTAGTGGAGCGAACAATTCCAGATCTATTTACTGAGGCAGAGAATTTGAGTCTTACAGCTAAGCCATCAATAGAGGAGATTCATGGGGCAGTGTTGAACTTAGATGGTTCCAGTGCGCCTGGTCTGGATGGGTTTGGGGGTATTTTCTTCCACGAGTGCTGGGAGGTGGTAGCTTTGGATGTAATTGCGGCGGTCAATAGTTTTTTTGACAATGGCTTTATTCTCCCGCATTTCAACTCCAGCTTAATCATTCTGGTACCTAAGAAGGAGGAGGCTGATAGTATCTCAGATTTTCGTCCCATTGCTCTAGCGAATTTTATTTTTAAAGTGATCACAAAAATATTGGCTGACAGACTGGGTTTGGTTGCTTCCAGAATTGTTTCCCCCCAATCAAAGTGGATTTATTAAGGGTCGTTCAATAGTGGATCCTATTATTCTTACATCTGAATGTGTGAACCTTCTTGATAGAAATGGTACATGGGGTAATATTGCTATCAAGCTTGACATCAGTAAGGCTTTTGACACATTAGATTGGGGTTTTTTACTGCGAGTTCTTCAAGCTTTTGGTTTTGCTCCGATCTTTATTACATGGATTCATAATATCCTTCAGTCTGCTTGGTTGTCAGTTCTAATAAATGGTACCTCATGTGGTTTCTTCCAATGCTCAAGGGGAGTTAGACAAGGGGATCCACTTTCACCGGTTCTATTTTGTCTAGCAGAGGAGGTTTTAAGTCGAGGTTTATCTACGTTGGTCTCAAAGGATAAAATTTCCCCCATTGCCGCTCCAAAAAAGGTAAATCCTCCTTCTCATGTTCTTTTTGCTGATGATGTAATGGTATTTATGCAAAGCAACCCCCGTGGTCTTCGTGCTATTATGAAATTCTTGGATGAATATGCAATTAATTCATGTCAGGTGGTGAACAAAAATAAATCATCAGTATTTTTGGGCAAATATGCCCAGCGGCGGAAAGTTTTCATCCAACATGTTTTGGGTATTAGGGAAGGTTCATTTCCCTTCACTTATCTCGGTGTCCCTATCTTTAAAGGGTGTCCGAAACCTTCCTACTTTAGAACCATTGCAGACAAAGTAAGATGTAAGCTCTCCACTTGGAAGGGTAAGCAACTCTCACAGGCTGCCAGACTTCAATTAATCTCTTCTGTTATTCACAGTCAGCTCTTACATAGCTTCCAAGTATATGCTTGGCCTCGGTCTCTTCTTTTGAAGGTGCAGCAATGGACACGAAATTTTTTTTGGGCTGGTGATCCTCTAAAGAAAGGCTTAGCACTTATTGCTTGGGATACAGTCTGTCTTCCGCTTGAGCAAGGAGGTTTGGGTTTAAAGAATTTATTTCATTTCAACCGTGCGTTGCTTCTAAAGATTTGTTGGAGCACAGTCAATAGCTCTTCACCTTCAGCAACCTTCCTGAGAGAGCGTTTCTTTTCTCATGACTTGCTCCCTATACAGTATTATCAAAGATCCTCAGTGTGGCCTGGTCTTAAAAAATTATGGGGCTCATTCTATGCTAATCTTCAGTGGTTGGTGGGAGATGGTAGCAGAATCTCTTTTTGTTCAGATAATTGGTTGGGTGCTCCAATTTCTTCCATTCATCAGATCACTCCAGTGGTACAGTCCCTTATGCCAGCTAGGGTTAGGGATTTTATTAAGAATAAGCAATGGGCAATTCCTCCTATTTTTTATTTCTTCTTTCCAGATATTGCTTCACAAATTTCTAAGGTGGTGTTGCCTCTGGAAAGCGTAGGGGACCAAGTCATTTGGCCATCAAACGCAGCTGGAGTTTTAATAGTAAAGGATGCTTTCATGTTTCTCTCGCCTCCTAGGCCATCAGTAAACTGGTGCAACTTGATTTGGAATAAGGCTTTGCAACCCCGCAAAAGCTTGGTGACTTGGAAGGTCTTAAACAAGAGGATTTTAACTGATGATTTATTAGTAAGAAGGGGAATCTCTCTTTGTTCTCAGTGCTCTATTTGCCGAAGACAAGGTGAGTCTCTAAATCATCTTTTCTTTGAGTGCTATTTAATCCAGGATTTCTGGAGTTGGCTTGCTTCTTTCTTCAGTAAGAGGATTCTGCCAGGTACTTCCCTTGTTGATCTTCTCTCTCTAGACTTTCTAAATGGGATGGCTAGCTCTTCAAAAATTCTATGGAGTTTTGCTTTCTGTAATGCTGTCTGGTGCATATGTACAAAAAGAAACAAAATCAGGTTTCATGAGACTACTTTTAATTTGGCAAGGTTCCAGCATTGGTTTCTAATTTCTTTGCGAGAGTCTGCCTCCATTCACTTTCTGCCATGCTCTAATTCTTTGAGAATGCAAGGTTTATTTGCTGTTCTAGGGCTTTCTTCTTTGACTGTAAAGGCTCCAAAATATATTCCAGTACAATGGACTCCCCCCCCCCCCCCAGCTCATTGGTTGAAGGTTAATATAGATGGTTCTTTTCGTGACAATAGCACCGCTGGATCTGGGGGGATATTTCGAGATAATGAGGGTCAGTTTCGAGGTGCTTTTGCTAAACATGTGGAGGCTCTTAGTGCAATTGATGCGGAAGTGTTAGCAGTTATTGAGGCTTTGAGGATAGCTTGGGTTAAGCGTTGGACCCACATCTGGCTTGAAACAGACTCTATGCTTGTGGTTCAGTATTTCAAGAATCCAAAGTTGGTTCCGTGGAGACTTCGGATTGCGTGGTCTAACTGTTTGTTTTTCACCCATACGATTCATTTTAGAGTTTCTCACACTTTTCGGGAGGAGAACGTTGTAGCTGATGCTCTTGCTAATCATGGGGCGCTCAATGCTGGTTATAGATGGTGGGATGATCTTCCTTCTTTTATTGCTGGTCATTATGGGCGCGATCAGTCTTCTATGTTTTATTATAGGTTTTGTTGATGGTTTCTTTTGTATTTGTACTTTTGTTTTTTCATTTATTTTTTCTTCCTTTGCTTGTTTATGGCAAGAGGGTTTGCCTCTTCCTTGTTTATTTCAGTTTGGATTTTGGTTTGGTCCCCCCAACTGTTTTTGTAGTTGCTTCTTTTCATCTAATAAAAATAAGGGGATGGGGGGTGGGTTCCCAGAGTGTGGCAGACCCTTCTCCTTAGGGATTGAGGGTGGGACTTGTTCCCTACATTGTCTGCCTCCGAGGAACTAATATCGCCTAATCTCTTATTAAAAAAAAATTAAAAAAAAATAAAAAATAAAAAATTATGGCCTTTGCAATAATCAATGCTACACACATATACAAGATTGCAATTAATTTCATGCTTAATTGCGCTATAGCAGTTTGAATATATATTATCAATTTATCATATGAAATGATCATAAACAGTTGTAGTTGTACATATGCACATGACTTAATCGGTCAAGAACAAAATTGGTAATTATAATGCTTAATTATATCTATACAAAGAAGCAGATATTGCATCTTTAAGATTTACTAATAACCATCGTGACTGTTCAGAAAGTCAAACCCAGGTTCTATTTATTTGCATTTTCAAATGCATATATATCATCACATTAATTGACAATTTCTAAATCATCATCATATATACAAACGTATAATTGCAATAGCAGTTATCTTTTGAACCTTATTCCCGAAACCCACCACGGATGTCCAAGATAACAAGACAAAGCCATTCAATTTAAAAGGGTACTAAAATGCATACCATGCAATTCATATATATCAGCATATATAAATTGCATTTACATTAAAATCCTTTGAACTACATATTCTATATAACTGTAGATACGATACATATATATAGTATCAGACCCTTTTTTTTTTCTTCTGCATATGAATTTACACAGCATTTCCTTTTATAAATTCCAGTAGTTATTGGACAGTTTTAAAACCATCGAAAGATGCAAGGTCCCAGACTTATAATCGAAACAACAACCACTTGCAGACATGCAGTAAAGATGGAATCACCAATATTATCAAAGTTGAATGTTAAAGTAGATAGTAATGCATGTCCAGGTACGTATAGAAATCGAAACAAAGATATAGCAAATGACCAAACCGATTTCGTCTTAAGATTGTTGGTAAAATATATGGTCTAATTGCTATATTTATAATAAAATCAAGAACTCCTTTATTCACATCAAGTAAAAGGCAGAAAGCATAATTCAAATCAAAGTAAACCAATAAAAGCTAGAAAAACCTTCAACAATATGGTCGAGTCTATGTCCTTAAGGCGAAATTGCCTCCTCATCGGTGCTTAAAGGATTTTAATGGCAAACGTCTCACAGGATACAACGACTTTCTTCTTGTGGTAGTAGCACTCCAAACCTCAAGAACAGCGAACTTAGATTATGTATGAACTCTCTCTAGAAAAGACTCAATTGGTTTTCAAGACATTAGGAAATACTCGTATGTAGAAGGAGAGGAGGAAAGATGAATTCAAGAAGTTACTTCAGAATATGGTGTAGCAAGTGTTTTATATATGTAAAGTGACTTTTGAAGGAGAGATGACTTTTCACCAAAAGTTATCTTTTGTGATCAGCCATGATTTCTCATAACGTAATCATTTACAAATATTCAACTTCACACCTTTTCACTAATTATTCATTCACAAATTATGAAAAATAAATAACTTAATATTAAATTTTCCAACAAATTGTTAGGCATTAAAATTAAAGTTAAATTGAGTGGAGATCACAGGTCTTGCATAGGAAGTAGGTGCACTCGCAGACACTGTCTAAGTACATTGTTTTTTGTTCTTCTAGTTGTTGTTCATCTTTAAGTCTTCCATTACCCATGCACATAGAAGTTAATGATAATCTGCAGGAAGCAAAAGCATCTAATATTCTTGTTTGTTTCAACCACCCTGTGTTTGAATGATTCTGTGTTTCATTCTATGCTGCAGCTATTCAAGTCCCTCATGCTCACCATTGCATTTCATTGGTTCCCGAACCACTTTGTCCATTGGCAGACAGGTTATACTACACTGGTGGTGACATGGGCATTGTTGATCTCTGATCTGCCCTTCCAAATCTGTCGAACTGGCAAATCAAATTTCCAGGTTCGTTTACTTGTTTGATCGACTCTTTGTGAGTTTACATTAACTGGAATTTGGATTTTTGTTCTTCACTTTATATACAGTGATTGGCTTTATAGCCAAGTGCATAAAGCTTAGAATAAAACTTGATCGATCAATCAAATAAGTGCCTTCCCGATTAGTCGTGCATTGCCTCCTAATAGTTTCGATCGACTTTGATGCATGACAATAGTTTGATATTGTTGTAGACACCAAAAATTTAATGAAAATAAATTCATTAAATAATTCGGTCAACACTCAAAATTATGACTGAACAAATTTAGTCGGCATGTGGGTCCCACAAAATGTCCACGTGGCTTGTGAGTCAGCAAAATCACACAGACTCAGAGAATGACACTTGGCGACACATGAAAGGCTCGACAGCAATAAATAAATTTGCTCCGGCTAAATCAACTGATATTAAAGCGGATCAATCAAATTAAATCAATTGATTCCGAGTCAAATCAAGTATTAAATCTCGTCTGCAGATTAGATATCAATTTATTTAAATTGATCAAGACGACAATCAGTCATCCCAATTAATTGGCTAAATTTCTTACTAATCATAATTAAATCGGTTAACCAAAACGGATTGATTTAATTGTGATATTACGAAATACAATTAAAATCAGCCCATCAAATTAATTGGTTAATTCCTTAATAGTCGTGATTAAATCAGTTAATTAAGACTGATTGATTTGATTACGTAATTAAGGAAAATACAATTAATTACGTGTCATCAAGGCATTCCAAATTGGGAGAGACGCCGACACTATAAATACCCCTTCTCAAATCAAAAGGAAGACTTCGGCCGGAGAGAAAAATCACTCCCAAAGTTCTTAAGTCTTCAAGCGCGTGAAGAGCCTTCAAGCTGCCAAATAGCCGGTCATCACCAACCTCAAGTCAAAGCACTCGTCACGTGTTAACCCTCGTGGCCGTCATACGACTCAAGATCAAGCGTCAATCGCCCTTGAGCCAAGTACACCATCGAGGACGACGACAGACAGAGGGACGCAAGCAGACGGAAGAAAACTCTCCAAAGCTCAGAAGTCTCCCAAGCTCGTGAAGAACCATCAAGCTGCCAAATAGCCGGTCTCTTCACCTCGCTGACTTCAGACAAGCAAGGGAAATCACCTACAAGCTCGGAAGTCGTCAAACACGCGGAGGATCAACAAGCACCAAACACACGTGCTGATTCATCCACCATCAAAAGCCATACTCGCCACGTGACACCGCTCGTGGTTCAAATCTGATCAAGTTCAAGCCTCTACAGCCCTTGATCATCCGTCGTCTTCAAGTTGTCTTCAACAAAGTAAATCCTCTACAAGTTCTTCATCAAGCTCGTGGAGAATCAACAAGCACCAAACGCACGTGCTGGTTCATCCCCTATCAAAGCCGAAGAAACTCATCACGTGACACAACTAGTGGCTTAAATCCGATCAAGATCAAGCTTCTACAGCCCTTGGTCAATCGTCTTCCTCAAATCGTCAACATAGCAAGAAGCTCACACTACAACCATTCGATTCAAGATCAAGTACTCGCCACCCTTGGATCAAATCAACGTCAGAGATCGAATCAGAGGAGAATTTTGTGAAAGAGCATCTACAGAGATTGTAACCCGCATTTAAATTAATAAAATTATTATTTTGTACACGTGTCCTTCTTTAATTCGTTGCAGGATTTTTCGTGTTTACAAATTTGGCACGCCCAGTGGGACCATCTCTGCCTCTCATCTCTTTCTTTGACAATCTCAAGTCGCTATCCTCAGCATATATATGGCTTCAAAGATGATTCAACTCAAATCAACAGACAAGACCAATAAGGTAGCTACTCTGAAAATGAGTAGAAACCTTAACAATCATACCGTTCGGAGTGAGTCGTCTCAACTCGTGACATTCATAACTCATCCATCTCAGTCACGTCAGCCGATCGTCGCTTCGACAACAATGGGGGCAAACCTCACTAAGAAAAGATGGTCAACATGCTCAAGCGACTCAAGGGAACATTCTTCCTCGCACACTGCCAGTGTTGATCAGCGTACACACCTACGCCCCAGTTCGTCTTTTGATAACCAAACGGAAGAGACATTGGAAGATTCCTCTTTTGCTATGCAAGTCATGGTAGTAGGGGTCACCACCGTGGAAGAACAAACGACTCAAATAGCCCAATTGGCTGAAGCAGTTGAGAAGCTACAGAAAACTATTGAAGAGAAGGATATGGAAATTGCTGCGCTCATGGAGAAGTTAGAAACTCAACGTGGCGATGACTCAGAAAAGGTCTGCGTGGTCATAAGAAAGACTCATCTAGCAAATCATTTTCTGAACAAAAAGAAGAATCAAATTTCATTCTAGCTTCATGGTCAATTCAACAACTTCAAGACATGATTGCTAACACGATCAGAGCTCAATATGGTGGTCCATCTCAGGATACACTAACGTATTCCAAACCTTATACGAAGCGGCTCGACAATTTGAGGATGCCAACTGGATACCAGCCTCCCAAGTTTCAACAATTCGATGGCAAAGGTAACCCCAAGCAACACATTGCGCATTTCATCGAGACATGCAATAGTGCTGGCACAGATGGCGACTATCTTGTGAAACAATTCGTTCGCTCACTCCGAGGGACAGCATTCGAATGGTTTACAGAATTGGAGTCTGAATCCATTGACAGCTGGGAGCAAATGGAAAAAGAGTTCTTGAATCGCTTCTTCAGTACACGTCGCATTGTGAGCATGTTAGAGCTCACCAACACCAAACAACATAATGACGAGTCGGCTGTAGAATTCATCAACCGTTGGCGTGCACTAAGCCTCGACTGCAAGGATCGACTCTCAGAGTTGTCAGCAGTAGGAATGTGCATTCAAGGCATGCATTGGGACTTACTATACATCCTTCAAGGGATAAAGCCTCGCACCTTTGAAGAACTTGCCACTCAAGCTCATGACATGGAATTTAGCATCGCTAGTCATAGTCGAAGAAAAGATGAAATCGTTGAATCACATAATCAGAAACGTGTCATGGAGTCTTTGGCGATCACAACTCCTGTCAAGATCACAGCACGAGTCAAGTCAAATAACCAAAACAAGTTGGAGCCGACTCATGATCAAACAAGGCGGCGCACTCTTAAGAGCTAGAAGCTAAAAGTTACCCTTTTCCAGATTCCGATGTTGCTGACATGTTGGAAGATTTGCTTCAAAAGAAAGTAATTAAATTGCCATACTGCAAACGTCCAGAAGAGATGCATCGCATCAATGAACCAAAGTATTGCAAATACCACCGTGTCATCGGTCACCCGACAGAGAAGTGCTTTGTGTTGAAAGACCTCATCATGAAGCTTGCACAACAAGGAAAAATCTGTTTAGACATTGAAGATGACGTGGCTCAATCAAATCATGCTGCTATCATCTTTGATCAACTTGAAGCAGAGTCGTCATCGCCTTTGCTGGGGGCATGCTACTTGCCCAAATTGCCTTAGAGCATAGAATAATTGCAACGCTCCTAGCCAGCAAGAGCCTAAACTGCACGTGGCGCAAAAAAGACGCTCCTAGCCAGCAAGAGCCTAAACTGCACGTGGCGCAAAAAAAGACGCTCCTAGCCAGCAAGAGCCTAAACTGCACGTGGCGCAAAAAAGACGCTCCTAGCCAGCAAGAGCCTAAACTGCACGTGGCGCAAAAAAGACGCTCCTAGCCAGCACGAGCTTAAACTGCACATGGCGCAAAAAAAGACGCTCCTCGCCAGCACGAGCTTAAACTGCACATGGCACCCAAAAAAAAAAACAAATGTCCGTTTTAGTTGAAAACCCGAAAGGGCGGCTCAAGCAAAAAAAAAAAAAAAAAAATCACTTCATCCATAAATCCTTGAACTACGTGATGACTTGATCTCTTTCTTTGGAAGGAGTACGTAGGCAGCTCGGAAAATTACTTCGAGTCCAGTCATACCAAAGCAAGAAGATGGGTCTGCTCAGAGATGTGTCAAGATCATGATTGAATTCAATGACTCAAGCATTTGGAGCTGTCCACCAACTCAAAGAAGAGATGCACGTGAATAACTCAAATATTAAATATCTACCGAGAGCATGACTCCGCACAGTCTTTGGAAGTTCGCGCCTTCTTTGGTTATCGACGAATACGCAAAGCCTAACTGCTTGAAGCGGATTCTCCCATGTCCAAAAGATGGAGGAATCCAAGCATTTAGGACGTTCACGTTCTTCCTTCGGTAGTTGATAAATATGCAAAGCCTAACTGCTTGAAGCGGATTCTCCCATGCCCAAAAGATGGAGGAATCCAAGCATTTAGGACGTTCACATTCTTCCTTCGGTTGCTGGCGAGGTGCCACATGAGTCCACTGGAGGATGTGAGCTGAAGGGTCATAAGGAGGGATATTGATTGCTTGAGGCCCAGTCAATGATTGATACACCTGCAGAGTAGTGCCATCACTTAGAGTGTCCTCCGGATTGTCGAGGATGGTGACTGTCCCTTTCTTGAAGCACTTGAAGAAAGCCATGGCCACGAAAGGACGGAAATCGCGATCGCAAGTGTCTGACGATGTACGCGAAGCCTAACCGCTTTTGGTGGACCCTACCACGCACAAAGTGGAGGAATCCAAGCGTTTAGGACGTCCGCGTTCTTCTCTCTGTGAGCCGCCAAATACGCGAAGCCTAACCGCTTTTGGTGGACCCTACCACGCACAAAGGTGGAGGAATCCAAGCGTTTAGGACGTCCGCGTTCTTCTCCTTGATGTCGATAAACACGCAAAGCCTAATTGCTTTTGGCGGACCCTGCCACGCACAAAAGTGGAGGAATCCAAGCGCTTAGGTCGTCTGCGTTCTTCAATTGTCGCCAAAACCCTGAATAAAAGAAGCAATATATGTTGAAATACATGTGAAGTTATAAAAAAAAAAAAAAAAAAAAAGGGCGACATCTAAGGAAAAATGACGTCATGACATGTGAAAAAAGGATGGTTGGAAGGAAATAATGAATCATGCAATTATGCTTTGATTTGGACCACACGTGCATGTCATATGAATTCATATTGTCAAAAGAGAACGATTAATAGAAGAGTGAATCATGCTCTGAATTACATGTGCATGTCAATATGGACAAATGGTCATATGCATATATATTAATATATTGTATATTTGTCAGAAGGTTCAAACAGTGGTTTCTTTCTATCCATTGAACAAAACATCAATTATGAAGCAATAAACAAGGAAGAAACTGAACAAGGTTATTTTACTCACCTCAGATGCCCTTCGCTGTGCACGCCAAGAACCTTCAAGCTCAGAGAGTGGGTCGCTGTCCATACCTCATTCTCCTATCAGTAGCACCAAAGCCCTGAAAAGAAAGAGAGAAGATATATATTTCAAGCAACTTTCAGAGTACATGTACGGCACGGAAAAAAAAGGGCAGCACAAAGCATGATTAAAAGAAAAAAAAAAAATTCATGTTTTGGAATCAGACAAAAATCTATCAATCATGCTTTAATGGCACGTGCATGTATATATATATATGTATTGTTATAGAAGAAGCCGGACAATTTGGGGATTATTGAATTAAAAAAGGGACAGAGAAACGTACCTCAATTCCTCTATGCTTTAATAACTCGTGGACTCCAAGACAATAAATTAGCCGGAGCAAGCAAATAAAGAAATCAGAGCTGGGGATTCTCTAATTGTCACGTCACCTCAATTCTGAACCAAAAAAAAAAAATATTTAAAGCAATTATCAAAGGTACACATATACTGTGCGGTATAAAATATATATATATATATATATATATATAGAAGACAATTATGTCATGGCATGTGATCATTAGAAGGAAACGTGGAATCATGATATTATGATTCTGGCAATATATATGCATGAATGGTGCCAAAAAAAAAAAAAAAAAAAAAAAAGGGCAGCAGCATCATGCGAAAAGAAGAATGTGGGGGTAACATAATAAATCAATTCTTGCTTCGTACTCAGACTGACCCAAAAAAAAAAAATTCATGCGTTGGGTAATTGAGTCTGCACGTGTTTGTATGTCCTTAGCATATTAAAAGATGGAAGATGGAGGCATGGATGATTAAATGAAGGTCAAAGCACGACATGTATATAAAGAACACTAATCAAAGAAGGATTACTTGCTCGCGTCGTCTCAAGGTTCCAGAGGAAAAAGCAAAACTGTAGCAACAGGTACCTGTCAGAGAAAAAATTTTAATAAGCAAAGGCTATATTGATTATCTCTGAAAGGATCAAAGGAATGAGTGAAGGCAAATTACCCTTGATTACTTGATGGTCTTCCGCAACACCAAAGACAAAACGCAAATGAAGCTAGCAGCCAAACTTGGGTTCAGAATACAAAGGAGGCAGTCTTTTTATATTAAAAGGCTAGGGTTTTTCACTTCATTAACTTCCTAGTTGAGACCAGAAGATATGGCAGGAATCTTAAATTTTCTGCTGTATATATGGCACCAATATATTGTTGCTGAAATTTTGTGAATAAATATTTTATTCAGGAAAAAATCAAGGGATTTATTCCGTAAATATTTAAACAAAAAAAAATACTCTTATATTATGGGCTTTGTCACCTGCTCATTTGAAGTCATTGCCATATTTACAAAATTAAATCCTGATTGCGAGAGAATCTCTACAAAAACATTTCGAGAGAATTTCTAAGAAATTAAATCGAGATTCCAAAGGAATCTCTACAACTTTGGAGTGCTACAAGCCAGCTCCATTAAAGCAAAGTATTGCGACAGGCTAAAATGGAAAAGCCGTCAAAGTCAAGGCGACAAAAAAAAAAAAAAAAAAAAAAAAAAAGTCAAAATTCAAACTTCAAGTCACACTTCCAACACGTGACAACCACATGTTTACAGCGCACCTTGAAGTGGAGGCATTTGTAGACACCAAAAATTTAATGAAAATAAATTCATTAAATAATTCGGTCAACACTCAAAATTATGACTGAACAAATTTAGTCGGCATGTGGGTCCCACAAAATGTCCACGTGGCTTGTGAGTCAGCAAAATCACACAGACTCAGAGAATGACACTTGGCGACACATGAAAGGCTCGACAGCAATAAATAAATTTGCTCCGGCTAAATCAACTGATATTAAAGCGGATCAATCAAATTAAATCAATTGATTCCGAGTCAAATCAAGTATTAAATCTCGTCTGCAGATTAGATATCAATTTATTTAAATTGATCAAGACGACAATCAGTCATCCAATTAATTGGCTAAATTTCTTAATAATCATAATTAAATCGGTTAACCAAAACGGATTGATTTAATTGTGATATTAACGAAATACAATTAAAATCAGCCATCAAATTAATTGGTTAATTCCTTAATAGTCGTGATTAAATCAGTTAATTAAGACTGATTGATTTGATTACGTAATTAAGGAAAATACAATTAATTACGTGTCATCAAGGCATTCCAAATTGGGAGAGACGCCGACACTATAAATACCCCTTCTCAAATCAAAAGGAAGACTTCGGCCGGAGAGAAAAATCACTCCCAAAGTTCTTAAGTCTTCAAGCGCGTGAAGAGCCTTCAAGCTGCCAAATAGCCGGTTCATCACCAACCTCAAGTCAAAGCACTCGTCACGTGTTAACCCTCGTGGCCGTCATACGACTCAAGATCAAGCGTCAATCGCCCTTGAGCCAAGTACACCATCGAGGACGACGACAGACAGAGGGACGCAAGCAGACGGAAGAAAACTCTCCAAAGCTCAGAAGTCTCCCAAGCTCGTGAAGAACCATCAAGCTGCCAAATAGCCGGTCTCTTCACCTCGCTGACTTCAGACAAGCAAGGGAAATCACCTACAAGCTCGGAAGTCGTCAAACACGCGGAGGATCAACAAGCACCAAACACACGTGCTGATTCATCCACCATCAAAAGCCATACTCGCCACGTGACACCGCTCGTGGTTCAAATCTGATCAAGTTCAAGCCTCTACAGCCCTTGATCATCCGTCGTCTTCAAGTTGTCTTCAACAAAGTAAATCCTCTACAAGTTCTTCATCAAGCTCGTGGAGAATCAACAAGCACCAAACGCACGTGCTGGTTCATCCCCTATCAAAGCCGAAGAACACTCATCACGTGACACAACTAGTGGCTTAAATCCGATCAAGATCAAGCTTCTACAGCCCTTGGTCAATCGTCTTCCTCAAATCGTCAACATAGCAAGAAGCTCACACTACAACCATTCGATTCAAGATCAAGTACTCGCCACCCTTGGATCAAATCAACGTCAGAGATCGAATCAGAGGAGAATTTTGTGAAAGAGCATCTACAGAGATTGTAACCCGCATTTAAATTAATAAAATTATTATTTTGTACACGTGTCCTTCTTTAATTCGTTGCAGGATTTTTCGTGTTTACAATTGTATGTAAACTTTCAAAACTAAAAGTGTCTCATGCAAGAGAAAAGTGCAAGTGCATACATAAACTAAAAAGCATAAAACTTACATTTTTTTTATTCAATACCAAAAGCCTAAGCGTTTAAAGTAGGAAAGGAAACAAAGGGCAGCAGATATGAAAGTTGTCCAATTCTGTCTATACTCTATGGTCTACATGGACTATGATTGAGCTTCCACTGACCATGAATCCATGATACCAGAAATGGAGTGCTGCTGCACTAGATTAGGTTGGCAATTCGGCTTCACTAACCGAAGGGACTTTCTCATATGAACCCAGCTCTCTCAACTTCTGAGGAAGAAAGCAACGACCTCCAAACTTCTGCTGCAAGAAAATGATCAGAGAAAACAGTAGACCTCCAATAGGAATAATTACATCCCACGAAGTAGAGTAGAAATCTCCAGCAGGACTGGCATAAATGTATGACTCATCAAGTTGTTGATGAACAGAGCTGTGAGTCCTGTAAAGGTCATAAGCATGTGGCAGCACTCGAACCAAAGTTGTTCCAGTATAGAATGAAACAGACAGAGCCTTTTCCTTTGATTTGCAGACCACGTTGAGTAGAATTTGAGGCAACAGATAACCGTCCAAGACCAAACCAGCATAAGATTTCAAGTCCACAGAAATGGGAAGCACTGCCCAAGCAACTAAATACCCAATTGGATACAGCGGTAAAACCTTCTTCTCCACATCCCAAAGCTCCTTTTGCTTCCCATTTGCTGATCTTGCCGACCATGTCTGCTGCAGAAGACGGAATTGCAACAAGAAAGCTATCATTGTTATAACCCTTACAATTACCTCATGAACTGCAAGCCATCCACCACTTCCCAGTGGCACATATTGGCGGTTGGTGTTGTCAGTGAACATGGCATCAAAGTTTAGCATAAGAGGTATCATGTAGCCAACGGTTAGAATCAGTAGCATCAGGATGGAAATCGAGGGAAGCACATCAGGATGTTTTTTCACATGAAACTGTTGTAATGCCACAAATACACATGCGAGTGTGGTAGATACAAGAACCAAGATGATCTCCATGTCCATCCTCCAGATGGATCGTTCTGCTGCAATCATGTAACCACCAACTGATGACAAATCCAATTGCTCGAAATGAAGAGGATCAGACTTTTCTCGTGTGCTTTCAATCCTCACCTTGATATAACTTGTATATTTACTGTGTTGATTGTCTGGAGGGAACTGGAAATTGACAAGGATCTCACAATCTACAAAATCTTCTGTGGTCTGGTGATCACTGTTTAAGTCAACATTTCGGCAGCCTACCATGCACAGGCTTCCTTCTGCATCATATATCCCTTCAGCAGAGATATGCATTTCCGTCATATTCATTTTGTTGCCCAACTTTCCAGCAGACCGCTCCAGAAATTGAATGCTTATTCTGTAGCTAATATTGGACGGGTTGCTGTTGTTGTAGCTGGAAATTATCGCTAGAGAGTAATTTTCATCTTCACTGATTGCAGCTGAACCACTATATTGCGTTGAAGAAGGAAGCTCCTCGTAGATCCTATCGCCGACAGAGACAGGTTCAGAACTTCCCCATGCGTCTAAATATGGTTTAGAACTTCTAGCTGACATATCGAATCTCATGTCATAAGAAATTGGACTTGGGTACACATTGGTTTTGTGACCATTAGCAGCAGGCTTCTTTCTTGGGCACAACTTGTTTACTTGGTCAAGTTTTGTATACTCATATTTGGTGCCTGGAACTACAACCCTTCCAGCCTCACGCTGACAAGTTTCGAATCTGATCTTTTCGAAGTAACCAGACTCCGTCTTGGATTTGTTGCTCCAAATATGCCCCACAACGGTACTAGTGTTTCCGATTGTCCATGTTGCAGGAAATCTCAAGCTCAATCTTCTTGAACAGTCACCCACATGAGAATTATTGAAAGAATCTGTTGCTGCCTCTAAGAAATGACAAGCAACAAATTCTAGTTGATTTTTCTTTGCATCCCATGAGCCTTCCGCAACCAGAGTTGTGTTGGGATTGAAAGGCCTTTGAAACCAGAGTCGAGGCAAAGGATCTAGCCCAGCAAGTGGAGTACAATTCCTTGCAGAAACACATTTCCTTGAATATCTGAGATCAAACTCATTCTTTAGTACTACTGTTGAGAGTTGTGAACAAAAGTTATCTAATTTCAAAGAACTCGAGGGATCATGATCATCAGTGTCACCAGAAGAGGTGTCATCAGTATAGTTATTTGAAACCAAAGTGTACTGGTAGTTCATCCGAGGAAGCATCAAAATAGAGGTTGGATCAAAATATCTTGGATCCTTGACAATATCAGAACTCGGGATCAAAGACTCTATGGTTCCAGTAATCAAACTTGTAATACTAGTGGAATTGAAGAGATTATAGAGCTTAAGGATAGCAGGGTAACTGAGTGAAGTACCTTTCTTCGAGTAACTACCATATCCAACCATACAAAGCTTCCCTGAAGATTCTGACCAGAACCCGTTGAATATAAAGTTGAGTGACCACCTTGCATCTGCATGAATTGATCGAGACCTGGAGCTACTACTACTTGTGGAGGGCCCCACGTAGTAATACGTTCTGTCCTTTGGAAATTGAAGATTTGCTCGGAGCTTGAACAAGCCTTGTACATCAGTTTCTTCAAAACTCCAGATACTGAATTCAACTGAGTTTTGGAGCTGATAATAATAACCATATGGAGCTACGACTAAGGCCACCATTGCCAGCGTCACCACCAGTGTAGTAGTAACCTGTATGGAGATACTCATGGCGATGATCTCTGCTGTCCGCTTTCAGGGTTGACTCGGGAACAACTGAAGCACAATTATCAGCATAAGCGATTTTCTTAGGTAGAGCAAAGGATGAGATTGAGTTCAAAGAAAGGGTGGTGAAAACACAGAAGAAGAATATGACCAGCTTTGGCTTTCTGAAGATAGTCATAATTTCTTGTGAAGGGGAGAAGATGTGCAAGATCAAAAGGCAATGCAATTTTGAAATGTTGTGATGCTCTTATGTACTAAACGAAGTCTCAAGTGCCTAGTCAACCATCACCCACTACCACTAGTACCTAGTCTACCCCTATCCAGAAAGAATTTGGTTTAGTTGATAACTGTATCACAAGTTTTTACCAAAACCGAAATTATCCATTTGTCGATTGTCGTTAAACAAATTAGAGGCTCTTATCCTTCCTACTGAACACATTGACTGATTGACCTTTCGAAGGTTTGGTTAGGGCGTAACCGCGACTGTCATTACTCATTACTAACCAAAATAAGTATGATTAGTGAAGCTAACACTCAAAAATGACAGGAAGAATTAAAAATTATGCATAGAAAGGGTGAACGCATATATTTGTAATATTTTCTTGTTATCTTGACCCTTCTGTTAGTTTGATTGCTAAGGTATCATATACTAAAGTTTATTAATTTACTTTTTGTCTGTTCTGAGATCACAAGTCTTCATTGACTTGGAAAAATCTCCATGTGCCAGTTTCTTCTCTCGACGTCGCTATTAGCTTTCCATTTGGACCAACTTAGGGGTTGGGGGTGGCAAAGACGTAATTTTAGTCAACCTCAATTATTAATATAGGTTTTAGGTCCGGTTTATTTACTTTGCTGAAACTTAATTGGCTCTCAAGTTTCCTATTTCTTGCCAGGATCAAATAGTTTACATTTCATATATGGTCAATCGGCTTTCGAAAATTGCATATTACCGATCAACTGTCCTCATTGATATTCTAATTTGTTCATTATCAGAACTTCTTGTCATCAGTTTTTCTATTTATTATTCTTAGCATACAGAAAAACAAAAGTTTTAATTAATTGCAAATTAATTTCTTGTTTTTCAGCACTAAACAGGGTGCATAGATTCAGAAGTAGAGTTCCAATAGCAATTCTGAACAAGAGGATAGGAACCAAGAAAGAAAACAAAATTACAAGACTTTGACTGAGTGTAGTCCACTTTGACAAGCAGAGCAAGAGAGGTTGATATTTTTCTTTGACCAATCCCAGTATCTTGTTCTGAGAAGTTTCCTTATTTTTGAGTCTCCGGTGCCTTTAATTATTTCAGGGCCCTCTATGTGTACTTACGAAATGTCACCAAAATATTATACCGAATTCGATGCCGTATGGAATAAGTTATAACCATACCCATGCCCTAATGGTATTGGTCTTATTGTCCCCTTCTTAGTACTGTTTCTCAGGAAGATCAGCCCTTAATCAAGTTTAAAGTTTTATATCTTTGCACATATATCCTAATGTCAAACTCCAGATCATAATATATCCACAAAACTCGCTGAGTAGTTCAGTACAACAAAGAAATACGAAATGAAAAATGCATGCTGAATTAAATTGAGAAATTGATATTAAACTTTATTATTATATAACTATCGATTTTTGGGATGATATTGTACTTATGTCTAAACGAACATCAATTTAATTTATCTTTCTAATTGGTCATATTTTGTTTCATGACCAATTACACATTGAATTAAATTTGTGTAGAAATTATTGGGCATCAAAATTAAAGTCACTTTGAGTGGACAGTTGGACATCACGGGCCTTACATAGAAGTAGGACCACTGGCGTTTGGAATTCCTGGCAGAAATATGAGTACACTAAAATGGACAATGTTAAGAAGTTGTGCCCGAGAAAGAAGTTTGCTAGAGGCAAGACCAACATATATCCACATCCATTTTCTTATGATATGATACTCAACATGTCAGAAACTCTAAAAGGGAATTGGAATGCAGAGAGATTGTAGAGAGAATTGAGAGAATAGTTGTGTGTATTCATTGATAATAGGAGTCATATATATAGGGATTACAAAGTACATAATCTTGGAGTACAAGGATTACTATTCTAACTCGGAGTAGGAAATCTTTCCTATTACAACTGCAGAACTAATCCTAGTTTGACAAGGCACACTAAAGTCAACATTCTTCAACACTCCCCCTTGTCCCGCTCAAACTTGGTGATGACGCTTTGATCGTTGCCTCGTTAAAAACCTTGCTTGAGTAATAAAAACCTTGTGGGACAAAAACAACCTCGAGGAGGAGAAAAAAAGTACAACACGTCCTTCACTCTTCGAGATCAAACATGTAGACATCATACCTCCCCCCTGATGTCAACATCTCCCCCTGATTACTACAATCATGGGAGTTCGGATAACTTTCTCAATCCGATGCTCTTCACATGTTTCTCGAATGTGGATTTAGGTAACGACTTAGTAAATAAGTCCGCTACATTATCCTTTAATCGGATTTGATTCACTTCAATCTTTAGGAGTGATTGTTGTTGCTGATTATAAAAGAACTTAGGCGATATATGTTTGGTGTTGTCGCCCTTGATGAAACCTAACTTCATTTGTTCAATACAAGTTGCATTATCCTCATAATGCATGTAGGTTCATCTGTGGTAGACTTCTAACCACAAGTTCCTCAAATATGTCTAATTACAAACCTTAGCCATATGCATTCACGCACAGCTTCATGTAGAGCAATAATTTCTGCATGATTCGAGGAAGTAGCAACAAGGATCTGTTTTGTAGACCTCCAAGCTATCGTGGTGCTTCGCATGGTAAAGACATAACCAATTTGGGAGCGACATTATGAGTGTCAGAGAGGTACCCTGCCTCAGCAAAACCCATCAAAACATCACAGTCATTTTGATGGAGGGGAGGAGGAGGACGTCGGCCACCATGGATGGCAGCGGTGCCGGTGGCCATACTTTGGACTGCGCCATTTTGGCTAATGAGGTCTGATCTCATTCTTCTGTTAATCATCTTCTCTCTGTAGGGATAAAACAAGCTCATATCAATCGTACCTTTTAAGTATCGAAAGATTGTCTTTACACCAATCCATTGGCGGCGTGTTGGCGCAGAGCTATGTCTAGATAATAAGTTTACTGCGAATGAGATGTCCAGTCTTGTGTATTGAGCTAAGTACAATAATGCGCCTATTGCACTTAGATAGGGTACTTCGGCCTCAAATAATTCTTCGTCCTCATCCTTTGGACGGAATGGATCTTTTCCAGGCTTAAGACTACGGCCAATTATGGGAGTACTCACAGGCTTTGCTTTATCTTCATTAAAGCGCCTTAGTAATTTCTGAGTATATGCTGACTGATGGATCAAAATCCCATCACTACGGTGCTCGAGTTCTAGTCTGAGGAAAAACCGTGTTTTCCCAAGATCTTTCATCTCAAATTCGGATTTCAAGTACTTAGCAGTTTCCTTTAACTCATCTAGAGTTCCAATTAGGTTCATGTCATCAACATAAACTGCTACAATTGCAAATCCGAAACTTGTCATTTAATGAACACGCATGGGCATATTTCATTGTTAATATATCCCTTCCTAATCAAGTAGTCACTTAGACGGTTATACCACATCCGTCCTGTAATCCAAATAGTGAGCATTTTAACCTTATAGAATTCACGCTCCATGGTTTAGAGCCACTTGATTTGGGTAATGGAAGTCCATCTGGGAGCTTCATATATATCTCTGAATCTAGGTCCCCATAGAGATATGTTGTAACCATATCCATAAGTTGCATGTCAAGTTTTTCTGAAACTACCAAACTGACAAGGTAGCGGAACGTTATTACGTCCATTACGGGAGAATATGTTTCCTCGTAGTCGATTCCAAGGCGTTGTGAGAAACCTTGCTCCACAAGACAAGGCGGACTTTATCTAACAACCTCATTTTTCTCATTACGCTTTCAAACAAAGACCCATTTATGGCCAACAGGCATTACACTTGAAGGTGTCAGCGTTACCGGCCTAAATACCTGTCTCTTTGCTAGTGAATCCAATTCAGCCTGTATCGCATCTTTCCACTTAGGCCAATCCGCTCTTCGTTGACATTCTTCAATAGAGTGAGGTTCGATATCATCATACTCTATAATTCCCTTTGCAACAGAATATGCAAAGGCATCATCAATAGTAATAGAATCTCTATTCAACGTCTCATGTACACTAGTGTAATTCATGGAGATCTCTCTATTCTCTGGAATTGGTTCTGACATTGAAGCGTCCCCCAATGATGTGTCTTGGACATAATCATAATCCGGAATATTCTCATGAGACGGATTATTTATATCGATGATTAATAGATTATTTTGTGCCAAACTCGCTTTCTTTCTTGGGCGAGAATCCATCGAACCTTTGGGCCTTCCGCGCTTCCTGGCGGAGAGCCCGGCCTGAGCCACAACATCCCCACAAGGGGAGACCTTGACGCCATGCCTAGTGTTTCTTAAGGTGACGTCATGTCCTCTAATTTTAGGGACATCAATCCTTGCAGGCACGTTTGCACCAAGTATGTGTGATCTCGTCACTTTAGCGATATCAGAAAACGCATTAGCCATCGAATTTGCTACGTTCTGAAGATTGAGAATTCTCCGCACTTCAATTTCGGACTGTACGGTTCGGGGATCAAAATGAGTCAAAGTGGGGACAGACCACGACAATTCCTATTGTTCCTGTTGAACATTTATGTTCTTATCTCCCCCTAACGACGGGAAGACTGTCTCATCAAAGTGACAATCCTCAAATCTAGTGGTAAAGAGATCACCTATCAAGGGTTCTAAGTAGTGGATAATAGTTGGAGAATCATATCCAACATAAATACCTAAACATCGTTGAGGACCTATTTGGGTGTGTTGTGGCAGCGCAACTGGCATATAAACTGCACACCAAAATATGCATAAGTGTGAGACATCAGGCTCATACCCAGTAACCATCTGAGACACAAAAAAGGGTTGAGTGGCAGTGGGTCTCAGACGAATAAGCATAGCTGCATAGCCCCAAGCAGAAATAGAGAGATTGGTGCGCATTACCAATGCTCTAGCAACCATTTGTAGTCGTTTAATGGCAGCTTTTGCGAGACCATTTTGAGTGTGAACATGAGGAATTATATGTTCAACTTCAATCCAAATGGACATGCAATAATCATCAAAAGTTTTTTATGTAAACTCCCCAACATTGTCAAGGCGTATTGACTTAATAGGATGATCAGGGTGGTAAGCCCTTAACTTAATCATTTGTGCTAGGAGTTTAGCAAATGCAGCGTTCCTTGTGGACGAAAGCATGACATGTGACCAACGTGTCAATGCATCAACCAACACCATAAAATATCGAAATGGTCCGCAAGGTGGTTGAATAGGTCCACAAATATCACCTTGGATTCTTTGTAAGAATAGAATAATTTCTTTAGTGTTCTTTTGCATAGGATGGTCTCAATCTTAATTTTGCTAAAGAGCAGGTTTTGCAGAACAAAATATGGGCTTTAGAAGCAACCAATGAGGATTTTGGTTGAGCCATGAAGTCACAATGGACTTGAGAAGTAGAGAGGAGAGCCAAATCTCCATACATGGCATCAAAGCCATGATTTTTCCTCAAGGGGATCACGGCGCCGGTGTTAGCCTGCCGCCGGCAGTGCAATGCTCTCTTTGAATCGACTTTTGATTCATACTTCTCTTCATTCTAAAGAAAGGATGTATGTGTGAAGTCTTTAATATACGGATTATTATATCACGACCTGGGTGTCCCAAACGATCATGCCAAAGCCTATATGTGTTAGAATCACATAAGTCATCTCTCATGACATGGTTGGATTCAATGATTCGAATAGAGGTTGCATACAACCCACTAGAATGACACATAAATTTCTCTAATACTCTTATATGTCCGTAGTCAGTAGAGGTGATGCAAAGGAACTCTTGTCCATTCTCACAATGTGTTTCCACATGAAAACCATTGGCTTTTATATCTTTAAAGCTCAAAAGGGTTCTTCTGGCCCTACGAGCATAGAGAGCTTCACTGACATTAATGATTGTGCCATTTGGAAACAAGAATTGAGCCAGTCCTCGACCATGAATTAATTTAGATGACCCTGCATCGTAGTCACTGAAGATCGAGTAGGCATCATCTTAAGAAATAACTGCCTATTTCGAAGTATGGTGTGCGTAGTAGCACTATCCACGAGGCACTCTAGCTTTCTGGGAAACATACTTGAATGAATAAAGTTCGAATCAAAATCGACACTTTATTTCAATGAAAGCCAATGATTACGTCAAAGTTTCTAAATCAAAATTTAATCCAAAAATGATAATCAAGCTTAGACAAGTAGAAGTTACTCAATCCTTTCGGTAACTCCAATTTGATTGTGACCAGGTAAGGTAAGGCGAGATTTTGGTGGAGTTATGCTCACTTGTAAAACTGTTCTCTCAGTTCAAACCTTTCCTAGACATCACAATTAATTGGATGAGCCTAGTGAGAAAGAGTTATAACCACTGTCATTGTTGATAATTTGATAATTTCTAAAATTTGGATTTGGATTGAAAACAATGACGTTTGTATGGTCAAATTTTGATGCTCACGAACGCTCGTAGTCTGTAGCCTACGAAAGCTCCTAGTCCGTAATATTTCAATGCTCACGAACGCTCTTAGTTCGTGGTTTATGAACGCTCTTAGTTCTTAATTTAGCGTGAACTCCCCGCTAACGCTCTTAGTGCTGATAACATGTTAAAGGAAATTGGAATGCATAAAAATTATAGAGAGGATTGGGAGAATAGTTGTGTGTATTCATTGATAATAAGAGCCCTAGATATAGGGATTACAAAGTACATAATCTTGGAGTACAAATTCTAATTTGGAGTAGGAAATCTCTCCTATTACAACTACAGAACTAATCCTAGTTTAACAAGGCACACTAAAGTCAACAATTCTTCAACATAAAGGAGAAGTTGAATGGGGCAGTTCTGGCCCTCTCTCAGTTGGCAATAGGTTTTACCATTAGCAGTGGTATTCAATGGAAGATCTAAATGCAATTCAAATCACTGCATACTCTTTCACTCCTGTAGCTCTTCCTGTGATGAGCTTGGCTACAAGGACAACAATGTCCACACTATCAATTACACAATAACCTGTAGAAAAACACAAACGGATGGTTGGAATTTTCTTTGCATTGAATTGTGATTGAACCTTTACATGAATGAGTAAATATATAGACAAAGAAAAGAGAAAGAATACTAAGAGGATTCACACCACTTGAATCCTACCTAAACTGATTGCAATAGAAGAAAGTCAATAAGAAAGGACATCATGCTTTAGACTTGCTTCACCCTGCTTTAAACTTGATTGAATGAGAAAGGACTATTTGTACCATCATATCATGCTACAGCACCACCACCATGCTTGTTTTGCAATAATAGAGGATTCACCACATGCACAAACGTAAATTGCAAGTTAACTATATCTTGACCGTATCACCAAATCTTCAATATAAACCATCAAAGTTCTAGGTGATGCTAAGTTCGGAGATGAGTTTCTAGTTGGAATACAACTTCAATGTCAAATATTGTTTTTCACTCTGAAAACCAGTACGGCCAAGCACTCCATTTCTAGTCCAATTTAATTTTTGTGGTTCTATCATAGACTGCAGAGCAAATTTGGGAGTTTTCTAGATATCTACGTCTGCTGTTACTTTCTTTCATAGTTCGAGGCATCCAGGCTGTTGAAACAGAAAACTGAAGCTTCATTTTTTTTTTCTTTTTTTGGCAGAAAGATGAGTGAAAGAGAGGAGTAATCTCCCTAACACTCTATTGAATTAAAAAAAAAAAAAGTAAATAACAAGAAAGGGGGACCAAACCAAAACCTCTAGAAGCAAACTAACAATGAAACAAATCTAGCAAAATCGAAACTGAGGAAGACCCTTACAGTCACTATTACAATAGGACAAAATAAAAGGAGGGGGCACATCCCACCAAATCAGTTGAGTTAATGACGTACCGTAATTAGCCAAACATCTGCAACTTTATTGCCTTCACGAAAAATATGAGAAGATCGAAATGTCATATTTGAGATGCAACTTAAACAATTGAGCCAACAAACACTAAGTTGCCAGGGTACCAGCAACTTAAACTGAAGCTTCAACTTATACTTTTGTCTATTTTAACGTCTAACATGCATCAAATCAAACAAGGGCGAGCTTGGTAGAGATTTCAGAGTTTTTTCTTTTTGGATGAATTCCTATTTCAAAGTTTAGATGACTTTTTAAGCTTAAGGTATGAAATTCCAACATGACATTTCAGATCAAGTATTACAGCTACACGCCCTACCATCTCTATGACTCTAACCGAAGTCTATTGCTAGGCACAGCATATTTTAGTTTCCGAAACTGATTTTTCACAAACAATGTTGAAGTATGACTGATTCTACATATTGGTGTATGAATTGTGAAAACTATCATATTGGTGTATCAATTTTGCATTTCAACATCATTTTGGTACTTCAAGTTAACACTGTTAAGTTTTGCCTTTAAGTTGAAATTTTTGCAAAAATTTAAAATACCATGCAATCAGCTGTAAAAACATTCCTAAATAAGAATTAGCCTTCAACATGCCTCAATTTCTTATTTTGACCTAACGATCTCTTGTCTAAGTGGTTACTAACAGGGGCGCAATCACTGCTGCCTTAGTATGGTACTGTTTTTAAGTTACAAGCAGGGTACTAAAATGTTTGCAAGAGCTTTAACATACATAAACAAAACTAATATCAAGGTAAAATAAATGTTTTTGTGACGATGTACTGGGCACAAACTAAAATTTATTTATTCAAACATATATACATACGAAGAACCCAGAGCCTCACTCTTGGATAAATATATACATTTATTTAGCTATTTAGCTACTCATAATTTGAGATTACAAGTACTTACTTGGAGTAAAAGCACACCACTCCACGCCAAATTTTACAGGAAGGAAAGGGTCGGCACACTGCTAGCACACTACTATTTTGGCTTTTTTACTTCTTGAGAGAAAATTATTCTGCTCAATTTTTCTGATGCCTTACACGCTACTAGCATACTACTATTTTGGCTTTCTTACTTCTTGAGATAAAATTAGTCTGCTCAATTTTTCTAATGCCTTACAAACTGACTCTAAGGCTTTTTATATAGGGAGCGGAACTCAAACTGGAATTCAAAAACACATAATCTACATGGAAGCTCAATAGTAATTCTGCTTTGAGTGCTCCAAATGATTGAGGTCGAATGACAAAAGCACATTCCTTCTTGATAAGGTGTTATCACCTCTTTCTTTTTGAAAAGCAAAAGTTGTTCTTGGAGCAGGTCACATGTTTTCGTCAACTTTTGAATTGTGGCCTAGTATGAAAGAATTGTCATTTTCCATCATTGTTGTAGTTCCATTATCTTCTACATTTGTATCTTCATACATTTTGTAGTGATTGTCACTTTCAATATTCTCGATCCACTTAAAACAAGCTAAAGTGGAATCGGTTTCCTTTTTCTTGATAGATAGAAAAAGATTATTGCTAACAGCCTCAGGATGACCACCGTTATTATTAGTTTCTCTCATGCTGCCAGGAATTTATTTTCAGCATCTTCTTCGATGATCTTTTTGGTATATTCTAAGGACATAGTTTTCATCCAAGCAACGCTAGAATTTAGTTGACCATAATATCCTTCGCATGCAGGCTGCAAATAACGTCCTTAAATAATCCTCACATAATGATATGGAGATATATAATCAACTTCTCCGTTTTTCTTTAATTTGAATCCACTCTAGCAGAGTAGATCTGCATTTCAGTCCGGTTAGAATCAAAATTTTGTACTATTATTTCGACTTCAATCAACTTTAATAATGACTTACTTCCACTTCGTAGTCAAGTATCGATTCATCTTTATTACCATTAAAATTTTGATACTCTATCCATAACAGCGTTAAATACTAATGACATGGCAAGATATTTATAAAGTCAAAATATTATAGGCTATTTAAAGTCTGACGGTAATATTGCAAATATCTACTATGAACAGTAATCATGTTTGGACTTTGGAGTAATGTGTTAATGACCTTATCAACAATTTTTATTTTCTACTAAATTTTAAACTAGATTGTAGGGTTTCCAAAGAGTTTCGGTGGAAAACATCCAGCAATATCTTGCTCCCCAAGAAAACACACTTGCTCTCCAAGTTTCTCTTGGCTGGCGTACTCACTTTCCCAAATCATATACCTATTGAATTCAACTGTCTATAAATAAGCCACACATGTTCAATCTTGAATGGTGTATCATTCTCTCTATCGGTTGGCCAAAACAAAATAGTTGGCCTAAAGAAAGCTTAAGCTGTACGTCGGAGTGACGCCGTCCGGTGTCAGCCACAGCTCTCGGACAGCGCTTTCTCTTATTCCTTGGGGTTCTGGCGGGCATATCTCTCTTTCTTTTAACCCTATATATTCTATATATTCCACAATCAACACAAAACCACCAACAAAATATTTGTATATCGACTTTGATCAGTTGATGATGCTTCGCAAAAGAGCAACTACTCAAACATATTCAAGACCGCACCTTTCAAAGAAATCAAGGAAAGAAGAAGAAGACATGATCACCGAATTACCAGAAGACGTTCGCCGCCACATTCTCTCGTTCTTGTCAACTAAACACGCCGTGTCCACTACCATCCTTTCAAGAAGTTGGAAAAACCTATGGACCTTGGCTTCAACCAAAAACCTAGAGCTTGACGACAGCCTACTTCTCCATCCCGAAAGTAATTCCGAAACCATTCACCACCTTCCTTCTTTATTCTCTGATTTCGTGAACCATGTTCTCGGCCTCATCAGTGTGCCATGTATTCAAACACTCAAACTCTGTTGCTCCTACCCTTATGACCCAGATCACATAAATTGTTGGTTACATACGGCATGCAAATACAATGTCAGTGAGATTAATATCAGAGTATACAGTCAAAACCCTATCAAATTGCCTTCGAATTTGTATGGTAGTACTTGGCTGGTGGTACTGAAATTAAACGCGAATGTAAGTCTCGACTTTCGGGACTCCATCTCTTTTCCAAGACTCAAGGTGCTTTGGATAAAGGTTTATGACGCAAACGATGTTAACTTGACGCAGAAGCTTTTCAGAGATCACATCTGCCCTATTCTTGAAGAGTTGTTCATAGAGGGTGAAATATTGGATGAGAATAGCAGAGTGGTTTTGTTGGTGATATTGAGTTCACTTAAGAGGTTGAAAATTGAATACCGTTTGGCACATAGTTTTCAGGGTGGTATTGAGTACAATTTTGTGTTGCATTGCCCTAACCTTGAGTGCCTTGATCTCCGTGATGACTTCTTGGCCAAGTATAGTGCTAGGGATTTGAAAGTTCTTGACTATGCAAAGATTAGTATTGGATACCCCTGTGCAGATTATGCCGCATTTGATCTTTATGGCGATGTAAATCCCTCTAACCGTGCGTTTGAGGTCCTCGAAGAACTCTCGAATGTCAAGTCTCTATCATTATCTGGTGGTACTACAAAGGTATGCAGTTCTCCAGTCTCTCAGCTAGGTTTTTATAGTACTACTTAGTATGGTATTTAGTCATGGTTAAACTAATTTGGAACTCATGGCAGGCTCTCAGTTGTTCATATGAGACTGCACAACATACCGGTTTAGATGATGACGATGAAGATGCATTACTCATCCGCTTGAGAAATTTTGAGCTGTATTTTAGATTTTTGACCTTTTTGGAGCTGGGTTTCCGTACCTGTGAGAGCTGGAGTTTATTGCCCTTATTACTGCATAGCTCGCCTAATGTGGAGTACCTTATCTTAAAGAAGGTGAGTTGACCCTGAATGAACCAACTTTTCCTGTTTCAATTGTATGTATGAACCTGTTTTCATGCATGGTGTTTCTGAATGATCCAATTATTGACCCTCTTTTCTTTTCTTTATTGCGACAGGAATTGGATTTAACTAATTGTCGTTACAAAACAGTATTCTTCTGGAGACCGGAAGGACCTGTTCCGGAATGCATGTCTCTTCATCTCAGAGAAATCGAGATCAGGGGATTTCAGGGGATATCGCAGGAGTTGGCAATTGTAGAGTTTTTTTTGGGGCATGCAGAAGTGTTGCAAAAGATGACCATTCATGTCCAAGAAGCATCACCAAACATAATGTTTTCCGAGCATGTGTTACAAATCCCCACGGTTGCAGAAGCATGTGAAGTGGAGATAATACCAACAAAAAGTTGCATACAATGAAATTTTTTCATAGACCAAATCACGTTTACTGACTGAAAAAAATTTATGAAATCAAGAGTTGTTGAGAGTTTTTGTCCACTGATGTTTTTCTACCTACTTTTCTTTTCTTCATATTTCTAAAATTTCAGCTGCCATTTATTTGTGAGAACCTCCAGTAACAGCAAGTGAATTTTCAAAATGTCGGTTTGTTTGAAACGACTGACATGTTCCCTCTGATTAAGAATTAGCACATAATAATGAACATTAATGACACAGCCTCAATAATGTTGGTGTATCTTGTAAGCACAACAGAGTGACTTGACCTTCATAACAAATGGGTAAGAAAGCAGTAAATAATACAATAGAATACATAATTTCCTATGTATCTGCAAAAATGGTTGAGCTAAAAAGTAAGATAATTAGACACATACAGAGGGGTTTCTATGAACTCTTTCGCTAGTAGAAACATGATGGGATTAAACTCCTTAAATTACTCCTTAAAGCCATTGTCATATAGCAGTATCACTCTGCATCAGGGTCCAACCTTCTCTGGATTGCAGCAGCAGCCTGAAATGAAAAAAGGTGACAAAACATAAAAATCAACAACACGATTAAGTATTACACCAAGTCAGCAAAAGTTAGTAATCCCTACCTCAAAGTTTCCGATCTTGTACTGGTAAGCCATCTCTTCCCGGAGTTGAGCTTGCTCTTTCATTGCTTGTGCCTGGCAATTCAAATGGAAATGAAGAGGGAGGAAGTTTATTTACTATGAAATGTACAATAAACAAAGTAAAGCTATGACAACAATAATGAAGCAAAAACTGACCAGTCCACTCTGCATAGAGCGCTTCAGAGCTTCTACTTCTTCTTCCTTTTGTTTTTCACGGACTCGCATCATTTCTTGCCTGAAAGACATTAAGATATTATTGGCTAAATCTCTTCCAGGCTAAACGACTATTTACTAATAAATTGCCAAACCCAACAGTGTAATCATTGCAATATATTTGGATTAAAAAATCCAAACCCACATTGTCCTATTCATATCCCGCAATGAAAAGAAGTTGCCTAGACCTTTTGTTTTCTCAGAGCATGAAACTGCCAAAACAAAATGCAAAGAATATTCCAACACAAGTGCATTGACCAATAAGTAAACTGTGTCATGCAATTGGCCAAATAACAAACTATAATGGTTTTTTTTATGTCTTCTTTCAAGGGTGGCTTTTGAAGAACTTTTTTATGCAAGAATATTTCTAAAGAATTATCTCTGTGAGTTCAATTGTTCTGATATAAGATACATAATGAAGTTACTAGACTAGGTCTAAATGCCGGAACACGAGTAATTGAAACATTAGCTATATTAAAGAAAATAAATTACTCTATTTATGAATTGAAACAAAATATTGCCATAACTAGTCCTTCAAATGAAAGATGCCCTATAATATTCAAATTCACCAAAATTCAAGTTGAAGAGGTAGCTTGACCAAAAATAATTAACATAAAAGAGTTAGCAATGAAGCATACCGTCGCACTTCCTCATCATTGAATACAGTACGCTCTGTTTCCACAACCTTTTTAATACCTTTTTTCATTTCCTTTTCCATTTTATGCCTGTAATAAGCATCAAGGCTATAATACCTGCAATCACAAAAGTTAAGCAATTACTTGTCATTCCATGGTGCTACGTGGTATTGTTTCAAAGTTTTGTTAGTGTGCTGCACTTCCACAAGTTTCTAGTGCGGAGAGTGCAATTTCAAAGGAAGAACGTACAAACACTAAGATAATTTTCGATGAAAACACCAAGAGTCTAAGATATAAACCAACTGAGAGCATGTTCAACCCTAAAATAAAATAAGTTCTTAATTTTGCACATTACCTTCCTTTATTTCCTTCCCCAAATAACAAGCTTGAATGTGTGTGTGTGTGTGTGTGTGTGTGATTAAAACAAGTAAAAGAACTTGTTTACTGTCCCTATACTGTTTGATTAACTTTGCTTCAGTCATATATGTCATTAGTCATTACGTACCCTTATCCTTGATGAGAAAGATCGACCGAAAACGCTTCATTCAATTAGTATACACTGCAAAGATGATTTCTAACTTGAAATATCCCTATACTGTCCCTATAAGGAGAGTGAAATCCACACTCCCCATTTCACAATCCGTACTCCTTGTTTCCTTTTTTAGTTTGTTTTGTCCTTTTGTAATGTGGATTGTAAACATGTGTTGTTAGGATACTAAAAAAGGAAACATGGAGTGTGGATTGTAAAATGGAGTGTGGAGTTCACTCCCCATATATATACTATGATACATATATACGTAATATCTATATATCCCAGATATTTGACTTGTTATTTGCAAAATTAACCACATATTCAAACATGATTCTGCATGATTATTATAGATCCTATTTCACAGTCAACAACAACCATGCTAGTGTATAATTCTGTATAACAAGTAAATGCCCGGTCACACATAGTTAAGAAAACAACCCTCAAACAGATTTAGACATCCAATTTGAAGTTCTTTTTGTTTTCTTTTTTATATTATTGTGAATAGAAATCCTTACACTCAAAATAGACCGATGACAAATCCACATTCATATGAAGGATATTCAACTTAAATTAGATAGCTCATACATTTCATGCTCCTCTAAACGCTTGGAGAAAAGTAAGAAAACTAAAACCCCAAGTTCAGAATAAGCTGTTTGTATAAAATTAGGCTATTTATATAAATTTAATCAGACTAATATAGGTGTCTACTCTCTACTGAAAGGTTTAAGCAACATAATTTACAAGAAACAAAATTTTAACCTAACTCCCTACTAAAAGGAGAGCACAACTCTGACATCATTAGGGCAAGAAAAAAAACTGTACGACTTTTTCATATCTAGACAATCTAAAGCTTAGTGTATAAACTAATAAAATAGAACCTTACTTTTTGGAAGGAAATGTAGCTGTGTTGTGATCTTCCATGAACCTATAAAAAGGGAAATAAAAAAGGGAATTCTCAGCTTGCATTGTAAAACTCAAAATGCAAGAAAGGTAACAAATTTCAGTCACCTTATTACATAGACAGTTCACGCGCAAACACTTACTAAATGAGAGGCCAAAATGATAAGAAGAAATACATGCATTCCACACGCAAACACTTACTGTTTGAACATCTGCTTCTCTTCCCAATTTGCCAGATGCTCCAGGTTCACCTAAACAACCATGAAACAACTATCCTTAGAGTTCTATTACCAACAAGTAACTGATAAATGCATTACAATAATCATAATCATTACTGTCAAAGAACAATGTCATTACGGTTTCATGGGTTGGTAAAAACAAAGTAGTTGGCACTGAATTACCTGTTTTACTTCTGCCAACCATGCAGTAAACTCCGGTCGTTTGTTCCTATATGATAGTAAACATCAAAAGGGCAAAGGTTAATCAACTAATCCCTCATCAAAAATTCATTCTTTACTCATATACACTCTGCAACACGCTAAAACTACCCAAAACAATTTACAGAAAGTAAATTAGCTTCAATTAAACTAGAAATCAGATAGCAGTAAAAACAGAATCTGTAAACCCTAAAACAAATCACAATATTAACTTACCACATATCAGTCTCTCTGATAATCCCATACTTCCCCCAAGAATCTGTGACTGCTCCTTTCTTACCTTTCTCCTTCTTCTCCTTCCTCCTCTTCTTCCTCCTCTCCTTCTTCTTCTTCTCCTCTTCTCTCTCTCTCCTCCTCCTCTTCTTCTCCTTCTCTCTCTTCCTCCTTTCCTCTTTCTCTCTCCTCCTCTTCCTCTCCTTCCTCTTCCGCCGCCGCTCACTCTCGCTATCGCTACCGCCCTCGCTCACCGACTCCGAACCCGAATCCGACCCGCTCTCCTCGGACTCTTCCGACTCCGAATCCGAATCGTCGTCGCTGCTACTGTACCGCCGCCGCGACTTCCTCTTCCTCCTCCTCCGCGCGTGCTTCTCCTCATCGCTCGATTCGGAGACTTCCCGCGCTTTTCTTCTCGATTTACTGCGCCTGGTTTCCTCTCCGGAGTCGCTGGAATCGGAAAGCTCTGTGGATTTGCCGGATTTTCTTTCGCTTCCGTCGTCTTTGTCTGAGGTTTTGCTTGCTTTCTCCAGAACGGCGCCGTTTCGATCTTTTCCCATTTTGCTAATTCAGGGAGAGACGGGGAGGTGGGAGGAGCTCGTTCCTGTGTTTCTCAAGAGTGAGCTTTGCACAAGTATTGATATGGACCGCAGTGAATGAATCATAGGCTATGCAACGTAACATAACCCAATTCTTGGCCCAAATAACTCATACCCCTTTCATATTTTTTATTTTGTTGGTGACAAAATTTTTGTTAAGAGTGGTTTTAGGTAAATAAATTTGGAGGTTCAACTAGTATTACATTTATGTTAAACAATTTCATTATATTATCTACTTGCCTAGTCAGCTGTGAATTTAGGGATGAGCAAACGGGGCGCAGGGTCGTGTACCGGCAGGGCCTATCCCCGTATTTGTCACGCAGGTGTCAGGGTGAACTTCGTTACACCCCGTACTTAATTTAACCTACTATCAGCTTACACTATGCCAATAATGTCTTCAGACAACACACTTCAGATGACAGAATTCTTGTTTTCTGTCGACTGAATTTTTTAAACTTCTTTAGACAACATATAAATTAATTCTGTTGTCTGAATAGCATGAGAATTCATACTATTTTAGTTTTTCTTGCTTTGAAAAATTCAGACGACAGATAACTGTCGTATGAATAAACCTAGAAATTCTCACTTTCAATTGAAAAAATAAGATGACAGATTTATGTTGTCTCTTGTGTGTCCAAAAATAATTTTTGTTACCATGTAAACTTATCATCAATTTGCCTTAACATGTCCGTGTTTTTCCCACACTTGATCAAAAAATCAAAAACACCTTCTCGCGCCTAGCTCTCTCTCAACCCAGAAGCAACCCTAGGCAACCCAGAGGAACAACCCAGCAACATCCCATCCATTACCAGCAACCCAACCTAGATTCCCTTGATTCCTCTCCATCAGAAAAGACAGAAGATTCCTTTGCACTCCCCGAACTAGGTTTTCCCAGAACTGGAGTTCTTCGATTTCAAGAGCTGGAGTCCGAAGTATTCAGTATTGTTAATTGCATGGTAAGCACGTTCTTCCTCTTAGGGTTTCGACTTCAATTCGTTTTGGATTTTAGGGTTTTGTTGGGATATTGATTTGGGGGTTTTGCTAATCTTCTTTGAAATTAGATTGGGACATTAGGGATTTTGTTGATTTACAGGTTGGAAGTAGGGATGAGCAAACGGGGGTGGGGGGCGGGGTACCCGCGGGTTTTCCCCGCATTTGTCAAGCGGGGGCGGGGTTCCCCATCACAGGTGCGGGGGCGGGGGTGGGGGGACTTATTTCCCCCGCGGGGGTGCGGTTCCCCATTACCCATGCGGGTTCCCCACTTTACCCTTTTTTTTTTTTTTTTTTTAACTAAGAACTATTATTTTTCAATCTCAAAAAACAGAAAACCTAGACCTCCGTCTCATTCTTTCCAGAGCCGCCTCACCTCCGCCTCATTCTTTCCCACCTTCAACGAGAAGAGCCACCTCACCTCCGCCTCATTCTTTCCCACCTTCAACGAGAAGAGCCGCCTCACCTCCAGACCATCTCATTCTTCTGGGTTTTCCCTTCTTTCTGGGCTTAAGGGTTCTTCTTCACTTGAAATCATGGATGTTTTGGATTCTGAGAAATCGAGGAGTAAAGAAGTTAATCTGGGCTTAAGGGTTTAGAGCTCTGTTCGTGTTTTGACTGAAGAGGGATCTAAGTGAGTGGTCAAAGGTAGCTATTTCGATTCTGAGGTATGCTCTCTGTTTTGGGTTTCTGATTACTGGAAGTTTTTGTTTTTTGTCTGATATTTTGTGTTTCTCAGATCAGTGTATCAATCGAATGGAGCTGTGAGTTCGTGGTTGGGGAGGAAAAAGAATCGGGGACTGATAGTTTCGGCTTCTGAGGAGCATAGCTCAAGCCCCAATTTGCAGAAGAGAAGGTTCATTTCTTTTAGTTCAATTTTTCACTTTGATTTCTTCGTAGAATGGACCTGTTGAGTTAACAGTCTTAGAAACCTCTGGAATGTGTTGAAAATAGCACAGAAACCTATTGAGTTAACATTTTCGTTTAAGCTGTTGAGTTAACATTTTCGTATGACAATGCCCAGAAACCTGTTGAGTTAGCATAGTATGACAATGCCCAGAAACCTGTTGACTTCAAATTTCGTTTAAGTTGATTGTGTTAATGCTTTGTTTTACTTTTCAATAATGCTTTGTCATTTTTTGTATGATTGACAGGTGTATAAATATGGAACCGACATACACAGAGGCTAGTGGAGCAGAACCAATTGAAATCTCAAATGAAAATGAGATAGAGTCAACGCTTCAAGGTGATGCAGATAGTAAGAAGAGGAGACAGATTTCAGCTATTTGGAATCATTTTACAAAACAAGCAGATGGAAAGTGTATTTGCAAGTATTGTAGTAAAGTCATAGCTGGTGGGGGCAAAATAGGGACACATGGTTTACATGGACATCATAAATCATGCCCCGAGTTGAAAAATAAAAGAAAAAAGGGTCATGGGTCTGCATCTGTCAAGGTTGGAGGGTATGATTTCGATGAATTTGAGTCAAGAAAATTGCTTGCACACATGATTATAAAACATGAGTATCCTTTGCGCATGGTTGAGCATGATGGATTCAGGGAGTTTTGTTACTCTTTACAACCAATGTTTAGAGTTATTTCTCGATTCACGATCAAGAGAGATATCATAAAGATCTATGAGTACGAGAAAGAGAGGACAATGCAATTGTTGAGTACGAATAGTAGTAGAATTGCAATCACAACAGACATGTGGACTTCAAACAACCAAAAGAGGGGTTTCATGACCGTGACCGCACATTTCATAGATGATGCTTGGGTCTTGAATAGTCGGCTTGTGAGGTTAGTTATATTAATCGTACCCTTTTTTAAACTTCAACTTGTTTTAATTTGTCTTACATGGCCAACCATACCTACTCAAATGTATTTGTTTCTTTAATAGGTTTATATATGTGCCGTGTCCGCATACAGCTGAAGTACTTGCTAATGCTTTGATGGATTGCTTGACTGAGTGGGGGATTGATGCTAAGCTGTCCGCTTTAACAGTGGATAATTGTTCTACAAATGATGCAATGTTGGATGATCTTTTAGGAAGAATTTCCTTTAGTTCACAGTTGGTAGATGGAGAGCTATTTCACATGCGGTGTTGTGCCCATATATTGAATCTAATTGTGAGAGATGGTCTGGAGGTGATCAGTGGCTCTATTGAGAGGATTCGAGGGTGTGTGGCCTATTGGACGGCAACTCCAAAGAGAGAAGAGAAGTTTTTAGACATGGTGAAAACAATGAATTTCAAGAGCATAACTAAGTTGATTTTGGATTGCCGAACCAGATGGAATTCAACTTATCTTATGCTACACACAGCATTGAAGTATAAGGATGTCTTCCCCCGATTGAAGCGTGAGTACAAGGCTATACCAAGTGAAGAAGATTGGGCACTGACAAAGGTAATTGCTGATAAGTTGAATTTGTTTTATAAGGTTACCTTGTTGTTTTCTGGGACTAAATATCCAACTGCAAATCTCTATTTCCCGAATGTGTGCCATATCAAAATTGGGATCAATGATTGGTTGAAGTCCGAACACATTCAAGTGAGGTTGATGGCGGAGAAAATGTCATTGAAGTTTGACAAGTATTGGAATTCCATTCATGGCATGATGGCTATTGCAACCATATTAGATCCAAGGTACAAGATGGAGTTGATTGAGTACTTCTTTCCTCTGATTTATCAAGAGCGGCACTCATCAGAAGTTGAGAGAATCACAGAGTTGACAAATAACCTGACAAAGCATTATCAGTTAAGCCTACAAGCCGGTCAAATATCATCTCAGTCTTCTGCTTCTCCATCTTCATTACCTTTTGATTTGGATGACGACTCTTTGGCATCTTTCGATTTATATGTTTCTAGTAAGAAAAAGAAGGATAGCCTAAAGTCTGAATTAGAGGATTACTTGGGAGAGAAGCTGATACCAAGAACTAGAACTTCCCCTGAGTTTGATATTTTGGAATGGTGGAAGGTTAATGGAATACGGTATCCCACCTTGCAAGCCATGGCGAGAGACATCTTGGCTATACTGGTATCCACTGTTGCTTCAGAGTCAACATTCAGCACTAGTGGGAGAGTTGTGAGCTCCCATCGAAGCCGTCTACATGCAGACACCTTGGAGGCTCTTATGTGCGCCCGAGACTGGATGTGGAATGAAATGAAAGGTATACAAATAATAATAATTTTATTACATATATATGCATACTCATACTCTTTTTACACAAATTATTTTTTTCTTTTATCAGCTGCAGGAATTACTTCAAAGGGCGATAGCACATTTGATGATGATTTTGACTTAGCCGAGACCATGAAGGATAACTTCACTCTTTATGATTGACATTGGAAGAAGAGGGAATTATTGATGAATGTAGGATTTTGGGGATTAGAATGATTAATGTACGATTATTGAGTAGAATTTCAATTGATCACCAACTTTTGTATTCAGTCGGATTATTAATTGTCTATTAATATGATTAAGTAGTTTCTTATAACATTTATTCAGTCGGATTTTGAAGTACTCATTCGACGAAAGAAGGATGCAAATAAAAAGAATAAAAAAAATTATTTTTTGTCAAAAAAGGAAAGAAAAAATCTGAAAAGATAGAAAATAGAATTTTAAAATAGGAAGAAGAAGCAAAAAAAAAAAAACTTCATATAGAGAAATTGACCAATGCGGGGGGCGGGGGCGGGGTATCCCCATTTGAAAATATCCCCAGATGGGGGTGGGGGGCGCGGGGGAAACTTGAGGCGGGGGCGGGGGCGGGTGGCGCGGGGGCGGGGGAATCCCCGTTTGCTCAATCTTAGTTGGAAGTGACTGAAATGAAATTGAATTTTACTCAGGTTTAGGGATTTGGTACTGAGTTTTTGGATTACCTTATTGGTTTATTCTTTAATTCGATTTGGGTGCTTATTAGCTATAACCTTTGAATAAAATTTGCTTAAACTTTATGGGTGTTCTTCAAATCGTTTTGAGCTAGACTCCGATTCGCCATCGTTGTACCGTCTCCAGCTATGAAGTCGTCTCTGCTCATTATACCCAGAAGACAAGACCTTGAGTATGAGTAACAAATGGACGTAACAGATTACAGGGCTGGAAGAACAGTAGTGGATCCTTCAGAGAGATCTAATTAGGTGCGTTGTTCGCTTCTTCTTTTACTTTGCTTGCTTTTCGTTATTGCTAAGTCATGTTTGTGGTTCTATAAACTCTATACAATTTATATGTTCGGACTCATTTTTGAGGACTGGAATATCCCTTCTCTTACAAAAATCTCTACTTTCTGTCAATTACGAGTTATTCATTTGCATACTGACAATGGGTAGAGTGTAGTTTGCTTAGTTATGCTCATATAGCTTATCGTCAAATAGGTGCTAAGTTGTGTACAGCAACCGTTTGTTAAAATGCCTCACCGATGGTTGATTAGCTAGTTATCATGTACCATTTGAATTAATACATAAACAATGAGCTCTGTTCATCCAAGTAGTCCAGTCTATCCAATATACAGTTGTTTTATTTATTTATTTATTTTGATTGATCTTGTTAGTCTTAAATCTCTGTCACATTATGATAAGAGCATATTGTATCTTTTTCAATTCTGAACAGGTCCGCACAAAAGGCTAGAGTTTTTGCTACATCAATCTGCGAACAAGTCCTATGAAGATTGTGGATCTTCATATCCAAAATGGGTGCAAGTGTGACTATGCCTTTTCTGTCTACTGTCAATATATTTTATTTTTACAAGCTTCTTTTTCTTCGTAGCAATTCTACTTTTGGCTTTAAATATATATATATCAAAGTATGTACATCTAATAAGATGTCTATATCACAATGTGGGTGGTGTAAATTGACAAAGGTTTGAGATGTCTACCTCATATTTCTTTGGAGCGAGTCTATGATGCATGTTTTCAATTCTGGACTCCAAGGTTTTTGAGACTTTGAGTTCCCTCTATTTTGATCAATTTAATTACTTAGCTTGGCCATTGGAAATTGCAATCATATTTGTATGAGTTATAACTTATAAGCAAGGTCTTGTCTTCATCTTTATAGCGGTTTGTGAGGCGGACAAAAGGCTCAAGGTCTGCCGTCGATGGATCCTCGGGATTGCTACGCAGGGGAGAGGCCGTGAACGAGGTTGAGTGTGGGCTGGGCTGGGATGAGAGGAAGTAGAAGGCGGGGGAGGGGTGTTCTGTGATTGTAATATGGATAGCTTCTCTGTTCAAAATTCTCCATGGTTCAAACTCACCTTCCAAGGGCACTATCTGGATGATTCTAATAATGGTGGGTGTTTTGCACCAGCGTTTGTATTTTACAAAGTGTTTTTTTTTTTTTTTTTTTACTATTGGTTTAGTATAATGTGTTGTTGACATCAAGTGGTAGTGCCAAGAAGAGAACTGCATTGCTGGTTGTTGCCCACCCAGATGATGAGTCCATGTAAGCATAGCTTTACAAATTGCTTTATCATGTTTCAAGTCCATTGGCTTTAGTTGTGGCTGACTTCAGTTGAGTTTCTTTTTAGTGTAATTTATGTTGTGGATCTTGAATGATGGGATGGTATGAAGGAGAATTTCTCTTCATTGTATAAACATCAGATTGCCTCTTATGATGCCCTTTGATTTTGATGTCTGCATATATTTTCAAAATTGATTGTTATCCTTGATGATTAACATCTGAGAAAAGTTCAAAGCCTGTTGCAGAAACTGCCCTGTGTGTGTGTGTGTGTGTGTGTGTGAGAGAGAGAGAGAGAGAGAGAGATATATATATTAGGATACTCATAACTTGTAGTCCATAAGTTGTTGATCCAAGAAGTCATGGATAGGTGCCAACTTCTTTTGGAATTCTGCAGAAACTGCCCTGCAGCACAGCTCTCTTTGGTATTTGTTTTACCCTACTTACTTATTTTCAAATATCCTGAAATTTTGCTATGTTTCTTTTCTGTTAGTTAACAAAGGATCTGGAAAGTTTCATCTTATTCTGAAGCAAAGTGAATTTTCGGTGATTCTTCCAAGTTTGGTCTGCATTTGGGAAAGTTCCAGCATTTTGAATGTATCCTTTGATTTTGTGTTGAGATTTGAACTCTTATTTGAAATATTTAACTTCTGGTTTTTATGTATATTGAATTATGCATTTCAAATGGTTGTTTCAAAACTGATTTCATGTCAATTGGACTTCCAATGAATTTTTGGTGAATTTTCTAAGCTGACTATGCTGCTGAGAATTTTTTTTTTTTTTGTATATGACTCTTGCAGTTCAGTTCGATTGTTTTCATCTTTTTCCTTGCTTTCCTAAATCTGAATTCCATGAAAATTCAGTATGTTCTACCTTAACAGGTTTACTATGAGTCTTCAAAAGTTCAAGTTCATCGCTGTACAAATGAACTTTAATAAATTCCCAAAGCTAAGTTGTTCATGCCTTAACATTTCAGTTCACTTATGTCTCCCTTTTGATTGTGATGCAGATTGCTTTGACTCTTTCGTTCGATTTTACTGGGAGAGGAGAACTTGCAGATCGCCATGTCAATTCCATATATATATATATATATGGTAGCTAGATTGCTTTGGAGTAATATAACTCTATGATTATTTATTTTTGGGTTAGAAGTAGTCTAGTTTTGCTTGGTGTTTTCTTAAATTATGTTATGAATTGGCTTCAAGCCTTTTGACTTTGATGATATAACAAGCCTATTTTATTGTTCCAAAATGAATGATGTCCATACGGTTAGCAACCAACACAAGATTATAACATATGTTGTCTCAACATGAAAATGAACAACTAAATCGTATCAAAATCTGTTGTTTCTTGTTATATCAAACAACAGAAGTAACAAGTTATCTATATTTCAAATGTGCTTCAAACAACAGAAGAGTGAGTTTCTGAACTCAATCAAACTACATGATTACATATAGTTTTATTTTCTATCAGACAACATAAAAACTTAAAACTGTGGTTGGAATACAAGACAGAAGACATAAAAATAAAGTCTTACAACTATTTAGACGACATATGAGCATAATTTACCCAATTATAAGTGATTTACAAACAACGATTAAATGTCGTTAAAAATGCATTCAGACAATAGATTGTCAAACAAGTCTTTATTTTGGTAACTTTAGACAACATATAGATGTTTTCTTATTTGTTTTCAGACGACAGAGGTTTTATTAAAACTGTAGTTTGTACCTCATTTCAACAGCATTAATGTGTCGTTGTATGTGATTAGTAACTATAGAAAGTCTCAAATCCTTCAAAGTTGAGTTGTTCAGACGACAGAGCCTTGCGAAACTTCTGTAGTCTGAGTGAGGACAGACGACGGAGGATATATGTTGTCTGATGCCATAAGAGATGACAGCTGGATACACTACAGATAATTTGCATATCAGACGACATATATCATCTGTCGTCTGAAGCTATTATTGGCATAGTGTTACTACTAGTAAATGACGATTTTTACTTCCTCGATCTCTGTTTTACCATTTAAGGGATCCAAAAGTTGACTTTTTCTTTAACCTGATAATTTAAAAATATTTCTTATGAACGTTGTAGAGTATGTTAAACCGAGTTCGTAGACACGTGGATCACCAAAATCGAAGTTTGTATGGAAAATCTACAACCTAAAAACCTAAGTTACTATTTCAGACCTTAGTATATATAGAAGGGCTTTCTATTTCGGGAAAGCCATTTCCAGTTCGCACTTGACCCTAAACGCGACCCTATTTCAGTTTTGACCGAACTCAGGATCCGATGAGATCTCCGCTGTCAGACCTCCTCTAAGCACACTGCTGGTGGTAATCATACCCACTCTTTCTCCACTTTGAATCCATGAAGGTATTACGAGCTATAGGGACTTGAAAGAATCGAAGAGAAATCCCCCTCAATGTCGCGCTGACAATACCCTCCATAATATATATAACCAGTCAACAATACCCTCTGATGAGTCATCTAGTCAACAGTACCCTCCACATGGCATGAGATGGCTAGTCTGCAGTACCCTCTAGTCATCGCCTCCTAGTATTCCGGTTGATAATACCTCTTATGCTTCATCTGGTTGGAAGTAATCTCCAAATGGCATGAGATGACTAGTCGGCAATACCCTCTAGTTATCTCATATTTTATGTGGCGATTTGAAATTGTTTGGTTTTATTGCAGCTGGTCAACAGTTTCTTTTCTACACGGGCGTGCCAGCACCGATCTGGTGCTATCGTCGGGGGTCTCCCTTGACCTGACTTCTTTCGAGTTGTGCCTCGTGGTGAGGAATTTTGCTAAGCTTCTTCAAAATCACACAATCGATACTCGACGTCGTAGATCGAGCAGAGCGAAAATCACTGGGAAGTGGGGAGAGCTTGCTAAAGCATGACTTTAGCTTAGCTGGTTTGCGAGGGCGTTACCCTTGCTTGGCTGGTTCCGTAACTGTTATGGTCGCGGTACTACAGTCGGCTCTCTAGGAGACTAGGACAGAAGCACGTTGACAGAGGGTTTGGTGGCACTGACAGTCGGCTCCTGAGGATTCTGGGACTGGAGTGTGGTCACCAGTAAGAGAATGAAAGGGGTTGCTCTGGAGAGGCTTGGATAATCGTAGAGATTAATTGATGAATTGTGTGTTACTTCATTGTAGCCTCTATATATAGGCTGCCAGGCCAAAGTGGTTGGCCTTAAACAAATCATGATGGAGCACTAATGGAATTATGGTAGGTTTTCCAATTAAGGCTACCATGAAATGTAGTTGAATGCTTCCCCACGTGCATGCCATATTCCTTAATTGAATGGAGTATGATTATTCGCATGGGCGTGCCATTTCTTGCAACTTGCATAATCTTCCATAATTCTGCATGTAGGCTTTATTTAGCCTCTAAATAATATATTTCGAACTTGTCGACAATATATAGCTTGAGGCACTAGCATTGGCTCAATTTCTCCAAGACACGCCTTGTCAGGCCAAAAATGCTCATTTTGGGTTTAAACCGAAATGATTTTTCTTTACATACTTGTATCCGATTTCATGATGATTTACACTTAGTGATGTGTTTTAAAAGTTTTTTTTTTTTAATTTGTACTACAAGCTCAGATTTTTAATTACTCAGATTTTTAATTTGTACTAAATTAGGAAAGCATTCAAGTTTGCGTTATTTTCTTTAATTACTCATATATTTTTCATACAATCACTCTAACAGTTTTAAATGCTTTTCCCTAGGCTTTTCAGTTTTTCATTCGCCCAGTCTACAGATTTGCCAACCTCGTGCATGAAGGAGCTGAGGCTTAGGATCCATCACTTCCATTTTGATTAGTAGGTTACTGTTTAACCTACTTATGTAATATATCGGTTTAAATTCTTAGATTGCTATGATCACCAAACTGTTAAATTGTGTTGCTAAGTTAAATATCTGGAAGTTGAACGTTATGATTGTGCTTAGGTGTTGTATTAGTTGGAATGAGCATTTTGACTCATTGGAATTTGAATATGGTTGATGTGTTTTTTAGTTTAAGATCTTGTTTTACAGGTTTGTTATTGGGGTAGTCCACTTTCAGGAGAAGTTTCGCCAAATTTTTGGTAAAATTTCTCCTAATGTGAGCGCCGCAAGACCACTTTGAATTTTAGCATGAAATTCAGGTCGGGTTCCGTCAATTTTCCATTTAAATTAGGATGCGCGGGTGGGGCGAATTAATTTCTCTATTTTCTCAAGGAGTTAGGTGCGGGTTCTCGCATTACCCAAACATAGTCCCCATTTTTATTTTGAGAACCCTTGACCAAAATAAGACTCTTAAAATGAAATTGAAGGCCAATCTAAAAGAGCCGTCATATCTGAAACACTGAAAGACTGTCAAAGGCCGGAACTCAAAAACTTTCCTCTTCAACCTCTTCTTCTTCCTCCTCCACCATACTAAAAAACTGGGTCGTAGATGCTACATCCATGTTAATACATTAGCCTAACTCCGATCTTATCCTCACCACAAGTCGCAAACTCTTTTCTTTGGCTCTCTTGGCTTCTTTCCTCAGGTTAAAAGAACATTAGAGCAACTCCAACAGCTTCCCTATAATTTCTGTATTATAGGGAAGCAAAAATCAAAATCTCCATAATTTTTCTGCTCCAACTCCAACAGTTTCTCTATTTTACAAATTTCTGCATTTATTACAACAATAAAATATTCTACATTTAAAACAAATCTAAAATAACCGCTAGTTTCTAACAGCTAGTTTACAACGGCTATTTTATAACAGCTATTTCTAATGGCTCATTTCACCTGGTCTAAACCAATATTGAGCCATGCAGATACAAGAAGTTTGGCTTCTTCAATTGTGAAGTTGGCTTGTCTTTGTGCTTTCTTGCTACTAGGTGCACGTGGTGTCTCTTCGTAAGTGTAAACTTCATTTGTAGGAGTCTCTTCATAAGTGCAATCTTCATATGGTGAATGAGCATAAGTAGAACCATTGGACTGATACTGACTCGCCGGGAAATCGTGTGGTCCATTAAGGTCACTGAGGACTGATTTGTTGTTAAGGAGGTTAGTGAAATTCAATGGCATCGAAGCCATCTAAAAAAATTAAACAAGGCAAAGGCTGGTAATCCATCTATATGAGAAAAGTACTCATAAAATTAAACAAGGCAAAGGCACACATTAAGTACAATATCAATGGTATAAGCTGTGAATATTGAAGAAAGAAAACAATGGGACATGCATACATGCATAGACAACCTGTGCATCAAGTCGATCAAAGTGTTAATGTGTTTTTAATCCAAAAACAGTAAAGCAAGAAATTGATCAAATTATGTTCCTTGTTGTCAAAGGTACAAGCTGCGAAAAACCCATTTGCTTGATCAATGGTTAATTAAATATGACAACATACCGATATTTAGGATAAGTAATTTCCTATATTTTTTTTTTTAGGAGAAAAGGAATTACAATAAGAAACCCCTTGGACAGCCAAGGTTAATAGAATCTAAAAGTAGGGTGGAGGAGGCCGCATCTGGAATGGAGCCGACCCAAATTTTGGGATTAGTAAGATTATGACCCGTCGAAGTGATGGCATCAGCAACGAAATTGGCCTCGCGGAAGATATGGGAGAAGGAAATGACCTCAAATTTCGCAGCAAGCCAGACAATGTCAGAGATCAAAGATCTGATTCTCCAAGGCGTGGCACAAACTTGATTAATACAGTTGATGATGAGGAGTGAGTCACCCTCAACATGAATTCTTTTGATATTATGATAAAGAGCCTGGATGAGACCATCTTTAAGAGCACAGCCCTTAGCAGTAGGAACTGATGTGACACCAATCTTACGGGTACCAGCTAGGATAGGCCTCCCATTAGAATCCCTGATGATGAAGCCCGCAGCAGCACTATTATGACATTTCACTGAACCATCAAAGTTGAGTTTAAAGAGGCCAGCTGGAGGGGGTTTCCAAGTGATAGTACCGGTTGACGTAGATCCTATCTTTGGAGCTAACTGATTGTTTTTTCTATAGTTGGACCCAATGGAGGCAGCAGAGAGAGTGATGTTATTTGGGGAAGCAAGAGAATTGTTGAAAATTAAGTTGTTTCTTGCCCTCCAAATCTGCCAACATAATAAAATACAATCTTCAATAGTGGTAGCGGATTCCTTGTCAAAAAGGTGGAGGACCCAATCAGAGAGATTAGAGAAACTTGCTGGGGAAGGAATATTGGGAACCATACTCCAAATTCTGGGTGCAACAGAACAGGAGTCGAAAAGATGGTTGTTGTCTTCCAAACCTGTTCCACAAAAGGCACACGAAGAGATCATAGCTTGATTATAACAAGAAATGTAAGCTCTAGTTTTCAGTCTTCCCCTGAGAAACAGCCAAGCAAAGATTTTAACTTTCGGGGGAATATTAAGTTCCAGATTTTGTTCAAAATAGCAGACTGACTATGGTAATTAGAGTTGCATTGTAGCCAAGTAGCATATTTAATTGAGAAAGAACCATCTGCTGCAGGGCCCCAAACAAACTCATCTTGCAAATCAGAGACCGGGAGAGGAATGCAAATAATATGGTCAATAATATTATGATCTAGCAGAGGAGCCAGCTTTTGAACATTCCAGTTTCCACAAGTGATGTAATCACTTACAGATTCATTCAAATCAACAGAGTCCTTAACATTATCATCCAACAGGTTGTATAACGGAAAATCAAAAACCCAGTTAAAAGTCCAAAACTTAACATCCTTACCGGAGCCAATTATCCAACTCATCCCCTGGAGGATAAGGTCTCTCGAATCCAGAATACCTTTCCAGGCCATAGAATGATTAGTCTGTTTTTTAAGATCAAAGAAGGAATGCTTTCTTAAATATTTTGTCCTAACAAGCTGAACCCACCAATTATCTTGATCAGTTAAAAGTTTCCAACCAAGCTTAGCTAAAGCTGCATTATTAAAAAAAGCAGAAGGTCTAACTCCAAGACCTCCTTGATTCTTAGGTAAGCAAACCTGATTCCAAGCAACATGAGGCCTGCTCGAATCCTTTCCCCAAAAGAAGTTCCTCATTTCTTTGTCAATGGCCCTAGTAACTTTGGGAGGGCATCTGAAACAAGACATAACATGGTTAGGAATGCTGGATAAATTTGAGTTAATCAACGTAAGTTTTCCGGCCCGAGACAAAGTGTTACTCTTCCAGCCACTGAGCTTCTTAGATATTCTAATAAGAAGCTCTTTAGCATTTACAGAGTCCTTCCAAAAAACAATATTCTGAATTCCTAAATATTTACCAATAGAGCATCTATTATTTATCCCAAAAATAGCAGAAATATTCAATTTGACATTGGAAGGAGTTTTGGCAGAAAAATAAATAGCAGATTTATCAAAATTAATTTTTTGGCCTGACACATTGGCAAACTTCTGGAGGATAGCTGAAATATTCCTTGCTGCAGTAGGGGAAGCCCTGCCAAAGATTAAACAATCATTTGCAAACATGAGATTCGAAATCCTGATTCCTTTGGGGGAAGACAACAGACCAACATGATTTTTAGGACGAGAGGCAGACTGATTCAAGTGTCTAATCAAAGGTTCCATGCATAAAATGAAAAGATAGGGAGATAAAGGATCCCCTTGTCGAATTCCCCGAGAAGGGGAAAAATTCCCTTCTTGTTTTCCATTTATTAGGAGGGAAAAGGAAACTGAAGAAATGCATTCCATGATTAAATTGATCTACTGGGGGCTGAAGCCAAATCTAGAAAGAACCTTTTTAACATAATTCCATTCCAAAAAGTCGTAGGCTTTTTCAAGGTCAAGCTTTAAGGCCATGGCACCATGTTTAGCCTTTGACTTATTAAAACAGGAAAAGAGTTCGTGTGCTATAAGAATATTATCCACGATTGATCTACCAGGAGCAAAAGCACCCTGGTTTTGCGAAATACACTTTTTCAAAAGAGGTTTAATTCTGGAAACTAACATTTTTGAAATTACCTTATAAGCTACATTACACAAACTGATAGGTCTAAACTGAGAAACAAGTTCAGGATCTTCTACTTTTGGGATCAAGGCTAAATTTGTATGGTTAAAGTACTTTAAGGAAGAAGCATTAAAAAAGAAATCAAGAACTAAGTTTGAGAGACTGCCCTTAACAACATCCTAATGTTTCTGAAAGAAAAGAGCATTTAAACTGTCAGGGCCAGGAGCTTTTAGTCCCCCAATTGAGTGGACAGCACCGTGAATCTCTTCCATGGTAATCGGTTGAAGTAAAAGATCATTATCAACTTCTGAAATTACAGGATCGATAATGCCAATAAAATCTGATAAAGAAGACTCATCCCCATTTCCACGACTCTTGAATCTGTTTACAAAATCCTGCACAAAATAATCCCTAATGTCAGCTTGATCAAATAGCCATAAACCAAAGTCATTTTTGATTTTACAAATCCTATTTTTTTTCTTTCGAATAGTAGCTTGAGTCTGAAAGTATCTAGTGTTTTTGTCCCCAAGAGCAAGCCAATTGGCCTTGGCTCGTTGAGCCCAAAAAAGTTCTTCTTTTCTTTGAATCTCAAGGATATGGTCAGAAATTTCCAAAACTTTATCATGCAGGAAGGAAGAATGGGGAAACATCATAAGCTGATTCTGGTAAAAAAGAAGATCTTTCTGAAGGGCATTAAGTTTATTAAAAATATTTCCAAAGACCTCTCTTCGCCAGAAAGAAAGGTGGTGAGCAAAAGCACCTGAAATAGCCAAAAAGTGTTTTTTGAGGGTTAGGGTCCAAGTTTTGTGTCCAGAAATTACTAACAACTTGAGCAAAGTCAGGATGGTTCATCCAAATAGCTTTTATTTTGAAAAAAGATTTTTGGATTCTTCTTGAAGGCAACGTAGTTAACAGAATGGGACTATGATCAGAGCCAATAATTGGTAGATTCTCAACAGTAGAATTAGGGAACAAATTTAACCAACAAGAGTTTGCAACCACTCTATCTAGTCTCTCAAAAATCACCGTGTGGTCCTTGTGCTTATTAGTCCAAGTAAAAGGGAGTCCGTCTGCAGGGATAGAAGTCATATGAATGTCATTCAAGAAAAAGCAACAAAGTTATGCATGTAAATGTTACAAGGAAATCTTCCTCCAATTTTTTCACCAGGAGAAACAATGTTATTGAAATCACCAATTAAATTCCAGGGAGTATTATCATCAGGCTTCAAAGTCTTAATCTCATTCCATAAACTTGCCTAAAGGGGCTTATGAGGATAAGCATACAAGAAAGTAGTAATCCAAGAATTATCAGAAGTAGGGTCAGTAATTTTGCAGTGCAAATATCTAGGATGAGTCTGAAGGACATTTAGGTGAACAGTAGCAGTATTCCAAAGTAAAAGCAGACCACCAGACTGTCCAGTAGATGCAACAAAAGCAAAGTCCGAAAAGTAACTAGAAAGGAAATAAACAATTTTATTCGCCTGATTACTATCAGGTATCCTAGTATCTAGGATAAACAAAACATCTAACCTCAAGCCAACCACAAGGTGTTGAACTTGGGTTAGAAAACCCGACCAGGAACTGCCCTGGCTATTCCAGCTTAGCAATCTCATTAACAACTTTGTTGGTAGGGGCCATAGACTCTAGACTCTGACTATCACTCATTTCCATCATTTCCACCATCTGCCTACTTCTTTTCTTAGGGCTAGGGTACAAAGAGTTACTAGGCCCAGGAATATCCGCAACCACACTCCTAGTTAAATCCTTAACAGCTAACGTAGCCTTAATTTCTCCTGATTTGGGTGCTTCCTCAGCATCCAAGTACTGATCCACCTCCTGTGAGGAATCAGAGAGTACAATAACTTCCTTTTTCTTTATCGGGATTGCAGGGCCTGCATCACTCCCAGTAGCAGCTTCCTTAAAGGACCGACCTGGGATCACATGGGAGTTGTTTCAAATATTGAAAGTTGCTGATCTGTTGGGAAAAGAACCCATCTTTGAGAAATGAGCATCTTTTCCGTTTCCCTTCCTAGAAACAATTTTCCAAGAGCCATCATCATGGTTCTCAGAAGGGAGATCAGAAGCCATTGGGACTTGGTTTGCCACTAAAGGCTGAGGGAAAATGATAGAGATATCATCAGCTAGGAAAGGTTTAATGTAGTCATTGTCCGCCATTTCAGGAGGGTAAACAGCAAGCTCCTTGTCAAAACGCTCAACCATGAAGAAGTTGTCAAACACAACCCTGTTAGGGCATGAGTGAAATCTGGTACGATGTTGTCCACATCGAGAGCAAACCTCAAAGATCACCTCGTACGAGACCAGTACACTAGAAGGAGGCTCATTTCCATTATTCACTAGGACAATACGCTTCAGAGGGTAGCGTAAGTCCAATTCAACAAGGATCCTAGCAAACATGGTCTTTTTCCCATTGATAGTATTATCATCTGCCATAACAAACTGACCAAGGTGCCTTACTAGGAATTTAAGAGAGTCAGGATTCCAATGGTGTCTTGGAAGATTAGGGAGGCGTGTCCAGACAATGATCCTATCAATACGAGCAACAGTAGGATCAAAACTTGGAGTCCACCTTTGGAGACGAAAGAGGCGACTGCGAATGAACCAAGGTCTCCTTGCCAGGATGAACTCAACATCCTCCTCAGTAGTAAATTCGAAGCTGAACCAGTTATTTACCAACCGGTTCATGGTAACTGAGTCTTGCGGACTAGCCCAGAGCTCAGAGCACCTATCAAAAATAATGTCTAGAGAAAGTTGCTTCCCAAAAATTTTACCAACAAGGCAAAACTTGGAGAAGTGAGAAAAGACACCCTCAGGAGGGGGAGGCATGTCAATTTGAGCAGCAAAACGATCAACATCAAAGGAAGTATCTCCGATATGAACTTGGATGGGATCGGAACCAGTGTTTCGAGGAAGGGGAAGATAAGTCCTAGTTTGGGAAATTCTTCTAGGACTAGACACATGAGCCTGGGAATTGGGACTGTAAGCCATGATGGTAGTTGTAGTGACTGTGTGCGAAAGGGAGTGAGTAGTGTGGAAGAAATCCTGGAAAGATCCAGACTTTATACTAGCCAAAGTACTTGGGGCATACACAAAGGCAATAACAACACAATCAAGCAAAACAATTCTAAGGTTCTTGGTTCCCCAAAAATAGCCCTGAGAATAGAAATCATGCAGTAAAATTTCTAGGAGAAATAAAAGTATGTTCTGAACACGCAAAAGAATTTGCTCCAGAAGATGGAACGGTTCAAGCATGCAAAAGTAGCACCAATAACAAAGCAAGTAGAATCTATAGACGCCAAAATGAGAACCTCAAGGAAGGAAATAGAGAGGTTGCAGAGATCTCCCTGTATTTCTGTTGTTTTGAAACTTGGAGAAGTTAGAACCCACATAGCAGAAATCATCGGTCGATCTTGTTCGTGAGGACAAAGCAAAGCAATCGCACGGTTGTACAACGACCCATCAGAAAGCTCCATCTTGGGAATGATCAACATCTCAGTAATAGGGATTGTAGGGGCAAAATGATGGAAATAGCTGAAAGGACCAGTTCTCAAATTTCTAATACCAAAAGGAAGGACCGGCGAATGGAATACGAACTGTAGGGGGCACGAAAAAGGGTGGGGTTTATCGTAGCCTGGCCAATTTGATCTCCAAACTGTCACCCAAGCTACCCAAAGGATGAGGACAAAGCTTCGAAGTAGAGATTGTGGAAAACCTAATCCCCAAATTGGGAAGGCGCGTGGGGCGCGTTCCATTTCTTTTGTTCAATAATAAAGCTTAAGATAATCCCTATTGATTGTATTGCTTTGGACTTTGGATGCTGCCACTAATTTCCTATATGATGATGCAAGGAACTTGATATATTTCTAAAGCTTTGGCTATACATGATGATGCAAGGAACTTACAGTACGTAGTTGGTTAGAACGTTTCTTTTCGTCCAGATTTGTTTATTATTAAATAAAGAACAAGATGCATGGAAGAACATACACCTTGATGCATAAACTTTTGTATTACGTACACAATATATAGAAACTAAATGGTGGTGAATAGCTAGGTACTTAGGCTTGTATAAGCTTCAATCATAACCCCTACAGAAGTCTAGCTTAGTGCGCAACAGGGGCAGAGCAAGCAATTCATACTTGATATCTCCCAAGGAAAATCCCGAATTATATCTCAGATTGATGGCATACTGCATACATGTGTATGTGCATAATCTTTCGGTCTAGGATAAATAATTGTACCTACGACCATCTTTGTATACAAAACCTTTTTCCACACTTCAATTTTATAGTGTATGTTATCTACAAGGGGTTATATACAAGAGTTTCTCACTAGGAAAGAATTTGTCTACCGTTGGTCTCATATTGCATCCTCTATGACAAGAACACAACTCGTTGTTCTAAATGTGAGAGGGAAAAGGTGAAAAGGAAAAAAAAAAGGGTAGAACAAAGGGAAAAAAAAAGGGTAGAACAAAGGAAAAATATCCAGGTCCTTCAGTTCAAACCTATCTAGCAAACCACTGCTCAATACTATGGTTCACTGAAATCAACTAACTAATGACTCCTATTATCTGTACATATTAGGTCTAACACTTAGCCTAATTGACAACCCATTGTTCCATGTTCCAGAGGATATGATATCATACGATGATATTTCATATTTGTCAAAAGTAAAAAAGTAAAAAGTGAAAAGGAGAATGAAAACTTTTTCAGTGCCTAACTGAGACCCAGAAAGAGTCAAGCCAAGCTCACCAATTCATTCCTTCATCCCTGGACTGAACTTTACATGTGTATTGGGTCACCACTACACTAGAAACCCCCCTGTTTCCTTGTAGGTTTTAGTTAAGAAGATACATGGAAAATGTATTATGCTTTCTAGGCGTTGGGTTCCATTGTTTTAAAATGAATTGCAGACTTGCAGACAAGCTTCAAAATTCATCCTTCTCTTTGAGGCATTTTATCAGTATCCAAAGGGGCATTACAACAGCAACACTTATCCGGACATTATCGAAACAACAAATTATACATAGGTGTAGTTTTATCCAGACTTCATAATGTGAAAAACGAAAACCTAAAAATCAATTTGAAAGTTTTCACCAGGGAGATTGCCACCCTTGTAACATACACAATCAACAATGACCACCAAAAGTGGGAGAGCATTCAAACGCCTTTAGATAATTATTACCAGAATTGGCAAAGCATTCCTAACCATTAAAGAACAATCAAGGACTTAAGAACTCAAAAATTTTAAATTCTCTGATCAATCAAAACAAACGAGTGTGGAAAAGACGAAAACAAGTACAAAATTGGAATGAATAGAACCGAAAGGAGGTGGAGGAGGCGACTCACCGGCGACACCGTCTTCTTTCTCGGTTGAGCTTTAGTTGAAGTTGAACCATTTGAGTCGTTGGGAGAGGGGAGCACGTAAAGCATTTATGAACTTTTCTATCGCTATATTTTTGGCGTTTGCTGTAGATTTAGGGAATGTAATCTTCTCTCTCCTCAAAATCTCTATTTTAGAGGAAGGTTTAGGAAAACTGTTGGAGTTAAAAATGACCCAATTTTCTCTAAAATACAGAAAAATGAGAAAATGCAGAATTTGTTGGAGATGCTCAATGTTTTTTTTGCTTAGTAGGTGGCTTGTTTACTAAGTTTTTGGTCATAGGTACGGTATTTTGTCTTGAGTAGCTTCAAGCACAAAAGGTCTTCTTTTGAATGCTCACTTTGTGGGTTGCTCTTGATTCTGTATGAGAATGTATTTGCTGTCTACTATGTTTTTTCAATCTGTCAATTTTCACCGGTAAGTGCTAACATGACTGAAGTATAAGCCACATTTTTTATGACATGGTGGCTTGGCCATATATATAATTGGTGTGTCTCTTACATGATTGAAGGTCAAAAACTAGTTTGATGGGAAACACTATAGAAAGTAATTGATGGATTAGTTAAGGATTGACTACAATCAATCAAATTGGAGAATACAAAGACACATGCAATCAATTGATCAAATTAGAAATTTGGGAGCACAAACGATTTTAGTTAGGTGTACTAGGAAAGTAAAATGATTTTAGCTCTACAATCATTGAGTAAAAACCCAAAAATATTTGTTGAATAGAAATTACAAGAAGTAAACAACGTACAATTGAATAAATACAGTTATTAGTTGGTACGTAGCCCTTAAATTTCATCATCTAGAGATTAATTAGAACGTCCTTTAAGTAATGAAAAGTAATGATTAATTTCTTGTGGCATTAATCAACTAAGAGAACTGGTTCTGGGATGAAAATGTTTGCCCAAATCTCCAAGTGGAAGGAACAACGTTGTAAAACACTAGGGCTTTTCCATCAATCAAAGTAAGCTTGAAAGAAAGTTGTTGGTTTCTCAGGTCGATGCTGCTTTGCCAATTCGCACCCCAATTCCTATGCATCGGTATCCATGTGCCGCTTCTCATCCTCGACCCCCTTATCCACGCCCCCTTGACGGCGCCGCTTCCGCCAACATTCGATATCATCACCATGTTAAAACTCGATTGCCCCTTCAATGTGAATTGGACTCCTCCTCTTCGTTTACAAGCCACCCTTTATTTTCATATGCATACACATTAATTAATTTAAGCATATATGATGGAATGTTTAAAGTTTGTGTAAAGTTATGGTACGTTAACATTTCTCATACATGTCATATTTTATGTAATATTTACCACTTTGAGGACTCATGTTATCACCTTGATAACTCAAGTGGTAATTAAAAAAATAATTAAATTCAGTTTACCCCCCTAAGGTTTGGGGGTAATTTCATGTTAGTCCATGTCTTTTCAATTTAATCAGTTTACGCCCCAAACTTATCAATTCTCCTCAACCGTGTCCTTTCCATCCAATTTGGACGTTAAAGTCTGACTTTTGAGGGCTAAAATGATCATTTCAAGACAAAAAAAAAATTTATTTTATTTTTTTTCTTCTGTTTTTTTTTTATATATAAATTTTGTCTTCAACCTATACACCACAAGTTATAATAGGTCTATAAGAACAAAAAGATACTCTAGGTGGTTGAAAGCTGCTCGCTGATCTACGATATTTGTGATATATCTCCAATAAAGTGAAAAAATTTTGGAGATATCCCCAATAAAGTAAAGAAATGTCTGTGCAAAATTATTTTTTACAGATATTTACAGATAAAGTGTAAAATCATTTTTTACAGATATTTATAGATAAAGTGTAAAATCATTTCTCATACATGTCATATTTTAAAGTTTGTGTAAAGTTATGGTACGTTAACATTTCTCATAAATGTCATATTTTATGTAATATTTACCACTTTGAGGACTCATGTTATCACCTTGATAACTCAAGTGGTAATTAAAAAAATAATTAAATTCAGTTTACCCCCCTAAGGTTTGGGGGTAATTTCATGTTAGTCCATGTCCTTTCAATTTAATCAGTTTACACCCCAAACTTGTCAATTCTCCTCAACCGTGTCCTTTCAATCCAATTTGGACGTTATGTCTGACTTTTGAGGGCTAAAATGATCATTTAAAGACAAAAAAAAAGAATTTTTTTATTTTATTTTTTTTCTTATGTTTTTTTTTTTTCTGTTTTTTTTTTATATATATAAATTTTGTCTTCAACCTATACACCACAAGTTATAATAGGTCTATAAGAACAAAAAGATACTCCAGGTGGTTGAAAGTCGCTCGCTGATCTACAATATTTATGATATATCTCTAATAAAGTGAAGAATTTTAGGAGATATCCCCAATAAAGTGAAGAATTTTAGGAGCTATCCCCAATAAAGTGAATAAATATCTATAAAAAATGATTTTACACTTTATCTATAAATATCTGTAAAAAATGATTTTACACTTTATCTGTAAATATCTGTAAAAAATAATTTTGCACAGACATTTCTTCACTTTATTGGGGATATATCCTAAAATTCTTCTCTTTATTGGAGATATATCATAAATATCGCAGATCAGCGAGAGATTTTCAACCACCTAGAGTATCTTTTTGTTTTTATAAACCTATTATAACTTATGGTGTATAGGTTGAAGACAAAATTTATATAAAAAAAAAAATTAATAAAAAAGCGAAAAAAAAAAAAATAATTCCTTTCTTTTTTTTAAATTTTTTTGTCTTGAAATGACCATTTTAGCCCTCAAAAGTCATACTTAACGGTTCAAATTGGACGGAATAGTAGACATTTTACACGGCTGATTGAAATGGGAAAGCTTGGGGGGTAAACTGATTAAATTGGAATGACAGGGACTAACATGAAATTACCTCCAAACCTTAGGGGGGTAAACTGAATTTAATTCTTAAAAAAAAGTCATCAGTCTGGTAAATAAGGTCCTCATTAGAGTAAAGTAGGCAACTAGAAAAAAAGTCTTCAATAAGGTAAATAATTAGGTCCACGTTAAAGTAAAATAAATTCTAATTTGAGTAATTAAGTCCTAAAATTTGTAATTGTGGTAGGTTCTCATTTGAGTTATGACTTGGTAATTGTATGTATGTCATATGTTAACATACGGTAAAATTTCCCTTCTTAAAGTTTAGCTAATTATTACATGTTGTCAATAAATTAAAAAAAGCCCGACACGTTTTGGACTTGAAAAGGATCCAGAGGTGGGTTTTTTTCCTTATACAGTCACGGCAGAGCTGGCTAGTACGGCCTTGAAATAGCTCAAACTATGTCCAAGTTCGTTAAATATAAATGAATGCAACCAAACAATATTTTAATATGGCCTTGATTAACAATATAACACGCAAATCAGTTTTAGTTGATCGACTTTCGTTATGCATGTGCAAATGTTCAATCACTTCAAAGCTTAAACTCTATAGTGGAGACTTTTTTCAAGTTCGAACAATCCGCTATAAAACCAAATTTGCACGTATTATATATGTTCCCTTATTATTTGTTACTAGAGAGTAATATTAATGAAGTTACCTTCTGTAGATCACAGGAACAATGCCTTCATTTCCTTGTCGTGCAATGCGAAGAAAAGCCGGCATAGACATGTCGAAGTGGTGGTGAGGGGGATTGCACCACCCTCCATTGTTGTTTGGGGGGCAGAAATTGGTGGCTGATACAGTCACGGCTCGTCGTTGAAGGCACCACTTTGGATCCAACTTATAGTTGCACATCACTTGGTAACAAGCACCACATGCCTCGCCACCTCTGAAAAGTATGCCACTAACTGCTGCTGTGTTCACTCCGAACCCCGCAAGCATTGTATTTCCATAACCACACGCACCTCCTGTATAATGTAATTGATAATTAACACTAATAATTTACATTTAATTGATGCATGACCACCATCATAATGTCATATCTGTGAAATATATAAAAGAGATAGCAACTCTACGTACGTATTATATGCATGTAATTTCACTAATTTGTAATTCATATATAATGATTACCAAGAAGTGTCCTCTTAATAATATATATAAATGAACCATATACAAAAGTCATGCACTTCATAGTGTAAATGCAAAAGAAAAGATTAGTAGAGTTGCGGATCTTTTATGTACCTCATCCTGCAAGAAAAATAAGTAAAACTACAAAAACGTTGGGGGTTAGAAGTTTCAGAGAACCTCTTGAATTCATAACCGAGAACTTTAATTGATGTCATTTTAAATAATTACCGAACTCTAAAATCTTAATCTAGCTAATTTATCTCGAGGGTGAATAATGATCATCTCCAACTTGGACGTACTGCAGATTTATATGTATCTTTTCAAAATCTACGTTGTGACTTACCAAGGGTGGCAGGGTCCTGGTTGAACCCATAGAAAGTTGCATGAGCGTTAAGCCAACCATTAGCTTGAGCGCCATTGATGCCCTCCAAAACTACACTAACAAAGAAGATAATCTGCCAAAAAAGAACACAGAAAGAACCTGCAGCTTTCATTTTCTCTTAACACACGGAATATATCAATTTCTATATTTGTTCTCAGCAGACAAACTTAAACTTGATGTATTTCTTGAAGAAGCAGCAGCTAGCTTCCATTTATAGACTGATGGATCAAATAAACACGATCGTCGTCGGTGAATTAAATAAGACGATATGTAGAAGATTGTTGAAATATACAAATCAGTACTCACAAAACGCGTTCTTTCACGTCCTATGAAGTACGGAAAGACATGTACGTTTGGGAATGACCATTTTAATTTTCAGACACTGAAGAACAAGTGCATGTGAGGTATATATTAGGAAGCAGCTTCTGCGATCTGTTTTTAAAAGTCACAATGTCGGTGATTTGTTGCCCCCTGTTTATATTATGGCATATTACTGCTGCATACGTTGGAAATTGAAGAACTATGCACTACTAGAAATACCCCTTTACCCTTATAGAGTTATAGTTGAGCAAAACCGGAAATTAAGAAGATTCATTTTATCGCAATCGCAAACACTAAGAATGAATGCTGAAGCCAAATCTCTACAAAACGATCCTGAAGTAGTATCATAACTCATAATCAGCTAACGTACTTTATCTCTTCATGAACAAAACGGAATTGCATTTGATATGATGCAAGCAATTAGCCCATTTAACTCGAAGTTGCTAAGGTACAACTGTACAAGATGAGGAGAGTGAACGAAACTTGGAACTAGTGAGGAGCCACCCCCCAACCAAATAATCTCTAATTCCGAATTCAATAGGTTTGATGATCGTTATAACCTCTGCTGTAACAAGCTTCGGCATATCTAAATTACTACAAAAAGCACTAATAGCACTATATCAATTCCTCTGTAATCCTGAGACACGCCATCCCTATATGACGGTGGCACCCTTCCACACCCTATCCAACCAAAATAAGAGGTGGATACCAATTAACTTCAATAAGCTTAGGTGCCCAACAGCTCCAAAAGCTTGATACTACAAAGTTGCATCCTGAAATAAAATTGAAATGTACGTTTTCATTCCTTATAGGATGAAAGATGAAATTGAAATTTTTCGAACAACGCAGTATATAGTGATTAGTGAAGATACGTGGGCGCAACACAAAATCAAATGCACTGCTGAATGCTTGGTCTGACCCAACCTATTACTTCCCAGCAACAAATGGATAGACGCAGAGGAGCTTATACAAGTGGATACATAAAATATAAATACACATGGGGGCTGGGGCAAATGGAAACTCTGTGGAGACTGTACTCTCCTATTTTAATTTTAACCAAGGAAAAGAGCTGTCGAAGCTACATAAGTGGACAGATATCTATCTATCAATCAATACTGTAAAGCGAAACATTAAGCTTCACCAAAAATTAGATTGCTCAAAATACCCGTTAGTCTAAAAAATATTTATTATGAAATCATCCAGATAGTTATTTTAATAAAAGAAAAGGCAGAAAAACACATATTAAAAAAAATTTAAGAAGTGGGTCACAAGGGGGTTCGTCAATCACGAATGCATGACATAACTGTATGAGTATGAGGCCAGTAAATAAATAAACAACAAAAATACTAAAATTGTATAAGACTCTCACTGAAAAGAACCAAACATCTTTAAATTGTACAAGTGAATTCAGTTCATGTTCCAACTTATTGGATATAAGTCATATAACCTATATAGTTGCGCAAGCAAATTCCAGACAGTATGCAAAGGAATGATGCTTCCCAATCAATCGGTGGCAAATATTTTAAAAAGTTGTTTAGGAAATATGCTTTCTAGTTGAAGTGTTGAACCCACAGTTTCTTACTACCTACGAATCAGAGACTAATATTTTTAGACCGAATAGCTGTGCTCTTCATTTTGCATATAAGACGATCAGTCCGTGGGCTGATCGAAGCTAAGCACGCTAGCTGTAGCAGAACGCTATGCACTCGTACTAGATAGTCCCGGGGAAATTTGGGAGTTACACAGTGGGAAGTTACCATTAACCGTATGGAGTTACTAGAATGTTGAAAATAACAATCAAGGGAAAAACACTTCGATTAATAAGGAAAAAAAAATGAACCAATTTAGCATTAGAAATTTTATGTACAGATGTCTCGATAATACAAGAGTCCTTCGTGCAAAATCTCTAACAGCATGTCTAATCTATAGGGACGGCCATTTCTTACAACTGTACAACAGCAAATCTACCAAAGAATATGCTCAGACTTCAGAACAAGAGAAGACACAAAATAAAGCAGCAGAAAAGAAAGATGGTGACTCTATTAAGAGATTTGTCAAGCTGAACTTCCTGTCTTCTCATCCTAGGACTGCTGGGCGGGTATGAATTCAAATAAGGATAAGTAAACAAATTTGTGTCTGAGCTGCCAAAAATCCTTGCAAACACAAACTCTCCAACCATTCCAATCGTTGGATTGGATAAATGTGTCAACATCGTACTGCCAAGATAAGCTGATTCTGAATTTGTGGCATAACCTCCGTAAGAATAAGGGCTGTATTGATCATAAACTGACTCTGGATGTGTTTGTGCATGGAAATAATTTGAATGAAGTTGCTGTCTTGAAGGTGATGTAGGGCTAGTAGATGTAATCAAAGTGTCCAACCTAGGTGGTGGTCTACGTGGTACGACGAGATCCAAATTGGGTTTCTTTCCTTTTGAACCTGTACCACGGCCATAGAGGGGAACCACTGAGGATGGGGAAATGTTAGCCTTACAGACAGGACAGGTTTGCTGCAGCTGGTTTGGTTCATCAGAAGCACTCGGGACCTGAAGCCATTTGTAAATGCAAGGCCAGCAGTACAGGTGACCACAGAGTGTCACCACTGGCTCATGTGCTGAATCTAAGCAAATGTTGCACTCAAAGCAGCCACTATCATTGTCCGAGACTGTAGTAGGGGCTGACATTGATTTCCACTTCTTGACCGAAACATCTCCATCAGACTCAAAGTGTCCCTGAGGCTCAAAGAAGTTTTGTTCCATGGCGAGGTGTTCTGTTATAAAATAAAGTAACAACATTAGTAAGCCAATGCACACAAGAAGAGCAGAACAATTAATACCTACTCAAGTGAATCAAGTTCAAATACCAAGCGCAAAAGTATTCACAACGGTGCAAAAACAGTTGAATCTAGATAAATTCACCTCCCCAAGAAAAGAAATATATATCATACTCAAAATGCCAGCAACTGACAACTTTCCCCAACCAAATTTCTAAACAAACACAAAGCATCTAGAAAAGCAGAAATGAATAAAACAAGGGAACAATCATATAAATTGGTGCATGGTTGTTTAACTTTAAAGTAACAAAATCACAAGAGGATAAAGAAGCATCAATTGGCACTGGCTCCATGATATTAAATTGGAGGAAATAATAATTATCACAGATAAGAATCATAATTATAAGGGACCCTACCTATCTTAGTACCAAACAATTGAAAAAAAAAAGACTAAAATTCCACCAGCATAGTCATGGTTGTACCCTCAATTTCACTTTTATGTTTATACCACAGACCTCTATAATCGAAGGCCATTCTCCCTTGCACCAAATTCTCAGTAATTTTTTTCTGTATCTCAAATAACAGATCGTGTAATAAGACCAAGACTATGTTTCTTCACATGGTCTAGGGATGAAGAGAGGTGCTGTTGCAATCTTAACAGTACTCGATCCTTTTGAGACAAGAACTTGTTCACCAGTACAAAAGATAAAAGGGGTCACTGCACTAGGTGAATTGTAGGAATTGCGACTTCACGCACATCAACAATTTAACACAATTTTAACCTAGTAGTTGTCTGCCATTCTATCTTGCATCTGACTTCTGAGGGTTAGATGACCTGACTTGTTCAACTGTGAATCTTATTAAACTACTTAATACTTCTAGAAAAAGAAGGCCAAATTTCCTACTTGTTTTTCTCTGGATACAACCTGGTTAAACAAAAAAATACTAACTTTTTTTCTACTGTCCTTAAAGAAATACGATAATTGTACAAATATTTAGGGGAAAAAGGGAAGGTTGAAAAACAATGTTGTATTCTCTCAGAAATGAAATTCTTGATCATCTACAATATGGTTGTTGATCTGTCAGATGCATAGAAATATGAACTACACAAAACTTATTCTACTTGAGATCCTAATGGTTATATTCCAAGTTTTAGCAGTTGCAGCAAGAAATATGAAGGTGGACTGGTCTCAGAAGGAAAAATCTACCTGTAACATATCCTACAGAGGCATTAAGATATAAGCCTGAAAGGGCATTTATCCTCGAAACAGGGGGCAAATAAAACTATACATTGAGAGGAAATACATTATTCGACGACAACTCAATTGAAAGTGAGGATGTCCATTGTTTATGAAACTGCTTAAAACCCTTCATAAACTCAATTATCTGGAGCTTACTGTTTCAGGATTGGGGTAGCTAAAGTAAGTCAACATAAGTACATAACAACCTAAATTTCCAATTCTCCATAGCCAAACAGATTCTGCCATCATACAAAATTCCCTCTTGTTCCTAGTTCGACAATTTCCCTTCATTATTTAATACGTCTATCTTTGATAAGACAACCCGGCAACATATCTAAAACATCTATCTTTGATAAGACACATGGCCAAAGAATTTTACATATCAGTTTCAAACAAGGGTTTCTTTCACAAAAACTCAAAATGGGAAAACTCGCCTCCAAAAGAGCCGGTTTCATTGAAGAAAAAAAAAGTAAAAAGAAAAAACTCCGATCAAAAAGGCAACAAAAGAAATCGACCCATCATTGATCTAATCAAGATAATCAAAAACAAAGCGAAACCCATCAAAGAAAACTCACAAATTCAAGAACTTTGGCACACAAATTCCGGAAACAGATCGAGAAAAGGTGGAAAAGGAATCAGAGAGAGAATGCTTACCGAGAAAGAGTTGAAACCGATGAAGGTAGGGAGTGTAATCGAAGGGAGATCGGAGGGAGCGAGCGAGAGAGAGATGTGGGTTTGGTTGCTTGCGTCAAAGAGAAGAGGACGAATAACGGGTTGAGAGCGAAACAAGGAAGGGAGAGGGGTTTTATAGAACAGAGGGAGTGTTGGTAATTTATAGGGGGGGGTATTTGGCTCCCTGTTTAAATACGTAACAATCTAAGGAGTTAGGGGTTACTACACAAAGGAGAGAATATGACTGTACTTGTAACCGCGTCTCGTCATTGGTTTTTGGATGGTTCCAATTCAACGTCTTGGACCCGTCCTGTTTCTTCCTCTTTCAACTTTTTCTCAATTTATTCTTCTTCCCCAGTTTTATTTTCTCTGTTATGATCCTGAGTTAGTGATGGGATTGTGTGTCACGTGTGAGGAATTTCGTAAACATCTTCCCTTATAAGCTGAGAAAATTATATGCAGTAATTATTGTTACTTGGATAAAAGTCCATTATTTGTAGGTAGGTAAAGAGGTTTTGAATTTGACTTTTGTAATCGTCTCTACTCTTTCTAGTTTCTACTATGATAAAAGAAAAAATAAAATTACTAACATCCTCAATTGCACAATGGTTGTCAAGTTACACAGTTGTACCATCAATGAGACTCCAATGTAGCTTGTCGAATAAGCAGACGTCACAGGCTAAATGTCGCAATGTACCACATATTGCTTCCTTGGAGAAGTGAACAGTCCTTTCCCCTTAAGTAGACACTAAGGGCACGTTTACTTACTTGGAAGGAAATGATTATTACGGGTTAAAAACATTAATGCGTTTACTAACACATAAAGGAATCGGAATGATTCTGAATAAAAGAATTTCTGCGTTTACTAACACATGAAGGAATCGGAATTGATGTAGGTGCCACCTCCTTATCAGGAATCGATTCCTGAATACTCAGGAATTCGATTACGAAGGGGGGAGATGAGTTTAGGAATCATTCCTCCGGAATCAATACCGATTTATTTCTTCTCCTATTCCACTTGTCTCCAATTCATGATTATTTTCCATTCCAAGTAAGTAAACGTACCATAAAAAGACTGCTATCGATCATAAACAAAACCAAAAGGACTAGCACTGCCTGTTATTTATAAATCACAAATCTCCAGTAAAAATTATGGAGGGTTTCGATAATATATGACATCATCATGGCTAATTGTTCATTTGGTTGTGAGTTGGATAACTCACGATCTTCTATTTTTATATGTAGATCTTTTATAGATGATCTAGAAAATGTACAATTTTGATCCTTAAAACCCCTTTTGGAGCAACATATCAAACAAATTGTTGCTAAACATGCATTTGAATATACTCTTTTAATTTAGGGTTGATTAGTTTAGGTATTGAATTTAAGTTGATTTTGTTCACTTATTAAGGTCTAGCCTTCAAATTTTGCGTGAAGTTCTCAATTTGAGATAAATATTTAATTTCAAACTCTATATAAACCGCATGTGAAATAATACGTTAAATGCTCCATTAAACTCTACATGAATATAATGTATATATAAACTAACTAAATAAGTTAATTAGTTACGAAATCCTAATGTCCCCATGATGAATGACTAAATGCATTTGGTCGATTCGACTCCATGATTCTTAAATCTATTTGCACTGGTAACATGCAAAACACGAACCAATCTATATATCTAGCTACAGCTCTTGTAAATGTTTTACACATGTATGACATATGAGAGAGACTTTTGTACGGTAACTATACCACGTGGCAGTGCGGCGGCCCAATCAGTATCCAAACAAGAAGATATTTTAGGTATTTCACATTAAAAATCAAGAACAGCTTTAGAAAAAAAAAAAATTTATTCTGATTGGAAGGCCGCACTGCAGCCCGTGCACAAGAATTTCTCATGACATATGCATTCATGTAAGAAAATTATAGTACCCAAATGGGTCAAAAGAACCAAGCAGCCAGTTATGGTGGACCTACCATCGAATCACCAAATGCCACGTACGACTTCCTAATTTTCCTTGATTAAAGGAGCCATGATGAAAGAGAGAGAAAAAAAACTCTGTTAGTCAGGTAAAAAAACGACAATGGGGAACACGGTTAGTGCATGTTACTACCCTTGTTTTTGACAAATCTATGCGAGGCTGACGAGGTAGCTGAGACCAACAGCAAATACCATTGACCATCGAGAAGAATGTGACTCGAAGTTTAAAGAAAACCCTATAGGGTTTGATATTTGAGGGCTCTGCTGACTAGGACCATTATCTTCTTCCCACAGTCTTTGTCTGCAGCATGTGGATTTGGATCTGAGATTATGCCAACCTTGAGAAACAAGAAAAAGATACTGATTATATTTATACGTGGCCGTCGAAGTGTGTATAGAGCCGTTACGGTTTGCGGCGCTGTTCATGGGTCTGGGGCTATAGTCAGTCCCAGTGTCCCATACACATTGGTTTGGAGACGTGGTTTGTGATGGCTCGAAAACAACGGGTGGTAAATCTAGAACCTTCTTGGGATTAAAAATCAAACATTTCCAGAAACAACTAACTTTTCTAAACAAACCGTTAAGCAATGGCCCCCTGATTCCAGAAGCTTTTAGCTTAAATTAAGCTTAGAGAATAGGAAATTGGATAAAACCGTCAGCAGCAAAATGTTTGGGCAGGTAAATAACTTTTGGAAGCAACCGACAAATAGTATCGGGCACGGGTCACTATACCATATAATCGTACCCGGTGGCGGAGTCAAAAATTTAAGTGTATTGAGGCACAAAATGAAAATAATAATATCAAAATAACTCTAATGAACAACTTATACCCAACAATTTCTACAACATAATTTAATTTTAATTTTCTTTTTAAGTATTTTAACATCTCTGTAAAAAAAAGGTTTATAATTGACAAAAAAATTGGCTGATAATCGTCATTAATGTTAATAAAATAAATTTTTAATAATTTTGGTATTAAATTGAAAATCTGTAAATAAAAAAAAATTATAAATGATTAACTAAAATTAATTATATGATCCATGTCAAAAGAGTTCAGGAATCGAAGTTCAAAACTTTGGTGCAAGACAAAACTGCTCTGCCTTCTTTCTTTGGTTTTGCCCAATGCGGGAATCGAACTCACAAAAATGAAGTTGAGAGCCTTGTGCTCTACCCACTGAAGTACTGAACAAAACCATCTTTCATTCACTCATCCCCTATCATATGATATATATAAACCTAAAAATCATAACTGGGACACGTGACCCAGTGTGCCTTTACCTCCCTCCGCCCTTGATCGTACCTAAAGAGTAAGTTTACCGGTTTAGGTCACTGGGTCAGATATTATTCACTGTTTTTTGTCTTTCATTTCCACCATCTATGTCATTGGGTTAGATACTGTTCACAAAAGGTCACGAATGTCAGTTTGCAGGTCATGAAATTGACACAGAGTGACCTTTTGTGAACAGTATCTGACCTAGTAATCTAGATTGTGGAAATAAAAGGCAAAAAGCAGTGAATAGTATTAACTCAATGACCTCAACGGGTGAACTTGCTCTAAATTCGTATTTTGATCACCGCTACTTTTTAGCAATAACTAGTTGCTAACTGCTAAGCCCTTGCAGCAATGCGGGGTAGACTTGCAACATACATGGGCAAAATCATTCAATCACTATTCATTAAATAGTAATGAATAGTAATTTGGGGTTTGCCTTTTAGTATAGATCGAGTATAATGTTCTTAGTGTTGCGGTTTGTAGTGCATCAATTGCTTGGCTATTGTGGACGTATAATGGTATAGAAATAAAATAATTTGAGCCAAACTCAATATATATATATATATATATATATATATATATATAGGGCTAATTACTGTTTAGTACCATGTGGTATGGGTCGAACATCAATTCAGTCCCTCGACTTTCAATTTCATCAAAAATACCCCTACACTATCATTTCTGGTCCAATAGGTTCATCCGTTATGATTCCATCAATTTCAGCAGTTTAGTTGATGACGTGGCGTTCCAAGTCAGCACAGGTGAGGCCCACACGGAAGTGAAATTCCCAAACTGACCCTGGCCAACCAAATATGAAAAAATCCAAAATAAATTCCAATCTTTGAGGTTCGGGAGACTCGAACCCACATCAACACCTTTCATTTGCAAAGGCCCAACCACCAGATCACTTGCATGGTATTGCAATATTACAAACAAAAATAATATATGTATAATAGTTTAAAAAACTCTCCTTCTCCACCCACCTCTCTCCTCCTCTCCTCTTCTTCTTCCTCTGTGCCTTCCTAGTTTGCCGGACTACAGCCCAGACCGGCCTCACTACCTAAGGAAGCAATCCCAACGCGCCGCTTCTCACCTCCACCTCCGCCTACAGCCTAGACCGGCCTCGCTACCCGAACCGCCTATAGACTCGACCCGCCTGCAGCACTAGACCCGATCTGCTCCAAATCGAATTCCGACAACCTCCAGCCTCTGCCCAGCGCTGCACACCAGACGCAGAAGCAACGGCGACATGAAAGAATGAACCAAAGCAAGTCCGGCAAACTGGGAATGCATAGAGGAAGAAGAAGAGGAGAGGAGGAGAGAGGTGGGTGGAGAAGGAAAGTTTTTAAAACTATTATACATATATTATTTTTGTTTGTAATATTGCAATACCATGCAAGTGGTCTGGTGGTTGGGCCTTTCCAAATGAAAGGTGTTGGTGTGGGTTCGAGTCTCCCCAACCTCAAAGATTGGAATTTATTTTGGATTTTTTCATATTTGGTTGGTCAGGGTCAGTTTGGGAATTTCACTTTCTTGTGGGCCCCACCAGTGCTGACTTGGAACGCCACATCATCAGCTAAACAGATGAAATTGATGGAATTATAACGGATGGACCTATTGGACGAGAAATGATAGTGTAGGGGTGTTTTTGATGAAATTGAAAGTCGAAGGACTGAATTGATGTTAGACCCATACCACAGGGTACTAAACAGTAATTAGCCCATATATATATATATATTGATGGGTTACTCTTATTAAAATTCAAGTAGACTAGCTCTTTTCTTTAAAAAGGAAGAAGAGAAACACAACATAACAACAGTTCAGGTACTGAAGTACCAAATCATTATTTTTTTTTATCAGGTAAATAATATTTCGTGAGTCGAACTCACAACCTCCTACTTGCTAATATGAGACTATATATGCCACTAGACCAAAACATTATTTGAATATATATATATATATATATATATATTGCAAAGTGATAAACATTTATTTTATTGTCTAGTTACTTTTTCTAAGGCGAAGTTATCATTTATTCAACTTTCAATTTTAATAGATTCTTTTGTTAGTGAAATTTTTGTCAAAGAGAAGAATAAATCTTAGTGATGAAATGATGATGTCATTGAACTTCAATTTTGACCAAAAAGAAAAATATGAACTTCGACCCTTATGTTGAGCTAACATTAATGGTTTGAAACACGAACCTATATGAAAGGAATTCCAAGATTGTTGTACAACTTGTAAATGGATATGCACAATTGAAAAGATTCCATAAGATGACGAAGTAAATTGGCATGTGCTTTTCAGTTAAAAGGTTAATACGGATGGTGCTGCTCGTGGGACACCAAAACTTGCGAGCTATGCAAGTATTTTTCGTGATTACTTGGGCAAATGTATGGGTTGTTTCGCTGGTTCCATGGGTATTGTTACTGCACTAGAAGCAGAGATTCAAGCCATTATTCATGCAGTTTCAACAGCATCAGGAAAATGATGGACTTCTCTCTGGATTGAGTATAATTCAGCTGTAGCAATTTACTTTCTTGCGAATAAAAAGTGCTCAGTCCCTTGGCGTCTAAGTGTTGATTGGGTCAATTGTTGTACCATTCTCTCCTCTATACATATTCGATTTTCACATATTTATCAAGAAGAGAATCAAGTAGCTGACTGCTTAGCTAACTATGGGGTGGATCATGAGGGGCATTATTGGTAGGACTCTTGCCCTCCTTGTGCTTCGGCTGCCTTTGTTCACAATCCGTAAGGTTTACCGAATAGCTAATTTTGATGTGCTTGATAGATTTCATGAAAAGGTAGGCTTGGGTTATGATGGTTTCTGCTGCATGGTCGCTGAGGCACTATATGTGCGTTCCACATAAGTGGTTGTTGCATGGTCACATATTTATGCATGGTTACTGCATGCTCTTCTTCTATTCATTAGTTCATAACTATTTTAGCTTAGTGCTCATTTTGAGTATTGTACTTCATTTTGTTCTCAGAGAGGTTTTGGTTCATATCCCCCTCTCGATCTCTTCTTGTAATTTCTTTTCTTTTATTAATAAAATAAAATAGAGGGACGGGCGGGAGGTTTCCTGTTCCGATGATCCTTTTTCTTTTGAGATTGTGGGTGAGTGCTACTCACTCCAAATCAGCTATTGCAGAAGAACTAATATCGCTTAATCCTCTATTAATTAATTAATTTTAAAAAAAAATTTCCATAAGATGACGTATGCCTCCATGAACAGAATGAATGATTTTGTCGGTGAGTACTAGTACTCGATCAGTGCTAATATATTCAAAATTAAGTTACGTTTAGAACACTATATAAGTATATACAAAAGACGTGTAGGCCGGGGTTCTAATGTCTCATTCAACTACTCTGTTTACACTAGAAGTCTAGAACCATACAAAAAAATCACATATTTTCCAGATCGATGATTGTGAGTTGTGGTAAAAGATAAGATCGATGGGGAGACAGTGGAATGTCAAAGCTAGGTTGCGATCCTCCTAATCCACGTTCAATCTTATCCAAGCCAACAGAAGCCAATTACGTTCACGTCGCTAGGCTAGCTCATTACCAAACTAGTACATGCATCTACCTCATTCCCACAATTCTGGGTCGGAGTGTTGTACCTCACAGTCCATATAATTACATAACTTCACTTGATGTTGTTTTTTAAATGGAATTTGGAACGAGTAAGGTGGGAAGCTCATCTCTATATCCATGTTATTTTAATTAATGTTGTAAGAGTACAACAAAATCGGACATAGAATGTAAACCCCAGGCAATATAACAATCATCTTCAATTCTATGTCTTTAATTACTAATCTAGAATGAAAAAAAAATGATAATCTAATGGTTATAGATTGAACTAATATATCTTATTTTCGTATTAATTTTACTTGTGGCTCAAATTTCTATACACATTTCAAGTTAAGAATTCATAAAACTTAAGCGATGAAGAGAAAGTAAATATTATATTGTCAGTAAACCTATGGAACCAATGAACCTAAATTATCTCAAAAAATAGAAACAGTGTATATACATATATTACACATATGTATTTGCCAAAAATTTGATTCTTATTTTCCTAGATAACTAAGAAGTAGTCTTAAGAAATATGATGTGTGATCTAGCTATCCAAGTCTTCTAGATGCCGGCAGGATAGTAAAATAAAGCTTCCAGCTAGTCTTCTGGATGGATAGAAAGAGCATCACCGTCATTTGCACATGCAGGCATGCAACTGAGTGAACATTGATTCTCCTACCACTACATAGTTGACGGAGTCGGCAGATTACTAATATTGTTATGCCCCACTTAGAGCTTAAACCATGTTTACAGATCCATTGATTGACTTGCCCTGCATTTATTTGTGCCCAGAAACTGGGGACACATTGTCATGTCGATCGACATGTCCAATGATAGCTTGAAACTGATAATGAAATCCCCATTTCCTATTCCTTCCCATGTTACCTGTGATATATTCTTAAAGTTTGATTCAGGTTTCATTTGCGAAGTTACTAAGATTTATTATACACGTACATCCTCAAATTCAATCTTATCTCTTTGTACATATCCTAAATTGGTGGACGATCGTTTAAATGTCAAATCCTAAATGATTGACTTCACATGTGCATATTTTATACTGTTGGATCAAGTTTATATTAACAAGCAACCAGATGATGACATGAACTAAAAGTGTCCTATAATGTTTATCTTAATTTTTGACTTGCAACCCAATAACCAATAGTACGTAGCTCCAACGCATTGTGTTATCTATATACATTTTATTTGCAATCAATGTTAGTGAATGAATTGGGGTATCACCACAACTTGATTGTAATCAATTAAAGTCAAAAATCGAGAAATTCTTTTACTCAAAATAAAATTGTCACATTGAATGTAACCTAATGCATAAACATCAACAGTAAAATGTAATTTATTAAGAATATGAGTTAAATAATGAATAGTAATAATGAGAAAGTAGATATCCAACACAATTAAATCCACTGAGAGACAAGATTTTCTTTTTTCCCACTTTCTGAGGCACCCAAAGAACAAGTTGAAATAATTAGTCAAGAAAGCTGTTTTTGTTTTAGTTTGATTTTCCTTTATGTCGACCAAATAGATTGTGGTACTACTGGAATAATATGCCAATGAAATCCTCTTTTTCAACCAAGAGATTTGAACGAAGAACATAAAGAAGAATGGAGTGTACTTAAGATAGAATTCGAGGTACGTACGTCATAGAATTTAAGACTAGGTGTCGAGATGCACACTAAAAACGTAAGTAGCTAATAAGATACATCAAGACCGAAGGAGCTGGGAACATCCAGAAGAATATGAGAGCCTTCATCATCTTCTGACTTTCAAAGAGAGGAATTTGATTTGATCAAAGGCAGACCAGACCGTTAGGAGTTGGAATTGATTAATTAACCCTCTAACCATATGTGCTGACTAGACTATTATTATATGTATACTTAATCAGGCATGTCAGCTCCGGCGAAATAGTATACGAGAGGTGATCGATCTACGCAGAGCCACGTGTTCCTTCCATCGATCACAAGAATGACCGACACGACACTTGGCATCAGAGTTGATAGTGCTTCTAGAAACCAAGATGAAGAGATAAGAAATTCAAAGATTCGCAAAATACACGCATCATCATCATCTGTTGGGATGATTAAGGAATCAAAATTTCTGGCAATGACTAAAATATAATGGAAATTTATCAGCGGAAAGTAATTGTTAACTTATACACCGTTGGATAGGGTTAGTGGCAAGAAATTGAAAAACAAAAAAAATTATTTTCGACACAAGCATTATATATAACGAAAACATTTGTATAAAAATAATTTCAAACAGTGTCTCTATCTAAGAAAATTATGTCTCATTACTAATAGAGAACTACTTCATGTGCATGCTTGGACACGAATTTGCATCAAATTATGGAAGAAATTCTGCAAACACACATGTATAGAACATGCACGCTGCAATTTTTTTAGGGGAAAGAAAGATATATTCATGTGATCAAAAGATCATACCACTGTATAAATTTGAAGACCACCCTATTACATTCATTGCTCAAATAATGCACTGATTGCACAGATAGTCAGGCTAACATCGAAATGCAAAAAAAACTAAAATTCAAAAAGAGAATGCAAAAGAACTAAAATCGGGAAGGAAAATGCAAAGAAAAACAACTAACAACAAAATTTATTCCTACACAATCTTAATTCTCCGCATCTACATTGACTAGCTTGGGGCCTAATAACCCTCTTGGTGTACCCCTCCACTAGACACTAAAGTGAACAACCTCAAATTAGGATTGTGTTGAGTCTAGCCCACAACAGACTCGTTAAAGGACCCATCTCCAAATCCAACCCAAGCCAGAGAGAGGAGGAGGGAAAGTGAGCTTAAACCAAAAGGCCCAGCCCACTTCCACTTCCACTTCCCTCATCCTTGCACCTGAACCAGTCTTTGCCGGAACCCTAGCGAGACCACCAGAGTTGTTGCAGCCACCAATTTAGTTTAGCAGTTTCACCAGGCGCAAAAACACGACGGTTATCCCGCCCACCAAAAGCTTGTGCTTCTGCTTACACTATAGCCGCCTAAGTCTGATCATGAGCCAATTGCCTCCTTTAGCAACCCAAGAAAACGATGTGCTCCTACTCCTTGACCAAGGATTGACACCACACCAAGTACCTTAATGAGCAAAGCCACCTTTGCAAAGTCGTCGCCACTGTGAAGACCCGAAATTTCAGTTAAATATTTTGGATTCAATATTTGTTCAGTATATGAATTATGAATTGTGGGCATGATTCGTATGTCGTTGTACGAGAAATTTGGTTTCGAATGAGTTTATTTTCGAAAAAAACTTTATTTAGGGGGGGGGTCACTAAAATCGACTTTTTGTACGTATGGAATTTGGGAAAACTTTCTCCACGAAAGTTGCAGAGCTCGTCGATACGAGTTCGTGCATATGCGCAACGCAAGAATCAGAGTTCGTACCAAGAAGTTATCGCGTTTGGAAAAATTTCCATTTTGGGTATATATACCTAGCTATTTTTGGAAATTTCCAAAAATAGCTAGGGTTTCCATTTTTGGCAGCCGCACCGTTTTCTTCTCTCTCTCCCTCCCGAGCCCGAGCCGAAAACAGAGCAAGGAGTCTCAGGCTCCTTTCTCCCTCCTCCGACCACCAAACCACTTCCCACGACTTCGTCCTGATCTTGCGCAGCTGCTAGTGGCAGTCTTGCGCCGTGTAACGGCTTATAGCGGCGGCATGAAGCTTGTTTCCATTTCCGGCCGTTTTGAGTGCGAAGTGAATATCTCGAGCTACCGGCCACCAAAACTCCATATTCTTGGCTCATTAGACTCACCTAAACTTTCTGAACAAGCACCAAGAAGGCCCGAACCTGGGGAGATCGATTTCACGCTCGTCGGAGGCTTCGTCGTTTTCTGCAAATTTTCCCGCCAAACCGGACTGTTTGAGGTATTTTCAATCACTTGCATTCATTTTCTGACTTCGAGCTAGTTATGAAAGTTGCTCAAAATGATTAAACGAAGAGGAAAAGCTCGGCTCCGACACCATAGGCGGTGGTCGGCGGCAGATCTGTCCCTAACTCCGGCGGCCTTTTGCCGCCACCTCCGGGGATTCCAAGGGCAGTTTCTGCCCATTTTTATGTTCTACATGTTCATACAATCATTTCGATATATAGCATGTGAATTTTGGAGATCGTATGATTTAGTTATGAATTTTACAATTTCGATCGTTCGATTTGTGATATGTGAAGATCGGACTGTCCGTTAGACTTGTAGTTTGTTATAATGATCGTAGGATTGTCCCGAAGACTTTGTGTGGTCACGGGTGAAGATCCGACCGTTGGATCTTCATATAAGTGCGTTCTTGAATTGTACGCTAAGTTAATTATCGTATTTGGTTAGGTGATTGACGGTTTGAGTTGGTGGACGATTGGGAACCGTATTTTAAGCTGTTGAGAAGACGCAGCGGGATTGGAGGTGAGTAAATCTCACATGGTTCATTTACGAACCGAATTTTCTTATTGCACAATTAATTGCTATGCATGAAAAATGGTTTTAAGGAATGAGTTTTTAAGTATATAAAAAATAAATTTCTTGGTTTTTACTCCGTGTGAACTATAGTTGGTATTAGTGATCATTCCTGAGTGGATGATTACGTATATATATATATTTACGTGATTATATATGGAATGGTATGACATTGAGGTGTGTGTGGAATTGTGATAGCTTGTTATGATATGATATTGTTTGTGCAATTTCCATGATTAATTGTGATAATGAGGATTGATGAATGTTTGTGATAAGTATGTTGACCTTGTGAGTTGAATAGAAAGTAGAGAATATAGGGTTCCGAGGACCAAATGGTCTAAGGTTCTTCGGTTTAATGATAACCGGAGTGTATGTGTTCTGAGGACAGGGGAAATGTCCAAAGTTCGACGGTTAAATGTTAACCGAAGTATATTGTTCAGAGGACAGGGAGGTCCAAAGTTTGAGGGTTATTAAGTTAACCTGGGAATATGTTGTTACTTGAACCTAGGCCAAGGTGACAGGTATGACGTAGTTAGAGCTCTAATGTGTTGTGGGATGGGACCAAAGTGGTGATATTTGTGGTTAGGAGATTGAGGGAATGTATTCCTTGTTGTTTTCCCGTGAGTTGGTTTGACGTTTTCTTTTTGGTTGTTGAGATTGTTGGTTGTTTACTTAAGTTAAAAGAATTGTGATTTATTAAATCAATCGTTCATTTCTTATTTACTCACGAGCTTTGCAAAAAGCTTACCGGGTTTTGTGTTGTTGCAATCCCGGTACACTATTCAAACGGTGTAGCGGATAATCATGCAGGTCAGGATAATCAGGGTGGAGAGCGAGCTGAGTAGGGCAGCGGGGTTGACGTCAGCACTTGGTCTATTTTGGTGTGTTTTATAGACTCTTTTGAGCGTAACTTTTATTTATGGTGGAATTGTAATATTTGACTCGAGAGATAGTTTGGTACGAGGTTTGTTTTATGTTTTGTGAGACGTTGGTTAAGAAAAAAAAATTCAAGACGTTATTTGCATTGGTTATTATTCATGTTTCAAATTTGAATTTGTTATTCAAAATTCGGGGCGTGACAGCCACTCTGTCACCAAAACTCAAAACGAGATCATTAGCCGGTGTGAAAAACCACCGCAGGATCCGCACCTGGCCAATCAGAGCATGGAGTGCTCTGTCCTCTTACAAAGACATGACATCAATGGATGCAGCCTACATGGTCAGGCAGAAGACAAAGTTGTCACCGCCACCTACACGAAACCTAGGGTTTCCATCACCAGCCAAGCCTTTTGACCGCTAATATTGGCTTTGGTGGTGTGAAACTCATCCCTTATTCATAGAAAATTAGCAAAGGGTGCGGCTATTGCCACCCTACCATTTTCTTTGTTCACCCTACAAATATTTGAATTATTGAAAGACTATATTACCCAAATGCAAAATGACTAATAAGTACACTAATTTTATAAAATTTAAATCTTTAAGGAAAACTAAATACATAACTAATTAAATACAAAATTACTTAATTTCTCTTCTGATAACATTAATTTTCATCTTCTCCATGCAAATTTCAATTTATTATAATTTTCTTTTTTATCTTTTTGTTGCGTTCTCATCGTTAATTCGTTATTCAATTCACAAAACCATTAGTGTTAACTTCATCAAAATCTTTATAATACCTTTATAAACTCCGAAAGTAAAAAATTTAAAACATGAAGAAAAAAAATCAATCTTTTTTTCATTGCTCATAGTAGCACTTACTAATTTTTTAATATGGATGGAAATAAATGAACATTGAAACTGAATGGAAAAAATAAAAAAAATGGAAGTAAATCAAATTATGATTTTATTAGGAAACTTTAATATATTTTAGGACGTTTTTTTAATTGATATAAATTAAATGAGAAATTTTCGTTAAACAAAATTTCTTTTTTAATTTGATATGTCATATGATGGAGGATATTCCTGGAAAGAGAAATGGGTTGGATAAGTAAATCTAATAATTGTAATTAAAATGTAGGGTGTAATGAGCGAGTATGGTGAACAAAGAAAATTATAGGGTGGCAATAGCCTCACCCTTATCAGTAAAACATGCACGCTGTAATTGTATCTACATTTTAGTAATCAAACATTCTTTTAACCTTTGATTTAGATCTAATGGTACCAAATTAACTGATTAAAAAATTATTATTCGCAAAAAGAAGCACTAAGAATCTTCCACTTACAAAGTAAGCACTAATGTGACTACATCAAATAATATTGAATATTCTTAGTCTAATCTAAATAAATCAAACAAAATATTACACTAAATCACTCTAACGTCCGAAGATATATGTATGTATGTATTTTTTTCTATATTTTACTATGAATCTAACAATGCAATATGGTGCCATGTAGACCTTAATCCATTTATTTCATGCTAGCTATATCATGACTATATGACCATATGCTAAATAAATTATAGCACTTAAGAAATGTGGGTTTATGTAATGTAATCACATTGAATAATGCTCTTAAGAGAGATAATACAAACCTAACCGCTTAGCTTTATAACCCCCATATCTATTTATGATTCAAAACTTTAGTGGAATCATGATACCATATCCTCTTTCTGAATTTGGTGAAGATTTGCATCATTAGAGTGTGACAAGGAAGACAACAAGTAGGCAGTGGCGGAGGGAGGAATATATATGTATGGGAGCCAAAAAATTTAACCAAACACCGAAAGACCATTGATGAACCAAAATACATCCCCTGTAGAACATGAATACATGATACTGATGATAGAACATCAAGTCATCAATTCACATTGTTCTCAATAAGTCTATAGGAAATACACAAGAACAGAGCCACAGAGGAGAAGAAAAATAGTAAAAAAGAAACAAACAAATTAATCAACTTGAGTGCTGGCTTTGGTAGTTGAGTTTGATCAACAAAGAGATATTGATATATGGGATTTGAGAAATGAAGTCATCGCAGCAACTAGGAAGCCAACAATATCAATTTATTGACTTTGAGTGCAAAGTGCTGGCTTTGGTAGTTGAGTTTGAATATATATGCTGAATGGGATTGCACAAGAAGCTTCATGCTCCCCTTTTTCTTGTTTTTTCCGTTGGTTTGTGGGAGTTGTGTGTTGTGGGCCTACTGATATGTTTAGACGGTTTGGACTATCATATTTGTGGGATTTGAATTATGCCATTGCGGGAACACCGAACACAATATGTATACATGCATATATCATATATGTTGTTTATCTGTTCACTTGATGGGGGCAAATTGTATCCTTATGAGCCATGTGTCATAATCTCAATGGGGCAGTGGCCCCCACTCGTCCTTAACTGCCTCCGCCGTGCAAGTAGGGGGAGGGGTTGGAATGTCGTATTCAAACTATATATATATGTAAAATTTATTTGTTCACATGGGTCTTGATTCTAAGTTTTGTTCAAAAAGGACGAACATTTAAGTTCTTAGAGGAGGACTCCAAGGTGGAAATTATTCTATGCACCCACGGCGGTGCTCTGAATAATCTCTCACTCCAAGGAGCCAAAAATTTTAAACAATGAAGATTTCAATGAAACTTTCGCGGCTTTTAAAGCATATGAATTCACATTCACATTAAAAGTTCAGCAATCAAGTTCTTCTACATCATATTATGTTTAAATTAATTTCTTGCTTGAAGTCACATATATTAGAACTATTTTGTCGCAAAGAATGATATTGAGTTCTTACTTCAAGGTAAAGGAATCATGAAATTTCACACAACTGTAATAGTTATAAACAACCAAAGAAAACCAATAATAAACAGATTAGCATAGTACGTGGAAAAGCTGGTTTAATTGTCTTATAGCTTTGCGTTAGCGTTATTTTTTCAATATGTCACCGTTATTGTAAAGCAAATAGAGTAGTCATTGGAGCACTCTTATTAGTTGGTGTATGTTAAAATACATAGAATTGGTTAAGTCTGACATTATTTGAGAAGTTCTCTCGATGCTTATTATTATAATTTTTTTTAATAGGGTTTGAAACCCAGCCTAACTGGGAGGCTCATCTCACACCCGGTTTCATTTATTAAAAGTAAATTAGGCATCAGGGGGGACATAAACCCTGAACCCCTAGCTGTTAGTTGGTGCATTGTAATATGGGGTTTAGGCATCATAATAAAAAATAATTTAAAAAAATGGTTATTATCACAAATGGTACCTGAACTATACCTCAATCTTATCGATGGTACCTGAACTTCAATTTTGATCACAACCAGTACCCGAACTTTTCGATTTCATTTTAAATGGTACCTAGAGCCACCTCCGGTCAATATTCCGACTAAAAACGGCATGTGAGGCGATCATAGTGATGATTTTTGATGATTTCAAGGGTTGCGATCATATATAGTGATGATTTTTTGGTAATAGACTTGCCTTGAACTTGAATTTTTTTTTTTTTTTTTTAGATTTGGTTTTTTTGGCCAGAATAGTGACCGAAGGTGGCCTTAGGTACCATTTAAAATGAAGTTGAAAAGTTCGGGTACTGGTTGTGATAAAAATTGAAGTTCAGGTACCACGATAAAATAGAGAATAAGTTCATGAACCATTTGTGATAATAACCCAAAAGAAAAAACACTCATATATCAAGGGGAGTGAAATTCACACTCCCATTTGATTTATTTATTATATATATATATATATATATAATATTTCATGTCTTAGTCTTATTTGCATTTTCAAATTGCCCTTCATCTCTCAATCAAAATCAAACTGTTATATTGCCCTTCTTCGAGTATCTTTGGTGTGCCTAGGCTGTGGCAAGTGGTCAAATAAGTTTGTGTAAATCAATGTAGTGATTTGTTTATATTACAACTGAATTTACAGATTAGGGTTTAGGGTTTCATTTTTAGACGTGTTAGATAAAGAGGATGGAGACAAATTAGTAGAAGAGTGCTTCGGTGAAATGAGCACAAGGGGAGTGTAGACCAAATGGTTAACAGTACTCTGTTGCACTATTAGAGCATCTCCAACAATGGAGTTAAAAGCCAAAGTTATTTGCAAAATTTGACTCCTCTAGTGTCATCATTATTCATTCATATTTTGCATCTCCAATCATCTTTAGTCAAAAGCCAAAGTCATTTAACTAATGGGCTGCTCATCTGCGGGACTCAATTTAAGGGACAAAACGGGACGAATCAATTTGGGCCGTTGGATTTTAAGTGATAAATCCTACGGATCTAATGAAAACACGATTGCATTCGAATTCTCATATGTTCATCTTCTTCCCTCATCCCACCATTTCAGAGACTTTGCAACCAAGCTCTATTCATCTTCTTCTTTCCACATCTCATCATCCAATTTTCTAAGAGCCTCACATGCTATTCTTTCCTCATCTTCCATAGGACTAGTGTAATTTGAATTCAGGAACATGTAAACTAAATCCAACAAAAATAGAAAAATAAAATATCTGATCTCGAGAGAAAATCAATCACAATATAAGAAAAAGAAGAACCTATCCTATAAACAAGCATGGGGGTGCTTTTTATATCCGCTGAAATCGAGTAGGAAAGTATATGAGAAATTAATTTGAAGATAGACCAATCCCATGAAAATAAAAGAGCAGAGCGTAGATGTGTTTTAAGAGCAGATAGCATGGTTTAGAGAGATATGTTTGAGAGGAGAACAAGATGAACATATTTGGGTTTAGATAGATATGAGAGGAGAAGAAGATGAACATATTGGGTATGTGGCTTAGAAAGGTGAGAGGTGAGAGGTGAGAGGAGAAGAAGAATAGATCTGCAGGAGTTGGATAAGAAATGGGATGAAATGCTGCTGCCATTAGATCTGTAGGATTTATTCATTTAAGATCTAATAGCTGAGACTGATTCATCCCGTTTTGTCCCTTAAAATGTGTCCCACAGGTGAGCAGCCCTATATTTAACTACAATATGAGTTTATATATCATACATAATTATTTTATATAATATATCATCATTAATTGAATTTTTATATTTATTTTTGGGAATCTATAAATTCGTGCCACATGTCAATAAAGCAACATTTTTCTGATTTTTTAGAAAATTTTCTTGCATTTTAAAAGGTTTTTAAGGTTTAAAACACAATTACTTTATTATTAACTGTTGATATTAATTCATGTCATTTTCTCCACTGTCAGATTGTAAATATATATTTACTTTTTTATTTTTAGAAAGAATTAATCTAGGCATTTCATTTTAAATTGAATTAAAATGAGTGAATCAAAGTCGTTGATTTTATAACTGTTGATAGCCCACATTTAAGTGGACGTTGGGGCCCACGTTTGTTCCCACCGAATATCGCTTTCGTTCTAGAATCTTTAGCTAATTTGATTGAGCTTTTGGCTTTTGAGTCAAAATGACCACATGTTGCATATTGTTGGAGATGGTGGATTTTAATTGGGGGAGCCATTTTGATTTTTGACTCCATGGTTAGAGTTGCTCTTAGTAGAATCATGTGTGCAGTAGCAGGAAGCCGCTCAAACCAACACTGAGGATTCGTATTGATGGTTGAAGAACAGGGAAAATGTTTAACGCATCGGTACCCGAAATTGGATCTAGAATAGGAAGGGGAATAGATTTTGCAGGAGAGCTTGGGGTAATTAAAGGAATTGAGCAAATACGAAAAGCAAACAAAAAGAAGACAAAGATAACAGAAAGGAAAGGACAGTATGGAAAAAAGAATAATAAGCCTTCAATTGGATGAAACCGCGAGCGGATGAAACCGCCGACTATCAAGGCGGAAGAAAACCCAGAGCAATGGGTTCGGTTCGCTCCCTTTTTAAACCAGCTAGGTTTGAGTGGTGTTGTCTTTACATATCTTTGATGAACACATTGTGAATAAGTTACTTCAATCTCATAGGTATTTCCAACACATAAGCCAACATCAATTCATAAATTTGTTTGGAAGAACTCATCCCAAATTCTGGCAGGCATAAGAAAAAATATTAGACCAATAACAAATTGGTGACCACCATTCGCCAAAATTCTGACAAAACATCCGCCTTTTCAAATATTTCTAGATAGAAGAAAGAGCGAAGCTTGGTGGGGCAGCAGCAATTAGATCAAAACTTGTTTGATATTGAATCCAAAAATAAGTCCTTCCAAATGTTAGTGGATCTTATAAGGTGTGAATTAGTTCAAATAATGAAGCTTAAGAAATAAAAGGAAAAAGTACAAAACTAAAACCTACAGATTGTTGTCACCTTCATCCCTGTTATTATATACTGCAAAAGGACGAATTCATCACATTGATTGAATCCTCCAGAGGGAAGATCACACATAACTAGAGGAATCTGCATGCAGACACAGAGAACAGATTGCTTGCATACTTGACAATTGACATTGAAGAAAAAAAGAGAGTCTGGAAATTTTGTCTCTGGGGAAAAGGAGCTGGTGAAGATGGGCCACAAGACTAGTTAAACCTGTCCTTGTTTGAATAGCCAGAAACCATAAGGCAAAGGAAATCACCTTGATACGGAAAGTGCCAAGAAACCATTTTTAAGGAAACCCCCCATTTCAGAACTGACTTTGCCTAAACAACTAAAACCTACGTGGTTATGAGGGTGATATGTTTATGTAGTGGGGCAAAACAATTTAATTCAATGGATGCAAATTGCAAAGATCTAGCCCAGGGAATACTGTAATTTAGAATTATATGCAAAATTTTTTGCATTGAACATGAATTGGTATGCGATGTTCATGGAGTTCTTTTGAAGAGAACTTTTTTAAGTAGTATGTATTGGATGTGTGATCTTGATGGAGAAAGAGAGCATTACTATACATTTATAAAGTAGGAACTGCAGAGAATAAGCTACTAAAAGTTGGATTTTGAATATGAAAATTTAATTACACGAGTAACGAGCCAAATTTGCCTACTCTTTGCACGATGAAAATTCTTTGAGGTAATTCTATTCCAGTTTATATTCGCTCAGGCATCTTGCAATGACAATGAGCTCAGCATTAGAAAAGGTGAGATGACTACAAGGCTAGTTTCCCTGATGTAGCAACAATTTACCAAGTAAAAACTCCCTAAAGGCCTCTAAAGGGGTTGGAAACAATTTTCATGACTTTCTAGAACTATGCTTCTGTCCTTTGAACCTACCCCATGGAATTACCTTATGAAGAGCATCACTTTACTACTTATAGAATCCATGAAATTCTACATGCATAGTTCTACCGCAATGCACTATGATCTTCAATCAGAACATAAAGAAACACATCATACGGATAGTATGCCAAAAATATTCAAAAGTACACCAACTGGAGTTTTAAAAGGGATATTCAGATGGATAAATATATAACGTTACTAGCATTCTCTGAAAATGGAAAATAGATACAGATTCTTCCAAATAACTATACAGCAAAGGAGGTCAGTTTATTTTGAGAGACAAGTATCTAAACTCTGAGAGAAGGCGCAGAATCTAAAAGGAGAAGAAACAGATACAAGACACAACTTAGCTCCAGAAAAGACAGTCATTACTTACCACTTCTACAAGAACTTTTCTATGCTGGTGGTTAATGTGGATTTGGGAACAGCCCCAATAACTGCTTCTTTTTTCTCACCATCCTTGAATAAGATGACAGTGGGGATGCTTCGGATCCCATATCGGGTTGCAACTGAAGCACTCTCATCGGTGTTTACTTTGTAACATTTGAGCTTCCCAGCATATTGCTTTGCCAGTTCATCAATTATAGGGTGGATCATACGACATGGACCACACCATGGGGCCCAGAATTCAACCAAAACAGGTAATTCAGCATCAAGGACAAGTGACTGCCATGTTGCATCAGAAACAGCAGGCACTGTAATTTTTAAGAGCAAAATACTATCATAAAGAAATTATGGTAGTACTAAGAGCAGTTGATAATATGTGTAAATCATTTCTACTGAAAACAGTCACCCCAATAAGTACAATATATGGCAAATTTTTCCTATCAAGTTCACAATGTTCTAATCAAAAGACTTTACAATATTTCCAATGCTTCACTTCGTACATAACAAACCCTCACATGTACAATATATGAATTCCACACCAAAAACTTCCTATCAAGTTCACAATGTTCTAATCAAAAGACTTTATAATATTTCCAATGCTTCACTTCTTACATAACAAACACATCTGTTGGCCATAACCAATAGACTTAACCCTGATGAAAGTCTGTACTTTATTTTAGTCTAATAAAGTAACTGCCATTTGGATAGCCAAATTGCATTACAACAACAGATTCCTATATAACGTGGCCCTGAATCTGCAATTCTACCATAAAGAAACTTCCTAAAACTCTGAAGATACTTAGCGCCATAAGCATAGTTTCAAAATAATATTTAAACATACACAAGCTCAAAACATTCACTTGCCCCCTTTTCCCTAAAGATTTAAACATCCTTTTATTATTTTCTTTACCAACCAAATTACCACAAACACAGTCATCCTATTAGACCTTTCCCATCACCCAACTTTCTTTCCCCAATAAACTAGTACCTTTTGCAAACTAATGCAGTACATGTTTTAAAGTAACTTTGGTTCCATATGGTGAACAACTCGAGAGTTATGCACTTGAGCCAGAGATATCCCTGCATTTATTATTTGCTTCAATCTTCAATAATAGGTCACTGCCTGAACATAATTTTATCAAAATCTTTCCTGAACCTCTTACTATTTAACTTTGCATTATTGGGTCCTCCAGCATCAATAAGCCCTTGACAGTGTCACTGCTGGCCTGTCTTTAGCCCATCGAGAAGTAGGTCCATTTCGCACTCTTGATGGATTCAAACAAAGAACTACAAGAAACCAGAACCAGAATTCAATTCACTGAGATAGCTCTTAACTAAGACCTTAAAGCCCATTCCATACTTCTCTGCTGGGCAAATCCTCAGTTCCTACTTCCTGCTATCTTCTCTTTATTCATAAACTCAAACTTCTGTGAATCCAACCACGATTTTAAGAAAGTTCCAAAACCGATACCTTTCATCGGTTTCATAAGGTCACCAACACATCTCCAACTCTATATCATTTCTTCAATATCCAACCAATAGTTTTCTGATCAAATCCTTTCATTTCATTCTCAAACTTCCTAAGAACATCACCAATTACACCAACTTAATAGTTCTATTCTGAGAATTGTATTTACTCATCTTCTCAACTAAGACAAAACCACTTTCTTGGCTACAAGTTCGAAAAAACTTCACTCTACACAGTAAAACCATTTCACTCTATCACAGTATCACCTCATAACGATACGAAACATCCATACCAAATTCAAATCAATAACAAACACAAAGCCGTGAAATAAAACAATCAAAAACATAAAACGAGTCGATCATACAAGTTCCAAGTCTGTTCTACTTAGTATGTAAAAAGAATCCAAACACTTGCACAAACGGGAGAACAGAAGTTGAAAAGACGAAACTGACCTCCGACGGCGGTGTCCTGGGCCTCGCAGAGAACGAGACCACGCCGGCGACGAGGAGCGAGTCCGGAAGCGGGACCGTAGCTGAGAGATCCGACAGAGCGAGTCGTCTGAAGAGCGGAGCTGACCTTGAGGCCGGAGTAGTGAGGCAATCCACGGCGGCCGGTGAGGGAAGAAACGGAGGAGGCGGCGATCGGAGAGAGAGTAGGTGAAGGCAGAGCGGAGGAGCGAGGAATGACGATGGATTCAAGGACGGTGGCCATTTCCGCAGGGGATCAGAGCTCCAGAGAGAGAGAGAGAGAAGGAGATGTGGATAGGCAGCGAGAGGGAGAGTTTGGCTGGTAGCGTTTTCAGGCGAAGAGTGCGTTGATGAGTGGGGAGGCGAGCATTAGATGAGGATCCACTTGCAAAACAAAAACGAAAAAAACATATTGAGCATACGGGGAACGAGGCTGGAATGACGACTTTGACCTCTTCCCTATTTTTGTGGTTAACTCACCGATTGGATTCCAACATCTCTGAGCGATTAGAAAAAATACAAAAAAATTGAAGACGGAGCTAACCAATGAGAAACACCATTTTTTGTGTGTGCGCTTTTCCCGGCCGAAGGATGAGAAACATCATTGATGAATTGAATTCTAGTGACGACGGAGATTTAAAGAACTTCGTTGGTGAATTGAATTGAGCCGCATAAAATAGATTTAAAATAGAAAATTATTCCTGTAAAGGGCATTCATGACTTTTTAGCCTATCAAATGTCATTCTCAATTTCCCATCCTTTTTAGCTTTCGAAAACTCTTTTCAAAATGGGATGCCACACAAACCTTCTTACTAGGTGGGTCTCCTTTTCCATAACTCACCAGGAACATGATCACGTGTAAGCCTGTATTTTTAACACTAAGGCCTCGTTTGGTTCGCGGAAAGTAGACATCAGGAAAAGAAAGTTGTTCCTTTCCTGTGTTTTGGATGCAAATGGAAAGGAAATACTTTCCTAAAGCAAAGGAAAATAGGGGGGAAAATGGTTCCTTCCATACTCCAAATGAATCAATTTCCCCCCTTCTTTCCTTGCATTTATTACTCACAACATATTATTTTATTCAATTAATTACATACTTTTTAACAACTTTCCGGATAACTTTCCTTACATTACCAAACATCGGAATGGAAAGTTCTTCGGAAAGTTCATTTCCCTTCCCATGGGAAAGACAAAGGAACTACTTTCCTTTTCGCGAACCAAACGAGACCTAATTTCAACAATCAAATCAAAATTCGTCTTGTGATTGTTTGCTATGCTTATAATGTGTTTTGGGTATTCTGAGTCCCCAAGAACATTATCATAATCCCGCCTGTATTTACCACAAACTTACACAATCTTTGGCAAAAAGTGTATACTAAAAGCATTAATAAGAACAAATAGGAAGAGCGAGAAAGATAAACTGGAATATATATAAAGGTGCTAGTACATAGAGAAGACAAGAGTTTCTAGATAATTGGATAGGTACTGCCGGTGGAAAACATGCAGACATATTCATCAAGGATTTCAACAACCCTACATTTCGGCAAGCAAGTCCTGTCAGCAGCCGAAATCAATGATCAATCATTGGTCCTGGAAGATTGTCTTCGCATGCACTGAGGCACGCCTAGACCGGAGCAACTTCTTTTCTAGTTTCGACGACTCAACACCAGGAACAGGCTGAACAGTCATCCTCTCGAGCACAGGTGAATTCAAAAGCAGATATCTGATGAAATCTAATTCAGCTTTGACATCTCTGATGTCGTTTACGAACACATATTGCAGTTGGTTGAATGAACATCTCCTGTTGTCATCTAACCAAGAATTCCCTTTTCCAACATCCTCTTGCCCTGGGAAGACCTGAACATTTAGTTCTTGCAGAGCTGGGCAACTTCTAAAAAGGCAAAGAGCAGTTAAACTCTCCTCCAAACTAGTTAAGCTTAGAGTTATATGAAGACAGGTCAGATACAGACATGGTCTGGGCAGTTTTACTGGCAAAGCACCAATAGCCAGATACATTAAAGAGCAACAGTAGAAATCGAGCCTCTGAACCTGAGGCAGGCAACTTAGAATCTTGACCAAATTGCTCGAACTGTCAGAAACCCGTCTTTGGGAAACATAGAATCCAAAATCTTCCAAACCAATGGAGACATCAACAAGATTTGAGGTATTCACCAGAAGAACATCCTTAAAAGAACCTCTAACGTCAAGAAATTTGAGATTAGGTGCATCAATCAAGAGATGACTGAAACTGTCACAGTACACCAAAGTTAGACTCTCAAGCAAAGGACAGCAACTAATCAGGTGTTCGAACACATCTTGGGCAAAGATAACATTCTCAAAGTAAAAGCTCTTCAAACTCCTGAACCCTTTGAAAGTGGATGGAGGTTGTATCAAACAGCGGGATAGCTCTAAACTAATTATATCTTGACAAGAAAACAAACATGAAGGAATCTTGTATCGCTTCTGCTGATGGTGAAGTATGAACTCTTTGATAGAGTTTCTTGATAGATGAAGAATCCATCTATCAATGTCTTTACTAGCTAAATGAGCTCGAAAAATCTTGAACTTGTGTATGGGGCCAATGTGAGCTAAAAGTACATGATCAACAATGTCCGCAAATGTAGTATCTTTGTGAGCTGAGCGACACTGATAATCGAACACAAGATGTTGAAGCATTGCTGCTTTGTACCTCCACTGGCTTGATAGAACACTTGTCCTCGCTGCGTCCTTCATTGGCAAGCATGACAATATTATTTCGATGATGCCACTTGGTAAGTTGCTAATTCTATCCAACTCCATCTCTATTTCCAATTGGAATCGGGCGGTGCTTTTTGCTCTATATCACGTCCCTGTTATTAACACGGACAATGCATTAACATAGCACTACAACCATTAACCAAACCAAAATTAGGAATATCACTATACTATCCATTTAACGCAATAACAGGAGCCAATGAGCGTTGGTAAGCAACAGAGTGAGAATCCCATTATCTTATGGGCTTAAATCTAACTGACGAGTGCAGAAAGCATTATGGATTCATGACCAATAAAATTATGCATCTGTTTTCTCTACGGACACATTATGCATCTGTTTTCTCTACCAAACTAGCTCAATTTCTATTCCAACCATCACCATTTAATTTCTATATTTGGAAATCAACACATCATGCGTGAAAATACATATTTTAACTATGCACTTTTGGACCCCATTTCGTGACCTACCAATAATACATTGATGCAAATCGTGCAATCAATTTTGAAGATCTGAGGGTGGGTTTTGAAGTTTTGTAAAAACCCATCATCATCAATGAATCAATATACCAAGTAATACTAACAGACGAACACCGAGAAGGGATCCAAAATATGGACTACACAAAAACAAAAAAACAAACAACAGCAATGAATAGAGTACGTTAAGCCAAAACAAGAAATTCAGAGTCACAATTCAGTGAAAATATTTGAATAAGATTTCAAGCAAGAACATACCTCAGAGAGAGAGAGAGAGAGAGAGAGAGAGAGAGAGAGAGAGGGGTTTTGTGGTTCAGTCGTGATTCGTGAAGAAGGGGTTGGAAATGAATTGAATGATCGAATTGATGTTGAATACTCAAACTCTAGCACAAGAAACTACAATATCTGGAAGAATAGTCGTATTGAATTCAAAGCAAATTGTTGGCTTATGAAGCCTTACAAGGGAAACTGATCGAAAATGCAAGTAACAACCCACGTTAAACACTAACTAAAAACGTGGAATATGGTTGAGGAAAGATTCAAACCTACAGCACTACCCTAATTAATAGGGATAATTAACAAAGCAATAACTCAAACAAACCCTAACGACTTAAGAAACAAACCCTAGCTGCTCCAACAATTGATGTAGAGGGTTTTAACGTAACTTAAACCCCACGTACGGTTGCCTTCGGGCCTGTTTAATCTTGGGCCTGCTCTTGGTTGCTGTTGTCTTTGGGCCTTGCTTTTCACATAATAGGGGTCCAAGTTCTGAGTCATTTGTGATCAAATGACCAACATGTCAAGAAAGATGAGAATATCGAGAAAATATCGATTATTCATAGTAATAACATCAAAATTTTGGATAAAAATTGTATAATCAACAGAAAAATATAATTTGAAAAAGTTGATGCTTGTAAAAAACAAAAATTTCAAGAAAGTATTGAAGATATTTTAGTCCTTGACGACGATGCTTGGGGTCTCAAATTTGCCCAATACTAATTTAAGATTGATTTCTAATTTTTTAGTCTTCTTTTTAATTTTACCAGGAAGGAAATAAAACACTTGAAGGAGGAAAATGAAGAAAGAAAAACAATTTCTCTTCTATGTCAAACAAAGAGAGGATAATTCTCAATCTTTAACTTATCTTTTTTTTTTTTAACCACCAAAGGTAGTCGAGTTGGTAAGAGCCTACAGGTGTGGAACCTCCACACCTGGGTTGGAATCCCGCCGACGTTTATTGGAGTTAAATCCTAATATATTCTTAGTGGCCAGGGGGGAGGAAGCGTTCTGACAAGATCACCCGAGCACGAATTAGTCTCTGGGCCTAGGAAGCTTTTGAGGACACCGTGTGATTGACAAATAAAAAAAAAAAAAACTTATCATTTTTTTTTTCAAACGAAGCATCATTTCTTGTCAATCTCTCATTTAATTATAAGAGACCCTTTTTTTTTTTTTTTGATTCCCACATTGCGCAATCTGTTTTTAAGCCGATATGACTTAGGCTTATCACTTATGTTAGGCTATTTTTTATTATTTTTTTAGGGGAAAGGAAAAGTATTCCATTGATATAAAATCATACGACCTTACAAGGTCAAGCTAGAGGGATCTAAGGATCTCTCAATATACATCAATATGCTCAATTATTCAATGACTAATATCCAAAAAAGAAAGGGAAGTGAAATCCACACTTTAAAATGCCACACTCCATATTTTCTCTTTTTAGTATTGTAAGTTCATGATTTTGTAGAGTAGATTGTAAACATGTGATGTTAAGATACTATAAAAGGAAACATGAAGTGTGAATTGTAAGACGGTGAGTGTGAATTTACTTCTCACAAAAAAATGCATAAAAATAAAAAGATGCTCCTACACTACACTAGATCAAACGACCCCCTTGACAAGCATTGACCCCTAACACTTTCATGGTGTGCATCTCTACTCATCAAGGAGCAAACATGAGCAATGTAGGACTAGGCCTCTTAACCCACTCATAAAAGTGACTCATTCTCTGAATCCCCCTGAAACTGAGACATAGAGCCTGCCTTCAACGAGTTAGTCTGCATGGAGTCAGAACGAGCCAACCTTGTAGTCGGCTGAATGAGTTTTGGGTTGTTCTTTAGGCCACGGGACTTGCCCTTCTTTTTCTATACATTTTCAGTAGAAGTAATGGTCACCTCAAATAAACCTACAGAGTACATTTCCAGTCCTAAATTCTCAAGCTACAGCTCTGTAGGTGCAAGCACAAGGTTCTGCTTAGGCTGTTTCCTATCCTCGTCTTCTTTTCTCTGCCTCCTCAAACCTGAAACCCTAGCTGGCTCACTGGTTTCCTCTAGAGGAGATCTAATTGTGACACCACATTTCTCTTTATGGATCAAATTGAGAAAGTGAATGGCCAAAAACAAAGACAAGGTTAGAGCTGGAGGAATGTTTTTCCCAAAAACTAGGGTTGGACAGCCCTAGCTAGCAGCCTCACCTTGTGCTGCTTCAGCCGTTACTGCGCACAGACAAGCAACACCCACAAACAAGCAGCACCCACATAGTTAACCAAGTGTTCATACCCAAAGCACAATGTCTGTATGTTAGATGGAGAATCCATTATCAGCCTTTCAAGCCGGACTGAGTCATTGATCAATAAAGTAAGCCATACATGCACCAGGCCTTGCCGAAGTCTGCCTTGATCAACCGACATCATCGTGCCAATGGTTTCCCCGACTAATAGAGCAGTGGCTTTAGTTATTAACGCCGGTGGAAGGCCTTGAAGCTCCATCCAAATCCACATAAAATCCAAGGGACCTGCCGCAATGTCTGGGAACTCGTCATAATTGTTCAACAAGATCATGGCGCACTAAAAACACCATGGTCCTCCCTTCTTCACACGAGCAATATCACGCTCATTGGTAAACGTGAACAAGAAATGACTGAAATGTTCAGCCGTAGCCTGTACATCCATTGTTTCAGTAAACCTCCACATCTATCAGATTGCACTCTGGAATGAGTGTCCACTAACAGAACGAAAACTATTCAGACGGCCTACCATGAAATGGCACGCGCTGCACCAAGTATACCTTCCCTAGACTCCTTAAGGTAATTTCCTAGATTGACTGGCTCTTCGCCATCTTTGAGCGACAGTTTGGTCGTTAGCCTGATTGTCAAAGAAACAATCGTTACAACCATGAAAAAGGCGGCGCACAACTAGAATCTCATAAAACCCTAACCTTAGCAGAGAGAGAGAGAGAGAGAGAATTTTAATTAAGGATTAAATACATGTTTAATCCTTTTTTTTCTTAACCTTATGAATATAAAAGAATTATTAAATGAACTTAAAAAAAAAAAAAACCTGCGTAGCGTAGTATATGAATGTATTCCACTCAACCAAGAGCGAATTATATGAGACCATCTGAAGAAAATCAAATTCATAAGATACATATAGCCCATGAATAAACTTCAATATCAAATAATAAAAAAGATAAGAGAGTTGAAGAAGCTAAAGTTAAAACTAAGGTTGCTTATATTCATTCTCATCCATTTATGAATTTTTTCTTTTAGAGGCGAACGAAATGAGAGCAACAGCCCAAACCGTTAGAATGGGGTTGTGCAAGACCAACACAATTGTCATATTGTTAGCCTGGTGCGGGGCTGACAAAAAAACATTACCTAAACAGTATCTTTTTAAAGACCATGAAGCACATCCAAAAACAGTTCATCTTTCACCCATAAGAATCAATAAGCACAGATTAATAGAAAGACCTTGGCGTTATATTTCTTAATTAATGGAAGAGGAAGCATGCTCCAAGACTAGAGTACCACCTCCTTCCACAACTTGCTCCATTGTAGCTTCCACAGCAATTCCCTCACCAAAAGCTTGTGCATCAACAATTTTCACCTCCACAACTTGCTCAATCAAAGTTCCAACCTCACCCTTTGCCCCATCCACCTTAGGAAATCAAATCTTCCTAGGTCTGGGATCCTTTGTCTTGTACTGGTTTTTACTTCCCCTTGGTTAACCTCTCTCTTCTTGAGTGGTGAAATGTGAATAACACATTTGTACTTACGTGAGCATTTGCCAAGCATAATTAGCTATAATGAGCCACGCTTATGCTACCTCCAGCAGTACCAACTCACACCAACAGAGTGACCTATGGAAACACAGCCAAGCAGGCTACCGCCTGAGCCCTGGCTCACCCTCAGATCATCGCTGACGCGCCACGCCAAGATAGCATCAAAAGCTGGGAACTAAAGCATATCAGTCCCACATCGAAAACATGGCCGGAAGATGTCAGCCTCTTTCCCACCTATAAAAAGTTATCTCCTCTCTCCTCATTAATTACGCATTTACTACTCACCTACTATTATTCTGTCAACATAAATATGTTGACTAACTTAGGCATCGGAGAAGAGAAGACCGCCCAGCGTGGTCTCCCTTTGACACCCTATGTATTTTACTTGACAGGTAGCAGAAGTATTGATTACATCACAAGTAGCGGTTCGCCCATCGGACTAGTGTTAACCAAGATTTAGCCACCGCTGAATCTTAAACATTAACATTGGCGCCGTCTGTGGAAACCCTTGAACAAAAGGCCATCCCATCACAACAATCACCATGACTAACGGTAGCGGGGGAAACGCTGAGGGCCAAGCAGATCAGTCCCACATCGAAAACATGGAAGAGGTCAGCCTCTTTCCCACCAATAAAAGGTTCTCTCATCTCTCCTCATTAATTATGCATTTACTACTCACCTACTGTTATTCTGTCAACATAAATATATTGACTAATTTAGGCATCGGAGAAGAGAAGACCACCTAGCCCGGACAAATAGCGAAAGTATTGATTACATCACAAGTAGCGGTCCGCCCATCGAACTAGCGTTAACCAAGATTTAGCGACCGATGAATCTTAAACATTACCAACTTTTCTCATTAGGAAGATCGAAGCCATCATCCACTGCTAGAGGAGTAGAAATCGATGTCACTTCTAGCTTGGTTGTCTTCCCAGCTTGAACCAACTCAGTTGGAGGTCGTACCTAACTCCTAGAATCAAAATGATAGGGGTAAGCTCTTTCTGCATGATCATCGTGGTTGATTCCTCTGAAGTCGGAGTCCATCCCAGAATAGCCTGCAAGTCAAAAAGGGAGAAACCCTCCATCTTATCAAAGAAGTCGGTGTTGGGGAAGCTACAATACCTGTGACCAAAGTCGGAGTTGAAACCCTAGATGTGGAAGACAAAGCTGAAATTTCCATGCTAGGGTTAGAGTTAGCACCGTTTCCCTATTTCGAAAACCCGATCCCCAGCCAGAACTTTTTGCATTTGTTGTGGAGCAGTCACAGTTGACCCAGCCGCCGCTTCAGATCAAAACACCGACGACCCAATTTCAGCCACTGGCAAGGCTCCCAAAGGCTTAAGGTTTAAAACCCTAGCCATTACAGCTGAGGGCGGATTTGATCCTGAGACCCGACTGCCACTAACCCGGCTAGTGAACCCCATAGCCAAGGTTTGCCCCGCAACCGCTACAAGTGCCTTCTCTGCTTGGGCCTCCAAGAAGCTGTCTTTATCGTCCACCTCGTCAAAAAGCCAACCACAATTCTTACACAAGCCCCTAACCCCTATTGTAATTCAAGTCCACTTCAGCCACCTCCCCTATCGCAAAACGAAAGGTCCAGGTGGTCCAAAGGAGCCTACGAATATCCAAAACCACTCTAAAGTACAGCTCAAGTAGTGAGCGCTGTAGGGAAAAGGGATCGGCTCTTAAATACCGACCCATTAACGGCTCAATGAGAATCAAGGATTCCTCCGTTTGCAATTGTGGAGGCAACCGATGTACAACTACCTAAGTCTCCAAGGATTGCAGAGCCACATCCCTCACTTCGATCACTCAATCCATCATACTCCGCTAGAAGGATCACAAGACTATTTTAAAACCCCATGTAAAATCTTATTGTAATTCTCCTTACGGCAAAAGCGGAAGAGAAAACGGATCTGACAGATCCGAGATGGATAGTCGTTCCCCTAAACCCCAAATTGATGCTAAGGTCCTCGGCACCCCTTCTCATCACCCTTTTTCTATTGAACCAGCCTCCCAAGCAAATAGGAGAGGTCCCCCGCAATAGCAGCTGAACCTGCCTCTCCGGCCAAAATCCACCAACGCACCCTCACTTAGCGCCAAAGCCAAAGCCAGCCTAGAAGCCATGTATTCCGCCAATTGGAATAAAGAAAGTATGCAAGAAACTTGAGAAAAAACCCTAGTAGAGCGGCTAGGTAAAATTGTTTAATTGCTTTTGTTTTTATAAAATTTCTCTCATTTGTTTATTATTCAATTTCAAAGATAATATAGTAAATTGAATTCTAATGCAAAAAAATTAAATGCAATAACGTTTCCTGCACATGAGAGCACCGCCTTCTGCATGTGCAATATTGCCCGTGCATGAAAGTTAGTTAATAAGAAACTACAAACTACAAAAAGATATAAGGTGTTTAAAGTTCCATCCAAGACGGTCGTCTTCTTGGCAAAAAATTTTCGATTTGGTGGAGGTGATGAGAGTATTGCTCTCTTGAATTTCGGTGGCTGGATACATCAGAATTGTCTTGAGTTTCTTTCTTGACATTTTGATCTGTTTGTTGCTGGTTGCTTCGCGATGGTGCGGCGGCTATAGTCTTCCCATCGATGGTTGTTGGTAGTGATGTGACTACCCTTGTGTTTGTTTCTGTATGTTTGTTTGGGTTTTTTTGGTCATATATTGATGTTGTTAGGTCTTTGTTATTGGTAATATTTTTTCTTTAATAAAAGTTCTTGTTTGACCCAAAAAAAAAAAAGTTCTATCTTAGACATAAGATATATTCAATAAAAAAAAAGACATAAGATATACTATATATGTTGATTTGTTGGCTATATTTAAGAGAAGAGAGTTTCTTAGCCAAAACAAATTTTTTTTACTTAAATACTCCTTATATATTAAAATACATGAAAACAAATTAATTAGAAATGGTAAACAATTAAGTAAACCACAAATAATAATTAGTTTTTTTTTTTGCATAAACTGTTTGTAACCACCCACCTTCTTTTGGTAACTTTCTCCATGACAAAACATGCAAATTGTTTTCAACATGTGTGGGTGGTTACAAACAAGTGAGAAATACTTACTTAGAGGAGTATGAGTCCTCACGCATGGGCCGGTGTTTCACTCCCCATTCACCATTGGATTTTTTCTTTGCTATTCGCTTCTATCCCATTTCGGTGGCTTCGGTTCCTTCCTGGATTGAGTCTCTCTAGTGGAGAAGAGAAAGTTAGTGTGTGGGTTTGGTTCCAATTAATCGTCCCATTACTTGGGTCTCGAATGAATTTGTAATTTGTGGGATTGTACTGGCAGTGGTTACTCATATTTTATCCCCTCAATATGGCTCTTTTCATTATCTTTTGGCTCCGAGCAGCGGCTTGGGCGGCAGATGTGTTAGTATTGTAAGATATGATGTATTATTTATTTTTTAGGGTTACACTCTTTTGCCCTATCCATGTGAATTTAGGTTGAGTTGTAATTTTCCTTGTCAAGTTTATTTATAATTGGGCGTTGTTTTGGGCTCTTCCATTAGGTTCATACCCTTTGGTTTTTATTAATGAATGCTTTCATTAATTCCAAAAAAAAAAAAAAAATCTTTCTCCATTCCGGGTGGATATTTCTAGTATCAATAATGGCTGGATATATATATATATACAGATCCTATCCAGAGCGAGGCATCGCTTTGAAATTTCAGAGCGAAGTTAGGGTTTAGGGTCACTTTTCGGTCCCATATCCACATCTCAACCGTTCAGTTTTTAGGTACTAATGTATAGATCATCTCTGCAAAATTTCAACGAAATTGATGGTCTTTAAGGTATCTAACTCGCTTAAACCAATGGACGAACTGAATCTGTCCAACCTGAACCGTACTAGCTTTAAGGCAGTTATCAATGCCTTAACGACGATCAATTTGGCTGAAATTTTGCAGAGATGATCTATACATTAGTACCTAGAAACTGAACGGTTGAGATGTGGATATGCGACCGAAAAGTGACCCTAAACCCTAACCTCGCTCTGAAATTTCAAAGCGATGCCTCGCTCTAGATAGGATCTGTATATATATATATATATATATATCACAGAGAAACAACATTACAACTTATTGAGAAATATAATTTCATTGATGTTCATACAAACAATGACCTCGTTAATTATAAAAACAGTTGAAGTATGCATGCAATATCAGTTTCTTGGACTGCAAGTTGAATTTCAATGCCCTATATGATCTTTAGGTGTAGGAGGTACTGGTACGCCTATCCTCTTCACCGTAATACTCTCCACTTTCACATGCAGCCTAGGCCTAGCCTTCTCTTCTGCAATCGTAATAATGAAATTAATTAAAGATCCATAAGAAGTCAAGAAAGGAAGAGGATGCCCAGTTTTCTCCCCAGCTACCATCTCATTTCATTTCATCAAAACTAAAATGCGATCAACCCGTTTAACTACATTTGAACAGAGTCCAACCATGCATTCATTTTTTTTTCCTAATCTTATAAAATATATATTGCTCAAGGAAAAGAAGCCATGGCCAACAAATTTAAGAAGCTATGTGTGTTTGTGCGTTTGTGTGTATTCTGTATATCTTCTACGTTCATATGCAAGAATCAACATCGCAAAAATTAGCCAAATACACGTTTGTTCATCTCATCTGTGCAAACCAATACTATTAGCCGGATAAAATTATATATACTGAAAATGATTCAAATGGCTGAATGGTTTCTAATTTAATATGGCTGGTTTTTTAGCATTCATTCTTGCATAGAGAACTCGGGAATCATGAGAGAGAGAGAGAGAGAGAGAGAGAGAGAGAGAGAGAGAGAGAGAGAGAGAGAGAGAGTAACTGGTTGTTGGCATTTCGGAAACTTCAGCATGGACTATGTTGGACGAGAACAACGCCAATAAAATGAAGGGAATCATGAAAACATGGCAGGCCTTCTGAACCATTTTAGTATGTGTTTATAGTATATATCCCTCAGTGTTGAGGGTCTCTTTATACCAATAAGTTTTCTGGACAAAGTCAGATGTTATCGCCAATTTTTTTTTTGGTCGAAAAGAGAAGAAGAATAAGTCAGTCAATGTTTTTGAAAAGAAAATAAAGTCAGATGATTGATCGCCCAAAGTCTCTGTTTTTTTTTGGTCGAAAAGAACGAAAGAAGTCCGGTCGCTCCCCACAATTTAGCTAGCAATACTACTAGGCGATGATGAAAAATGTGGTGGTATACTTGACATGGTCCATATTCTTCTCCTGGAATTCATGACTTTCGTCTTTTCACTCGTCTTTTTTAATTAAGTAGAACAAATGATTAGGCTGCATCTTCATTTGTTAATTACATTTTCGTTTTGAATGTCTTAGCTTATATTTATATCATTTTATTTACATTTTGACCAGCATCCTCTAAGACTGACGAACCACAATCAGTAACAGAATGTTGATCAGCTTAATCGAACCTTGACAAGCACGCCACACCCAAGACCTTAATTATATGTATGATCATTCCCCAGTCTAGTAAAAGCACGACTTGTTCATGGTGGATCGAACAATTTTAGCTAATGTGTCCTCAAGGTCTTTCTTTATTAAGTAGTCTTGTGCTTGTTTGCTATGGTTATAATGTGTTCAGCTTTGACATCTCTGATGCCGTTTACGAACACATATTGCAGTTGGTTGAATGAACATCTCCTGTTGTCATCTAACCAAGAATTCCCTTTTTCAACAATCTTGCCCTGGGAAGACCTGAACTTTCAGTTCTTGCAGAGCTGGACAACTTCTAAAAAGGCAATTAAAGAGCGGTAAAACTCTCCTCCAAACTAGTTAAGCTTAGAGTTATATGAAGACAGTTCAGATACATACATGGTCTGGCCAGTTTTACTGGCAAGGCACCAATAGCCAGATACATTAAGGAGCAACAGTAGAAATCGAGCCTCTGAACCTGAGGCAGGCAACTTAGAATCTTGACCAGATTGCTAGAACTGCCAGAAACCCGTCTTTGGGAAACATAGAATTCAAAAGTTTCCAAACCAATGGAGACATCAACAAGATTTGAGGTATTCACCAGAAGCACATCCTTAAAAGAACCTCTAACATCAAGGAATTTGAGATTAGGTGCGTCAATCAGGAGATGGCTGAAACTGTCACAGTACACCAAAGTCAAACTCTCAAGCAAAGGACAGCAAATAATCAGGTGTTTGAACACATCTTGGGAAAAGATAACATTCTCAAAGTGAAGGCTCTTCAAACTCCTGAACCCTTTGAAAGTGGATGGAGGTTCTATCAAACAGCTGGATATCTCTAAACTAATTATATCTTGACAAGAAAACAAATATGAAGGAATCTTGTATCGCTGCCCCTGATGGTTAAGTATATATGAATTCTTTGATAGAGTTCCTTGATACATGAAGAATCCATCGATCAATGTCTTTAGTTCTTTACTAGCTAAATGAGCTCGAAAAAGCTTGAACTTGTGTATGGGGCCAATGTGAGCTAAAGGTACATGATCAACAATGTCCGCAAAGGTAGTAGTATTATTGTGAGCTGAGCGACACTGATAATCAAACACAACATGTTGAAGCATTGCTGCTTTCTATTACCTCCACGGGCTTAATTGATAGAACACTTGTCCTCACTGCGTCTTTCATTGGCAAGCATGACAATATTATTTCCATGGCTCTTTACTAGCTAAATGATCTCAAAAAATCTTGAACTTGTGTTTGGGGCCAATACATGTGAGCTAAAAGTACATGATCAACAATGTCCGCAAAGGTAGTATCATTGTCAGCTGAGTGACACTGATAATCAAACACAAGATGTTCAAGCATTGCTGCTTTGTACCTCCACTGGCTTGATAGAACACTTGTCCTCACTGCGACCTTCATTGGCAAGCATGACAATATTATTTCCATGATATGACTTGGTAAGTCTATCCAACTCCATCTCCACTTCCAATTGGAATTGGGCGGTGCTTTTTGCTCTACATCACGTCCCTTTTGTTAACACTTACAATGCATCAACATATTACAACAACCATTAACCAAACCAAAATTTGAAATATCACTATAGTATCCATTTAACGCAATTACAGGAGCCAATGAGCGTTGGTAAGCAACGGGGTGAGCATCCCATTATCTTATGGACTCAAAACCTTTTAATTCATATTAACCTCACGAACCGCACGTGCACACTGTGCATATACAAGGGTTTTACTTTTGTTTTGTACGTGCTTGAATTTTGAAAATAAATTGACAAGAAGATTATGTGAACAATAACAGTGCTACAAACTGAGGAATCAAGAGAAAACTGAACATTCGGTTTCTCCCATGTTGATAACTCTACATGTCTATATCACTATTCCACTTCTCTAGTTTTGCTCCCATGCATACTGCCATACACTAAAACTATCGAACTAATGACTATTCTATTAATTATTTCGTTTTTGATAAAAATAAAAATAAAAATAAAAACCCACGGTCATGCACGAGTACAAAAAGGATTATGGATTCATAATGGATAAAAAATAAAAATTATGCATATGCTTTCTCTACGGACACAGTTGGCATTCCAGCCATCACTAATTACTCTCTTTGTTTGGAAATCATCACAATTGTGCGTGAATACGTATTTTTAGTATGCACCTTTGAACCCTCTTTTGTGAATTACAAATAATCCATTGATGCAATCAATTTTGAAGATCTGAAAAATGGGTCTTGACGTTTTATAAAGCTCCATCACTATCAACGAATCAATAGTCCAAGACTCTAAATAAGACTAACAGACAAACACAAAGAGAAGACAACCAAAATATGGCCTAAACAAAAACAAACAGCAGCAATGAATAGAGTTAAGCCAAAACAAGAAATGCACACTGTCATAATTTAGTGAAAATTATGAATAAGTATAAGATTTCAAGCAAGAACAACGCAATAGAGAGACAGAGAGATGAAGGGTTTTGTAGTTTAGTCGTGAAGAAGGGGTTGGAGAATTGAATGATCAACGCTTTAACCTAACTTAAACCCCCACCGACGGTTGCCACTGGGCCTGTTTAGTCTTGGGCCTTCTCTTGGTTACTGTTGTTTTTGGGCCTTGCTTTTTAATTAATACGGTTCCAAGTTGTGAATTGCGATACTTTGGATTTCAAATTTACCCAAAAGTTTTTTTATTGAAACCTCCAAATTTATTCATTTGACATCTTTGTTTTTTACACATCCTATCAAATTTTCAAATACTAAATTTACTCACTAAACCTCACTCATATAATTTGCAAACAAACTATTAATTACATATTCATTCCTTAACCAGATTACATAAATCTCTTATCTAATAAAAAAAGAAACTCAAACACAATGTATTGGGCTTTAAAAATTAATTTCTAATAAAACAGATTTTTTTTTTTACTTTTCTTTTCTCTTGTAGATGTGCAAAAAAAAAATAAATAAATAAATAAAGAGTAATTTTTCTTAATGTTTAGTTATTTTCTCTATTTTCTGTACCTCATGATTAATTATCTAATAGTTTTGAAGATTTTTTTTTTACTGCTAGTTCGTTTTTTTTTTTTGTAAATATAATGGATAGACTGGAATTTAGGTCATAATATGATTTCTTTTGTTATCCCTTACCAATATGCGTTCAACATATATGATGATAGGAATTTTTATGTCACATGATCTTGATTATAGTTTTAATTCTTATTAAATATATATAAATGCTTTAATGAGTATGTAGTGAAATTGGAAAATGAAAATAGATAAAGAAAAAAATAAAGAATGCAATATAATATTATTGAATTGAAAAGTCTAGAGAAATTAAATATAATATTTTTTTGGTATAATTATTGTCCTTAATAGTCATTTTATAAAAATTTATATATGTCATTTAATAATTCATGATAGAGTGAGGTCAACTGAGTAGATTTAGAAGTCCCATTGTCCCAATAGAAACACTCTTTGCCCAATGCTATTTTTTCACTAATTTTTTAGTCTTTTTTTTTGTAATTTTTTTATTTTATGAAATTACCAAGAAGGAAATAAAACACTTGAAGGGGAAAATGAAGAAAGAAAAAAACTTTCTCTTCTCATCTCCAACAACTTTTGTCTAACAGTAGGAAAAATAGAACACACAAAACAAGTTAACAAGAAGTGGTTTCGCTCTTCTTGAGCTAGCTATGTGCACAGAAGGGGAGAGCCTGAACACTCCTTCTAGCTTACACTCTCAATAGAGGCCAGCAAACATATGTAAATGTAATCCTCTCCTACATACTACATTATTTTCCTCGGATGCTCAAAATCTCTAAGGTCTGATGCCTTATATAAGTAACTCCTTCCATGCTAGCTAGCATAAAAGGAGGAAAAAAAAGAAGTAAGCCGATAGCATTTCCTCATCAATCTACTCTAGATAGTAAGCACTATATTAGCAATAGTGAGATACACGACTATTGATATCTCTACATATTATTCAAATTTACTTGCACGAGCCACCAACTTTAGCTGTTGATATGAAACGCTTGCTCAATTTAGTTGACACTTTGGGAGATATATACAGTAAAAACTAGGCAAATATCAATAGTACCAGCAACAACCTCAAGTTAGATCAAGAAACCACATTAATCACCATTATCACTTTAAAGTTCCATTCAAGATATCTACCCATATAAGATATATTCACTCAAAAAAGAAAAGATATAAGATACAAATTTTGATTTGTGGGATAGTACTTGAGCATAAGATCAATGGCCGGACAGGACTCCAAACATCACAGTGAAACAACATTACAACAGATTGAGAAATATGAGGTGATTAATTATGTAAACAGTTGAAGTATGCATGCAATATCAATATTCCTGGACTACAAATTGAATTTCAATGCCCAGCACCATCTCCAGGTGTAGGAGGTACTGGTACGCTTATCCTCTTCACCCTAACAATCTCCATCTTCGCATGCAGCCTAGCCTGCTTCTCTTCTGCAATCGTAATAATTAAATTAATGATTGATAAAAAGTCAAGGAAGAGAATGCCATACTTTTCCTTATTAACTATATAATCTAATTTCCTCAAAAACTAAACTGTGAGAATCCAACCATTTTTTTTTTCCTTATGTGAATACAATCAGCTGGATAAAATTTTTACTGAGAATGATGATATATTCAAATGGCTAAACGTACGTTTCTAATCAATAAATATTGCAGCTTTCATTAATTCTTGCACAGGGACCTAGGCAATATCAACTTTGATCATAAAGAGAGAGAGAGAGAGAGAGAGAGAGAGAGAGAGAGAGAGTAACTGGTTGTTGGCATTTCAGAAACTTCAGCCCGGACTATGTTGGACGAGAACGATAGCAATAAGATGAAGGTCATGAAAGCAAGGCAGGCTTTCTGAACCATTTTTCAAGTGCAAGTATTTTGGACTTTGCAGTATAGGTAGCCTCAATGTTTGAGGTTTATATACTAAATAGTTTCCTGGACAAAGTCATCTTCGATCGCCAAAGTCTTTTTTTCCAGTCGAAAATAAGAAGAGAAGTCAGTCAATACCTTTTGAAACTTCAACACACACACACATATATATATATATGAACGTACAGTGCCGCAATTTAGCAATAATACTACTTATGAAAAATGTGGTGGGATATTTCACATTTCCACACATGCCCCATATTCTTCTCTGCGTGAACACTTCATTATTTCATCCTCTTTGACACACTGAGTACGTTGTTTCTTTATTTAATTATTACATAATAATCAAAAGCATGCAACAACTAAAACAACTAGTTCATGAGTTAAATTTAGGATCTCTGACTCTCACTTAGAAAAAAAAAAAATTATGTCAACAGAGACAAATAGACCAAACAATAATGAACATCCATATTTATTTGTTAATTATTATACTTTTATTACCTTACCTTATATTTATACTATTTTATTTATAATTTGAAATAGTTCTTATTTCAAATGATAATAACTTGAGTCATTTGATATTTAATGGTTTTTGGAATTTATTGGATTGACATAGTCATTTAATATTTCTATGCTCTCGTCATTTTTGGTGTATTTGACTGGCAATTCTAATTGGTCCAGGTCATTGTTGCTTTTTCTCTATTAAACCACCAATAACCTCGATACAAATTTGCTCACCATCTAAGCAGAAAGATTCTTACTTAAGGCAAATGTACCACGTGGCGGTAGGACTACCCAATCAGTGAACATGTAAGGGGGTGTTTTGGGCATTTCATTTTAATAAGTAGGATAATTTTGGAACACATTAAAATTTTTTGGATTTTGATTAAGCTATCCCACCACCACGTGGTACATTTGCCTTATGTAAGAATCTCTCATCTAAGCATTAGTGGTGGTATCACCACTCGATGAACACATGCCACGTGGTAGATAAATTCAACTATGGTTAATTATAACAAACTGATAACAACTATGGTAGACAAATTCAACATGTTAAGAATATATATATCCCACATGGGAAAAATGAGACCTTGCCTATGGGTTTATAAGGTTTGGGCCACTCCATCTATTACCAATTGGTTTTGAATGTGAGTCCCAGATTACTCTATTATGGTATCAATGCAGGTTATCCTACGTGTGCATGCCTAACAGCCACACGAGCTCTACGTCACCCAAAAGTTGTTCATGTATATGGCTTGAAAATTTGCCACAACTGCGGGGGCGTGTTGAGAATATTTACATCCCACATGAGAAAAATGAGACCTTGCCTATGGATTTATAAGAGTCTGGGCCACTCCATCCATTGCCAATTGGTTTTGAATGTGAACCCTTGATTACTTTAATTTATCATCATCCACCACCACAGCTGCAAGTCTACAACCGTAGCCTCCCTCAGTTCACCAAAAAGGCCAAAACCCATTTATTCAAAACTTTCCCATGTCCCCTTCAAAACTTCCATGAATACCATATCCCCTCTCTCTCTATTCACACTCAAGCACCTCAACCACCGCCCAAAGTCCATAAAAAGTTCTTAGATCAACAGCAAATCCATCCAGCCACCATCTCCTTAGGCGGTGAAAATTCCTAGAATCTATCATCTCCTACCTCGCTTCTATTGGGGACGTCGAAACTATACTGTCTAAGACCTCACCAAATCAAAGAAGATAGTCATCCTCACCATCTTAGGAGCTTGATAAGAGGGCTTCTTCTTTTTTGACAAACAGAGCTTGATAGGAGTTGAGATTGTGGTGGTGGTGGATGAGAAGAAAAGGTGCATAGAAAAAAATTGAGAAAGGTTGAGAATAGAGAGGAAGTTGACAACTTGGAGTGTTTTTTTTTAAAATATAATAATTACATATTAAAATACATTTAAATAATCTGATTTTGATTTCACGTACCTAGAGTTAATTTGTCTACCACGTGACATGTGTTCATTGAGTGGTGATACCATTACTAACGCTTAGATGGTGAGCAAATTTGAATCCAATAACCTCTGTTATCTCTTCACCTCTATCATCTCTTTCATGAAGAACAAAAAAAAGGTCATGCTACAGAACGCGCTCCACGCGCGTTTCTCTAAAAACTAGGGTTTTTGTGTGCTCCTCTGTGCTCGTCAAACAGCTCACTGCTCCAAGGCAGGCTTCTGGCTTCGTTGGAGGGTGGTGAGTGCGGCTAGATGGGTTGTCTATTGATGTGCATGGTTTGTCGCAGGTTTGGGTTTGGCTTGGTTCAAGGGTTGAAGACAAGGTTTGATGAAGGAGAGGGTGAGGTGACTGGTAAGGGGTGGGGGTTTAAAGGTAGTGGAGCGATGGTGGTAGACCACTAGAGGTGATTCAGCAAGGGTGTCGCGGAAGTGGTGGGGTGGCTGGGCATGATGGGCTTCTAAAACCTTCATTTGACTTGACTTTGGGCTTGGATCCAGTTGGGCTTAGGTTGTGCTTTTGTTATATATTTGTTTTTGTTCTAGTTTATGTTTATCTTTTATCTCGCGGTTTTTTACCATTAATAAGTCGCTACCATTTTTTGGTAGAACGAAGTGGGTTTGATCCCGGTCTGTGCACTCCATGTTCCTTGTTTGCTCTAAGAAGAAGGCGAGTTCTTTGCACTGGCAAATGGTCACAGTCTCTTAGTGGTAGTAATGTGTCTGTTCTAGGTAGACGGCGAGTTCCTTACTTGGTCGAATGGTCACAGCCTCCTAGTGGCAGGGTAAAACTAAGTGTCGTTAGAATTATCCTCTGGAGGCAACATAGTAGGAAAACTGTGCGTATGGTAATTATGCTACGTTGTAATCGGGTTACATATCGAGTTATCTTTTAGTTATGTCACCGCTATGTCAAAGCAAATAGAGTTTCCTGAAGAGCGCTCTTTGCTAGTTGGTGCCTAGTTGAATACAGTTATTTGGTAGAGACTCATGATAGTATTTCAGGATGTTCTTTAGATGCTTATTGTAATCAGGGATTTAGGCTCAATGTCCCCCCCCCCCCCCCCCCCCCCTTATATTTATTCAAAAAAAAAAAAAAAAGAACACCACAGAGTCTAAACTTTAAATCCAGGGCACTATCCATGAATATATGATATCTGAATGGATCAATGCAAGAATTTTATCATTTTAGATCTAGCGAGTGAAGAAAATTGAATTCCTATATGTGTACTATTATATGGGGAAGAACTAATATTCATACAAGAAGGAATAGAATATATTGATGTGAACATCCAATAAGAATGAGGGAGAAGTCATCTTGGAGGACTGGATTTTGATCATTTAGACAATTCCAGTGGAATAATCAATCCCAAATCTAAGAGAACAACAACCAAGCACCAAAGTCAACTTGACTATGGAAGGAGAAAATCAAGAACGACTCATAATTTGACCAGCATCACTTTAGTGTTTAAATCTTCCAATTTGCAAATTCGTCTTCACTTTGTTGTTCAAGTATTATTGGCAGTTGGTGTTACGTGAGTTGCAGCACACCAATCTTGACAAAGTGCCACTACACCAAAAACCTTATCAGAAGATAGGAGATAACGGTTGTGTGATTTGGAGGCCACCATTGTAGAGCGAGCTGTTGTCTGTTAAAAATTCAGACAACGGTGGAACATAGTTGTCTAAGAAACACATAGGCAACGAGTATGTGCTATAGCTATTGTGCGATAGCTAGGCAAATATCAGGAGTACCTACGCAGCAGTTGAGGTGCTGCCTTCAGACAACACTACTTGTTTTTAAGCTGTTGTATGTTGAGCCATGTCAAACAACATTTCTTTAATTTTTATGTTGTATTATTTAGATTAGGACAACATAGTTCTAGTTTGGTCTGTTTTTTGATTGCTTGTCAGACAACATGAGTTAGAATTATTCTGTTGTTTCATTACTCCTCACACAACATTTTATAGAGTATTAGTGTCGTATGATTGTTACCTGATCATTGTGTGATCATAATTGGGCAAAATTAATATTCCATTACCTAAATAATGGTACTAGTGAAAATTGGAAAGAAATTTGAATCTAATTCATCAATTGAAGCACTCCAATTCATACATTATAGTCAAATGTACTACAAATGATGTATTTCCTAATCGTCTATACGTTAAAAGACAAAAAAATCATTCTAATAGCTCCTAGATATATGTATTGACAACAAACTTAGCCCACTCATTCCACATTTGAAAATACCAAATCATCTAGTGCTCTTAACTGCTCTCTTAAGCAAAGACACTTCATCATCTTTCCGAAGCTCCCCGAGCTTCTACCCCTACTCCCCTTCTCATTTCTACTAGCTAGCAATACCATATGAAGTACCAAACCTATAATTCAAACAAAGAAACAATACATGCAGTTATGCAACTCTATTACCTAAAATAAAATGTCACATTCTATGATTAGTTAAGAGCAGAGCTAATACTATGCACAACATTAGATGTCTCCAAAAACATCTAACAAGTATAGAAATAGCTTTGAATTTAAGCATGCCATCATCTTTGACAAAGTAATATTCTTTTCATGTTAAACCTAGTAAGGATAGAGAAATAGCTTCAAATTGAATTGTCATCCAATTGAGAAGTCTTTGGTTTCCTTGAAACTGCTGTAATTTCTCTGTTTATGCATAAAGCAATTGATTTTAGAAAGTAGGAATAGATTTCTTGCAAATCCCAAAAATAAAATCCAAAAATCTCAAATCTAACCCCATCAACAAAATCCAAAATCCCAAAATAGCAATGAGTATAGCAAAAGAAGTTTTCCCAATATATGTGCTTGGAGTCAAAGTCTGACCATAGGAGCTAAGATATATTGAAACAAATTATATCAGAAAAACATAAACAGAACAAGCCCTTCACCAATATTGATCAAATTGCAAATACACATGCCAGTTATAGTGTAGCATACTCTATCATACCTCAAGTTCTGTAATCCCTACCAAAGACAATAACAGTACTCCTCTAGAAATGACAAGGAGACTACATTGTAGCTCAGTGCATTCTCAAATAAAATCTAGGTTTTGCTTACACCGCATCAAACCCAGATGTCTGTAAAGAAGAAGGCACCATGCAAGTTAGTATCAAACTATCAATTTTTTCTCTATCTATAGAGAAAAAGTGCATCATCTAAATAGAGAGAGAGAGAGAGAGAGAGAGAGAGAGAGAGAGAGATCCAAAAGGTGTAACAAAAAATTGTTAGAATTAAGCATAAATAATGCTACGGTAAACATAGCTTAGCTAAATATAAGTCACTAGCTTGCATTCTTTTTCAACACCAAGCCTAAAAAAATTGAGACCAAACTAAATTAACATAACTAATTCTGACAAAGAATTAATGTTATCATGTGAGGAAAGTCGTGATGTAGAATAACATTATGCAGGTCCATAAAATTCTACATAGAATGCACATACTATATATATTCCATGTAAATCTATTGGAAGGAGAATTTGTGTATGGGACCAAAGTGACCTAAGAGTACATGATCAAGAATGTCTGCAATTGTTGTATCTGTCTGAGCCAGTGTACATTCATAATCAAGCACAAGATGTGGAAGCATAGCTACTCTGTACCTCCACTGACTTGATAAAACGCTTGTCCTCACTGCCTCCTTAATTGGCAAACATGTTAAAACTAGTTCTATAACATCACATGGCAATTAAGTTGCTAATTCTATCCAACTCCATTCCTAGTTCAGAATTGGACTTGTGTCTTTTTCTTTGCTCCATATCTATCACTTCCCTTTATTCAGAAATAGGGTGATTAGTGTGTGTGTGTATAAAATTAGGCAAGGGCCACTACAAATGCTCATAATATCAAAGTTAAATTCAAAATTAACTAGTGTTATACTTTTATGACTACTTTACCAAATTAAAATAAACAATATATTTATCTCAAGACACTTCAATGCGACAAATTTAGGGTTGATAGGCAAGGGAAAGCGAGAATGTAAGGAAGTTGGCCAACATGTTTATGACTATGCACTTTTGAAAGGCTTAATGTTTCTATTTTGGGGACATAGGTTAGGGTAGAAACAAAGTCCAATTGAGAGTCAACTGTCCAAATATCCCTCCATCCATCCCATTGAGAGTCAACCGTCCAAATATCCCTCCATCCTCACTCACCCATCTACTCCATTCCTCAACTACCTCTATCTACAACCATAATCCTTTACATCCTTTGTGGTGTTTTTGCTGGCTTTTTCTAGATTATACACCCTTTTGTGGTGATTATGCTGGCTATGTCCAGATCTAGAGGACTTGCTCCTCCTCTTACTATGTTCTTTCAATTTCTTGTCAATTATCTCAAAAAATTTTCAAATCTGAGATCAGCCCCCACAATTCCTCCCACCCAATATCCCATACTAACTCTCCTACCTCTATCACTGACTTCCATGAAGATTCTCATGGCTGCCTCTATAAAGTGAAAATCACTTACCTGGAGGAGTATGGATGATCACGCGTGGGTGTTTCACCCACCATTATCCATTGTATTTTTTTATTTATTGTTGACTCTTGTCCCCTTTTGGTGGCTGCGATTCCTTCCTGGAGCATTGGGTTCTGGTGAAGATGAGAAGGTCAGTCTGCGATGTTGGTTCTTCCTCCGTATCAACATGTATTTTGAGTATGTTTGGATTTGCTTTTTGGAATTATATTGGCATTGGTTTCATGGATTATATCCCTTGAATTGGGCTCTTCTGGCGACATCTTGATTGATGATTGTGCGGCAGTTGGTGGTTGTGCAATATTATTTGGGTGGCGGCTGTAGTGGTATTGATTTAGCATATTTTTCTTTTAACTTTTATGGTTACTCTCTTATGACCTGATTCATTTGGAATTAGGTTAGAGGTGTAATTTTCCTACTCTAGTTTATCTTGTAATTCGGAGCTTTGGGCTCTCTCTTTGGGTTTTATCCCTTTGGGTTTATTAATGAATATTATCACTTTTACCAAAAAAAAAAAAAAAAAGGCTAGGGCAGAAGGGTTTATTTAAACATTTTGTTTTAGTTTCGTTTCACTGTACCATAGAATATTGTTATCAACTTCAAAACTGTCAGACCTCGTTTGATTCACGGAAGGGAAATCAATTCTCTTATCTTTCTCATGGTGAAGGGAAACTAAAGTTCCTGTCAGGTTTCATTTCCTCTGTTTGGTAAAGCAGGGAAAGTATTCAGGAAAAACCATTTGATGTCCCTTCAGGTATTTGGTTGGTGCAGGAAAGGAAAATAAAAATATATCAACGTTTCAAAAATACCCTTGTTGTTGTAAATATTTGTGGATAACCATGAAAATAGTTGTTGAGTAATATTTGTCAATTACTACTGATTAGTGATTGATAGGTTGTAATTATAGGAGTGATTGAATTGTAATTAAGCATTACCTTATTGTGTACACCATGTAGTCCTATATAAAGCTCCTCATGGCTAGATGAATAATACACACATCCCATTCTCTGCGTCTAATATCTCTCTTCTCCCAAATTCTCTTACTTTATGTTTTACAACACGTTATCAGCACGAAAAGCTCTGAAATTGCTGAACAACCAAAAGAGGATCATCGTTCAATCTGATTTAGGATTTGAATCACAAACAAACTCTTGGATTAGCTGAGAAGCTCTGTACAAATAACTTTCTCAGTTCTACACAAATAAGCTGAATGTTCATCTGTTCTACATTGAGTAAAGTTCTGCAAATTCTAATTTTAATTCATGTTTTTCAAACCTTGATTGTGTGAACAATCACCATGATGCATGACTGCTAATCCTATATGATTTATTTATTTGGTAAATATATATATATGTTCATGTTTTGAATTGATTGATTGAAAAAAGAAAAAAAATTAAGGTTTTAGGATTGCAGTCGTTTATGTTTTCTGCAGTCCAAGGCTCAAAGCTGCAAGGCCTTCCCAGCAGAACAGATGCAGCCACGCCAGCACCCCACTGACTGCAAGACCCATAAGCACTTTGCACTGAGCCCAATAGAGCTCAACAAGCTACCGATCTAAACTTGCCAAGTCTGGGAGGCTGTCAATGGGCTAACCGCATCAGGCCCCCCAGAAGGGCCAACAACCCTTTAACACACTCTGGTCCCAGGCGATATAGGACCCAGGTCAATAGCCCAAATCTATTTGAGCCCAGCCAGAAGCTCAGGCCAAGCCGCATATTATCCCCGTAGGAATATAAGCCGTGCAAGAAGCTCAGGCCCAAGCCGCCCTTACGTGCCACCTGTCTTTGCTGCATGATTCAAGTAGGCCAGGCCGAGCTTAGCAAGCCCATTATCTATTTGGCCTTGCTCATATTCAGATTTCACCATCCAGTGGTCGAGCCCAGCCCATCTTTGGTCTATAGAAGAGCCACCAATAAAAGGCAAAAATGATTTCGCTGCCTCAAGGATTCGAACCTAAGCATAGCTGCGTGCAACCAGGCAGCCTACCCGCAGAGCTATTAATGTAGCGTATCAATATATGTCAACCATATTTTATATATATTCAGTGCCAGCAGCATTTATTCCAATATTGACATTTAATTTATGAATTCTTTCTATGCAATTGTGTGAGATGTTATTCCAATTTGTTTTGTTCATAATTGTTTTTGTTACTTGTTTAAATTTTCACACTACAATATATGTGTAGAAAATGCAGGTACTTAACGAACCAGAAGTTTATGCATAAATATCGAACTCGTAGTTTCAATAAAGCCATAGAAGGAACTTGAAGTTTCCTACATAAATTCACCATACATGATAAAACCAAAAGATTTTACATATTTAACCCGATTTCTCAAGCCATGTTATAGAACCTGAAGTTCCCATTAGTTATACATATATTTTCACATTAAGTCACGAAATGTTATGAATCTTCTCCAACTAGGCTCACCCAGTTGGATGCGATATCTAGATAAGGTTAGGATGGGGCTGTGTACTTAAGTGAGCTTTACTCCACCTAAACCTCATCTCTCCTTACCTGGTCGTATTCAATTGGAGTTACCGAAAGCGTTGAGTAATATCCAAGATTTAATGTGAAATTTTAGCAATTGAAAGTTTATGGAAGAAATTATCTAAAGTTGGCATGCTTTCTTGCATGAAGCAAGACATGATTAGCAAGATATTGAACAAGCCTATCTGCCCAAAACAATACAAGGAGAGGCATTTTACTAATTCTTAGAATTGATCACTATCTTGTTGCTCACTGAAATGAACAACAACCTCCTGTTGAGGAATGATCAAGCTAAGCCCATCAGTACCTGAGCAGCACTTTTGCTTGAAGCAAATGATGTTCCTTATCGTGAACCTAATTGCAAAAGGAGAAATTGTGGCTGTGAAAAAAGAAAAGAAAAAAGGACCATATGACCATGAGCCGCATAGCCAAGGCCCAAAGTTAAAGTGCATGGCCCTACGTTATAGTGCCCTTGTCCAACAAGCCCAAGGGGAAAGGAACACTGGTTTGGTCCGTCGCCACCAAAATCAGCATGATCTTTGTTGTCAATATGGAAGAATTGAATACTGGTCCCGCACTTACTGTGTGATAGCCGAAGCAGTAGATGAGTATTACGCTGGTCGCGGAACTTGAAATACCAACTTTATTGATGGGTCATTTTCTATCGATTCCACACTAGAGATCATGGATTTTCAGGCAATTACTTAACATTCCAAGTATTAGTAACTCGAAGGCATTGGTATGATTGGCCCCTTATGCCATATCTATTTCATCTTAATGAATGATGTTTCAGTCTTCGGATTTTGGTGATTGTGTTTTCAATTATTTTGGATTATGGAAATGTGGTTATGTTTGAATATATATAATTCAATATACTTATTTATACATGTGATCCATTGAATTAAATAAATGAATAGGCATATTATGTGAGGAAGTTTGTTGTCTGACTAATAGTGCTATTACGCACACCATACTCGCAGATCAAGATATTTTTCAAACTTATTGTCTATTCATATCTCTATGACAACCGTATCAGGCCAATCCAACCAGATAGAGGGCTATGGTAAAACTCACTGTATGTTGTCCAATGGTACCGAACCTACCATTAATAAGGCCTTATATTCTCCACATTCCAAAAGAATGTTATTAAGTATTAAGAATATTCGAACCAAAGGTTATCACGTTGAAACCACTGGGAAAAAGGAGTGGAATATCTTTGCATAACCTCCGAATGTGCGGCCAAAAGTGTACATTGGAGATATCGAAATCTGTTAGCTAGAAGCTAACTAATTCGAGCAACTACTTGCTATGGCCTGACCATTTGGGACACCCAGGTCAAAGTATGATGCACTGTATCCTTAACTCATCACAGTTGCATCCCCTTCTGAATAAGGGTCTTGTGTATAATGACACACTATGCCAAACTAACTTGTTAGGAATATTTAATACTAGACCATCATATGCAAAGACTAGTACATACACCACCGTTTTTCTGCACATAATGCAAGGGAAATTTGTGGACATATCCAAATGCCATTTGAACTAGTTAAAGATTAATGGTTTTGGTTGATGTATCTACAAAGTGGTCACATGTTACACTACTGTCCATAAGAAAATGTTGTTTTCACTAAACTCTCACCAGATCATGAAATTAAGGGTTCACCACTCGGATTATTCCATAAAGTCCATAAGACTTGATAATGCCGAATAGTTTACACCGAAGTTTTTTCGATGATTATTGCATATTCCTTGAGATTGATGTTGAACATACAGTTCCTTATGTTCACACCTAAGATGGTCTCGCAAATAGAATCATGGTAATGCGCACCAAAGTTCTAGTTTCTGTGTGGGGCTATGCAATCTTGCATGCAGCCATGTTGGTCCTGTTGAGGCCTACTACTACCTAACCTTACTCCACGTTACACCTGGTGATTGGGTACGAACATGATGTTTCAGACTTACTCTCATTTGGGTATGCAGTCCTCGTGCCAATTGTGCCGCCACAACGTACAAAATTGAGTCCTCAACAAAGGATGGGCATGTATGTCAATCATGAATCTCATTCATTATGTGCTCTTTAGAGTCCTTGACAAGCGATCTCTTTACCACTAGATTTGCGGATTGTCACTTTGATGAGACAGTCTTCCCATCGTTAGGAGGAGATAAGAACGCCACTATTCCTGATGAATGGCGTGAATTAACATGAAATGTCCCCACTATGTCTCATCTTCATCCCCAAACTGAACAAAAATAGTGAAGTGCGGACAATTCTAGATCTATAGAGTATAGAATGTAACGAGCCATACACTTTCTCTGATCTAGCTAAAGTGACAAGATCATATATACCTGCTGCAAATGTGCCTGCAAGGATAGACGTCCCTGTATGATATATCGTCCCAGATGGACAAGGTAGGACCATGGCGGCTAACCAGTCATATGTCCCTGTCTAGAAGTGAGGTAGACCATTAGGTTCAAAAGGTTCTTATCCCTAGAAGAGGGTAAACTTGGCACAAATGAATCTTTTGACATCGCAATCTCAAATCGATTAATCTCATGAGATAAATCCGGATTATGGGTTTATCCTAGAAGAGACGATGTTGGGGGAAGCTCCAACATTTATACCCACTCTCAAGAATAGAGAAATCTCGGTAAATTTAGTGAGATTTGGAATCAAAATGAGATTATCATCGATGATGTGTTTGTATTTGTGGTGGCCATCGAAACTATAACAAGCGATGAAATCAAACCTTGCTTTGTTGATCAATATCAATGAAGAGACGATTGGCCAAAAAGGAAATAAACAATCTAGGTCAAATTAGATTACTTGACAAAGAGAAGGTGTTTGGACATGTTGCTCATACACCTCCCCATGTTAAACCCGTAGAATTTAAATGGGTATTTGTAAGGAAGCGAAATGAGAAAAACGAGATTGTGATATACAAGGCTAGTCTAGTAGCGCAAGAATTTTCTCAACGCCCTGTGATTAATTACAAGGAGATGTATTCTCCCGTAATGGACGTCATAACGTTCCGCTAGCTTATTAGTTTAGTAGTTTCTGAATAACTGAATATGAGGCTTATGAATGTGGTCACAACTTGTCTCTATGGGGATCATGATATAGAGATATACATGAAAGTTCCTGAAAGACTTAAGATACCCGATGCAAATAGTTCTAGACCATGGAACACACTCTCCATTAGTTTTGTGGCGTTCACTTTATGGATTGAAACAATCTAGAGGGAGGTGGTATAACCGTCTAAGTGAATATTTGATCAGGGTGGATATATGAATAATAAACTATGCCCATGCGTGTTTATTAACGAAACGAGTTCCGGGTTTGCAATTGTGGTGGTTTATGTCAAAGACATGAATTTGATTGGTACTGTTAAAGAGATCAAGGAAACCACAAAAAACATGAAGTTTGAATTTGAGATGAAAGGCCTTGAGAGAACAAATTATTGTCTCGACCTTGAGCCCAAGCATAGTGCACATGAAATTTTGGTCCATCAACCAAATTACATCTAGAAGATGTTAAGACGCTTTAATGAGGATAAAAGCAAGCACACCCATGGTCGTCCGAAGTCTAGAGAGAACCATATCGTCCTGTAGATGATAACGAAGAGAGATTAGTGCCAGAAGTCCCATATCTAAGTGCAATAGACATATTATTGTACTTGGCTCAATGCTCTATATAGGACATCTTATTCGATGTGAACTTCTTAGCTAGATATAGCTCTGCGCCAACATGCCGCCACTGAACGACATAAAAAACATTTTTTGCTACCTTAGGGGTACAATAGATATGAATTTATTCTATCCCTACACTTTAAAGAATAGATCAAACCCCCTTGATCCTCAGAATGATGCTCGCCTTGTTGATATGCTAACACGAGCTATTTACCAAACACGCACAAGGCGTATTCTCAAACTAGTTTTGTCTTTACCATTGGGAATATTACAATTTCTTAGAGGTCTATGAAATATACCATTGTTGTCCTCTTCGAATCATGCTGGGATTATAACTCTTCATGAAGCAATATGTGAATGTATATGGCTAAGAGCCGTTACAAAGCATGTTCAAAGTACATGTGGACTGCATTCCCCCATTGATGAACCGACCATTATCTACAAGGATAATGCTGCTTACATCAAGCAAATAAAGATGAGTTTCATCAAATGAGACAACACCAAACATATTGCACCGAAGTTTCTTCTTCAATTAGCAACAATAGGAGCCTTAGAAGATTGAAGTCAAGCAGATTCAATCTGAATATAATCGTGCGGACCTCTTCACCAAGTCACTGCCAAAGTCTACATTCTAGAAGCATGTACAAGGCATTGGTCAACGTAAATTATTTGAATTACCTAATATGTAATTTTCAGGGGGAGTCGAAATCATGGGGAGTATCCTAAAGCATACCCACTTGACAATCGTGTACTCTTTTTGTCTTTCGTCTAGGGTTATTTTGTCCCACTGGGTTTTGTTACCTGACAAGGTTTTAACGAGGCACATCTTTAGCATGCATGGTCACCCCACTTACAATACATGCTGAAGATGATTTGATTCGACATATACGCATTTGCTCATCTTTTCTCTTCGACCACAGGTTTCTCCCACTGGGTTTACCGGGCAAGCTTTTGGTGTAGCAACTCTAATGCATCCCTCTCGTAGACATACTACCAACTTATGATGCTAATAAGAAGACTTCACCTATCTTTGAAGTTGTGATACGACTACTCCACACTCACGTGCGTTGTGCTCTTTTTCTCCTTCGACCAAGGTTGTTTTTTCCCACATGGTTTTTATTTGGCAGGGTTTTTGACGAGGCAACTTAGAAGCGCACAGCCTAGGCAACACTATTGACATGGAATATCCAAGGGGGAATGTTATAAATATTTGTGGATAACCATGCAAATAGTTGTTCAATCACCACTGATTAGTGATTGATAGGTTGTAATTGTAGGAGTGATTGAATTGTAATTAAGCATTATTTTACTGTGTATACTATGTAGTCCTATATAAAGCCCCTCATGGCGAGATAAATAATACACACATCCCATTCTTTGCGTCTACTATCTCTCTTCTCCCAAACTCTCTTACTTTATGTTTTACAACACTTGTATTTAAAAAAAAACAACATCATAAAAATTCAAAAGTACACCAATTTTTTATACAAGAGAGGGTATTGTTGTAAAAAAAATTGTAATAAATGCTGGGAAATGAGAAGGGATTGATTTTCCCATAAGGCTTGAGTGGAATGATTTTACCCCTTAGTTTCCCCTATGTTAGGAAAGTATTTCCGAAGTTTGTGGTTACCAAACAAAGGAAAATAATGACTTTCTTTTCCTGAGTCCTCAATACGAGGCCTGACTGTATCATAGGTTCCACATGGCAACTAACCTCTTAATTAAACACAGATGAACATTGCATATGTAAATCACGTAAGTTTCCATAAGTGATGGCTAATTGTTTCATGAACTACCATGCCTTAGTTAACTAATCCATTGATGAAATAATTACCATGTAAAAGGAGGTTTTGAACTTATGACCATCATGAATACTCATATATTTAATTTTAAGAGAGAGAGAGAGAGAGAGAGAGAGAGAGAGAGAGACGGCCAGAAATGGACCAGATCAAAAAGAACAAATACTTGGAAGAAAAACAGCTTCGATAATCATCTAAGAACTCCGTCCAGTACTAAAAACCCTAAATTAAGATACTGATACTTAGCCAATTAATCCGAATCCACTCCATCGATCATCATTCAGTAAAGTATATATGATGAGTAAATATATGAATTTAAGCACAATTTCATACCTCAGCGAAGAGAGACAGAGAAGGGGCTTGAGTCGTAAAGAGTCGAACCAATTTAATGGAAAATGGAATAAAGGAAGACGTTTTAGGGTTTTCTGATATGGTACTTTGGCTATAACCTAATGGGCCACCAAAACTTAAGGATAATTTTCTGTACTCCTGCCTTTTTTTTTTTTTTTTTTTTTATAGAAAGACAAGATATCCATATTGTTACAATTCATCAATGAATAATGTGTTGTATCAAAAAAAAATAATTATGTATTCTTTATGATTCCTCTATGAATTATCCAACATATAAATGCTTAGGTTAATCTCTTTGAGAGGTAGGAGTAGGCCATGACCTTCTAGCGTCGGGTCTACAAATTGGGCTTGGGGAGATGGGTTTTCCGTCTCACTTGGTCGCTGGGATGTGGGGTCCTCTGTCGTCAGCTTCTTAAAACTTCTCTGGGAACTAGATTCCAATATCAACTTCAAGATGGTGACTGGAGTTGGTTTGGTGGTCTGATGTGGGTGGCTTGAGTGGCCAGGCAGCTGGGTGGCCTGAGCAATTCTAATTGGGCTGGGAACTTTGTTGGGCCTTCATTTGCTAGGGTTTTCCACACTTGGGGCAGTAGGGCTGCTTGGATGGGCCTGACGTTGGATTTGTTGGGCCTCGACTGGTGTTGGACGTTATATTTTATTTCTAATTGTTTTATGTGAGAACTCCTCCTTTGGGAAAGGAGTTCGTAGGTTCTCTTTGAGATATGCCACCAAGAATGCCCATGACATCTGTGTCCTTGATTTCCGTAGATGTTTTAGGATAGTGTTTGGCTGACCTTCATGATCTTTAAAAATGTTGAATTGCTTCGGTAATGACTTTTTTGACAGCCCCATCAGGATGAGTCGTTATTTGTAATTTCGTTGATCAATGTAATGAGTTCACATATTTCTAAAATAATAATAATAATAATAATAATAATGTTTAACATATTAAAAAAAATAAAAAATGGTAGAATCATATCTAAGACTGATTCCAGTAGCCACCTATGAGAGTGCTTATGTTTCTTCCTTCACTTTTGGGCTGCAGTTGAGCTTCATTAGCTTTTCCTATAAACTAGCAACTTCTACACATGCTAATATGTGGTCATGATTTTTGAACCATAAGAAAGGTCATAGAAGTTGTTCATGAAAAAAAGGCACACACACCAGCAAAGTGGTTCTCTAAGCCCTTGGAGTTAGTTCAAATAGTAAAAGAATGTGGATAATTAGATTAGGATAAAGTTAAGGGTTCATCCTTTAATGTAACAAAAAGGAATAAAGAAAAAACAATGCGCCTCAATATATAACTTTTAGCTATCTGAAAACCCTCTCTGCTAGGGTTTGCGAGAAAGCCTCCCATGGGTTGGCGTTTCTGTACCTCCCTCCATCTCCGATGGAGCAAAATTCGGCCCTGGTGTCGCAGCTGGCGTGTACTGTCGAGGCCGTACCTTCCTTTTTTCCTTTTATCTCCAAGACGTTGACATCCACCACCCGGGTTGAGTCCACGACCCTCTCTCTTCCTCTGATTGCTACGAACAGGGGATCGTCTTTGTCCTCGGTTCACCGCTATGGAATGATGGCTGCTAGTGAATGGAGGGTTTGGGATCCAGGGCTCCTACCGGTGTCATGGAGGTCTGATCTGGGCACTAGGCCGAGTGGTGGATTGGATGTTGTACAAGCAGCGGCTCTAGTTCTGCTGCGATCGAATCGTGCTCTGTTGGATCCCTTCTTCCACGGTTGGCAGCAGTCGTGGTGGTGTTCTTTGTCTGATCGGCGAATTTGGAAGGACTGGGGGTTTCGCCTCTATGAGATGGCGGTGGCGAGAACTCGTGGGGAGGATGCTGCTCTTCCTAAGGCTATTTCACGCGAGGTCTGTGAGTTTGCGCAAGGAGACGACGCCGAAGTTAGGCTGGAGAGTCGGTGTGGTGTCAATGCGGCGCTGGCTGGAGTGATGATGTGGGGTTGGTGCGACGGCGCCGGCGGCGGCAAGCACAAAAAGGTTGTTGAATGGGCTGCTAGGGTTCACCCTTTTTTGGCTTGGGTTTGGATCTGTTTTTCAGATTTGGACTTGGGCCTATTTGGGTGGACTAGGGCAGTGATGATTGGGCTCTCTAAGTCTTGGATCCGGATTTGGGATCCTGGCGGATTTTCTATAAAAATTTGGGGTCCAGGGCGGCTTCTATTTTGGTATCTAGGTTATTATTTTTCTTGGGATCAATACCTGCGAGGAACTGTAGGTCTTATTGGTCTGAGGTTGTCAGCGAGTCTACTGATGGATTCTGCGGATAAATTTAATTGTCAGTTTCTTATTAGTTTACTCCCCCCTGAGCTTCACTCAATAGGTGGAGTAGTATTGCTTTTAGCGGTGTCTCTTTCTGACGGCCCCACTGGGGCGGGTCACTGTGTAATATTACTTTTTCCATATTGAATACAAATGGCTAACCTCCTTTTACTCAAAAAAAAAAAAAAAAAATGCGGTTCCCTCGCCACCTTGAGGTAATATCTTGTTGGAAATTATATCATATTACTCCAAATTTTCTTACCAATAATGGGCACTATTAATATGTCTGCAGAAGAACCCTACAGGATGGAAACTTGCATATTGATGGAACAAAGTGATCATTCTGTACCGGAGAATGATAGTGACAATTGGGAGCTTTGAATGAAATCAATCTAGCTTCTTCAATTGTAGGAAGATAATATATTTGAACCCTAGATAACTTTAGTTTAAACGTTGAAAATTAACTGATTGTATTGTTAAACAATAAATGGAAGAGACTCCTCGATCCGTAAAAATTGAGACCACGAAATATCAAAATATTTAATCATATATTTAAATTTTATAATATTTCGGAATATTAAAACTCTCGTAATTTTTTCCTATTGTAACTTGTTCCACAGAGCAACTTAAATAGCCAGTCAGGTCAAAATGTACGAGTTTCATGCAATACTCGTGTCAGTGACAATGATTTGTGCACGGACTCAGATATCTCTAGCAGCATGGGGCTCCTAGCTTTGCCAAATTGACCAGGCGCCGATCACCAAGACTGCACTTCATCACTCTGCATGCTGAAAATGACTCATCATTCTCTGCACAAGACTGGAGGCGCTTGAAGAAAACCCAACCCTAGAAAGCGTGTGAACATCCCAAAGTATTTACATATTTTCCTCTTCTTTCTCTCTTCCCATATATTTTGTCAAAGATATAGACCTCCTGGAGTCATGGCCCTAATATATGGCACTAAAGTTCTCATTCCTCCTCGTCATAAATTTGAGATAAATTATGGTATTGTGATGTTTATCATACACTCATTTTACATCTATTTGAACAAAAATTATAATCATTTGAATTAAAATTACAGTATTAAGAACAAAATTACCTTATTTATTTACACTATTTACATATAATTAAACAAAAATTACAATATTGACAACAAATTTGTTAAAAAACTTGTAACAAGGTCGTAGGTAGTGTAATTACCATTATTAAAACTAAGATTACACAAAATATGACTTAATATTACTACTCTGACAATAAATTTGTTGTCAAATTTATAAATGTGTGTATGAGATACGGATATGTATTATAGAATTTTCCCATAAATTTAGCTCAGTCAAAGTTCAAACCTTCACCAACCCCCTCTCTCTCTCTCCGAGTCCATCTCTCTCTGTCTCCCTGTCTGTATCTATTTTCTCCAAGTCTCAAACTGGTTTCACATTTTGGTTAGATATTTCCTTCCTTTTTCTTCCTTCATTATATTGAAAATGGAAAAATCCGATCAAAAACAGAAGCAGCGCCACGAGCAAAACATATTGTTACCTCAACAACAACAACATAAGCAAGGCTACTCCGATCATGTCTGTCGAGATCGAGTTCAGGCTCAACCTCAGAGCAAAGTACAAGCAGGTCTAATTAGAGAAGTAGACCAGGAGGTGAAGTTAGCTGCCACCGCGATCAGCCTCAACGTACGGTTGAGATCATCGTCCCACATGCCGCACCACATGCAAGACCGTGCTCTCCGCCGCACCAGATCACTCATCGACTCAGCCGCCGCCGCAGCAAAAGCACTTTCCTCCAAACCACGGCCAAACCCAACTCACATTGCTCGAGCTCTCAAAAAGGTATACCTATGATATGAATCCCTTATCCCTCACCGAGTTAACTTAGTCTGATAGGTTTTGTTTCTCCAACTTATTATTACACTTGCGTATATATTGTACAGGAGTTTGACTCGTTGTACGGACCGGCGTGGCACTGCGTGGTGGGAAAGAGTTTCGGGTCGTTCGTGACTCACTCGCCGGGTGGTTTCCTCTATTTTTCTATCGACGACTCGCTGTCGGTGCTGCTCTTTAAGACGGAGGTTCAGTTGGTTGCCGAACAACAACCACGGAAACCGGCGAATTGAGCGGCCTAGCTTTTGAAAATTTTGTGTTTTCTGAGAATGACACTTGCCAGGTGGCTGTACTACATGACACGTGTTAGTTGTTGTTCTTATTAGTTCCTATCTAGCTCCCTCCTCCTTTGACTAGCTAGATATGTCAAATTTGGATTGCTTCATCTTCTTCTTCTTCTACCTTCCATTTTGTCTTTGTCTTCAATTTTAATCTCTGAGCTATACATTACTGATTTACTAGTAAAGAAAGTCAGTTGAATCAATTGCTAGACTAAATTTCACTTGCTGTACATTCAACTTGAATCAACCATTCTAGCATAGACTGAACATTTGAGGGCTGAGTTCAGCATACCATCCTCGTCAATCTAGATCAATAATTTCATCCAATTAATTTCCCCAAAATAAATCTAGAGCAAGAGTTAAAAATTACATTTGTTATCGTGAATCTCAATAGAATACAAATCGAAAAACATCAAGTGAGAACTGAGGTGGAGCGCATGAAATTAGTTTATGTCAAGAATTCGATCTCTTCCAATGTAACACTATATATGTATAATCGATTGCGAATCACGTAAGGAAGTAACGACCATATAAAGAAGTTTTGACAATGAGTTTTATATATAATTAGCAACATTGTTCCTTACTAATAACATTGTGAATCTCCCTAATTACTTGACTACTTCTATAATTAAAATTGTTAATTTTAGCCGATAGTTTGCTATGTGGACGACTTTAAGCCATGAGTTTGATGATTGAGAGGACACATATATTTCTGCCATAAAGCTCGTGTATAAAGTTGTGCAAAGTTGGGAAATGATTCCTCTGGTAGTTGGTAGGGTAGGCATGGGTTTTTACAGTGTTCAAGTGAAGCAGAGAGTGCATGGTGTTTGGTTTCATTGATCAGCCAAATCAGGGTCTTTTCTATCTGATAAAAACAGAGACCTGAAGGCACAAGGGATTCTGCTACTGCAAATTTATTTTCTTTTCTGATATTTCATCAGACTGCACATTCCATAAATACACGCAAAGATGAAAGCTCTGGGAAATAATGAAATGACACTCCTCTGCTTTGAAAAGGTGAAGGCCACTGGCCCAGGGTTGTGTTATATTTTGACCTTAACAAAATTGATCTATATTCAATTCTGGTGTTTAGATTTTATAAGCATTTTGTTTGTTATGATGAAACTCGTTTGGGTTTTTCACTAGCAAGTCATGAACAGTCTTTTACAATACTGTCATCTGCTATGATTTGCAAGTTTGTGCCATGTACCAAGGCTTGGATCCAATGACACCTTATTATCTTGTTTTACTATTTCTCTATGATGTTCTTTTTCCCCCATTGTTCATTAAAATTGTGAAAAATAACCAGTACTTTTAATGGAATAGAAAACAATTACATGATCACATATTAAATAACAGAGGAATAACACAAACTAGAGATACAAATGTCAAAGGTTCAACTAACCATCATAGAAATCTCTGAACTCAACAACTAATGAGCCGAATCCACAACTAAATCATCTCTTTTTCTTAAAGCAAAACTAAATCACTCTTGATATACAGGGGGATCTGTATAAACACCAACCTTGTACCTTTCCCCTTCCTAGATAATTTAACCAGACAGCTGTATGTACTCATGTATACAAGCCAGCATGGAAGCAATTCCCATGTGATGCTTAATTACAACTATAAACATGACGTGTGTGAGCCTAGACAAGTTGTTACTCCAATTGTCATATTCTGATGCACTACCAATTCACCAGGAACTACGACATGTTTAGCTCACGCATTAAAGCTTCTATCTTCTCAACATCTTCGGGAGTGTCGACACCATGAGCCTCATGGTCAACCTTAATCACCTGCAAACAGAGAATTTGTATGAACTTTCGGAAAATAACACATTTTTTCAGTTACGTGGATCTATAGAGCAAATTGATATATACTGTTGCTAATTCTTTTCCCAATCCCTTACCACCTACGCATTGCATTAAAGTTTTGCCATTCCGATTTCTGGAAATTTCATTTTTCCCCCTTTTGCGCCGAGTGTTATAGCTAGTTCCATTGAACTAAATTGGTAACCCTTGGATGAACTACCTTACTTAATCATCACAGACCACAGTTATGGTTTATTGTACCTAGATAAAAGAGTTCTCATCTCCAAACTGGTATTCTGTCAAATGTCTAATTTTAGTTTTAACAACTGCCTACCAATTCAATATGCTAAAATTACAATGAGCATACAGAAAAAACAAGGGATCAGAGTCTTGCAACAAACCTTCATTTTATAACCATTTTCAAGAACTTTAAGCTGCTCCAGATCCTCTTCTAGTTGCAAAGGGGTGGGCTTCAGCTCTCGATATATCTTTAGAAACTTTGTATCATAGCTCTGATAAGAAATGAAACGCATAACCATAAACTCACAATTTAAAATCACTATAAGTGGCACAGAATAATTCATTTTTTTAGAGGAGTTTGTGCGACAAGCAAATAATTACAAAGTAAAGTTCGTTTGATACCTGAATTCCTAGATGGAGCATATATGGAAACTGTGGATTGGCCTTGCCTGACCTGTATCAAAAGGTGAACAATTGGTCAAGTCTTGCTAAGCAGCAGATAGCATGTATACGGTATATCTCAAAAAGTCTTCTATGCCAACTAAAATATTATTTTGGAAAACAGAAAAAGAAACAAAAATATGGAAGCTCATGCTCACTTGTTAAATGGAATCAGCCCCCTTGAAAAATAGATAGCATAACCATTATTATCCACCACACATTTCACTCGATTTGGATCAAATGCATCTTCAAGTTTTAAAGACGTGACTGCGGTGCTAAACACTGCATCTGGGGCTTCCTGGTGAGACAACAATTTCCAACATGATTACACTGAAACTAATTAGGAATGAGACACGCAATGAGAAATGGACAACCACATTAATATTTCAGCATGCACTGATGCTGTATAAATAGGTAACCAGCATTACTTCACCTATTTCAGAAAAGGAGACTAACTATGGTAAATAGATATTATAAGTGCCAACATCAGTTTATTGTGCATAACTGCATGTGCTTGCACTTAAATTGCAAGGGGCATAATCACAATGAAAAGAGAGAAACAAAATTACCTGCAGAGCTTTAACAATCCCATCTATTATCTCTGGTTCAACAAGAGGCTCATCCCCCTGAATATTGACAACTACATCATACTTCTTCTCAAGCTTCTGAATGGCTTCATAACAACGCTCAGTACCTTAAAGTTTAATACACTAATAAGCTATCATAACATAAAATCACAGATAATCTGCAGATATGGAGGAGAAAAAGAGAGGATCACAAAGCACCTACCATTAGCACAAGACTCTGAGGTCATTATGACATCAGCGCCAAAACTTCTACAGCATTCTGCTATCTTCTCATCATCTGTCGCCACAACTACACCAAGAATAGGCTAATTATAAAATATTTACATTGTATTGTTTATTTATCCAGAGAGAAGGAGGGGCAGTTAAACATGAGAAGGTGCCTTGGGTAGTAAGAGAATTATAAATTGCATTGATGGATCTTTCATGAGTCACAAATCCAATGTCTCATGATTGAAACCAGCTAGGACAGGAAAGGGTGTGCAACAGTTCATGTACTACCCCAAGATATTTTGTGCTCCAACATGGTATGCTAAAACATAGGACTATCAGTCTACCATGCTCCACAACTACCATCTATGGAAACCCTTCATTCTGAGTCGAGTGATTTGACAGATCCTACTTTATAACAACTCATTCCCGATAGCTCAGGGAATCGTGCTTTACTATTGTTAGTCCCAACTGGCTTCGTGAAACCATCTATGACATCAATTGCTAGAAACCATGGTCACAACTAGCTGTTGCAAAACCAGCTTGCAATGGAAGGCTGCTAAAGACTCCTATAATATTCTTTCTTCCAAATACGACATATGGGAATCCTAAAGTTGGCTATAGCGGCATGCAAGTATTAATTCCTGTAAGCCCTGCCATCTAAAACAAAGTAACATGGAGTTTAAATGAGAAGACACATACCAATATGATCCAATGTAGTTGCTAGTTTTGCCCTCTCCCATGTTCTCTGTAAATACAAACCAAAATTGTAAGCGAAAAGCTTTGAAAATCACAATACCATAGTTTCTAATCTCCAAGCAAATACTTCATTTATTCCAATAACAGACACAAAATTGGGTAAACACACAAAATCCCACTAAAAGAACAAACTTTAGATCCATAATGCTCAGAATCCCAATCAAAGAAACAAAATTGAAGCCAAATCAACAAACACTGACAACATTTCAGTCAAAAATGTGATAATTGAAATGAAACAATTTGAAGGAGAAGTGAAGTAAAATGAGGGGGACCTGGATCATGGGCTTTCCGAGGATCTGAACAAGAGGCTTCCCCTCAAACCGCGACGAAGCAAAACGGGCGGGTATGATGCCGACGACCCGGCTCCGGAACTTCTTAACTGGGCCCAGGTAGACCCGGGCACCGATCGCCGCCGCAATTGCGACTCCGGCGACGATTCCGTGGACGATCCATACCTTGGAGCTGTTCCAAGACCCGGATGACAACGATGAGGATGAAGAAGAAGAAGAAGAAGAGCAAAGCGCTTTAGGGTTCATGATGATCTCTCTCTCTCTCTCTCTCTATCACTGAAGCAATGCACCGACTTGGGTTCCGTAGATTCTGATTGTAACTGTGATTTCGTGAACTTGATGATGAGGAGGATTTTCGGATATTTATAGTTTTCAACCGTTTAAGTTGTTAGAAATTATGGACCATTGGTTTTTTTTTTTATCTTTTTCTAAGGCAAGTGCAAATTTTGCACTCAGCTTTGAGGTCTTCCTTCTTTCACAAATGTGAGAGTAAAACATTTTTCTTAAAGTTAAAATTTTTGCTTGGATCCTACTTCCAAATGCTTTAAAAATTAGAGGTCAGCTTTCTTATTATAAGCATAATATTTTCCTACAGTGTCCATTTTATTTCAAAACAGTAGAATTCATTGATCATCTTTTTATGAATTGTCCTTTTGTCGTTCAAGTTTGGTCTTTAGCTCCATCTCTCAATCCTTTGTCTTGGAATGGCTCATTTTTGTCTTGGATTGAGCATATGAGTAAGAATTCTTGTTCTGCTGAGGCGCTGACTTCAAATCTCTACACTGCTTGGGCTATTTGGAACTGCAGGAATAATTTAATCTTTAAGCATCTTCAAGCTTCTCCTACTTCTTGTGTTTTTCAAGCTTTTCTACTAAGTTCTAGTTATCTTAAGGCTAATCCTAGAACCTCTAATCCAAATGTTTCAAAATTCTTTCATATCCTAATGTGAATCAAGTTAAGTTGAACTTTGATGGTTCTGTCAGAAATGGGATGGCCACTATCGGCTTTGTAATCCGCAATGAGGATGGTAATCCTCTGTTTGCAGCTAACAGAAAGCTTGGGTATACTTCGGTTCTTGTAGCGGAGGCAACGGCTTTACGAGACGGTTTACACACTGCTCTTTTTCATCAGCATCCCAATTTAGTTGTGGAAGGAGATTCCAAGCTCTTAATGGATTGTGTTCAAGGCAGATGTCAGATACCTTGGCACATCAGGACTGTAGTTAATGACGTCCATGCGCTCACTCTTCATTTTCAGTCGATCATTTTCCGTTATATTTTTTTTGGGGGGGGGGGGGGGGGGGCAATTTTGTAGAGGCTTTGTCTTTTAGTTGTTGTTCTTTCTTTGTCAATTTTTTTTTTTTTTTTTAAAAGGAACTTTGTGGTCTTTCTAACTTGAGCCCATTAAGTAGAAATATATACTTCATAATGTGCATGCTAATTTGACTTGATCTCAAAATTACTTTATTTCTATATCGAGTTAGTCTATCTCTGTATCGAACTAATCTACTTAGAGTATATTAACATACCGTAAACGAACCGACTAATAATTAGTTGTCAAAAATACAAACCGGTCAAAACCGACCGGTAAATATGGTTTGGTTAAGGTTTTTTAACTTTAAAAATTGAAAGCCGTTTCAATACCGAACCAAACCATTTATGAATTGGGTTGGTTTGGTTTCTCTTTTGTTTAAACCGCGAAACCCGAACCGACCGGTATGTTTGAAATATAATACGAAAAAGTGTTAAATATAAATAAATATATATATATATATATATATATATATTCATCTGTCCAGTCGTTGTAAGTAAGTTCTAAATATCTCATTATAACTTTATTCTCAAATGATATACTACCATATCAAATCTAATGCCTAAAGGCCTAGAAGTCTAATAAATAATCGCTACAATTAATTTGATTCTCTCATATCACATACCTCATTCTCTAACCTTTAATACTACTCTATTACGCTAGTATTTATAGATAAGCCATCAAATCATTCAATCACTTTGAATCTATTCTAGATTTTGGTTTTTGAATATTAGTTTTGGATTTGATTATTGTATTTTAAATTTAGATTATGCTTATTTAATATAATTTTTATTATTTAGATTGAATTTTACTAGAAATTTTTTTTTCATAAATAGTATGTTAATATAATATAGGTTAAAACCGCCTAACCGACCGAACCAAACCATCTTTAATTGGATTGGATTGGATCGGGTTAAACTTATTTTTTTTAATGATCGGTTGTCCAAAATGCTTAAACCGCTCACTTTAGTATAGAGACGGTTTAGAGTCAAAACCGAACCAATCCAATCCGTGTGAAGCCCTAGTAACAACTTACCAAGAAAAATCAGATGTAAACGAACAACCATTTGTTGACGAAAACCTCACTGCTTTAGTTTTAGACCACAATGATTTATTCTCAACGAAAGCATCAGCAATCACGTTGACGGATCCAAGAACTGCCACTGAAAGAGGGGATGTATGGAGGAAACCAAGATTCTCTGAAATGCCCTCTACAGATGTAGAAGCTAAAAACTCAGAAGGAATGATGTGCCGATGTGGTTCAGTAGTTACAACTTAATGGTTATGCCATTCTGTTACACGGAGCTCCAGTCAAAAATTTGAGCATGCATGGTAATTTACAGCCCGAACAAAGGTTAGATGTAGAGTTCCTTTTTTTTTTTTTTTTTTTGTCTGAGGATGGTAGAGTCTATAGTTTCATTTTAACTGTGTAAAATGTTGATAAATTAATAATCCATGTCGGATACATCGTCCATTTCTGAGTCAAAGAAATATAACTTAAAATTAATCCTAAAGACTGCTTGTTACACTTGAGGACTTTTTTTTGGTCTGAGGACTGCACACGGCAAAACTGGCGGAAATATTCCCACCTTGCAGAACAATTTCAAACTTCTGCATAGAGGGGTTTATCCTATGATGTCGGCTTTGTCACTGAACTGAACAACATCAAGTAATGTGCTGCTGCCCTTCATGTTATGCACCCATTTGGTACGTGAAGGGCAATGCTGGTCAGAACCCACTAGCAGTGGAGAATAAAACCAGGGAAAACAACGCAGATGACATACAGGCTTGCAAAGGATTCTAGCGACTCCAGGGAGACCCTCCAACATAAGCACCATATCCATTGAGACTCTCTCGGGATTGTTTCCGTTTTTGTCTCCGTTCCTTCTTCATGGAGGCCTTCTCTTTTTTTCTCGAGTCACTTTCTTCAGCCTTTGTCTTTTTTCCCTTTTTACCTGATGATTTAGACTTATCTTTAAACAGAGATTTCCTCTTCTTTCCAGATGATGATTCCCCGTTCACATCTCCAACAAAGTCACCTCCCCGTGGCAGGGGATCGTCGTCATCATACTGCCAATTGCATAAAAATTCTTGCTGCTCAGACTCTAGCCGAAGTGGCTCCCCGGCTCCTGGAAGCAAGCTATCTAAAGTCACCTGACCAGGCCCTCCTTTTCGTTCCGCCAATGTTGCATCCGGTCTAATTATGGTACCAAGAATGCTCCTATTTGGACCCAGGGACATAATGTTCTTAGGATTTGTTAATGTAGTATAAGCCATTGCAAATGCTGATTTAATCTGCAACAGATACAGAAAGTGAGGTCGAGAAAGAGAGATATACAAACTAGAAAAACTTGGACCGGCAAGCGTTGCTTTTAAGGATATAGTGATGTCACTCCCACTAACATTCCAAGTTGGGAACTATCTAATTTGTTGACGCAAATAAAAAGTACACGTGCAGCTATGCCAGAGGGCCACACATCCAACCCTAAGAACCATTTTACGCCAGAGGGCGAAGCAAAATGAAATCAGGACATAATTTTTAACCCAGACCACAGATATACCCACATCAGATCTCTTTGACAAGCAATGTGGAACAACATTGCTTAAGCCACCGGGTCATCGATCACATTATTTATGGTAATATGATGGCAGCAAATACATAATAATTTATATTCATTTAAATTTACCAATATCATAGGCCGTAAATTTAATATATAAATGTAAATTCCATAATTGGCAGAAAAGTAGAGAGGGATCATAAACGTGTTATTCAACAAACCTGAAAATAGTTAAAAGAGTTCTTCCCAACATCATTCTCTGGTGCCTACATCATAAAATAAAAAATAATAATAAACAAAAGGGTCAAACATCCATAAAAGAAAGACATAATTTCTAGTTGGAAAGGGCAGTTTTTTTATATTTTTATTTCTCTTTGCTCCCTGATACAGTATTCTGCAACTGGGCCAGAGATGAGACTGTCAGTGTACTGAACCAGAAGCATAAAAGAATTACTTTGAGAATAGTCACATCCTTCACTTTAGATATTTTTAAAGGTAGCAAAGAAAATAATTATAAAGGGCAGGGGTGGCTGGCTAGGGATATCAAATTAGCAACACTGAAGTATGAGCTAACATAGCAATCCAGCAGAACTTCACAAATGGCCATATTCTTTGATTTTCCAAATAGTCCCCTATGAATCACCATAAAAGAAATTAAAATTTGCTACAAACCTGTGGGTCCTCGATGGCAATAAGAAATGGCCGTCCTTTATTTGTGAACCTAACAGAGATGACAGACCAATTGCAGAAGTCAAATATGAGAAGCAAATCAACAAAAAAGAAGATCACTTTATCAAGGATGTTACTGATACCCTTTGCTATTCTTTGAGAAAAAAGTGCCTGTCCCTTTGCAAGACACACCAACATCTGAAGTGTTCAGTTTGCGCCCGTAAAAATCAAAGAAGTTTACCTATTTGCCAAACACAACACAAATAATTCATGAGATCCTTACGACAAATTTTAGCCTCACGTAAAAAACATGAGTACATTCTGTGTTCCATGCAATTCAGTCACATACTTGATTCTCTTAGAATGAACACAATAAACTATAGAAACCCCTGCTAGCTGGGATAAAACTGTAGGCTAGTGCTCTTCAACCAATAACTCCTCAATTTTTAATTCCAACAAACTTACCAAAAGAACTCCCAAATTTTGCTCTGGAGAAGCTTGGCTTTCCCTGAGGCTCTGTAGCAAGATAATGCATAATATAAATCAGGAAAAAAAAAAGGCCCTTATAAGAGGTATCAGAATTACAAGATGAAACTTTAATAGTTGTTTAACCAAGTGACAAAAACTAGGTTCACATATGTAGTAAATTTTATCTTCACTCAAATCTTTTAGTAACTTGGCCTTCACTTTTACTCTTACATTCATCATCGCCTTGCATTGCAATGTTCAACAAGTTGTACAAAATCAAACCAGTGCTACCAGTATGGCTATATGTACAGGCAAGTTAGACTGCATTAAATCCCCAAATGTATATTTTAGATTAACTCACCTGCAGCATTGCAATTAGCATGGCAAGGAGGGCATAAGAACCTAATCCACCAGAGTATACCTGTACATGTTATTGGAATCTTGAGATTGGAATACGAAATTGTATACAGAAAAATAAGGCATATTGATGAATGTAAAGTCACACCTCATTCAATTCTCTCTGTTGTAAAAATATTTTCAAAATTAAACACAACGGCCGCAAAGGAGGCCACTTAGATATTGCATCCTGAAAAGGGGCCAATGGTGATAATCATGTAAGTAAAATACAATCCAGTAGGACACTAATTCAACTGTAAACAGATAACCTAGCAGATCATTAACAAAAATGCAACAAACCTTGATAAATTCAGCAGCTTTTGGTCCACTGTCTATATCAAAACTGTGAAGCAAAAGATATATGTATGTATTAGTCAAAATTTCAATAGCTAATCCAACCTCATTTACAAGTTCACCTCTACATTGCGAAAGGTTAAAAAGTATACCTTATGTCAAAGGCGATACCACTTGTTTTTTCTTCAAATTTAATAATAGGTACACGAGCCTTTGCAATCACCTGAGCAACCATTGAGAACAAGTAAGATACTAAAACCTGTTCACAATAGTATTCAAAATAACAGTTGAGGCCAACCTGTATCCTTTTTGCCAATCCCATTTGTGACAATGCCCTAGAAAGTGCATACAACCCTTGCTGTGGGGTTGGAATACCAGACCGCATAATGACAACCTACAAGTCATAGAAATCAATAAAACGCGCAACTTAAATGAACACCTTAGCATGCATTATATACAGGAGTGACAAATTTTCTTATGAAACTTCAAATTTCAATTCATAACTTCATACTTAACATCAAAATCCGCAAACTTACATCAATATCACTAGCAGGAAGGTACAGCCCCGTCTTGAATGACCCAAAAACTTCAACCTGCAAAGCAGCATCATCTTATTATGAGCTTCTAATTACATAACGCATGCTCATCCATACTAACTCACGCAGGCAATAAAAAACATACCCCGCATCGAGGCCATATATATTTGATAACCTCAGAAACACGTTCTACTGCAGTCCTCCGTGCCTCTTCCTCCTGTGGAGTCGGAGAGAGAAACTCACAAAAGTCCAGAATCTCTGTAACACCAATCAACGAACTTCAAATTATACACTAACCATATTACAATTAAACACTCTTCTCCTCAGAAAGGTCCTAACTTTCTATATAAATAACAAAAACCAGAAAAACCCAGCTCAAAATCAAAATCGAACCAGCTGAAAACAAGTTGTGAGCACTTCACAGGTTCACATTACAGATTAGAGACTATGATTCCCTCATACATATAACTAAAATAATCAAATTGAACACTCTGACATAGACAACATCCAATTTTTTCAACTAATATAATCAAAATTCTCAATTGAATTGCTTGGCAACTAATGTAACCTGAAGAAAACCAGTAGGAGTTGTAATTAGAGCAATACCTTTATGGAGCTGAAGCATAGGGCTCTTGAATTTACTGCGGCCGCGAAACCATCCGCTCTCGAGCTTCGGCTCCGGAAACGGAGTCTTTGGCTCGGCTGCCGGAGATTCCCAGGCCGATTTCGGCTCGGCTTCATCGGCGGCAACGTCAAGGGAGATGAAGTTGGGCGCGGCGGTGTCCGCCGAAGTGGAGCGGAGAGAGGAGATAGAGATCTCGTTGCGGAAAACGGAGTAGGGTTCCAGGTGATCGGACGGCGGCGGAGATTGGTCCGGGGTGGAAAGAGAGAGAGGGCATAGGGTTTCGTAGAGAATCCTTTGGGGAGTATCAGGAGCCTGCTCCATTGTGCTGTTACTGGGAATTGGATTTGGGAAGTTCAAAAGGAATGTCAAAAAAATTGGGGTTTTTGTTCTTTGGTGAATAATTAGGGTTTATACTCGCATTAAAATAAACATAAAAAACCAACTATAGGAGCAACAAAATACTTTGTTCATCGATCCTACGTGTTTTGCTTCATTTATTAAAAAAACAATACACCTTAATGTAAAATTATAATTATATTAATAACTAAACAGTTACGTTTATATCAAGTTTTTAATATCAATCTCATCATTCATGTTTAAACCCTAACACCTAAATTTAGCATTCATCAAGTTACATTGTTTGCGATTTTTAATGTTAACTCGCACTTTGTTCGGTAATACCCAATATTATGACCATATTCGTTCGAAGTCTACAAAACATGGTCCATAAAACAACTTATAAATACAACGGGCCCAGCCCAGGTCATTGGTTACCACTTACCAAGAACTACACAGAGCACGCCTTTGCCATTAGGGAATGCGTAGTCGTCGAAGAGCTCGATATGGATCATTTGTTGTCTTTCTTCCCTTGCTCGGTAGCATGAAGCTGCATGCCTTTTATCCGACACCCATGGTGAAATCTCAACCGATTTCCGCATACATTTGTCCCTCAAAGGGACTGGCTCATTATAGAGTCCATAGCACTGTACAAATTCGGTTTCGCATACATTTTTCTAGCGGAATCGAAGGTTTGAGACTTGTTGCAGTTGGCCAAGGAAGGAAGAATCGTTTCTGGATTTGGGTAGCTAGGGTGGATTGAAGAAGAATAAGAAGAAGGATGGGAAGAGGATTGAGGTGATGACACCGGCAGCAATCTTCATGGATCAAAACGGATTTTCCAAATAAATTTTTATTTTTCTCTTTTTATTCCTTACTATAATTAATTATTTTTCTCTTCTTATTCCTTTTTATTTTTATGATTGTTTTGCCCTTCTACCTTATATCTTAGATACTGTACGTGGTCTTCTTGTCGACCTAGAGAGAGGTCGCAGAAGATTTCTGCGGGGAGACTTGGGGGTCAATGATGAGCGAGACGAAATCGTTGAGGCCGTCAACAGCATATTCGAGGAAGTTGAAGATGGGGCTAGGGTTTGGGCTAGGCAAGAAGAAGAAAGAGAGATCGAGAACCTGACCTTGAAACTTCTCTGAAATGGAGCTTCAGTACTGAACATTGAAACTATTATTTACCCTTAATAAAAATTTATAAAAATTATGTTGACCCTCAATAAATTTTTATTGAGGGTCAGTAAATTTTTTATTGAATGTCAATATCAGTTTTATTAACCAATAATGACTCTTTTCCAACAAGAAATATTAGGTTGATTCCTAGCGTGAAGAATCGCACCAAGGAGATTACTGATGTCTTTTCAGAGCATCAATAAAAGTCAATAAAATTGGTGCTCTTCATCCTCTTTACCTTAGCCATTGCTATTTTACCTCTCATCCTGGCAGAAAACCCTCTGATGTCTAAGTCAATATATTTTTTTAGTTGATTGTGTAGTATAACAAGTTGGAATCCGACATTTTACCTGACAGTTGGACGCTCTGTAAATAGTGTGAAGTGCTACTTGGACTTCAAGCAAACCTCCTGAAATTTGAGCTGCAAGCCTTAAGCTAGTAACTTAGGCTACAAGTCTCGAGCTAGTAACTTGCACCTTACATCTCGATGTGGTGCCTTGGACCTTACTCTACTCACCTTGACCCAACAACGTGATGCCACTTGTCAATTATTCATTGAATCGTGGTGACTAGTTATTAATTACCTAAATAAATGTCCCTGAATTACCTGAATAAATGTCCCTGAATTTAATTCCTTACTAGGCTTTCTGTTATAATTGAAGGCTCAAATTTAGTTGATCACAAAAAACAGATTTAAAGTCTCTAGTGAGAGAAAGTCTACATTCTCTCTAAACAAACCAAACCCGCTTCCCCAGTTGTTTGGACCCAAAATGAGCATTTTGACTTGATAAGGCACGTCTTGGAGAAATTAAGCCAATGTCAATGGCTCAAGCTATATATTGTCGACAAGTTCGAAATATATTATTTAGAGGCTAAATAAAGCCTACTATGGAAGCATGGAAATGAAAAGTCAACTTTAACACATTTTCCTACTTCGGCTAGGAGAAACCGAGCTAAACAAGGAAGGAGGTGCGGAAGACTAACCAAAAAAAATCCAAATGAGCTAAAACTTTCCAGATTAAATCTAGAAAGCCCAAGGATCATTTCTTATGAAGAGTGCCAGAGCTATTTTTGAGTGGAAGGCCTTCAAACAATCAGTCCAATTTTCTGCAGAAGCAAAACTAGAAAACTGGACCTCTTACCTGTAAGAGGTCCAGCAGCGGTTCAGGCCCAACCACTATACCAAAGGTCTGAAATTTTACCAGAATAATTTACACTCATAGTGGAACATTTGTTATGAAGAAGTCACGATCAAAATCTAAATTCTTGATGGAGATATAATTGAAGGAATAAAGGAGCCGAAAGTGCTTCCTTATCTCCAATTATGCTTCCTTATCTCCAAAATTCATCATTCTTTATCTCCAATTATGCTTCCTTATCTCCAAAATTCATCATTTCTTATCTCCAATTAATGCTCCACTATCATTTGTTTAATGCCAACTACTTTGGCATGGTAGCCTATAAATAGAGGTTACAATGAAACACTTAAACACAATTCACAACAACAATCTCTAAGATTATCCAAGCCTCTCTAGAGCAACCCTCTCCTTCTCTTATCGGTAGTCATACTCCAGTCCTAGTCTCCTCAAGAGCCGACTGTTAGTGCTACCAAACCTTCCAGCCAAGCTAAAGTCACGCTTTAGCAATTTCTCCTCACTTCCTAGTAGTTCTCGCTCTGCTCGATCTACAACATCAAGTATCGATTGTGATTTTGAAGAAGCTCAGCAAAATTCCTTGCCACGAGGCACAAAGAATCCCACGACGAGGTTGGTGCTCTCCTCGTCCACAATCGCTTGAAAGAAGTCAAGTCAAGGGACACCCTCGACGACTGCATCCGAACGGTGCTGGCACGCCCGCACAAGAAAAGAGACTGTTGACCAGCTGCAACAAAACTGGAGCCAAACACCAGTTTTCCTCCCCCTTCTCTCTTGCCAGATCTAGATCTATATTGATCTTGATCATCGGCTTGAGAGTCGGGGGCGGCACCGATCTACAATTTTCCTAGGGATCTTCCCTCTTCTGAGGCTTTATGCCTCTTATCTCAGCTTTCCCTTTCAAGTCTGCTCCATCTAACCTCCCATCTCCACTCCCACCATGCTCTTTCCTCTCCCTCCTTCCCCTCCTTCGTTTCTTTTCCCATCTCTTCACCCTCTCTGTGTTGTTGTTCCTTGAACATCATCCAAAGATGTCTTTTGTTCTGTTGCCTCTATCGATTTCCCTTTATCATCTATAGCCACTATCACCGTTGCTCTTCGGGGCGTTTACCCAGCTCTTCGGAGCGTTTCCCTTGCTCTTCGGAACGTTTACCTTCGATACACGAAGGAGTTCACCACGCAATTACTTTTGGTATTTGCGGATCTCATCATCCCATGGTTCCTTGGTACTTTCTCGGTGGTTGCTTATCTCTAGCTGTTCGGTGACAATCAGAGGGATGCTTTTGGTACAGCTCGGTGGGAGCTTTGGGTCTCTATGGCATGTTTTGGTTGCTGGTTTCTTGGGTTTATTTGTGTCCTTGTTCGATGCCTTTTCCACGTCGTGGATGTTGGATCTGGGTATGCTGTTGTATTGGAGCTCCTGTGTTGTTTGTGTTTGTTTTTCTCAGTTTTATTTGGTTTAGTTTGGATGGGACTCTGCTGCCCTTTCTCTGTAATCTTGTTGGTTGTTTAATGAAGTTGTTTCCCTTGCCAAAAAAATTAGTTGACCACCCCCACAACATTCTAGAGCACCCTATAACATTCCTATATTACATAAACATTCATCACCTGCTTCACTAATAATGAACAGATGTAAAGCATCAAAACTTTTTTATGTTTTATTTAAAAAACAATGTATATCACCGTCTAAAAAAGAGTATACGCCTCATGCGCTTGAGGTTTTAACTAGACTTCTTCTTTCTCCGTTCGGTAGAGTGCCCAAAAGACGTCGTCGATCATTGGATGGCTGTCTTGGTAGGCTATTCATCAGCAAAGCTGTGGGGTTCCTAGTGATCATCTAGGTTCAAGGTTTCAAGACGAGGTTGGTTGAAGAAGAGGTTGAGCCAGCTGGCATAGGTTTGGAGTTATGAACAGATTGCGTTAGCTGACTCGATCAATGATTGTCAGATTCGGTGGTAGACCTTATCGTTTATATCAAAACCGAAGGTGGTTTGTGTACATGTTTCTCTCAAGCTCCTCCGTTGGTCGAGACGAGGTAGCTTGATTGCAGGGATGATGGAGTGGCTGGATCGAGATTGGTGTGCTGTGCTTGGAGGGCGATCTGCAACGAGACCGGAACGATGATGGTACACTACTGGAGGTGATCCGGCAGGGGTGGTGTGACGTGATAGGAGCATTTTAATGCGATGTTTTAACTGCTATTTCCCTACATTTCCTGCGTTATTTCCTTAAAGAATCCTTGTTTATGAAAGTTTCCATTCTTCGATTGGGAAAGTTCCTAATTATAGAAAGTTTCCGTTTTGTAGTTTCTATTTTTCATTTTTAGGAAGTTTTCCATTTTAGTTTAGGAAAGCTTCCATTTCTTATTTTAGAAAGTTTCTATTTTCAGGTCCTTAGCATAAATGAGCAGAAATGAGGCTTTCCTGTTTCAACCAGGAAACCCTGTCCAGAAAAGGAAACCCTGCCAAAACAGGACTCTTGAGCCAACCAAGAATGGAAATCGAAATAATGAAGTGTCATGGCATGAGAGAAGCTTCTTGAAGATTCTAGAAGATGACATGGCAAGAAGGTGACGCAAGAAGCCCAAGAATTATCAAGGGACTTGGATTTTCGGCAAAAATGGAGGAAGGCCCATGTGATCTAGGGTTTTTGTGACGTCAAGAGAAAAATGTGGAGACTTAAGAGTTTTGCCGTCCAAAGCAAGAGGAAATCAAGGAAGAGTTTTTAAAAAGGAAAATATATTTTCCTTGGGGGATTAAATTTGCCGTGTAATACCTAAGGAAAAACAAGGTGACAACGTGGGAATTAAAGATGATTGATTGAGGATTTCAAGGAGAAATTTTCTTGGGAGACTTTTAAGGAAGGAAAATATTCTTGGAGAGTTAATTTTGTGTGATGCCAACGTGAAAATCAGAAGTAATCAAGGAGATGACGCAAAGAGAGATTCAAGGGAGATTTTTATGGAAGGAAAATATGTGTGCACCAAGGAAAAGCTCAAAAGGCGTCTAGATTCATCCCTAAATTCCCTAAAGGAATGTTGGCCGAAATTCATGAAGAAAATCAGAATAATTTCAAGAAAATTCGGCAATTAAATATTAGGGAGGTATTTTAGAGAATTTTGATTGGTTGGAACACATCACAAGGCTTACTTGGCATTTTATGATTGGCTGGACCACATCACAAAGCGTACTTGGTGAATTCCTATTGGTGGAAGCTATGTGGAAATTTCTGATTGCTTTGTGAACCCTAGCCGTGCTCCTATATATACCCACCTCTTTGACGTTGAAAAGGGTTCCACACCTTAGAAAAATTCAGAAAATACACATTGTTGCCGTGAGCTTCTTTCATCTTCTCTCCATCCTCTAAAGCAAGCCACGGAATTCAAGCAAGGCCGAAGGGAGAAGAAGGAGCCGTGACCTATTCCTCACCATCCACCATTGAAGACTTGCTTTCAAGCTTCAAAGATCCCAACGAAAATCATCCATTCTCATCTTCCATCCACGGTGTAATTCGACCTCTACTTTGTAACCTTTGTTTGAATTTCGTTGGTTTTGTTTTAGTTGACATTTATGTTTGAACAAAGTTATCAATTCTGAAATTTTTATGATTGAATGAGAATTTTCGATTCATATGTTGTGATTCTTGAGTTGCTTATGTGAGAATGTTTAATTAAATTTGTGTGATTGAAATCTTTTTTGTGTTAATTTTGTGTGGTTCGAAACATGCATGATTGATATATAATTGTTGCTAGATTTAAGAACATGAATCAACTTTTTGTTTTGTGTAACTTGAATAGAAAGGTAGTAAAGGTTTTGGGCAAAAACCAAATTTAATTGAAGAGGATTGCAATTAGGTGGACTTTTTCATACTAAGTTGCACACTTGAGTTGATAGCCTTTCTATGTGTTTCATGCGTTAAATATGTATGATTGTCTAGCTTTCTAGAGCTTGAATGCATGTTTGATAGGATTAGTCTTTGTGCTTTCACTTAGGTTAATTAGCATTGAAAAGTAAAATATGGGAAATTATTTGCTTTGAATATTTCACATGATCAACTCCCTTCTCATGACTTAGATGAACAATATTAGGGTTGAATTGAATTTGATTATAATTTTGGTTTTGATCTTTATTTCTCTCATTTCATTCTTGTATTTGTGTTTATACATTTTATTTATTTTGTTTCTTCACTTAGTTAATTTTCGGAACCTTAAACCAAAACACCCCCCTTAATTTCGTAAATTTGTGTGTACTTGTAAATATCTTTGTAAATATTATACTTTGTTTTAATTTTAATTCTTTATTTGTTTGACAATGACAGGTGTACCCTCAATCCCCGGAATAGAACGATCCCTACTTGCTTATACTACTAATGATTCTTTAGGGTTAAATTATATACTTGCTCAGAGCGTATCATGACGGTGGTGGGCATGCTTGGGCTATGGCTAGTGGGCTTTTGAAACCATTTCTTGGCTTGACGTTGCGCCTGAACCCATTTGGGCCTTGTTTGTCTTTTGTTATTTGTTTTTACCTTTTAGTACTTCATGGCTTTTTACCGTTAATAAGTCACTACCATTTTCCGGTAGGATGAGATGAGTTTTGACCTGGTTTGCACACCTTGTGTGTATTTTCTATCCTAGACTCCTAGTCAGGTGACGAGTTCCTATTGCGTTAAATGGTAGCAATCTTCTTGTGATAGGATGAAACTGAGTATCACCAGATTTATTTTCCAGTGGTCACATAGTGAGATAGTTGGTATTACTGTATTGTGGATTCATGTGAGTAGTGTCTTTTTGGTATGTCATTACAATTGTAAAGTGAATGGAGTAGCTAGTAGAGCTCTCTTCGCTGAGACTACTGTTATTATCTTGGGACGTTCTCTTAAGGTTTACTATATCATGTTTAGGTACCATGTCTCCCCCCTATACTCTATAGTTTCATTAATAGTCAAGACTTAAGGGCAATCATTTTATCCCTACAATATATATATATATATATATATATATATATAATAGCTAGCAAGTGCTTGGTGGCAAGTCTGTACGTAACTAGCGCAATTGAGTTCCTATAATTTTGTGATCATAATAAAGGATGGTAATTTCATGCAATGCATTTAGTCGATTTCAAAGATAAATTTTCTCAAAATATTCCTATGACTATGGTAGGAGAAGCTTTAATGAGCACCTTTAAAATGAGAGTTTCATGAGGACTTTCTATTCAACTGTTATAAGTTCAACTTTTCGATTACATCCAGAAAATCAACCGTTAAATGTTTAGGTATGCATGAGTAGATCACTTCTGAAAATTTTCTTTCAAATTGCTAATCTTTATGATACCGAACTAGATCAAATTAATGGACGAACAAAATCTATCAAACTTAAACCTTTCATGTTCATAAATGATAAATCACAAATATGAATGCCTTAACGATTTTCAATTTTGTTGAAAATTTGCAGAAATGATCTACTCATGAATATTTAAACATCTAAAGGTTGATTTGCTAAAATATGATCGAAAGTGGGTCTCACAACTATTGATTAGAAAGTCTTCATTTAATGGTCCTCATTAGAGCTCCACCTTGACGATGGACCTATGGTTAAGGGTGAGTTGACAACTACCTTTTAGAAAAATTACGTAATTTAACTACTTTTTATCTGTTTTACAAAAGCCTTCCTTGCAAGAAGTTGTACACGTCTTAAACAATAAATACGTGATGATTATTTTATCAATTGTTATGAGAGATTACCTAATTTAACTCATTTTAATTTAGGGTTTTTGTCCATTTACTCCATTTTTAGAGATTCTTTTCCCACCTACCCCATTAAGTTTTTTTAATTCTCTCTTACCCAAAACACTCTAAGGAGGTCTTCTGTAATACTCCATTAAGATTTTTTTTTTTGTTTTTTTTTTTTAATTTTTTTAATACCATTTTACCCTCACCCTTTGTTATTTAGAGAGAGAGAGAGAGAGAGAAAATGGAAGAGAGAGAAACCATAAGAGACTTCGCCGGAGCCCGGTCACCGGCCGCGGGATTCCGGTCAACTTTTGCCAAATTCCGGTCACCGGCGGTCGCCCACGAGACTTTTAAGAATACCTCACCGGAAAGGTTTATTGCCCCAATAGACATCTATTGCCCCCCAATTGACGTCTATTGCCCTCCAATAGACGTCTATCAGCCATGTATTGCCCCCTCCCAATAGACATTTATTGCCTTCCAATAGAACTTTCGGTAACAGGAATGAGAACTAATTTTCCTAAAATTAGACAAATAAGACTTTGATTAAAGAAAAAAATAAAGAGATTATATCAATTTTAAAACGTCTATTGCCCCCCAATAAACGTTCAAAACTGTTTTTGTTCCTTTTCCTTTTGTCCCATTACTTAAAAAAAAAAAAAAAAAAAAACTGATTTGGCACCCAGAAAAATGATATGGGCACCCACCTCCCCTTCTCCTTCCGATTGCAGACCCGGGATCGTGTCATGGAGCTCCAACAAAAGAGTTTCGTCGTTTGGAACTGAAATTGGGCTAAGAACCTGGTCCAGGACTCAACAAAAAGGAACCCGAGACCGGCGGTGACATTGATGAAATCTCGGATTCTTCAAATCGAGACAGAGGACGGAAAGCTGGACTCGAAATCCAAAGAGTCCGAATGTGGAAGCGGCCGAGGCCTGGAGGGTCTACCTGTCGGAGACCACATCTGAATCTCAAATATATCAACTTCCCACAGAACCCAATCCTGCGCGAAGGGGAGAGAGAGGAGAGATCGATCTGCCGGAGATCTGCAATTTTGTCGGCGTTGATGACTTCGAAGGTGGCCGGAGGGAAGCGGACGGCGAGGTCGAGGGAGAGCGTCGTCGTCTTTTTCAGGCGTGGACGCGGTCGCTGCGCCGGAGGTAGAGTCGGAGATCGAAGATTGCGCGTAGAGAGAGAGAGAGTGTCGTGCTGGGAAGAGAAGAGTGGCATATATGTAGTTTATTAATTAAGTCAAGGGTAAAATTGTCATTTCTCTTTAAACAAGGTAAGTGGGAACAAAAATCTGTTGGTTGGGTAAATGAGATAATTTTTGCTTATTTTGGTGCTTTGGGTCAAGAACCTTTTAATTTACTTTACAAAAATTATGCTTACAACGAGTGTACTTGTACAACGTCTTTTTAACAATAACACGTGATGATTATTTAAACAATTATTATGAGAGATTGATTTTGTCAGTCAAATGCGAGACATCTTTTGTTATTATCGAACCTAAATTTATTTTTTCTCAAAAAGCTACCCAATTTTTGTTAGAACTTTACCAGCCAGTCCTTGACAGGCTATCCCTAAAGTCCAAAGGATCCAAAATTAGTATCCAAAACAAATTCAGGTCTAGAGCACTTTGCTGCTCCAGATTTTACTTTTATTATAAAATGGAAAAATGTGTTTGATTACGGTAAAAACCAGCATCTGATTCAACACATTTTTCCACCCATAATTGAAGCCTGGATCCTCAATAAGTTATCCTTTGTCATAGAAACAAAAACCCAGCAACCAAGTTACACACAATCAATGGGTAATTACACTTTGTTGTTCAGACAATCATACATTATGATTAACACAATGTTTTCTGATGCCTTCATTCCACCTCCTGCTCCCCCTTCATATCCAGACATCCCAACTAAAATCATTGCATGTATCTCAATTGTAACCTTGTTTTTTCTGCTTATTAATCACATGTTGAACATATTCCTTGCCTGGATTCTCGAAGCTATCCCGGAACTCGATCCTGAATCAGGAGGTATTATTTACGGAACCCTGATTAATGTTGGTTCGAACAATCAATTTCGTCAAGCTGTACTGCGATTTCTGCAGAGATTAGGAGTCATAAAGGATGTCATACAGGAAATAGATGCAAAACGAGGGCCACGGCTTAGGGACATGAAGAAATTGCCACCACTAGTGCATTATGGAAGCAATGGAATTGAATTGTCGAGTTCAAGGAGTACTACTGACTGTGCAATTTGTTTGGAGGATTTTTCAGAAGGCGAGTCATGTCAAGTTTTTCCAATGTGCAAGCATGTTTTCCATTCGAATTGCATTGACCATTGGTTGGTGAATAGGTCTACTTGCCCAATTTGTCGAAACTGTATCATAGATGAATAACCTCTAGTTACTTATCTGTGTTGAATGTTGATCTGTCAAACTACTGTAAATATCAATGGCATTTCAGCACACTAGACTGCATAAACCATAGGAATTTATTGGACAAAATTTATTCGATTACAATTTTGGGCAAAATTTATTTCAATAGGAATTTATTGTCATTGAACCATAAAGACATGAGCAGTGAGTGGTGGATGGTGATCTTCAGTTCATTAGATTTACTTGGACCTTGATTAAGATTAGTGACAAAGCTTTGGTTTGTAAATGGTCTGGTTTGCGTTTGTTTGTGGTAGAATTCCTCAATCTACATGCAATTCTGACATGTTTGCCACTGGGAGATGAACTTTTTCTTTTCTTTTCTTCACATAAACTTTTTTTGTGAAACTTCCACGCATGGTGCAACAAACACGTCTGCAAGATAGTGATGACTCCAACCTCAACAATACAAAATTTTATATACACTGACAACTGTGGATAGTTGTGAAGAAAATAAGTAAATTTTAGGTACTTAATTTATTATTTTACATCTTGTGATAAAACAACAGTTTGAGGACAAACTGAGCAAATTAATAATAATGAATATGTGAACATAATTGATATAGATTTGTTTGAATCCAAAATAACATTTTTTCTCGATAAGGGGGACTCGAAGAAAACCGGGCCAATATCGGTGGCCCAAGCTATATATTTCCTACAAGTTCGGAATATATCGTTTAGAGGCTAAATAAAGCATACTTGGAGACTAAGCAATCTCAGAGCGAATCGTGAGGTTCCTTGATTTACTATTAATTATCAAATATTTGATAATTAATGGTGGTCTATTTGTTTGATTACCAAGTATTGTGCAAGATGGAAGATGGCAGCTACATGTATGGAATACGTTATGTGGCCCAGCCATGCAAGGAATTAAGGTTTCCCATATATATTGCAATCAAGCTATTATGGTAGAGGTTGAACAATTAAGGAAGCTATCAACCTTAATTGTGTATGTATATAGATATATGTATAATGGCTCATGCATGCTGGACCAATCAAGGAAATGATCATGGACGTACATGAGCCATGCAAGAATCAAGGCTACTCACATATTGCAATTAAGGAAGGCATAGCATGGTGGGCCATCAACTATTTGCTGCCAATATATATATGCAAGGAATTATGGTGCTGAACAATTAATCATGCTTGCTCGCAAAGGTACCTCGTGAAGATATATATGAACATATATACATGCATATCCTACCGCATCTAAGAGGAAGATTACGTCCAAGACTCTAAGAGGTAATTTACTTTGCCTACATTCTAGCGGCGACAGAGGAGGATAATTATTATTAATTATTGCCTACGATAATTATCAAGACTATTAAGAGTTTTGATTTGATTCAAGGCCAATAACTGTGGCCTAAAATATAGTATTTCATTCCTATTAGGTATTAGGAATGTGAATCTATGAGAAGCCTATATATAGAGGCTAAAGCGGAACAAACACAGACAAGTCTCCAATTAATCTCTACGATTACCCAAGTCTCCCCAGAGCAACCTCTCTTACCGGTGACCACACTCCAGTCTCAGTCTCTTCAAGAGCCGAATGTCAATGCCACCAAACCAACCCGGCGACAGTACTTTCAGCCCCAGTCTCCCAAGGAGTCGACTTCCAGTACCACTGCCATCGGACTATCTCGACCAGCGAAGCAAGGGTAACGCCCTCGCAACCCAGCGAAGCTAAAGTCACGCTTTAGCAAAACCAGTGTTTTCTCCAATTTCCTAGTGATTGCTCTGCTTAGTCTACAACACTAAGTATCGATTCGGTGAACGCAAGAGATCACAACCAAAGTCCTTACCAGTAAGGCGAGAAGTCCTTTTCCGAAAGGCAAGAAAAGAACCTTGTGACGAGGTTGGTGCTCTCCTCGTCCACATCGTTTGATCAAGAAGTCAGGTCAAGGGACTCCCCGATGACTGCACCCCACGATGCTGGCACGCATGTGCAATTACATCAGCAAAAGAGACAGTTTGCACCCATACTGGTTTTTGGAGCCAAACAAGACTAACTCATCTATTTTTTATAGAAAGTCTGCAGTGCATTAATGTATCAATACAAGTTGGTCAACTCTATGCAAATGTAAATTGACTCCAAACTGGTCCAAACTAATCTCACCGGTGCATTCCAATCCACTATTGTAAAGGGTTGGTTTATCTAATATACCATACATTAAACTATTACGGTACTGTAAACGGACCCTGCTTGATATACAAACATTAAATTTATTCGTCCAACCTTTTTTTATGTTTGGAGTTATGGCCTAATTAGCTTCATCAGTGTGTCAATATAGACTTCGAGTGTAAAGTCTAAAGTGGGCAAAGTTTTTTTATTGAAAGATTTTGATCCCATTCTCATTGCGTTCATTAATGAAGTCTAAAGTGGGTTAGGGTTTCTGCCGCAGTTTGGCGGAAGAGTACCACCGCATCTTCATAACAAAATCTTATCCCTTCCTGCTGTGCATGTGGGGGCTTGTTCGCTTCGTGTTGAAGGTGTGGTTGGTGTTTGAGAGAGTTTTGAGTAGCATGGAGGAAGTCGTTGGAGAGTTCTCCCGTCGTCTGGCAATCCAGGATGATGACGATCTAGAGATCATTACTGTTGATGATCCAACATCTTTGATTGCAGAGAGATTCTGGCTAGTGGGGAAGGTCCTCACAGGGAAGAAAGTTAATGTGGAGTCTTTCAGGCGTATCATTAGAAAGATCTGGTTGACGAAGGAGGAGTTTTGCATTTTAGAATGGGAAAACTTAGAGCGGTTCGTCTTTTCCTTTAAGACGGATGGAGATCGAATGCTAGTGTTGCAGGGGAGTCCATGGTCATTTGATAATTCCTTGCTGGTATTGGTTCCTACAGATGGAATGATCGATCCGAGGGCGATCCCTCTTACTCACCAGGAGTTTTGGATTAGAGTGAAAGGACTGCCACCAGCACTTCTAACTGATAAAATGGGAAGGAAAATTGGGAGTATCATTGGTAGATTTGTGAGGATGGATCCAACCGTGTTCGGAGATGGAAGTGGCAGTTTCCTCAGGCTGAGAATTGAGTTAACTCTTGCGGAACCTTTGCGGAAAGGCCTGAGATTGCAATTTGATCCACAAGACGCTCAGTTGAATAAGGTGGTGTTCGAGTATGAACATCTGCCTCACTTTTGTCTATTTTGTGGCCATGTAGATCATGTGGGGATTAATTTCCAGGCATGAATTGATGGAGTGGTTACGGAGGAAAAATATGGACGATGGAAGACGTTGTCGAAAGATGTTTACTCTATTGATTTGTATGGTCAGCTGCAAGGCAAATCATATGGGTTAACCCTGAGTAAGAAAATGTGGTCTGTCAAGGCTCCTGAATTGAATATGTGTGGAGTGGTTAGAGAGCGTGAAGAGTTGACTCAATTGGACGACAGAGACGGTGAAAGGGAGACTGGAAGGCAGGGGAGTTTCGAGTGGTGCAATTTATCAAAGCGGCGCAGACTGGTATGGGAGAAGCCAAACCCGGAAATATTAATGGCTGATTCTGATTTAGATGTAGGTGGTAAGGGTAGTGAGGAGGTGGGGTCAAAGAATAAGCTGGCCTCTGATTCCCCTATGTTATTCAATGTGCCCATCGTAACAAGTGAAAGTGGAGTAGAAATCTTGTCTAGGGAGGATGCTTATGAAATGGGAACTCAAAGAATCAAAATGACCAAGGGGGTAGAGAAGGAAAAAGGCGAGTCACCAAAGAAGAAGGGACGTGGGAAGGGAAAGCAAAGTGTGGAAGCTAGCAGTAGGTTGAAGGGAGATTCAACACAGGTGCGTGCTTCTCCGGGTAAAGGACGGAAAAGCAAGGGGTTCGCCTTAACTTGCTCTTCAAGCAAGTTGTTTGTTTTTGGTTCTCCAAGCACACAGTTGAGGAAGAAGGATGGCAATGCAACATGATTCAACTCTAGGAAGGGAAGTAAATTGGTGGGACCGGAAACCCGGGCCCACCACGAACAATGAGTCTCCTAAGCTGGAATGTGCGCGGGCTTAGGAACTCGTCCACATTCAATGCTCTTAAGAAGCTTTTAAGAGCTCAAGATCCCGACTTTGTTTTCTTAATGGAAACAAAGAAAAAGAAAATAGTAATGGAAAGGATGTGTGGTAAACTAGGGTATAGTCAGTACGAAGTGGTGGAACGTACCGGAAAACAAGAAGGAGGATTGGCTTTCTGTTGGAAGGAAAATATTCATGTTTCAGTGATTGATGCGTCAACGGGTTTTATTGACATGTTGGTGTCTATTGAAGGAAAACAAGTTCGATTAACAGGCTTTTATGGCAATCTGGAAACGGCTGAGAGACAGCACTCATGGGAAGTTCTCCGACGTCTCTCACATCTTTTTTCCTATGTTGCATGGTTTGTATTTGGAGATTTTAATGAGATCACCAATAATAACGAGAAGGAGGGGGGGGGGGGACGGGAGCGACCTTTCTACCAAATGGAAAGGTTCAATCAGGTCATAAATGATTGTTGTTTACAGGAGGTGGAGTTCTCGGGTCGAATTTTCACATGGAGCAATGGTACAGTGCACGAAAGGTTGGATAGGGGTCTCATGAATAATGTAGCAGCTACTTTTTTCCCTAAGGTCCATGAATTCCATATGGAGGTGGGGGCGAGTGATCACTTGCCATTAGTGTTTGATTTTGTCGGGGCCGGTCTTCCAAAGAAAAAGATGGGGAGGAGCCATTTTCTTTTTGAACACTTCTGGATTAAAGAACAAAGGTGTGGGGAAATAGTAAACGAGGTCTGGGAGGATCAATCATTGCCAAACCCTACTCTTTTAACAAGGTTAAAAAAGTGTGCAGAGGAGTTGGATCATTGGAATAGAACGGTGATTGGGCACATTCCCCGAAAGATTGCAGAGTTAAAGGCTTTACTACAACGGTATCTGATCGATGTTCAAAGGGATGAGGATCGACAACAGAGGGATCTGATCAAATCGGAGTTGGATAAGTTTGCAGAGATGGAAGAAACTATGTGGAAGCAAAAATCCAGAATAGATTGGTTACAGGAAGGGGATAAAAATACCAAGTTTTTCCATGCATATGCGAGAGGGCGGGGGAAGCAGAACAAGGTGGTAGGAATCACATATGAGAATGGTAACTGGTGTGAGGAGATAAATGAGGTGCAATCGGCCTTCATCTGTTTCTTTTCAAATCTATACACCTCTGAGGGTTGTGCTAATCTTGACTTGGTACTCAACAAGATTCCTCGACGAGTGTCTGATGAAGTTAATAATAAACTGATGAGAAAATTCGAAAGATGGGAGATTGCACATAAATCTCCAGGCTTTAATGGGATGTCAGCTCTGTTTTATAAGTCATATTGGCCTACTGTGGGAGATTTGGTATGTGAATTTTGTCTTGGTGTCTTAAATGATGGGAAGGATCTCGGTGAGTTCAACCATACGCTACTCTCTCTTATACCGAAATGTCCAAACCCCAAGTTGGAGTCTGAGTTTAGACTAATAAGCCTATGCTCAATAGTGTATAAGCTGATCTTGAAGACAATTGCTAACAGGCTGAAGAAATTTTTAACGGAGATCATCTCATGTACTCAAAGTGCTTTTGTCCCAGGTCGGAATATCCAAGACAATGTAATTGCTACCTTTGAAACCTTTCACACCATTAGAGTTGAGAAGAATACGACATCTCCTAAGATGGTCCTCAAATTGGACATAAGTAAAGCATATGACATAGTGGAGTGGGGGTTTCTAAAAGTTGTCATGTTGAAGCTAGGGTTTGCAACGGATTGGGTGGATCTGATCATGAAGTGTGTTAATTCAGTCTCATTCTCAGTTTTATGGAAAAGGCAGCCGGTGGCTTCTTTCAAGCCAACGAGAGGAATACGACAAGGGGATCCTTTGTCCCCTTATCTATTTCTCTTTGTTTCTGAAGAGTTATCGGGCCTTTTATATGTTGATTAATGGCGTTAGGGTGGCACCAAGCGCACCTTCAATTTCCCACCTGTTATTTGCAGATGATAGCCTCCTATTTGTGAATGCAACAGTTCCAGAGTGTGTCGCTCTAAAACAGTGCCTTCTTCTTTATGAAAGTGCAGCAGGTCAACGTATTAATTTTCAAAAGTCCGCTCTATCATTTGGTCCCAATGTTACTGAAGATACGAAGCATGAAGTGCGAGCTTTATTAGATATACCGATTGTTGATTTCCATGAGAAGTATTTGGGATTACCGACGACGATTGGGCGAAATAAGAAGGATGTGTTCAAAAAGCTTAATGAAAGATTGGACGTACATCTCCAAGGTTGGCAAAGGAAGTTTCTCTCCAAAGCAGGTAAGCTTGTGCTAGTCAAAGCTGTTGCTCAAGCTATTCCCACTTATTCTATAAGTGTTTTCCAATTGCCTATTGGAGTGTGTAAAAAATTCCAATCAAAGGTAAGTTGATTTTGGTGGGGAAAAGATGGTGGTACTAGTGGCATCCACTGGTGTAGCTGGGATAGATTATGTAAGAGAAAAGAAGAGGGGGGACTTGGTTTTAGGGACCTGCGAGCATTTAATCAAGCCATGTTAGCAAAGACTATCTGGAGGATATTCTGGGGCAGAAATTCGTTGGTCAGTTCTCTCCTCCAAGCTAAATACTTTCCATAAACTTGTTTTTTGCATGCCACTTTGGGTCGTACACCGTCTGCTATTTGGAGAGGGTTGATATGGGGAAAATAAGTAATCGATGGTGGGACAAGGTGGAGGATTGGGGATGGGAAGCGAGTCAGAATTTGTTCTGACCGTTGGCTTCCTTACCCGGTAAGTTTCAAAAAGGTGAGTCCTCTTCAACTGCCGGAGCAGCAAACAGTGGAATCTCTATTCACAGTGTCCGGTGCATGGAACATTCCTTTGATTAAAGATATTTTTTTGCCTCACGAAGCTGAGTTGATACTTAGCATGCCTTTAGGGCTGAGAAGCATACCTGAAAAACTCGTTTGGCATTACACTAAGAATGGGGTGTATACTGTGAAGTCTGGCTATTGGGTGGCAAAGGACTTACAAGATTGACATAAAGGGTCTGTTGCTAGTTCAAGCTCAAACAAAAGTAAGGGGTTGTGGGGGAGACTCTGGAGCATTGATGTACCACGTAAAATTCGGGTTTTTATGTTGAGAGCGCTGCATGGTTTTTTACCATGTGCAACGAACATGAAACAAAGACGAATTGTGGATGACTCTTGTTGTTGGCAATGTGGAGACCAAAAGGAATCTGTGCTGCATATAATATGGGAATGCCCAAAAGCAAAGTAGGTTTGGAAGAAGACCTTCTTGAATGGGGTTTATAAAGCATGGAAGGAAATGTCTCTTTTCAACCTTGCACTTCATGTTCTTTCTTCTGCAGTAGGGACTGAGTTTGACTACTTTTACTCGATTGCATGGTGGCTTTGGAAGAATAGGAACCTTCACAGACACGGGGAAAAGACAATCGAACCCATGGCAGTGGTAAATTCTGCTCATGAGTGGCTGAGGCAACATAAAATGGGTGAGATCTCTAAAGATGGTGAACATAGGTCTGGGGGGCAGAGTGTTATTGCTTCCAACCGGATTGCTTGGTCACCTCCTTTAATGGGCCATATTAAACTAAACTTTGACGGTGCATGTGACTTGAAGAATGGAATTAGAGGCTTGGGAGTGATCTTTAGAGACTATAATGGGATCATGAAGGGTGCAATCCCACAGGTAGGCAATCTTCCACCTAGATCGGTTGAAGCGTTGGCGTTATTACATGGACTTAGATTTGCAGCTCATGTCGGTTTCTCTCATATTGAAGTGGAAGGAGATGCCCTCTCAATTATCAATAGTCTGCATGACAGTTCGGAGGATTTGAGTTTTGAAGGTCATTTAATTGACGAAGTTAAGTTTTTAATTCAGTCCTTTCCTTATTGTAGTTGCCATTTTGTGAAACGGGAAGCTAACAAAGTTGCTCACCGTTTGGTAAAAGAGGCTTTAAAAATTAGTCAGCCTTTACCTTGTTTGGAGTCGGGGCCTGTTTGGCTTCAACAGTCTGTCAGTATGGATTTCCAGTGTGAAGTCTAGTTGGGTCAATTGATTTGCAAAAGTAACCTTATTGGTGCTCTAGCAGTCTTTTGTTCCACAAATCATTGTAATCTATTCATTATTAATGAAGTTTCTCTTTGATCAAAAAAAAAAAAACTTTCTCTTATTCCTCTTGTCATTTTATTTTATCAAAGAAAGAAAGATCTGACTCCTCTAAAGTGAGGAGAGTGTAAATTTACCTCAATTTCATAAAATCTTGACTCTCTGTCTAATCTAATAGTCTTAATAATTGACACATCACTCTTTCACCAATTTTTAGTTTTTCATCTAAACCCTAGTTAACTTGCCGTTAACTCTAGAAAAAAAAAATTAGAAATTACTCATCGTTAGTGTTTCTCCTACGTCAAGTTCCTTCTTTTTACTTTCTTTTCTATTTCTCTTTGCTACCATGGGCACTAACCATGGAATGACTTCAGTAAATTTTTTGCAGTCCGATTCTTTCCAGCACATCATCAATCGCATCTTCATTAATTAAAATGACCAACCAATTTGAAAATAAATTAATTTAATCTAGAGTTCCTTATTTTTATTTTATTTTCCCTGAACAAGAAAATCTAGAGTTCCTTAAGTTCTCCAAAACATATGAATAAACAAACTAATGTTAGATGGTTCTTTTTGTGTCGATCTCATCCTTTACTTTGCTTTTAGTCGTGTTTGGTCCTATTTGATTTTTTGTTATTGCTACATTGACTATGCGTTTTGGTTGATGACTTCAGTCCTTTATTTATTTGGAATCTGCTTGATTCATTTTCCCTATTTAATATTCTAGCTTGAATTGTTTGGCCATGGGATCTCTTCATCCTTGTGACTAATTTACTTCGTGGGAGTTGAAAATCTGAGATCATGAATACCTATGTGTTTTACTGTTTTGTAGAGGCAGTTAGTTTGAAATATTATCTCTCACCCTACTTGGGTCTCAATCTAAAAAAAAAAAACACAACTGCAGAAAGTCATTCCATGGTTAGTGCGAGCCATGGAAGCAAAGAGATCGATATATAAAAGGAAGTAAAAAGAAGGAACTTGACAGAGGAGAAACACTGACAATGAGAAATCCCCAATTTTTCTTTTTAAGTTAACGGCAAAGTTAACTAGAATTTAGATGAAAAACCAAAAATTTATAGAAGATTGATGTGTCAATTGTCATGACCGTTAGATTAGACAGAGAGTCCAGATTTTATGAAATTGAAGTAAATTCAGACCTTACTCACTTTAGAGGAGTCGGATCCAAGAAAGAAAAATGAGAATCTTGGTTTGATGAGGGTGAAGCAGCTTTAGATGAGAATCTTTTTTGCGCTCTCCCAAAATCTCAACACAAAAAATTCAAGGCAAAACAATATCAAACTAATTCCAGGTACCATGCACCTAATCGGACACCTACAAAATGTCTTAACCTTTAGCTGTAATTGTCAACCATATTCATGGTTTGGTAATGTTTTTTGCATTTTTATTCTTCATAACGAGTTTTGGTCTCATATTTAGTGTTTTTTTTTTTTGGAGAAAATAAATAACTTCATTACTTATCCATGGCTAGAAGGCACGTACGTAAATCAAAAGATAGGTGCCCTAACTGTTAATACATATGCTCACTTATTGAGCCTAAACAACAAGAAATCAAGTCCTCACTACTAACCCCTCTTTGAAAAGTAAACCTAGTTGTCTAGAGACCTCATTTGGTGTACAACTGGAGAAAACTAAGAAGAAAGTAATAGAAGACCCAATTTCAAGTGGTAGGCAAGAGACCAGGAAAGCCTTTTCCTTTGCCCTTATCTCTAGGGCTAGAACCAAACCTCCAATTGCAGTTACCGGGGCGTTGGCTCTTGTTCTTACTTTCGGCGGTCTACCAGTCTTCTTCTTCTTCAGAGTGACAAGTGACACATCATTGTCATCTTCGATCAAATGTTTGCCAAGTAGAAAAGATTGGGAGGACCGGCACACAGGACCACCGCCAATCTTTCCCAAATATGGGGCTCTACCACCCGCTGTGAGAGCAAGAGGAACAACAAAGCTTGCTGTGACGGCATCTATGGAGGTCATGTAGAGGAGGAAGCGATAGCAAGAAGATAGAGGCTAAGAAGGAGGCTAGGGTACCGTAGAAGACTAGGTTGAGAGAAATGCTCTCCTAGGATTTTTGTGAACTATAAATTCTTCGTATGTCTCATATTTAGTGTTAATCTCTCTTTCTTTAAATAAATTTTTATTTTGCCAAAAAAAAAAAATTGATCCTCTTGTAGTGGTCCACATGTTAGAATGTTTGATGCCTTAGATTATGTGTTAGACATCCCCAACCGATAGAAGTGAAAACTAAGCAGACAATAATCGCATAAATAAGGATCACCAGCTTGAGCATATATAATTCATAGCCAGCATATCTACACAACTCAAAACAACCAAAATCTTAAAATAACCCATATACAACCAAAAATTTTAAGCCATTTTCATGATACTGAAAGCAACATCTGTACGAAACTTGTAACTGAAAATAGAAAGAGAACGTATAATTATTTTTGTTCTACTCAAAATTTAGGTTGTTTCCAGGACATTATCTAAGAAGCATTTCTAGAGACAACCTATCAAACGCGTTATTTCAATTCGTCCGATTGTTTGTATGACTTGCTCATGAAAAAATAAAAGACAAAACCCCTGAAAGTCTGAAACTGTAACCGAAAAACTAAACCCGTAAAAGGCTGAAAGTAGAACTTAAAAAAATAACCTCTGCAAGCCTGAAAATAAACGTAACTAAAACAACTAAACTTTCATCTTTTCGATGAGAGAGATAGGAAAAAAAAAAAAAGGAAGACGTCGAAATCTCAGCTCTAGAGAGCAGATTTCTGAAAGGGTTTGCTATTTATACCGAGGGTCCAAAAATCCTTCACAATCCATCACCTAATAGAATCCTTCAAAATCGTTGGACTGTTGAATACCACTATATTTATATTAACTTTTTAAAATCTGAATTGAATACCTCAAGATTTTAAAAGACTTTTTAAAATCTTGATCGAATACCTCTAGACTTCCAGAATCCAAAACAATCCAATAGACTCCTAATTGAATACACCCCTTCATATTTGTTCCAAAGAAAAAGAAAGTTCTAATTAACAAGAGTACAAACAAATTTCGGGTTTAGACTTTATACCTCCTGCAACACAAAAAGTTCGGTTAGTTTAAACCAAAATCTGTAGATGGGTTGGTCAGTTTATCAACAACTTCATAGACAAATATACCAAGCAAGAAGCGACGCCGGAATCCCAAGCCTAGCATTGCATTTCATGCATCAAGCAAATAGTTATCTTCATCATCAACATCTTTCCTTCTCCACCTCCAGTTCTTTCACCTTTTTCTATCTCTGCCATTGTTGTGATTTTCATATCCATTTGCATCGTCGCGTTCTAGTTATTTCTTTTATTAATCGCCATTGCCATTCTTTACATAATCTGGGACTACTTCCGGCAGAACCGTCAAAGCGATATTGAATCAGGAGAAGATGAAAAATTACATCAACCAGATATTACTTATGATAACGTGGAATGGCATGAGAAAGCTGCATTTTATCAAGTGGCTATGATGCACAATATGCAGGTGCTGGAGATTTTAGATAGAGTTATTGAGGAATTGGAAGAAACAAAAGAACGAAGGAAAAGGCGAGAGCGAAATCGAGCCTTGGAGAAGAAATTGCCACCAAGAATCAGTTATGGACGCCATGAAAGTGAAATGAATTGCAAGGATTGCGCCATCTGCTTGGAGCCTTGGAGGAATTTGAGACTGGGGAGATGTGTCAAGCTCTTCCTTCTTGCAACGTACCATGCTTTTCATTGCAGCTGCATAAATCATTGGTTCAGGGAAAATCTGACCTGCCCTATTTGCCGACAACGTGTAATAAACTTATGACTGAAAATTGTAAGGATTAATTTCAGTTTACCCTTCTGAGGTTTGGGGGTGTCATCATTCACTATTACAAAAATTAAATCAGACGACAGCTAAAAACCGTCGTCTGATAGGGATGCAAACCGTCGTATATCGAGGCGCTGTCTGATGAAGGTTGATTGTAGAGAACCGTCGTGTGAAGGGCTAGGCAGCTTGCAGGCAGCATGTCCGCAGCATTAGCTGTTGTGTGACTGTTATTCAAACAACGGGTAGATTTAGAAACTGTTGTGTGAATGCAATTTATATGTCGCTTTATTTTGTAACTATTGTGTGAGTTTAAGTCACACAACTCTCTTTACAAGGCAGCTGTTATCTGTTTTGAATTCAGACGACGTTTGTTTATTTTTGTGCGCGTTGTGGGACTTTTATTCACACCACTCTTTTTGTTTGTAAGCATCCATTGTCTGTTTTGAATTCAGACGACAGTTTTTATTTTGTGATCATTATGAATATTGTCTTGTGCATTGAGACGACACATTGAGCTTTTACCATTGTGCTATAACATGTTGGACAATGCTTTTCTTTTATTCTTGTTGTCTAATTGTTACCAAATATATAACAATCAAATTAATTCAATATCCCACCATATATAAAATAAATTTAGTAAATTGATATAAAAAAGGGAGTATTTCCCAGATGTTCATACACAAATGTAGGAGGGTCATTTATACATTTGTCCTCTTTCTGTGGTTCTATCAACTTCTGCTATTTTCTACATCATACAATGGCCAAGTACCTTGCAGCTTCATATCTATAAGTCAAGCTACTGTGAGATCCTTGGGACACAAGCCTGGTGCTTGCATGTTGCTCATCGTATCCAGATCATTCTCATAGTTTATATTCACCTTTCCCAGGCATGTTATGCCAAATCTTTGATCTATAGTAAAGGCTTGTTAGTCCATAAATTACTAGCATCATGATTGTGAACAGCGTAATTGCAAAATAACTTATTTTCAATCACAACATCAGACACATACAAGCTATACATATCAACATACACAACACATCTAACAGGTAGATGCAATATGATAATTAACCTTTGCTAGCACGAGAGCCTACCGTTCATCTTTTCGAAGGAACAATGGTCTTTCAAACTATTGGGCATGAATTTAGATTAAGAAAAACATAACAAGTGCAAATCACATTCCATAAACTATCGAAATAGCACTACCAGAAAAGTTATCTTTTACGGCACGCAATTTACGGCGTGCATATATTGTGTGCCGTAAAAGATAGTCTTTCACGGCGTGTTCCCATGTGCGCCGTAAATGACTTCCGTTTCTGGTCTTTAACGGCGTGTTTTTAATGTGCGCTGTAAATGTTGCATTACATTTACGGCGTTTTTTTTTTTGCGCGCCGTAAAAGACTTTAATCTATGGTCTTTTACGGCATGTTTTGAATGTGTGTCGTAAATGTGATAAAATTTTAGTACCCGCTCAAATTTTTAGCCAAATTCTAATTTCCCTCTTTCATAGAAACTGACGTAAAAAAATATAGATAAGGCTCTCTCTCAAGCCTTAGCTCCGAGCTCAGGCCACCACCACAACCCTCTTCTACTCCTCTCTCTGAAACCCTAGAATCATGTACGGCGGCGTTCAGTACACTCAAACCCTACCAAAACCTGCATTCTCTTAATTTCTCCGTCTCTCTATATCCCCGGAGTTTGACGGCTTGACGGTTTGATGCCCTAAATCCAAAACGAGTCGTCCTCCGATGTCCCTTCCAGATCCCCATCACACTCTGCTGAATTCGAAATCCCCAGTTTTCTAGGGTTTCAATTTTCAATCTCAAGAGGAAAATGTTGAAGTGGAAGGCGTCACAGAAGAAGATGTTCTCCCCCATCATCTCCGGTACGAGCCCCTCAAGGTCATCACCGACCACAATCCAAGCGGTCGTCATCAGGTCTGGGAGCACAATCTCTAGTCCAAGGTTATGATTTATATATACTGCTGATCCTCTCCGTCGATTCGGTCTGGGTCCTGCAATTGATATTCACTCTGTTGTTTTAGGTTAACCCAAATTTCAAAAGAAGAAGAGGAGACCACAGTAGTGATCCATTTGAGGCTACGTCACCGAGTAGGTTTTGTTTCTATTTGATTTGATTAATTGATTAATCAGTTTTAATTGATTTAATTAAGTGAATTCTATTTTCGATGTTTAGGCTTCGTCAGGTGATTTAGGAATAGAGTTTCTGGTTTTGACTAGTTTCTGTTTGGATTCTGTGCTTTGTTGTGATGGTTTGTTCTTGTAATTTTTGGGTGTCATTTGAGCCAGAGCATATTGGCACCCAAATTGTTGCTCGTATTTTGGTTAAGGTAGATAGATTTTGTCTATCATTTGGTACCCACAATGAAATGATGGGTTTTTTTTTGTGCACTTAATGCTGGCTTTCACTTTGATACTCACTTCAACTTCAGCTGCCATCATTACTACAACTAACATTACAATTCTGCCGGGTTATTCCGGTGACCTTCCTTTTGCATTTGAATCTGGGTAATGCTTCTCTTCACTCTTACATTTGGTTTTTGAGGTTCTCAGAACCTGTTTGATTAAATGCCTGAGAGTTATGTTTCATTTGAATGAATTATGGAGTTTCTAGTGATGGAACCATGAGCCAAGGAGGTCTGCATACAATGGGATTGAATGAGTTCTCCTTTTTAACCAATTACTTTTCATATTGTTAGTGTAACTTAATTATGAATTGTAAATAACAACATAACTAGTGTTGGATAATGTATATTAGATGAAGCTGAGTTTTTTCATCTATTTTCATGGCTACTGTTGTTTTTCTATTGATGTTTGAATTCCTGACACCAATGTTTATATCTGTGCATATAGTATGCTTGATAGATGGTATTGTATGCATGCGAGTTCTGATTATCTTTCGCACATAGATATATCGGTGTAGGTGACAATGAAGAAGTGCAGCTATTTTACATTGTCATTGAGTCTGAAAGAGCTCCTGCAGACGATCCTCTGTTGCTATGGTTCAATGGAGGCCCAGGTTGCTCTGGTCTTGCTGGATTCTTTTTTGAGAGTGGTATTTTCTCATCCTTTATTACATCAGTTTCTGAAAACATGTTGCACAAAGCTATGAATTTCTGCAGAAGGTATGCATCTTATACAATCTATTTGTAAGAAAACAAGTGGCATTTATTCCACAGATTTAATGAAGAGTCTGCTTTGAATTTGACAATTCGTGTTGTCATGCAGTGGCTGGAGGCACACCCTGCGGAAAATATGCTCTACATTGGTGGTGACTCCTTCTGTGGCATAATTGTGCCAATGATTGTGCAACAAATATTGGATGGTATGCTACTGTCAGCCAATAACTGTTCTTCTTCCTTTCTTGCTTTGCATTCGTGATTCGTTTCATCTATTCATTTTTGTTAATCATAATAGTTTACCCTAATTTAATCACCAAATGATGGACCTTATTGAAATTGAAAAGAGTAGTAGCTTATGGCTAGTCCTACTTCCTCATGATGTTGCAGGTAATGAAAATGGAACTTTGCCTTCAATGAATCTCAAGGTATGTGGATCTAACTGCAGAAAATTGGATTAATTAAGATAGGAAGTCAACGCCTTATACCTGGAAACCAGTCATAGATTATTGTTTAGAGTATTGTAAATTCTCAGTTTTTGTAAATTGTTATCTATATTATGTTCTTGAACTCTTATTAGGGATATGTAATTGGGAACCCAGTGATGGATTCATTCATTGATGCAAATGCAAGAATTCCTTATGCCCATCGGCTAACTCTTATATCAGATCAACTGTATTAGGTAATATTTTCTTTACTTGTACCTTGTAGAATTTATTTGGAATGGCCAAGCAATGACGCATGCATTTCAGATATCGATGCTATTGATGCAGTAAGAGATCATCTATTGGCTTGATCATCTAAATTTTTTATGATCGCTAAATTTCATAAGCATTGAGAATGAGTGGACATGTCAATTTGCAACTCCTAAATGACGTAAATACCTTACACGTCTTGGAACCAGTGTGTAGTGAAGGCTACTATTCTCTATCTGTATGTGTGCTACTATTTTAGTGAGTTTGCCATGGAATAGAAATAGTCTCACGGTCAACTTGCTATAGCCTTCTTCACCAGCACTCTTCTTGGTATAGTAGTAAGCCAGTAAGTTGTAGAATATTGGTTATTTTGCTTATACCTTGCTTTGAGAACTCACTTTAGACTAAATCATGAAATAAAGCTCAATTTTCTACTATTGATGTTATGATTGGGAGAAATATGACAGACTAGATTTCATTGCTCTGTTTGTGTTTGTTTTGGTTATGCAGGTAAAAGTTGGCATCAGACATAATATGAAGATATTTAAAAGGTCACAGCATGGATCACTGACCATTTATCTTTTGCAATCAACAAGGACGATTCTAATCTAGGATGCTCTATGTTGATCTAGAATGTTTTACATTTTAGGACGGTGATGATAAATTGTTGGTATAATTAAGTTGTTTTTATACAGTATTGTTGTTGGCATATTAATTTACATTTTGTAATGTGATATTGCAGTTTGTTATCTCTCTTTTCATCTCAATAAATTGTATAGATTTATATAGATTTTAAAATGGTATCACAAAATTTACAGGAAAAAAAAAATCGGTGCAAATATTACATGCTGTAAATATATCCTACAACCACATTTACGGCGTGCTTCATATATCAATTACGGCGTGCTTTCCTATTTCAAAATGAAATAAAAAATCTTGAAATCTTTTTTACGGCGTTCATTGTTGTCTTTTACAGCGTGTTTTTGAGATCAATTACGACATGCTTTTGATATCAATTACGGCGCACATATTTAATTATTTACGGCGCGCTTTGTATTTGAAAATCAAAATTAAGAATCTCTAAAACTCTTTTACGGCGCTCTTTTATGTCTTTCACGGCGTGCTGGTAGGGTCTTTTACGACATTTCGGAAACACGCCGTAAAAGAGTTTGGTCTTTTACGGCATGTCCATTTACGGCGCATTTTTGTGTGCCGTAAAATGTCTTTTACGGCGCTCTTTGTGGGCCGTAAAAGACCATTTTTCTGGTAGTGTAGCAACAAACAAGGAATGGAAACTTATCTAACCTACAATTTCCAGCAATAGCAGCAAGGCCATTAGTGGTAAAGCTTTCACAACTAACAAGAACCAAAGACTAAACAATTCGAAGAATGAAAACTGATCTTACCTTGTTTGAGCATATTTCTCAGGCTCCATCAGAAACTAGGCATACATTCCACTGCAGAGATTTCTAAGCTGTCCATCTTGGTTTAAGACTAAATATTACCAAGCTATATGGTGGGGCAAGGTTCCTTAAGGTACTAGGCAGCATGAGAATTTCAACATGATGCTCCATTCCTTATTAAAGCATATGGACTAGAGTTTTTCATAAGGAACACACCATAAGTGTGTGTATATGGGTAGCTAGGAGGTTCTATAATCAAGGAAGAAACATATTCACATCCTAGTAAGGTTATATCATGAGAAATTAAGATGACCACAAAAATCCACCTGAACCCGCAGCCTTTACAGATGTTGATAGCTCAACAAACTTATATAAGTTACGTCGACGAACCTGATTAAGAATACTGCTTCCTTAGGTGAGACAATACTGCTTCTAGATCTTTGAGCACCGGCCTTTAAGGTTTCTCTCTGCATTTCAATAATCTTCTCATCAACGGCAGCTTAGAATGGAACGTCTTCTGCCATAACAAATATTAGGTATCAGATGCCTTGTTTAGAGAAGAAAGAATATCATTCATTTGAAGAGGCAAAAGAACTTGACAACAAACTACAACTAGGGATAAAAGGTATAGAAAGTACTGGAATCTAGATCACCGATCGCAAATCTAATCTCCAAAAGTAAAGCACAAAAGAAAAGAATGAAAACTTAAACACAAGAATCATTTTAGCTCCAAATTTCTGTAAGTAACCCCTTACTAATTTGAAACGGTGATAAATACAATACTCGCACAGAAGCATGCATTTCTATAAATGTAAACAACATTCTATTATTGTCCTTATGTAGGATTTAGCTCCCTAAAATTAATTCGCCGTTTAGGTCCATCAATTTATATATGAACTCTTCAATATCATTTCTCGTTCCCTTCTCATAAGTCCCCTGCAACACACACGATGAAGTAAACAGAGTAAGTGAGCAGTCAAAAACCAAACAAACACCACCATTCACAACTAGGTTTAATAGAAAGTACTTACTTTAGGTACCACCAGGTCTTCAAAAGTGAGCTTCTGGTCTTTGAGTTTGCTGGGTTACTAAATCAAATATCCTATCTTGGCTGATGATTAAAAACAAAAATAGGAAAGCCAAAGTTGAAGGGCTTCCTCAGCATAACTGTTGGTCCCCAAACCAGAGTTTGACTTCCAAACTCCATAATCAATGAATCTAACAACGTGGGCACGTACATAAAATGATTGAGTCAAAAAAGTGTGAAGCAGTCTCTTGGTTAAAGAATCAATCAAAAGAAAGCTGAAATGCAGCCAATAAATACATATTCTGCACCAATACAAGAGTAAGTATAAATTCATTGTTGCGCTTTTTGTTCTCATCAGTCATTCTCTACCTTTCACAGCTGAGTTCAACTATGAATACTTCTAGAACTTAAGTATGGATAGAACTCTTTTAAGTCTTACCGAACAAAAGACTATATAAACAGAAGATTAAGTAACTGATAGTGATGCCATCAAAATGTAGATTAGTGATATCAGTTCCACCCATGTTCTCTTGTTGCATGCGAAATGGGTAGTAGAAAATGCATGATGAATAGACAATGACATTGAAGATGACATATTGTTATGCCTTAATCCTTTTTCTACTAGTTAAAAGAGTTACTTGCACTTGAAAAATGAAAAATTAACTTAAACATCAATCATTAAGTGCTCATTTGTAACATTTTTGTAAAGAAAGAATGTGAGGGGAGGAAGATGAAAATGATAGTTGAGACAAGATTCATTTAATAAAAAACCTCATTATATATAGAGATTGCAAACCTTAAATAAGTAGGTGCCAACCTCAGGCAAAGTGAATCGAAATACCTAACCAGAGAAAATGAATCAAATCTAAAGCCAATACCCAATTCCAGTCCCTAATTTGGGGCCTGCTAGGAATTGAATACTTCCTTTTTTTTATTGGGACCAGCTACACTTACCTTACTTAGCCAGTGAAGAATAGACTAGTGTATAAGATAAGGGCTAGAGGCTAGCCTTCTTTGTTAAAGAATAAAACCATTATAGTTCAATGATGAAGTAGTCAACTGAGCAAGTCTTTTTCTTCCTTGACCAGAAGTTATATATGAGAATCACTACTCATATTATAAGTTTTCAATTGCCCAAAAAAATTGTGCTTATGCTTGTTAAGAATTTCATAACCATCAAAATCTGAAACATGTGATCTAGACAACTAGAAGATTCTGAAGCTAGGGAAAACAGAATTACATGCCTCATTTACACGAATTGCCTTTCCGTAAAGCTTGATCATATTAAGCACCTTGATTGCTTGCATAGCAGTCAAAACAACAAATTTACAATCAGAAACAACATCTTTAATAGGAATCAGGGAGCTATTCAATAACTTGAGAAAATGAAAACCTATGTAATCAGCATCATCTTCACTTCGGAACTTCAAGAATCCGTGTCCTTGATGAAGGTTCGTAATTCTATCTTTGGGAACATAGATATTAACTGCACGAAAATAAGCATAGAGTACCATTAGTAGTTTTAACAGATCTTAATCAATTCAATTTCTTTTATTTTCATTAATAGATGGGATATAGAGCAACTAAATACACAAAGAAAGTTTTAAAATCAGATACATACCAACAGGACCGGTTTGAACAAACAGCTCCCACAACAATTCTTCACTAACCTGAAAACCAAACAAACAAGAAAATCAACAATCAGTATACAAAACCAAGTGGAACGAACTCGATGCCAAAACCCTAATTGCTCAAATTTCTAATTGCCAAGCAAATCAAGAAATAGAAATAGAAAGAGAACTTGAGGGTCGAGATTGCCGACGTTAGCAATGGTGCCCTAGTTTCTCTAGGGGAATGTTGACTGAGCAAGTTCGCTCCGACTCCCGAAGCAATTCGAGTCATCATTGTGACCCTTGGGTAGGTGTTTCTGGATTTTGAAAAATCTTGGAACGATCTAGTATGGGTATTTTGGACCAGGGAATATTCCACTTCTTCCAGCCACGGAATTTGCCACTGCTATCCCAATCCCATCTTTTGTTTTGGTTTTCTGACAGAGAGAGGAAGGCGAATTTGGGTGGTGACCCTAGCCAATTGAAACTAGAAACGAAATCAAAAATATCGAAATAGTGACCTGAAAGGCTTTGTTTCCGATTTTGAGTTCGCAAACTCGCTTCTCGCAATCGTAAGGCAGCAAACGCGTTAGAAATTGGATCGATTAGTGAGAAAGAAGCGAAACTTGAAACCCTAATCAAGTCACTAAAGGTGGTAATGGATCGGAAAGAGACTGCCGCCTGAGAGAGCATCATTGGTTGACTGCTCGAAGAAGTCTTGGATGTCCTTCGTGTTTATGTTGGCTCTCCAAGCATTACTGCACTTCTTTTCTCTAAGTCCAAACCAAAACCATCAGCCAGATCTGGGGGATTTGAAAATTGAAAATTAAGGATTTGAAATTTGGGGATCCAGATAGAGGATGGTGGAGATTTGAAAATTGAAACCCTAGAAAGCTGAGGGAAAGAGTGAGGATTTAGGAGAGCGAGGGTTTGGTTTTGGGGAAAAGCTGTCGAGAGAGGAGGAGCTTTGCGTTTTGGTTTTGAGTCTCTGTCGAGAGAGAGTGAGGCGTTGTCGAGAGACTGGGGAAGGAGCTTTGGGTTTTTTATTACTTTTTTGCTTAAGTGTAGGGTTTCAAGCCCGACCTATATTAATTTGGACAAGCTCTATCAATTTAGACAATGACTCACACAACGGAATTTTATAAAAATGTGGTCAGAATGCAGCCATTTTAAATTTGGGTTTAGGGTATAGGGTGATCGATGCATGTTGGGGGGAAATTTTGAGTTTGAGATAGGGTTCGGCACCACTTACATGGTGGGAAACTTGCCGCTCAATTTTTTTTTTGCGTCACACAACGGTTTTGTCCTAAAACGCATTCTAAACTAATTCATCAGTCTATACTAGAAGACAGATTTTGTAAAAACGACGTCTGAAAAAATAAAAATCAATCAGACTACGGAAAAGTATAATGCGTCGTGTGAGAGGCGTCGTCTGATTCAATTTTTGTCATAGTGATTTCACCGCCCAAACTCTCAATTTCACTTTTTTACCCGCTGAACTTTAAAATTTCAATCAGCCGTGTCCAATTTCTCCTATATTCCGTCCAAATTGGACGTTAACTTTGACCTTTGAGGGCTAAAATGGTCATTTCAAGACAAAAAAACAAATAAATAAAAAAATCTTTTTTTTTCCTGTTTTTTGGTGTTTTTTTTTTTTTTTTTTCTGTTTCTTTATTTTGTTTTATTTTTTTTAAATTTTGTCTTCAACCTATACACCAAAAGTTATAATAGGTTTATAAAAAAAAAAAAAAACTCTAAGTGATTGAAAACCGCTCGTTGGTCTACGATATTTGTGATATATCTCTGATAAAGTGAAGAATTTTAGGATATATCCCCGATAAAGTGAAGAATTTTTGGATATATCCCCAATAAAGTGAAGAAATATCTGTAAAAAATAATTTTACACTTTATTTGTAAATAAATATCCGTAAAAATGATTTTACATAGATATTTCTTCACTTTATTGAGGATATATAGATATTTACAGATAAAGTGTAAAATCATTTTTTACAGATATTTCTTCACTTTATTGGGAATATATCCTAAAATTCTTCACTTTATTGGAGATATATCACAAATATAGTAGACCAAAAATGATTTTACCCAGATATTTCTTCACTTTATTGGGGCTATACAGATATTTATTTACAGATAAAGTGTAAAATTATTTTTTACAGATATTTCTTCACTTTATTGGGGATATATCCTAAATTTTTTCACTTTATCGGAGATATATCACAAATATCGTAGACCAGCGAGCAGCTTTCAACCACCTAGAGTATTTTTTTGTTTTTATAAAGGGTTAATTACATATAAGTGCATCTTAGAATGTTTTTTTAGCCATAAGGCCGCCAACTAGTTTTTTCCTTCATAAGGCCACTAGATTAAAAAAGATGTTATATTTTGGATATTAAAAATCAATATATTTACATAAATGCCACTAGAGTACAAAATCAACATTCATTCTCTCTCTCCTCTCCGGCAAGGCCTCCGGTCAACTCCGACTGGTCTCCGGCCGACCTCCGGCGAACTCCGGTCGACCTCAGGCCAACTTCCGGCGGGTTTCCGGCGAACTCCGGCAGCCACAAAAGCTACTGTCACTGACATCAAAAACTACTGTAGCTAGCAACAAAAGCTACTATGATGAAATTTCCGGCAATCTCCGGTGAGGTCACAAAAGCTACTATCACTAGCAACAAAAACTACTGTCACTAGCAACAAAAGCTACTCTAGTACGATTTCCGGCAATCTCCAATGAGATAACAAAAGCTACTATCATCAACAATAAAAGCTGCTGCTTACCAAATAACTTATGCTCCCCATAACAAAAAGCTACTATCCCCACCAACAAAAGCTACTGTCACCAATACCAAAAGCTACTCTCATCAGCAACAAATGTTAATCTCACCAACACTAGAAAACTACTCTCACCAACAGCAAAAGCTGCTTTCACCAACATCAAAAGCTACTATCACCAACAACAAAAGTTACTGTCACTAACACCAACGAGCTACTTTCACTAACATTAGAGAGTTACTCTTGTATCAAAAACTACTCTCATTATCAACAAAAGCTACTCTCACCAACGCAGAAAACTACTATCACCACCGTAAAAAACTACTTTTACCACCGATAAAAGCTACTATCACCAACGTTAAAAACTACTATCACCATCACAAAAAGCTACAATCATCATCACCAAAAGTTACTCTTACCAAAGACTAACAAAGCTACTATCACCAACTGAGAAAACTATTACCAACCTACACAAAAACTACTATGAAACATTAAAACAACTACAAATTTACAATGCACAATGCTCAATCTTGCATGTATTGCACATATCATAATCGATCAACATAACTTGTATCCATGAGCATCATTCACTAGAGTAAGCCGCAAAATCCATAGGAATTACCAAAATCAAACCAAAGCTATCAAATTGATAAATATCAACAAATGAATTTCTACCTAATCCAAAAACTGAAACAATACATAATTCCGGGTTTTTAACGTGTAACAAAGCTTTAATCTCTGGAATTAGTATTCTCGCTCTTCCCTATGCCTAATCTCACCATCGAAGACTCATCGTCATCATCCAAACAAACCCTGCGTGAAAATTCAGCAATCAAAATCGAGATTTTTAAAAGAATTTGCACCTGCAAATTCAAATTCAAATCAAATCAAATGAAAAACTTAAATTATTAGGGAGACAACAGAGCAGAGGCTTGGAGATCCAAGCAGGAGCACGAGAAAGCGAGGCAACGTTGACGGCGTTCGAATCTACACTGACTACGCTGTGCACGAGATACAGTCGTGAAACGGCACCGTGCGCCGGAGATTCAATTTCAGTCGGCCAACGCGATCCAGTTTTTCCATGACAACAAAATTCACAATTCCAGAAAAAAAAAAAAAAAAACGAAATAGCAATTAGGATAGTGATTACCTTTATGAGAATCAGGTGGCTTGAAAATCAGGAGGCTTGAAGGAGTCAACACCAAACTCAGCCCTAGACGATGACATCGATGCCTGGGCTGCCTCGCCTCGCCGTGCACCTTCATCATCGTCGCGGTCCTCTTCTCACCTTTCCGATCACAATCATCAAGCAGCGATTAGACGGCCGCTGACGCCTGCTTCTCTCTCATTTTCATTTGATCTATAATTGTTTGATTAGTTTCATTTTCTGGAAATCGAAGGTGACGCCGATGGTGCAAGATCCTATAGCGCCTTGCCGGTGTTCGCCGGAATTGGAAGCAGAGACAAAAACGTGAAGATCTGTTATCGAGGGGAGAGAGAGAGAGAGGGAGGGCGGGGGAGAGAGGAAAGAGATCTGTGATCGATGTTATCGAGGGGAGAGAGAGAGAAAAGAGGGGTGGGGGGCAGAAAGAGAGATTTGTGATCGATTTTTTTTTTTTGTCAAAATATGATCGATGTTAGGCTGACAGAAAGGGTAATATTGTCATGGATGAAATAATCTGTGGATGGAAGTGGCCTTATTTGTACAAAAAAAATTAGGTGGCTTTAAGGCTAATTAAAGTTTCAAACTGACACTTGTATGTAATTTTCTATTTTTATAAACCTATTATAACTTGTGGTGTATAGGTTGAAGACAAAATTTTTTTTTCTTTTTAAAAAAAGGAAAAAAAAAGATTTTTTTTTTGGTCTTCAAATGACCATTTTAGCCCTCAAAGGTCAAAGTTAACGTCCAATTTGGACGGAATAGGAGAAATTGGACACGGCTGATTGAAATTGGAAAATTCAGCTGTTCAGGGGGTAAAAAAGTGAAATTGAGAGTTTGGGGGGATGAAATGATGACACCCCCAAAACTCAGGGGGGTAAACTGAAATTAATCCAAATTGTAAATACAAGTTCAGTTGTTGGTTCTTTTTGGAAAAATTCCACTTGCTCCATTATTTGTCCGTGGCTCCCGCCCCATGCACAAGAAACTAACCAATTACAGTCATCCTACAAATATGATTTTTTTTTCTTTAATTTTTTGAAGAGGATCCTTCAAATGGTTCATGATGCAAGCTAAAAACTTTTCAAAATGATGGGGTGTTCTATAGTTTTATAAAGTATTGAAATTTTAGCATCGGGAATCAGAGAATCTGTCACATTAGCTCATTGTATAAGACACACTATAAACAATTACTAATATAAGGAAAATTATACAGTGTGTTTTTCTTTAATTTTTTGAAGAGGATCCTTCAAATGGTTTATGATGCCAGTTGAAAACTTCTCAAAATGATGGGGTGTTCTATAGTTTTATAAAGTGTTGAAATTTTAGCATCGGAAATCAAAGAAGCTGTTAGATTAGCTCATTGTATAAAACACACTATAAATAATGACTAATATAAGGGAAATTCTACAGTGTGTTAAGACATGCATACAATTGCTTTAAAGTGGTAAAATGAGTCATCAAAATAGTAATATTAGTCATCGAAGTGGTACATGAGTCCTTAAAGTGGTAAATGAGTCAAAGTGGTAAAAATAGTTGTTGTATGAGAAATATTAACATACCATACCCTTACCCTTTTCAATTATGGGTAAAGATATGGTATGTTAACATTTCTCATACATCAACTATTTTTATCACTTTAGGGACTCATATTACCACGTTGATGACTAATATTACTATTTTGAGAACTCATATAGTAAACTAAGAAAATTTACCACTTTAAGGACTCATGTTATTACTTTGAGGACTAATATTACTATTTTGAGGACTCATTTTACCACTTTTAAGGCAATTATATGCATGTCATACGTTAACACATTGTAGAATTTTCCTTCAATTATGGTCTCCATATGAAAAAGTAATAAGAACGATATTCAAAGAAATTTTTTCTTTTTTTGGCCAATTATTCAAAGCTTTTTATCATCCTAGTGTCGAGCTATTTATCTTTGCAAAGACCTCCCCTACACTATCGTCACTGTAGTAGAGTTTAATCACCGAGTTCAGACTTTCAGAATAGATTGGTATGGTTCCTGTACGCCTAGGACAAAAGGCATGAGCGAAAACCATATTAGCTTGCATCCTCTGATCCTTTGGATAGATAGAAGGGAGGGCAGAACTTTCGGTCTTTCATGTTGTCAAAGAGTTGAACAATGGTTTTTCCTCCTTCCCTCCCTTATCAAGCCCAAACGAAGCCCGATCAAGTTGCCAAACAATGCACACATTTCATAATTCCGGTAACTAAGATTCTAAGAAGGGCTCCCTGACTTGTGAAAGGTTTATTCCAACTAAGAGGTAATTTGTGGTGTGCTTTCTGTGATGATTGTGCGGAGACTTACCTGCATGTTTTTAAGACTTGCGTTGTTGTTTCTGAAATCTGGAAGGATTGCCCTCTTCATCTTCATGCCAGGGAACACCCAGCCCCAAACTTGCCGTTTTGGGCCTTGGAAGTTAATGATTGGAGGTGCTTTTGATGATTTGATTAAACGCTGCAACACATACCAATCGCTCCTTATCAGTGAAAGCAACATAAGAAGGAGTTATTCTGTTGCCTTGATCGTTCACGATGATTTCTACATGTTGGTTCTGCCCATAAGTTGTCCCAGATCAATCCCAATAGCATGTCCCTTATAATTCTCCAGCCATCTCATATATATTCGGCTGCTTCGTTAACAACTGGAAGAAGAATACGATGAGATAAGAGAATTAGCCGCAGATACCAAATAGCCGATATGGACTAGTACTTGAAGAGAAATGAAATTTGCTTGATTGAAGTGGATAATTGATTACAGAGGAGAACACATTTAAGTTACTACAAGCATAGAGATGCCAACAAGGTGTAGGAGACAAGATTTTTGTCTTGATGTATTTGCTCCAGATTTGTCTTGGCTCGTAGCACAAGGATGGACATTGGCATGCATGTGAGCAGAGTGTTAGAATTGCTTCAGGCTTCAGTCTATTATGGTGCTTCAGATATGGTAGAGTATCTTGTCTGATGATCTACCACATTGCTTGTATGTTTGCAAGGATTGTTGGTACGCTGATATCAGTTTTCAATCTTAAATTAGGATTATATATGCTTGGTTTCCAATCTCATACACTTACAATATTGTCTTACACGAGGCTAATCATAGACAGTTCTAAGTAATAAATAGTTATGGTGAAGACTCCATGACTCTTGAATTTTATCATCTCTATCATTTGCATGAAAAATATATGGGCCAGTTTTGTTGGCCCTCTCACTCCAATTTTAATTGTTTAGGTCTTTCTCAATTTTAATTTCTTTGGTTTATTTCATTTTTATACATCGTTTTATGGAGGTTTCGGCTGCATCATTTTCTCTAATAATATGTACGTTGTGACAGGGAGGTTTTGTGCCTCTCTAATTAAATAGAGTAAATAGTACAAGTTGCATGCCTATATATATAGTACTTTTATCTCGTTTAAGCCACACGTACCGGCAATGAAAAGAGGTTCAACATATAACTTAGCCCTATTCTCGATAAAAACAAAAAAACAAAAAAATTGACAAAACATTCAAATGATTCAAACCCAAGAAATCAAAGTCTAAAATAACCGCCTTGAAGTTGGCAATTTAATAAACTGCAATACTATAACGTACAAGATTTACTATAGACTTGTTTTCTCAGGTGAGTCATTCTTCGAATTTTGATCAGATATATTCTTAGTTACATTGGAAGGGGATTGAACTCCTGATCTAGCCTAATTCTAACTCAATTTTCCACCCTCCTTCACCACTTGGCTAACCCCAATGGCTTATTTTGGTCATGAGATATATTGAAAAGGGGCATGAATCATTTGCTATATAAAACAGTTTGGATATGGATTGAATCAAACCGTCGGAAAAGAATAAAATGCTATGTCACTCATTAAAGGGATTCTATAGCAGAAAGTTCGTGTTCGAGTTTTCTATAATGTTCTGGAGTTGAAAGCAAAATATCACTTTTGTTTTGGTACAGAAGTTTCTTAAAAAAAAAAAAAAAACTCTGAGTATGAATCTAACTATTGAGTTGTTAATTCGTAGTAACCTCTTTCTCAAAAGAAAAAAAATCATAGCAACCAATTAAGACACCATTTAAGACCGTAATAACCAATAAGTAAATCATTGATTCAATCCGAGTTTTGGAACAAGATCATAGACCTCAACAAAGTTGTAAGAAGAGTAAACAATAAGTCAATAACCAATTACCACGTAATCATCGTACAACAACATATATACATGTGAGTCTCATTGTTATCCGGTGGTTGCAAAGATGTTAGTATGGCCTAAAAAAAATAAAACTACGCATTTTTTGTTGCCTTGTTGGTTAAAGAACAGGTAATCTAACAGATATATAACGTACAAAGCTCCGAGATTGATTTTAGCAATTCTGGCACAATAGTCTGATGTATGAACAACAAAAGGAAATTTTCCAGCAGGGACGACACTAATTAAACCTAATATTCTCATGAAAGCATTTCTAAATTCTGATGATCATGAGCAGCATGATCTTTAACCCAAGTGCTCTTTTCCATCAATCTCCTGCTCACCCCTGCACTCTTTTATCTTTCATTTTCGCCCTTGGAATCGTCGCCATCTTGTTTTTACTAAGCCAGGACAAGTTTACACCTTCAGGCCGTCTCGCAATCTGGATAGCACTTGCCAAATTAACTCTCTGCACCGAAATTCTATTTCTCATCGCGCTCATGCATCACATTATTGGAGTAATATGTTCTTGGCTTCCATATGGACGCCGTAATGACCGAGATATTGAATCAGCCGGGGTAAGAAGCCACATTCTAACTGGAATTGTTCATGTTGAGCCATCTGATTTCCATCACGATCCCGATGAAGAAACATGGTCGCAAGCACCGGTGCAAAATGTTGTAACTATGTTGCAGATGTTCTTGATGGAAGTGCTTGACAGAGTTTGGGAGGACATGGTAATAGAGGAAGGGCAAGAGCAAAGCTTCCAGGCCATTCAAACCCAAGCCATTGAGGCACTTCCGGGGCCTCTGCAATACTGCAAAGCTAGCCTGGAAATATCGAGCTGCTGCAGCGATCGGTGTGCCATTTGCTTAGAAGATTTCGTGGATGGCGAGTCTTGTCGCGTTTTCGAGTGCAAGCACATCTTTCATGCTAATTGCATTGATAATTGGTTAAAGAATGGTCTAACGTGCCCGATTTGTAGAAACTCTCTTGTGAAGATAAAGTGACTTCATGTTTCATATAAGTATACTCAGAAATTCACAAATGTAGGTAAACTATCTAATATATATTATAAAATTCCCCAGGTCATTTTGACATTAATTTTCATTTCAAACCCAAAACTACCATTCAGTAGTATTCCTATATATATCAGTAAAAATATGAAAAAAAAACTATTACAACATTGCAAGAAAAGAAAGACAGATTAGACCACGCCGAGCCCAACTCCATCTTCTTTGGGCGAGGGTTGTCGATAAAGATACTGGGGCAGAGCCGAAAGGTGAAGAAGCAGTTTCATATTGGAGGGCTAGCTGGACTGTCTGAATGAGTTGGGGGTCAGACAGAGCAGTGGTCTTTGGCGTCTTTGAGTCTGGTTTTGGACTATTGGTCGACAATTATTGATTGTTAGACAGAGACTGTCTCTGTTTTGGTCGCTCCCATCGGAATTTGCTTTTTTTTTTTAATATTTTTTTTTTGAACGGGCCATCGGAATTTGGTTTTGAAAGCGAGAGGGTTTAGGACTTTAGGGTTTTAGAAGAATTCTGGAAAAGACTTATCGGCTGCCACGCGTTCTTGCTAAATTTTGGGCTTCGTCCGAAACTTGGACAAAGACAAGTGGAGTCCATTAATGAGGTCCCATAGCCTAACTATTCGGTGTTACAGACTACTTTTGCGTCTTTGTGCATGCCCCAACCCACTCCGAAAGTCCAGATTTGTTTTTTTTTTTTTTTTTTTTTTTTTTGTTTTAAAACTTTTCTGGTCTACAAAATTAAAGTGTTGTTGAAGGAAAACCTAATTTGTGTTTAGCCCAAACTCTAGGTTACTTGACCTAGTGGTAATATGATTTAATTAGAAGGATCTAGAATCCTAATCAATGTAGAATTACTTTCCTTGTATGATTGAGATTCTATGCATTGTAATCCTCTATATAAAGAGGCCCCTATTATCAATGAGAATACACAGCAAATTCCTCTCAAATTCAGTTTCTCTACAACACGTTATCAGCACGAGCCCTAACCCTGAAACCCTAAATTCGTAGCCTTCAAATCCCAGAAACCTCAGCCGCCCAACTCGAAGATCTCAACTCCAGGAGTCCGAAACCGGCGGCCCCATCCCCAGAACCGGCCGGCAACCCACCGAACCGGCCACCGGAAGAAGCCAAAGTTCACCTGCCCGGTTCAAAGCTTTCCTCACCACCTCCTGCCGCCATACTGGTCACCCTACAGAACCTCCATCCCAGAAACCCGGAACCGGAAAATATTCCACCGGAACCGGCCTAGAATTGTCCGAACCGGCCACCAGAAAATCTTGATACCGAACCGGCAGAAAGAAAAAAAAAAAAAAGAAAAAAAAAAGGGAAGGGAAGGACCTGTGCAACCCAGGCCCGCCTGCAGCCCAAGCCCACCAGCAGGCCCAGCGAAGCCCACGTGCAAATCAGCTAGCCGCAAGCCGCCAAGCCGCAAGCCGCAAGCCGCGCCGCCAAAGCACCTGCCACGTCAGCATCCAGCAAGCGCCCAGTCAGCCCTGCCACGTCAGCATCTGATCTGCCACGTCAGCGCCGATTGCCACGTCAGCACCAGGGTCAACGACCGGTCAACACCGCCGGTGACTTTTCCGGTCGACTTCCGGCCACTTTTCCGGCCGACTTCCGGCGACTTTTCCGGCCAACTTCCGGCGAATTTTCCGGACACTTTTCAGGCAACTTTTCCGGCCAACTTCCGACGACTTTTCCAGCCACTTTCCTGCATTTTTCCGGTCAGCTACAGTAACTCCGGCAGCTACAGTAACTTCCGCCCGCTACAGTACTTTCCGGCGACGCCTTTTCCGACCATCTTTTAAGGTAATTTTTCTAAAAGTTCCCGTTTTTTGAAGTTCTTTTTCAATTTCTTCTTCTTTTCTCGGGGACTTCCAAAATCCCTTCTTCTCCCCCCCTTTCTCTACATAGGGGAGACCAAAAGCCGAACTGTGGGGGTTCGCGCTCACTCCAAGCTTGGAGCTTGTTGAGTCCTCCAAACTTAGAGTTTGTTGAGAAGAAAACGATCGACCACTTACATCGTTATTTCGATCTAATCCAAAACCCCTCTTGGAATCGGATTTTCTTGGAAGCGACTACGCTCAGAAAATTCATAATTTCTTGGAAGCGACTACGCTCAGAAATTTAATAGTTTTTCGTGGTAGCCTTTTTCGCTCCGAAACTAACCCTAATCTTGTGTTGTTTTTCAGGATGAGTTACCTGAACAAGTTGAGCTTTGTCCCACTCGAGACAACTGGCGCAGGATACCATAGGTGGGTCCGAGATGTGCGCCAACATCTTAAGGCTGATGGAATTCTGGAAACCATCCAAGAGCCTGGTCAGAACGTGCTCTCAATCGAGCAAGCTACTGCTTTTGAAGCAAAACAAGCTAAGGCCATAATTCTCATGACAAGGCACATGAATGACGCGCTCCAAAATGAATACCTCAATGAGGAAGACCCAAGAAAGCTATGGGTAGAACTAGAGCAGCGATTTGGCAACGTTCGTGACTCCCTGCTTCCTGATTTAGAAGTGCGATGGCATAGCCTCCGCTTTTGTGATTTCAAGTCTGTGCTTGATTATAACTCGGAAGCTCTTCGTATCAAGTCTCTGATGGAGTATTGTGGCCAAGCCATAACTGATACGATGTTGATCGAGAAGACTCTCTCTACCTTCCCCGTCTCTGCATTGATGATTTCAAAGAATTATCGGATTGATGTAAATGCAGGACGTATCACAAGGTTTCATGAGCTCATTGGCGCCATGAACGTAGCTGAAAAGCACGATAATATCCTTGTGAAGAACTATAATGCTAGACCCGTGGGAACTAAGCCTATTCCGGAGTCTAACTATAGTCGCGCCCCAAATGGAGGACGCAAGGAGCGAAACCCTAAGGATAGGGACTATTCTGGACGTTCTGGTCCATATATTCGCCCTAAAGAGGAAGGAAATCGCCAAGAGAGGCGTGCACGGAACCGTGGAGGTCAACGTGTGAAGAGAGAGAGAGGCGGAGCCTCCGACCATGGTGGTGACGCCACCAAAAGGATAGGTCGTTCAAATCGCGCCCCAATGGCGCCTCAATCAAGGGAGCCTGACCATGATGATGTTTGTTTTCGATGTGGATCAACTGAACATTGGGCTAAAACATGTACCGCACCCCAGAATGTTGCAAACGCATACAAGACGTATCGTGAAGCAAGGGAAGCAAATTACATGGCACAAGATGATCAAGATGGTGATCTAGATCTAAGGGTGGAAGACTACAAGGATCAAGACCCAGAAATTGGCGATTTTGATTGAGTCTTTTTATTTTCAAGAGATGTAGGCGATTGCCATATTCCTTTTATTGGATTAGATTTTCTTTGATCATAGAAACAATGATGTATTTCGTTGGCTTATGAATAAAATTTCGAGTTCTTTTCATTATGACTCAATTTTGATTCTGAGCATATGACTTTGTGACTACGATGGCTAGACCATCAGTATTAATTTAAGGACATGGAATAGCCCAAATTCCACTTGCCAAATGGCACCTTGATTACAGTTGTCACAGAGGCTCTCTACGCTCTTAGGGCAAATAGTACCCTATGAATAGCCAACGAATTCCATGCGAAAATGCATGTAGAGAACTGAAATGAGTTCCTTTGCATTACCTCTAATGATTGCGAACAAAGACGCATCTTAGAGACGTTTATGTGTCTCTCTAGTGGACTTTATGTCACTATTCGAGCTATTAAATCCAATAAACTTATGAGAGAAGATCTCTTGGATTTAGACATATTGGCTTTGTCACGACAGGATAATCATCCTAGTCATGATATGATGATCCGTCTACAAAAGACTTCACATGGACATCATTTCTTTTGAGCAAAATGAAGCAAGATGCCGCCATAAAAGGCGCCAACCATGGGCATAACGCCATGGTTGTTCCTCCTTGTGGCCATGACGCCATACATGCTAATTTCCATGGCTCCCACGCCATGATGGGAGATGTAGTCACATATTTTGCTTCTAATAGCGCTACAGACGCTTAGGCCTAACCAAAATCCTCATTGGTTGCTTCTAAGGCCTCTCGCTCGTTTTACAAAGCCCATTCCTTATGGAAATTAGGACTGAGACCGTCCTATGCAAAGGATATGACAATACTCATTCTGTTCTTACAAAGAATCCGTAGGGATTTTGTGGATTGATTCAACCAACTTGCGGACACTTAAATATTTCATGATGTTGGTTGACACGCAAACACGCCGGTCACGTGTTGTGCCATTGTCCACCTATAAATGCTACTTATGCTACACTCCTAGCACATATCATGTGACAACGGGCTCACTCCCCGAATCATCCTATTCAGTCAATTGGATTTGACTATGCTAGAGAGTTTACATCGAAAGACTTTCGATGGATATTGCAATGGGTTTGATGTTGGACATCACATTCCCATGTACACACCCAATTGGTCTCGCGGAAACGACTACGATGGTAGTCCGAACATTGGTAATGCGCACCAATCTTCTTACATCCGCTTGGGGTGATGCGATATCGCATGCAGCCATGCTAACTCAATGTGCCTATGCGTTACAGCTAGTGACTGGGTACACGTATTTTGTACTTACGCACATTTGAGTGAGCCATTTATGTGCCACTTGCGCCGCCACAGCGCTCTATGATGGGTCCTTACAGACGAATGGGCAACTACGTTGGATTTGCGCTTCCAACAATCGTCCGCCACTTAAATGCCCTTGCTAGGCGATCTCCTTACCTCTATATTTGCGGATGTCACTTTGATGAGACAGTCTTCCCGTCGTTAGGGGAAGATAAGAACACGAATGTTCAACAGGAACGACAGGAATTGTCATAGTCTGTCCCCACTATGTCTCATCTTGATCCCTATTAAAGTGACGAGATCACACAATTATGCTGCAAACATGCCTGCAAGGAAGGACGTCCCTACAAGAGGACGTAACGCCACCCTACACGGAGGTAGGCATGGCGCCAATGCCAAAGAGAGTGGCACTCTGGCGTTACAGGCTATGGCCCCAGCTAGGATGCGTGGGAGGCCCGTGGGTTCGAAGGATACTTTGGCACATTCCAATCCTTTAATCATCATGACTCAAAATCCGTCTCATGAGTATCTTCCGGGTTATGGTTATCGTTGGGGGACGCCTCAACGTCAAACCCTATTCCTGAGAATATAGAGCTCTATGAAACTTACACTAGTGTACATGAGACGTGGGATAGAAACTCCATCCTAATTGATGATGTACTTGAGTATTTCGTTGCGCATGAGTTTGTTGAGTTAGATGATATCGAACCACGCTCCGTTGATGAATGAATGCCAACGTAGAGAGTTTTTGGCCTAAATGGAAAGATGCGATCCAGGTTAAGATGGATTCTCTAACGAAGAGGAAGGTTTTCGAGCTAGAGATGCCAACACCTCCTTACATAAAACCTGTTGACTAATGGGTCTTCGTTAGAAAGCGTGATGAGAAAAAGAGATGGTAATCTCGCCTTATGGCGCAAGGCTTCTCACAAAACGCCCTGGAATCGACTACGATAAGACATATTCTCTCGTAATGGATGTCATTGCACTCCACTACCCTATCAGTTTGGTAGTTTCCGAATAACTGAACATGCAGCTTACAAATATGGTCACTACGTATCTCTATAGGGATCTAGATACGGAACATACATGAAGGTTCATGGCGAACTTCATTTACCCAAGTCAAGAGGTTCTAGACCATGGAGCGCGTTTACAAAGAGGTTGAAACGCTCACTAAAGTGACTACTTGATTGGGAAGGGATATGCCCACGCGTTTCTATAACAAGTTTCGGATTCCATCGCGGTTCATGTTGGACATGATCTTCATTAGAAGCCCTTAAAGAGTTAAGGGAAACCGCTGAACACTTGAAATCTGAGTTTGAGATGAAGGATTTTGGGAAAACACGATTATGTCTCGGTTTGGAACTTGAGCATCGTGTCGATAGATGCTTAGGCATTTTGACAAGGTCAAGCCTTCAAGCACCCCCATGATCGTCCGTAGTCTTGATTCTGAAAAGGATCCTCTTCGTTCTAAGGATGATGACGAAGATGCACTAGGGGCAGAAATGCCCTAGTTAAGTACAATAGGCGCATTATTGTACTTATCTCAATGCACAAGACCGGACATCTCATATGTAGTGAACTTGTTAGCTAGATATAGCTCTGCGCCAACGCGACGCCATTAGATTGGTGTAAAAGATATCTTTCGATGTTTGAGATGTACGATTGATATGGGCTTGTTCTATCCCTACAAAGAGATGATGGATTCAAACCCATCACACACCAGGTACGCCGCCAACGCTGGCCTGCGTACTCTATCCCCATCCCAAAACGACATGTGTTTTGGAAGGTTTTGCTGATGTTGGGTATCTGTCTGACCCACACAATGGTCATTCCCAATCCGGTTAAGTGTTCACCATGGGAAAAGACCGTGACATCTTGGAGGTCTACATATTAGACCCTAGTCGCTATATCTTCGAACAATGCAGAGATCATTGCTCTTCACGAAGTGGTTCGTGAATGTATATGGATTGGATCCATAATTACGCATGTTCGAACAATTGTGGTTTGAAGTTTACCACAGATGAGCCTACGAGCACTTAGGATAATGCTACTTGTTTTGAACAAATGAGGCAAGGCTACATCAAAAGCGACAACACCAAGCATAATCAGCAACAACAGACACTCCTCGAGATCAAAGTGAACTAGGTTCGATCTGAGGATAGTGAGGCAGACTTGTTTACTAAGTCATTGCCCAATACCACGTTCGAGAAACATGTGGCAAGAATTGGCTTGCGAAAATTATCTGGACTCCCATGATCGTAGTCATCAGGGGGAGGCGCAGACATCAGGGGGAGATGTCTACATGTTTGTCTCGAATCGTGAAGGGTGTGTTGTGCTCTTTTTCCCCTTCGACCGAGGTTATTTTTGTCCCACTGGGTTTTTGTTACTCGGCAAGGTTTTTAATGAGGCAACGAGAGAAGCACCGCGTTTGGGCAACACAAGGGGGAGTGTTGAAGGAAAACCTAATTTGTGTTTAGCCCAAACTCTAGGTTACTTGACCTAGTGGTAATAGGATTTAATTAGAATGATCTAGAATCCTAATCAATGTAGAATTACTTTCCTTGTATGATTGAGATTCTATGCATTGTAATCCTCTATATAAAGAGGCCCCTATTATCAATGAGAATACACAGCAAATTCCTCTCAAATTCAGTTTCTCTACAACAAGTGTTTCTATTTAGACCTCTCTAATACTTGAACCTCTACTAATTTTTCACATCAAACTTTCATTTTTGCCATTCTTTCCTTCTTCCATCTCCATTTCCTCCGCACATTCTTTCCTTCTTCCATCTCCATTTCCTCCGCACAATAACCAGAGTCAGAGATTGAATAGAGATGAACAAAAAATTCAACTGATAATGAACCCAATACTTCCCAAGTCCGCCCACTACCATTGAACTGAAGAATAAAAGAACGAATGTATAAAATCAATTAATGAAATTGAACACACTATAATTGTTGCTAGATATACCATCGATAGAAAAAGAAAGAAGTCATTTCGACCCAATACCATTAACCCAGTTATAGGTTGTTGCAATCGATCAAGCCAATTACAAAAAATATTTTATTGCAATAAACTCATGAAGTTGTGAATGGTTCTTGTGAAGCGGTCAAGCCAAGGTAAGAGAGGAAAGGAGGGGGGAAAGGGAGAGCAGGGAAGATCTGCAATCACAATTTCTTTTTGGAAGGATAAAGTTGGAATTAAAATATTTCAAAAATTGTGGGAGGTCCGGTCCATCTATCAAATTAGAAGGCATGAATAAAATTCTCGTTAGTAAAATATTTTGGGACCGTAATTAGTAAAATACGAGATGTGTATGATAAAAAAAAAATTATTTGAATGATTTCATTTAGTACTTCGTTGAAATTCGAAAGTTCGGCAAAATATATTTAAAATTTCAATTAATCTCTTGGGACCCCCGAATATATGTGTATGATAGAAGAACTTGTAGTAAAGTTTTTAAGTTTTAACACAAGTAGGGAATCGTAAATCCTTCAGACGTAGAGCCTGCATGAAATAAGGTTTGTCTGTCTACTTTTCCTCACAACTAGGACTGACTTTATAGAGATCTGAAGATGTTGTAGGAGCAGAAGAACCATACCATGATGCATCTGATGAATGTATCAAGGTCTTTGTTCCACCTGCACTCTCTTCTGCAATCTGCTCAAACGGATTTCTCAAGGCTGTAAACCTCATTTCTTCACTATATATACTTGGATCCATAATCATTTCATCGACAGGGGTTCGCCCTTCAAGCATACTCACGACTGCAGACATGGTAGGCCTAAGTGCCGCTGCTGGATTGATGCACAGCAGAGCTACTTTGGCCATTCTAACCGCCTCTTCGTTACTGAAATCCAATCCTAACCTTGGATCCACCAGTTCCACTAAACTCTCTTTTTGTTGTAAAACAAGAGCCTGAAATAAGATAAGTTGGAAATGAAATTTTTTTTTTTAATAATGGCCAAGTTGAGTGGAGAAGTCATCAATATAATAGTGATCACAAAACTGTGCATTTAGTTGCATGTACAGAAGGAATTTGAGTCCTTACCCAATCCACAAGGCCTACAAAATTCTCATTTGGTCGAAATTTCATGTTGTTTTTTCCGGCAACTATTTCTAATGCAACAACACCGAAACTGAAGACATCTGCTTTGAAGGTTAAATAACCCCATAGTGCATATTCCGGCGCCATGTATCCTCTGCATAACAAAAACATTGATTTGTATGACCACATACTCTCTAGTACGAGGCATCGCATCTTAAAGATACCCAATTGAGTTCATATAGTTAATCTAAAACTTCACTGTACTTGACATAGAGAAGATAGATAAGTTTGTTCATGGTAAGGTCACGCCAAGGACTTGGAAGACAAATGTTGGCCAGGGAGAAAAAGCAGAACAAAATAGCTTAATATGTAACAGGAGCTTACATAGTTCCAGCAACTCTGGTGCTAATGTGGGTGTTCTCTTCTTCGTGAAGCTTGGCCAGACCAAAATCCGAGATCTTAGCAGTAAGGTCTTGGTCCAATAGAACATTCGTTGTTTTGATGACCCTATGTACAACCTTAAGTGCTGATTCCTCATGCAAAAAAGCCAGACCTTTTGCTATGCCTATACATATTCTCTGCCTTGTAGGCCAGTCCAATCTTACTTGACCTTCCTCTGTACCTGCAAGTAACATAGATGGATTAAATTCCAATCAATGGCCTGTTTTAGTATCTTTTAATACATAATTTCAGGATTATGTTTCTACTTGATAGCTTACCAAACAAACCATGTGCAAGGCTATTGTTTTCCATGTATTCATAAACCAACAGTAGTTCATTTGCTTCAATACAGGATCCATACAATCTAACAAGATTTGGATGTTGCAAACTAGAAATCATGCCTATTTCATTCACAAATTCACGATTTCCCTGCTTTGATTTTGAAGATAGTTGTTTAACCGCAACTATTGTACCATCCAATAATACACCCTGCATTAAATATATAGCTTAATAATTTATAATCACATTAAAGTCTAGGAAAATAGCTACAAAAAACCATCCAGAGGAAAAAATTGAAGTAAAAAGTGCTGGAGTCAAATGGTACCTTGTAGACAGACCCAAAACCACCTTCCCCAATTTTGTTTTCCAGAGCAAAGTTGTCAGTGGCAGCTTTAATTTGCTTGAAGGTGAAAAAACTCGTTTGCAAATCCAGTCCTCTATGAGCTGTCCATAGATCGAACAAGGTCAAGACGTCAGTAATGTCATGTAAAATTTCTTCTCACCTAGTATCTGAGTGTGTTATTCTGAGTTTAATTATTCGGTATTTGAAAGAATGTGACCAATGTGCTACAAAATTTCACAATATATTAGAAGCAGTAGCAGTGTAGCACCTTTTCCCCTTGATGTCATGCTATCCAGACAGCCTTTCCACCAAAGAATGCCTAAAATTAAGAAAGCAAGACATAAAAGCGAACCTCCAGCTGAAGCTGCAACCACAATTACCTTCTTTTTGCTATCATGAGGAGATGTGACATCAGACTCTACAAAATGAAAAATATGCAAAATCACGTTATCACCATAGCATGTACTATTATTATTTAGGCCAAATATAACAACCCGACAGTATCTCTTACAAAATTCTCAAGACCAAGTTTAGCATGATATATATCTTTATTTTTATATCTAGAGAGAGAGAGAGAGAGAGAGAGAGAGAGAGAGTATTTGAGTTCAGAATATACCAAACTTTACAGAGATAGCTGATATAAGGGGACCATATACTCCTCTCCTCGGGGAAGCTGTTGTCCCTTTCCCAGACCAACGAAATTGGATTTCTAAAGTTTTATCCTTAACCTCAACTGGGAATTCTTTTATAAATTCTTTATCAACCCCTCCTGCTTTCTCTTTAATGTCAAAATCCTTCAACACATGTTTATCCTGTAACAAATGTTGCCAATCAGAAATCTTCAATGTCATCTAGAGTGCCAAAGGATGAGTATTTATGTTTAACTACCTGAATATAAACATCAAATATCCGTCTTCCAAGACTGTAAAAAGATGTATTGCCTCTGATAATTATCTCCGAAAAGTGAAGTCTCACATTATAGTTTCCATTTGCCAAGCAGCGTCCATAATACGTAAGAGAAAGAGGAGAGATGCGTGCATTTGTGTACAACTCAGAGTTGGTCATTTCGAGTAAAGATATATTATTTGCTATGAAGTCATTAGAGGTGGGGTCAGTATCCCAGAAAAGTCCAGTGCTACTGAATCCCCAGCTAGGCCTTGAAGGAACGAAATATGATGTACTTCCTAGGTCTTGATCCGCTTCAAATTTGATGTCTCCAATGGTGATTGATTTCCCACCACAATTGATATGCAAATAGTTCTGATCTGTTCAGAAACAGTGAATAACCAACAAATCATATAAGAGAAAATATTTAGTATTAGAAACCATTTACTGTGAGATCATTTGCAAACTTAAGTTATCAACCAGATTCTTTTTACAAGATCTTTACAAAGTTAACCAACCAAAAAGCTAACCATAGTTGGATAACCAAAGTATATATTTCCAAATGATATTGTTACTTACCTTCTGTACATGGAAATTTGTCCAGGCACGCTCCAGATAATCTAGATTAGTATAGAATAAATCAGCTTATGTTATAAGTCCATAAAGTGAAAAGTAATCAAATGGCTTCATCGTCAAAGGCTATTAAGTAGAAGCTTACGAGCTGTTTGGTTCAGAAGAGCTTTTAAATACATTCCTGGAACATGCCCAATCAGTTGAGAAAGAAAAATTAGAGGTGAATGAAGACAGCATAGTGTGAGTATGCTAACTACACAGAAAATAGTTCTTACAGGTATTCGCTACATGTAGGTGGCTCAGAGCTCTTTGAAAAATTATTGTAAGAAACATCTATAGCGCTGCTGAAAATAGATAGGATGAAATTGTAAGCCAGTATATAAATCCACTGAAAAGTACATTTTAGGGTATTAATAAAACTGTTAATATGCTTCAAGCATGGAGGATGGGGAACATACTAGCGATTATCCCTGCTCTCAATCCATTCTGGAATAGAACCATTGAGCAAGTTGCTAGTCAGATACCTATTCCAAAAGAAATAGCAGTCACATTCTGTTAAAGCAATTATTACTTTAACTACAAAAGGTTGGTTACATGGAGGAAGATATTGATAAATCTATGCTTATGTATATGTGAAGATAGTGTATGCAGGGGAGGCCCCCTACATCATGATGTATGCTATTCACATTTCTTACAAGTACTGCAATCTGTTCAGAGTAAGATCTTCAAGATCAGGAATACTTCCTTCCAATTTGTTGAAACTGAGATCTCTGCAAGATAATAATGAGAAGATGTTACAAGAACCTGAAAGTTACTTTTGGAAGCTTGACTGAGTAATTAAACCTCGTTAGTCAAATCGCTATAGAGAGTAAACAATGTACGAAAAAAATAGTAGAATAATTTTTTTTTACAGAATAGCAGTATTACAAGATATATAAAGCTGTCATTGCTGATAAATCAGGAATAGGTCCAGATAAATTACAGCTCCTCAGCATTCTGCACCATAACTTCATATTAGCATTATTGCAGGTAAGCATGTATTAGTCCAAAACTGTAGATGAACAAAATTACAACATCTTTAAGACTTACAATCTTTGCAAGCTTGTCATATTACTTAAGTTTGGAAATACTGAACTCCCTCCGCTTAAGTCGCTGATCCTCCTGCATAATTTCCACCATAAATAATTGTTTGAGGATTAAAAAAATAACATCCCTGCATATGCTAATAAATAGTTAAATGTATGTTAAGCATGCCTCCATTGTTAATGCAAGCTAGAATTGAATGTGGAACTCACAATTCTCTTAAATTACTCAAGACAGAAATGCTAGATGGAATGGGGCCTTGTAGACCACTAGCTTGGATCTCTCTGTCAAAACAGAATACAATATGGATAGAGGTCACACCAATTCTATAATTTATGAATTATATTATAATAGCAAAAAGCACTTACATTTGCTCGAGTTGATTCCAACTTCTGAAAAAATCTGGAATTTTTCCAGTGAAGTTGTTACTGCTAATCCTACTGCATAAAGGGAATAACATAAAGCTGAAGATTCGCTAACAGAGAAATCTTGTGAAATAATTAAAAGTAAGCAATTTTAAGGATTACACTTACAGTTCTTGTAAATTAGTCAGATTAGTGAGGACCACTGGCAACTCTCCTGTGAGACTGTTTGCATTGAGAATGCTGGAGATACCATGGAACTTTGTAACTTATCAAATGACACTTGGTTTTCGAAGTTTTAATTGAAAACAAGAATCAAATAAAACAAACTGAAAAAAGATAAATAAAATAAATATGGAGCTTACAGATTCTGCAAGCTAACCAAATTCCCAAGCTCAGCAGGAACAGTTCCAGAAAACAGGTTATTCTCTATGTTCCTGAAATATCTTCCTTCATCAAAGTATGCTAAAACGAACAATAGCTCAAAATTGATGGGATAAACATAAAAAGAGGCAAAGAAAGATGTTGATCATACATATACTTTAGAGTCGTAATGTTTCCCAAGAAGGCAGGAATTGGTCCTGATAAGTTGTTCACATTAACGGACCTGATAAGTTGTTCACGAACATTAGTGTACTCATTTCAGTTTACTTGATATAAACTATTATTGACTAACATTTAATATGGAGTTAAGAAGTCATTTTACAGATATTCCAACTTCGTAGAAGCCCATTCTCTCGGTATGTTACCACTTAGGTAGTTCCTCGTGAAATCACTATAAACAAAAGTAAAGATATCAGCCATGACATTAACACTTGAAGAAATCATATATATCTTTTCAGATGGTACAATTTCAAACAATGCGACAAAAAATTATCCCGTACATTGCTGTTAGGTAGGGTAACTTTGCAACAGATTTTGGAAGTTCACCAGCGAGTTCTTGTCCTTTAAGAAAACTGTACTACGAAAATTTCAAGCTGATCAAATTTTGTAGGCAAAAGGAATCCTACATATAAGGGTACTTCAAGTAATGGATTTTTTTTTTTTTAACATTAATTTAATAGATGGCTTGTGGAACTCACTTTCCGATAAGCCAAACATTCAGTTTTTAGATCTCCATAAGTAGATCACTCATGAAAATGAAAACCAAAAGACTGAATGATTGATTTGTTGAGATATAATCGAAAAATGGATCCCACGAGCCATTTATAAAATGGCAAAAAACAGAGATCTTCGACTAGGATGTAAGTTAACGTACATCTTAACAACGTGGCATAGACCATCAGCATAGGAGCAGTTGCATACGAGAGTGTTGTTGTATAAGGGCCCCTCGTATTCGGAAAGAGGGGTGGACCAGGTTGTGTCATTGCAAGGGTCAGCATCCACGTCCCAGCCTGTTTTTCCTAATTGTACACCAATTTCTAGTAGTACATTCCCTGCGCACACAAGTCAGATCCATAATTTTTCTTTCTTATGCAGTTGTTCTTCTAACTCTAGAGATCAGAGGGAAAGATTGTATTTAACAAGATAAGGATACTATCTTGGTCCTACTATTGCCTCTATTTGATCATCAATAACATTGTTCCCTTAGAAAAAGAAAAAGAAAATATAAAAAAAAAAACCCTTGGGTAAATGAACGTTGCCTACCACAATAACTAGGACTCTAGGAGCCTAGGAGTCGACCACACCAACTTAATTAAGTGAAGGAGAAGGAGGAGGAGAAGAAGAAGAGCGAGAGTGAATTACTTTCTTCAGCAGCAAGACGTGGGGATTGTGCTTCAACTTGGAGTGGTAGTGTTATGCAGACCACACAGAGAACCAAAATTGTCTTGTGCTTCATCTTCTGTTCATGCTATTGATGAGCTTTGCTCTTCTTAGCTAGCTAGCTGGTATGCGACCTTGTTAGAATATATTGCAAAAGTCAAATCAGGGATTTCCTTTTTACCTTTAGGTTATTAGAGTGTTACACATTATTACACGGTTATTAGGTTGTTACACACAGTGTATGCATGTGCTGCAGCTCATCTTGTCATGTGGCTAGAAGATAGTGGTCTCTGTTACTTAGTTGGTTAATTAGGCTTCCTATATATACCTTGACCTATTCTCATTGTAACTAAGCTAGTCAATTACTTCTCATATATACAGAGAGTTTCTATTTCTCTCTCTCTTTTCTCTCAGTTTCTTCAAGCTTGCTCTAAGCTTTCATGGTATCAGAGCCAGGTTGCGACCTCGGGTTTGTTCCTCGAGCTTCATCGTGCTCCTTTAGCTTAGCTTCGTGTTCAATTTCACTCTCTGTGTTCGATCTTTGGATTTGCTACAGAGATAAGTGCATCCCTCTCTCAAGACTCTAACTTCATGTTCTTGAAAATTACTGAGAAATTTACAGAAATTGATTAGCTTCGACGCTTTGTTATCATATACATTTTGTTCGATTTCGACTTGGCACAAGATACAGTAGTTGATTCATAAGAAATTCTGAGCATTTGATACTTTGAAACCCTAGAATTTTGGGGATTGTAGTTCAGATGTTCTCTTTGTTATAGTTTGTGGTTTCTTTTAGAATCTGGTTGTTGATCGATGAAAAATTGGTGAAAGAACGAAGTATACTTTGATGTACATCGTCAAGAAGAAATGAGCTGTGAAGATTTCTGAGTCTCTTTCAGGTTGCCTTGCATCATGGATACCAATACAATGTTACAAAATTGTCTACTATCCAATTTCTACAATCTTATTACAGTTCAGTTAGATAACTCTAACTATGTAACATGGAAATTTATGGTAGAGACATTGTTAAAAGGCTGTGGCCTAATGAGATATGTCGATGGATCAGTCCCTTGTCCTTCAGAACGCTTGATTATGGAAGAAAATGGAGTTGCATCTGATATAGAAAAGGAGTACATGAATTGGGTGCAAATTGATTCTGCCATTATGTCGATACTTGCTTCTACTCTATCCAGTGATGCTCTCTGCTTCATTATTGGAAGTAAGTCTTCTAAGGAAATTTGGTGTCGACTTAAGGAGAAATATGTTGATGATTCACGGTATAACATCATGAATCTCAAAAACTCCTTATACAACATCCGAAAAGGCTCAGACTCTATTGATAGGTACTTACTTCGAGTCAAGTCAATCTGTGATCAGCTTGCTACAATGGGAGTTTATATGGATGATGAGGACATGATAGTCTCGGTTCTCCATGGTTTGCCCTCAGAGTTTGCTACCATAAAAGCTATAATAAGAATCAAAACACTAAGCTCCCCTGTTTCAATGAGAGAATTAAGATCTCTTTTGCTCATTGCTGAAGATGAGATTGAACAAACTGTGAAGTCTATCTATGCTCCTGCAAGTCTTCCTTTGTCACCATTGAATGCAAGTATTCCTTTGTCACCTCTGGCTGCACAAAATAATCTTGTCAACTCATCTCTGAAAATGCAATATGGGATATCAAATGCAGGAACACCACCCAATGCATTCTTTCCATCTCCATATGTTGGTAATTGTTTTGTGTCATCTACTTCACATACTACTGCACCTATCATTGGTTTGATGCCCTCATTGTCTATCAGTAATGGTGCACTTAATGGGGCATTCAATGGTACTCGACAACTACAATCACAAGTACACAATGTTGCATATGGTGATGGTTATTTTCAGCACAATGGAGGTTTTTCACAACAGCAAAGTAGTGGTGGTTTTCAGCAAAACAATGCCCTTCAATCTATTGGTAACCTATCATACAGTGGATCTAAATCTCAAGGTCAAGCTCAACATGATGTCAAGTTTAGTAAAGGCTGCTCAAAATCAAAAGGTGGTGTGTCTCAACACAATGTGAGTTCTTATCATAAGTCAAGAAACTCTAACTCAAGTGATGGATTTTATATGCATATTCTACCAATTCTTGTTCCCCCTGAAAAACCTGTTGCACATGTGAGTATTCCACAACAAAATGATAAAAGTGAGCCAAGTAGTTCTATTATGGGTGCTACTGCTACTACACCAGGAGAGATTTTGGTAGGAACAGATTTTGAGAAGGATGAACTTGGAGTAAATGTCATATTGGCTGCTAAAACAGGAAATGAAGGTACAATGAAACAATCTGAAGAACTTGAAGCGTCCTCTATTCTTAACACTACAAATGGTCCTGCTACTATCGATAGTGTGATTAATTCGAGGAAGGGAAATATCAGCAAAGGTGATGATTTTCATATTGTTTCCAGTAGTGATCAAATGAAGCACTTTACTTCACTGTCTGGAAGCATGAGACCAATGGTTAGAGTCAAGCAAGAAGAGCAACAGTTAATAGAAAGCCAAATGGATTTGGCCAACACTGGCAACTTGGTATCTCAGGCAATGGAGCTCCAGAAAGTCAAAATTATGATGAATTGTAGGAGAGCTTGTCAATCAATGGAGTTATGGCCATCACTTCCTCTTCTTCATCCTGGTTGAAACAACCATTACTTGCTGCCATTCTCTAGTTTTCTCGTTTGCTTCTTTTACAGATATGATGGTGCTAAGGAGGGGTATTACAACCTACTTGTCACTAGAGACAAGGTTAAAGATGGTTCTATCCGGTTGCAGTTTGTCTCCACTCATGATCAACTTGCTGATTTGTTTACCAAAGGCCTATGCCATCACCTCATGTTGGGTCCTCTCCATCTGTCACCTCTCTGTTCTTCATCAGTTCAACTAGTCCAGCTTGATGACCCGCCTCCCCATCAAGCTGAGGAGGGGTGTTAGAATATATTGCAAAAGTCAAATCAGGGATTTCCTTTTTACCTTTAGGTTATTAGAGTGTTACACATTATTACACGGTTATTAGGTTGTTACACACAGTGTATGCATGTGCTGCAGCTCATCTTGTCATGTGGCTAGAAGATAGTGGTCTCTGTTACTTAGTTGGTTAATTAGGCTTCCTATATATACCTTGACCTATTCTCATTGTAACTAAGCTAGTCAATTACTTCTCATATATACAGAGAGTTTCTATTTCTCTCTCTCTTTTCTCTCAGTTTCTTCAAGCTTGCTCTAAGCTTTCAGTCAACACTTCAATGCAGGACCCAGACTTTTGGAGAAGAACTTTCGTGGGTAATATGGTCACTGGTCATCTTTATATCTGCTCATGCTTTTAATATATATAGACCACGTACGAATCAACAAGGTCTTTCGATAGAATCGTGTTAAAACTATGGACCTTTAGGTCTTTGACATCCACCCTGTTGGACATGTCTCTGTCTTTTTAATTCATGTTTGGCAACTATATCGGAAAAGCTGGGATGACCAATCCGATCATGATATCGCTAATGAAACTTCACAAAGCTTTCCCTTGTGCAGTGTTCTTGACTTATCCTCCTTTTATTTAAAAAAAAAAAATTATGTGTCGGCAGGCGGATTTCTTGACTAACAAGTCATTCAGAGGATGGCTGGTCAATTGCAATACAGTTCTTAATAAAATGACGCAACATTTCCTATTATGATCATTGCCATGCCGCCCATGTGATTTCGTGTGTGGAATACGTTGTCCAAAAGGCAAGTGAGGTAACACTCCTGTGTGTCTACATTACTAAGAAGTAGGACTAACTTTGTAGAGATCTGAAGATGTAGCAGTAGCAGAACAACCCATTGATGTTGCATCTGATGCACGCACGAAGCTCTGAGTTCCACTTGATGAGCTGTCTTCTGCTGCAAACTTCTCAAACCGGTCCCTCAAGGCTGTCAACCTCGTCTCATCACCATAGATACTTGGATCCATAATCAATTCATGAACAACGCTCCGCCCTTCACTCACTACTGCAGACATCGTAGGCCGAAGTGCTGGTGCCGGATTGGTGCATAGTAGAGTTACTTTGATCATTCTAATTGCCTCTTCCTCGCAGAAATCGGACCCCAGCCTTGGATCCACCAGCTCCATTAGATTCCCTTTTTGTTGTAAAACAAGGGCCTGAAAACGAGCAAAGACAAAAGATTGGACATGGAAAGCAAACCAAGTTTAACGGAGAAGTCCATGAAGTAGTAATGGCCACAAAACTGTGCTTCTAGTTGCATGTACTGGAAGGTATTTGAATGAGTCCAGATCTATCTTACGTACCCAATCCAAAAGGCCTACAAAGTTCTCATCTGCTGTAAATTTCGCGTTGTTCTTTCCAACAACAACTTCCAATGTGACAACACCAAACATCTGCTTTGTACGTTAAATAACCCCATAGTGCATATTCAGGCGCCATGTATCCTCTGCACAAGAAAGATTGTTACTTCTGACTGAATATTCACTCTAGCATGAGGCATTTCATCTCAAACTACAGCCAATGCGAATAGAACATTTACACAAGATTACATGTTCAAATATTTTGCTCGATTTCAGTATGCTATTAAGCGGTCCATGAAGTTACTCGATAGACAACATCATTGCAATTTAGAGAGACAGATATATATTAGTTTGTTCATGATTATGTCTAATATTTTGTTTAGAAAAAGTTGGGTGCAAATCAAAACTACTCTGAAATATGGTGTTTAGAGAATATATGAAAATATGTAGCCACATGTAAGAGTAACTTACACAGTTCCAGCAACTCTGGTGCTAATGTGGGTATTCTCTTCTTCGTCAAGCTTGGCCAGACCAAATTCCGAGATCTTAGCGTTAAGGTCTTGGTCCAGCAATACATTCGTAGATTTAATATCTCTGTGGACAACCTTCAGTGCTGATTCCTCATGCAAAAATGCCAGACTTTTAGCTATGCCTATGCATATTTTCTGCCTCGTAGGCCAGTCCAATTTGAGTGGACCTCCCTCTGGACCTGCATTTAACAGAGATTCACAATTAATGGGTTATTTTAGTCCAGTTTGTAATACAAGATTTCAGGATAAGCTTACCAAACAAAGCACGTGCAAGGCTCTTGTTCTCCATGTATTCATATACCAAAAGTAACTGATTTGCTTCAATGCAACATCCATACAATCCCACGACATTAGGATGCTGTAAACTAGAAATCATGCCTATTTCGTTCAAAAATTCACAATTTCCTTGCTGTTGAAGGAAAATCAAGTTTAGTGTGCCTTATCAAACTAGGAATAGGAATAGGAGAGAAGGTTCTAGATTTCCCAATCCTACACGGATTGGTATTCCTTGTAACATTAGAACTAGCACTTTGTAATCCCTATATATAGGGCTCCTATTCTCAATAATAAGAACACATCTCTCTCATCAATCTCTCTCAAATACATTATACTTAAACACGTTATCAGCACGACTCTAACCACAAAACAGAAAACCAAAACTCATTCACAAAGCAGCCCCTAGCCCGAGCTAGCCGAGCCTTCGCTGCAGCCCGAGCGCCCGTGTGCTTGCAACCTTGCACAGCAGCCCCTGCTGCCCCCTTCCTGCAGCCCTGCGTTCCAGCCTGCTGCCACCGAAGCATCCCTGCTGCGCAAACAAGCCAACGCACACCCACTGCATCTTTTTTCCGTTCCTGTGCACATCCGTCTTCTTGCAAGCCTCGAAACGTCTAGTTCGGAAGCTCAGATCGAAAAACTTTCTTCATCAAAGTTGTTCGTCTCTGTCTCTTCCATCTAACCTCAGAATTTCAGCCTTATCGGAGTCATATTGAGATCTGTACACCAATCGAGGTACAAGCTGTTCAGAACAGAATCTGCTCCGAATTTTCACCAAGTAAGTATTCAAAAGAGTAAGTTTTAAAGTTCCTAAAATTTGAAATTTGAATATTTCTTCTTTTTCTCGGGGACTTAAAAACCTCCCTTCTTCTTCATCCCACCTTTCTTATAACGTGGGTTCGATCTTGAAAAGCGGAATCGTGGGGATTCACGCAATTAACGAACTAAGAGCGTTCGTAAGACATCGGACTAAGAGCGTCCGTAAGCATCGATTTAACGAACTAAGAGCGTTCGTATGCTACGGACTAAGAGCGTTCGTGAGCATCTATTTTGACCATACAAACATCATTGTTTCGGTCTAATCCAATTATTCTTGGAAATAGATTTCTTGGTAGCATAGCTCGGAAATCTTATTTATATTAGTTTTCGTGGAAGCATTGACTCCGAAACTAACTTGTTCTTGTTTCATCTTTCAGGATGTCAAACATGAACAAACTCGATTTTGTTCCATTGGATTATGCAGGCAAAAGTACTTATTTGGGTCACTGATGTCGAGACCCACCTTATTGCCCGGATTTATTGCATACTATCCAAGAGCTTTGTCCTATAGAAACAGCTCCAGACCCTCAAACTGAGAAAGATAATTCCAAGGCACTTGCCTTCATGAAACGTCACATGGATAGTGACCTACAGTTTGAGTTCATAAATGAGGATAGCGCCATAAAGCTTTGGCATGCGCTTCGCGAACGATATGGCAATGTTCGTGACTCCATACTTCCGAATACAGAAGCAGAATGGAAAGATCTTCGCTTCTCTGAATTTGACACTGTCATGCAATTTTATTCGGAAGCTCTCAGCATCAGAGCAATGATGCGTCTCTGTGGAAAGATGATCACAGAAGACCAGTTGATTGAGAAAACCCTCAATACCTTCCCCGCCTGTGCTATGAGGTCCTCTGACTTATTCCGGACTCATGTAAATGCAAGACGGATCACAAGTTTCCAACAGCTTATTGAAGCTATGGCCACTGCTGAAAGACATGGCAATGAACTTGTGAAAAGAGATTTGATAGGCTTCAAGAGAGCCATCAAGAGCATCGTCCTATGGATAGAGAAAGTCACCATCGACGTCATGATCCATACGATCGAAATGCTCAAGAAGGTAATCGCTCAAGGCGACAATCACACGACCGTAGGAGGCGTGATTTTGAGGGAAATAGGGTTGGAAACCATGGAGCCAACGTTGGCCATGGGCACCACTTTCCAACGCCACCAGTCCTAGGGACTATGCATATTGCGCCAATGCGCCTCAATCAAGGGAGAATCCTCTTTATGGTGTCTATTTCTGATATGGAACGTCTGATCAATGGACCTGAATTTGCAATGTACCTACGAAGGTAGTCGCATCATGGTGATCAAGACATCGAGTTCACAAAGAATTTAAATCTGGCGATGAAGACAAAATGCCGCAGATTTTTATAGTCTTTATTATTTCCAAGAATCATGTAATGGCAATTATGCCTTAAATCAATAAAATGACTTATTGTATTCACTTTTCCCTCTAGGCGTACTCAAGAGTACTTGTGATGTCTAGGCAAGGTTTGATCTGAGAGAACGGTTTTAAAAGTGAGCAACGCTCCACCAAAATCTCGCCTTACCTTACCTGGTCACAACTAAATTGAAATTACCGAACGGATTGAGTGACTACGATTTGTCTACGGTTTGATTTTTATGTTGGATTAGATTTTGGTCAAGAAACTTTGATGTACATTGGCTATTATTAATAAAGTGTCGATTTTTTTATCTCATGTCTGGATATCTTTCGACTTTATTACTTCAAGATGTAAGAGCCAATGGTTTTCATGTGGAAACACATTGTGAGAATGGACAAGAGTTCCTTTGCATCACCTCTAATGACTACGGACATAAACGAGTCTTAGAGAAACTTATGTGTCGCTCTAGTGGGTTGTATGCAACCACTATTCGAGTCATTGAATCCAACCATGTCATGAGAGATGATTTATGGGATTCCGACACATATAGGCTTTGGCACGACCGTTTGGGACACCCAGGTCGTGACATGATGATCCGTATATTAAAGACTTCACACGGACATCCCTTTTTCAGAACGAAAGGAAGTAAAACTCGAAATTTGGATCAAGGAGGAGCACCTGCGCCTCACGGCGCCTTCCCCCTTCAAGTCCGGCCACCACTAGCCGGCGCCGCCATCCCCCTGCGGCTCCAGGGTGGCTTTGACGCCACCTCTGCTCCCCTGACTCCAATTTCTGCTTCTAAAGTCAAATGTGACTTCATGGCTCAACCAAAATCCTCATTGGTTATTTCTAAAGCCCATTATTCGTTCTGCAAAGCCTGCTCTTTAGCAAAGTTAGGATCGAGACCATCCTATGCAAAGGACACCAAAGAAAATATACCATTCTTGCAAAGAATCCAAGGTGATATTTGTGGACCTATTCAACCATCATGCGGACCATTTCGATATTTTATGGTATTGGTTGATGCATCGACACGCTGGTCACATGTCATGTTATTGTCCACAAGGAACGCTGCATTTGCTAAACTCCTAGCACAAATAATTAAGTTAAGGGCTCACCACCCTGATCATCCTATTAAGTCTATAAGATTAGACAATGCTGGAGAGTTTACATCAAAGATTTTGATGATTATTGCATGTCCATTGGGATTGATGTTGAACATCCTGTTCCTCATGTTCACACCCAAAATGGTCTCGCAGAAGCCGCCATTAAACGACTACAAATGGTCGCTAGGGCATTGGTAATGCGCACCAATCTCCCTATTTCTGCTTGGGGCTATGCAATATTGCATGCAGCTGTGCTTATTCGTCTGAGGCCTACTGCCACTCAACCCTTTTCTGCGTCCCAGATGGTGACTGGGTATGAGCCCAATGTCTCACACTTACGCATATTTGGGTGCGCAGTTTATGTGCCAATTGCGCCTCCACAGCGCACCAAAATGGGTCCTCAACGACGATTAGGCGTTTACGTTGGTTATGATTCTCCAACGATTATCCGCTACATAGAACCCTTGACAGGCGATCTCTTTACCGCAAGATTTGCGGATTGTCACTTCGATGAGACAGTCTTCCCATCGTTAGGGGGAGATAAGAACATCAATGTTCAACAGGAACGACCGGAATTGTCGTGGTCTGTCCCCACTCTGTCTCATCTTGATCCCCGAACCGCACAGTCCGAAATTGAAGTGCGGAGAATTCTCGATCTTCAGAACGTAGCAGAATCGATGCCTGATGCGTTTTCTGATATCGCTAAAGTGACGAGATCACACATACCTGCTGCAAACGTGCCTGCAAGGATTGATGTCCCTAAAAGTAGAGGACATGACGCCAACTCAAGAATGCATGAGCATGGCGCCAACGTCCCATCTCTCAATGATGGTGACGTTATGGCTAGGCCCACGGCTCCTGCCAGGAAGCGCGGGAGGCCCATAGGTTCGATGGATTCTCGCCCAAGAAAGAAAGCGAGTTTGGCACAGAATAATCCATTAATCATCGATATAATAATCCATCTCATGAGAATATTCCGGATTATGGTTATGTCCAAGAGACATCATTGGGGGACGCTCCAATGTCAGAACCAACTCCAGAGAATAGAGAGATCTCCATAAATTACACTAGTGTACATGAGATGATGGATAGAAATTCTATGGCGATTGATGATGCATTTGCATATCATATTGCGAAAGGGATTATAGAATATGATGATATCGAACCTCGCTCTGTTGAAGAATGTCAACGAAGAGCAGATTGGCCTAAATGGAAAGATGCGATCCAGGTTGAATTGGATTCACTAACAAAGAGACAGGTATTTGGGCCTGTAACGCAGACACCCCCAAGTGTAAAGCCTGTTGGCCATAAATGGGTCTTTGTTAGAAAGCGTAATGAGAAAAATGAGGTGGTAAGATATAAAGCCCGCCTTGTGGCGCAAGGTTTCTCACAACGCCCTGGAATCGACTACGAGGAGACATATTCTCCCGTAATGGACGTTATAACGTTCCGCTACCTTGTCAGTTTGGTAGTTTCCGAAAAACTTGACATGCAGCTTATGGATGTGGTTACAACATATCTCTATGGGGATCTAGATTCAGAGATATATATGAAGGTTCCAGATGGACTTCAATTACCCAAATCAAGTGGCTCTAAACCACGGAGCGCGTTTTCAATAAGATTAAAACGCTCACTATATGGATTAAAACAATCTGGACGGATGTGGTATAACCGTCTAAGTGACTACTTGATTGGGAAGGGATATATTAACAATGAAATGCCCATGCGTGTTCATTAAAAGAACAAGTTCCGGATTTGCAATCGTAGCAGTTTATGTCGATGACATGAACCTAATTGGAACTCTAGATGAGTTAAAGGAAACTGCTAATTACTTGAAATCCGAATTTGAGATGAAAGATCTTGGGAAAACACGGTTTTGTCTCGGTTTAGAACTCGAGCACCGTAGTGATGGGATTTTGATCCATCAGTCTGCATATACTCAGAAAATTCTAAGGCGCTTTAATGAAGATAAAGCAAAGCCTGCGAGTACTCCCATGATCGGCCGTAGTCTTGAGCCCGGAAAAGATCCGTTTCGTCCAAGGATGAGGACGAAGAACCCTTAGAGGCCGAAGTGCCCTATTTAAGTGCAATAGGCGCATTATTGTACTTAGCTCAATGCACAAGACCGGATATCTCATTCGCAGTGAACTTGTTAGCTCGACATAGCTCTGCGCCAACACGCCGCCATTGGATTGGTGTAAAGACAATCTTTCGATACCTAAGAGGTACGATTGATATGGGCCTATTTTATCCCTACAGAGAGAAAGGAATGACGGAAGAATGGGATCGGACCCCATTAGGCATGGAGCCCCGTCCACCATGACAAGTGGCCGGCCATGTTGCCGCCGACGCCGCCACCACACCAAGGGTGGCCGGCCTCACCCTATCCCCTCCATCAAAACGACAATGATGTTTGATGGGTTTTGCTGATGCAGGGTACCTCTCTGACCCTCACAAAGGTCGCTCCCAAACGGTTATGTCTTTACCATGGGAAGCACTGCAGGTCTACGAAACAGACCCTTGTTGCTACTTCCTCGAATCATGCAGAGATTATTGCTCTACATGAAGCCGTTTGTGAATGTATATGGCTAAGGTCTGTGATTCGACATATTCAAGGAAGTTGTGGTTTGAAGTCTACCACAGATGAACCTACATGCATTTATGAGGATAATGCAGCTTGTATTGAACAAATGAAGTTAGGTTTCATCAAGGGCGACAACACCAAGCATATATCGCCCAAGTTCTTTTATAATCAGCAACAACAATCACTTCTAAAGATTGAAGTGAAACAAATCCGATCAGAGGATAATGTAGCGGACTTATTCACTAAGTCGTTACCTAAATCCACCTTCGAGAAACATGTGAAGAGCATCGGATTGAGAAAGTTATCCGAACTCCCACGATTGTAGCAATCAGGGGGAGATATCGACATCAGGGGGAGTTATGATGTCTACATGTTCGATCTCGAAGAGTGAAGGACGTGTTGTGCTCTTTTTGTCCTTCGACCAGGATTATTTTTGTCCCACAAGGTTTTTGTTACCTGGCAAGGTTTTTAACGAGGCAACGGATGAAGCGTCACCACCAAGTTTGAGCGGCACAAGGGGGAGTGTTGAAGGAAAATCAAGTTTAGTGTGCCTTATCAAACTAGGAATAGGAATAGGAGAGAAGGTTCTAGATTTCCCAATCCTACACGGATTGGTATTCCTTGTAACATTAGAACTAGCACTTTGTAATCCCTATATATAGGGCTCCTATTCTCAATAATAAGAACACATCTCTCTCATCAATCTCTCTCAAATACATTATACTTAAACATTTGCTTTGATTTTGCAGATAATTGTTTTACTGCAATTATAGTACCATCCAGTAGTATCCCCTGCATCGAATAGTCTTAATTTTCAATCATGATAAGATGCCTACCAAAAAGGAAAGTAGTTAAACAAACACCAAAATATTAAAATAAAGAGAGATGGAGTTTTATGGTACCTTGTACACAGATCCAAAACCACCTTCCCCAATTTTGTTCACAGGATCAAAGTTATAAGTGGCAGCTTTTATTTGCTTGAACGTGAAAAAGCCAGTTTGCAGATCCAGTCCTCTCAGAGCTGTCCGTCAAACAAGGTTAGGAACTTAGGATATGGGTAACGTATTGCAAATTCATAAATTTCTTATCACATAGTATCCAACTGTTCAGTCCCTAGTTACATGAAATAAATAAATAAAAAAGTAAAAAATATGTGAACCAATGCACTGCTACTACGGTACTACCTCTAGAAATTAGCATGGTAAATTAGTAGCACCTTCTTCTCTTGATGTCTTCTTATCCAGACAGCCTCTCCACCAAAAAATGCTTAACATCAACAGAATGATGCACAAAACCGAAGCTCCCACAACAATAAATACCCATGTCTTGCTATCATGAGGAGGCCTCAACTCTAAAAAATTAATAAAAATCAATAAACAAATTATCAACACAGAGTCTAAGCTCAGATTATAGGATATGCAGCCATACATTGGGTATAACAGTCCAAAACAGTATTGTCTTTTAGGATGTTATAAAAATCAAATTTATTTGGCAATTTCTTAAAGATCAAACTTAGTTAGAAAGATGAGGAAGGAAATGATAAGTTGGTATTAGTATGTTAAAAATATTGCATCTAGTCCTGTGCTTTTTCTTGGTCTTACAGTCCTGTACTTTGAAGTAAACAAACTCCCATCATCTTCCACAATTCTGTTTCTAGTATTTCATAATCTATCACAATTAAGTTTTAGTTGCTTCACTTGCTTGTATGTTTCGGACAAGTCAAAAACAAATTGAGAGAGAGAGAGAGAGAGAGAGAGAGAGAGAGAGAGAGTAATGTTTCAAATGCGGAAAATACCTGATTCTATAGAGAGAACTGAAATAAGGGGACCATATACTCCTCTCTTTGGGGAAGCTGTTTTCCCTTTCCCAGACCAATGAAACCAGATCTCTAAAGTTTTCTTCTTAACCTCAACTGCTTTAAATTCCCAGATGACTGGCCTATCAACCCCTTGGGCAGCCTTTTCAATGTCGAAATCCTTCAACACTAGCTTCTCCTGTAACAAATGCAAACAATCAGAGATCTGTTGTGGCCTATAGAGTGCATAAACAGTATGAGTGGCTACCTGAATATAAACATCGAAGATCCGTCTTCCAAGACTAGAAAAAGATCTATTGCCTCTGATTATATTCTCCGAAAAGTAAAGCTTCACAGTATAATTTCCACTGCCGAAGCGGCGTCCATAATACATGAGAGAAAGAGGAGAGAGGCGTGCATCTGTGTACAACTCAGAGTTGTTCATCCTGAGTATAGATATATTAGTTTTTACGTAGTCTTTAGAGTTGGTGTTAAGATCCCAGAAATGTCCAGTGCTACTGAATCCCCAGTTAGGCCCTGAAGGAACGAAATGTGATGCACCTTCTGGGTCTTGATCCGCTTCAAAATTGATTCCTCCAATGGTGGTTGCTTTACCACCACAATTGATATGCAATGAGTACTGATCTGTCGATTAAAAGGAGGGGCAAGCAAAAAAAAAAAAACATATGAATTTAAATGAAAATTGTTATGAACCATTTCCGTGACTGCTTATGCAAATGCAAATTTATATTACATGCCATATTCTATTTTGAAAAATAGTTACGTATAGAAAAAGGAAACTGCAGTTGGATAATTAAAGTATTTACATCATATTCATTTTCTGAACCTAAGTGATATAATGGTTCCTTTTAGACATGGAGAGCTCTTCAGGCACTCTGCATATAATTTGGATGGTGTAGTACAAAATCAGTTCATGTAAATTTCAAGTCCAAAAAAATGATAATAAAGAAGAAAATATCTTCATCAAAATAGCTTATGAATTATCACATGCAGAAAAGCTTTTGAACACGTTCCTAATACATTCCAAATCAGTTAGGTTCAGAAACAAAATAGAGGTGAGATGAAGACATCAAAGCATCTCATGAAAAGAAAAAGTGTGCCACGTATGCCAACTAGAATGCAAAACTTCTTACAGGGTTTCTGTACAAGAATGTGACTCAGAGCTCTCAGAAAAATTATTGTAAGAAACATCTATCTCGCTGCACACAAATAACACAAAATTGTAAGCCAGTAGATAGAAGTCCACTGAAAAATTGATATACTTTTTTATATGCCTAAAAGGATAAATTTAGGACACAAAACCAGTTGATCATCTAAATGTTGCAAACCAGGTTTTTGGGAAATCATATAGAATATCCTACTATTTTGACGAGGAAACAATTTCTAGTCTTTGTTCCTCCAAGTTCAGTACAAATGAAAATAGTCAACAAAGCCATTTTGATGTATGATTCCTCACTAGTCATATTTCACATGTGATCTAACTTAAGTCTTAAGCTAGATATTAAACAGCATGCCTAAGCAGTAAACGATAAAATTGTATGTTGTGGAAACACATTCGGCAATGGACCTCTAAAAAACTATTGAGATTAGCCTCCAGCCAAAGGGGAGGTTCTCAAATTTTAAATTATCTGTGTGTTAGTGTGTGTAAAACATAAGGAGATATTTTAGCAGGCTTCAGTAGAAAAGTAAAATTCCAAGGAAATCTGATATAGTAGGGTAACATACTAGCGATTATCTCTGCTTTTGATCCACTCTGGAATAGATCCAGTAAGCAAGTTGCTTGTTAGATACCTATTCAGCGAGCAATCACATAACCAAATTCCATTAAGACATAGCACACATGGATTCCAACAATTAATACACTTACACTTCCTTCTTTCCTAAATCCAAACTGTGATCCCATTAGAGATGTAATTTAGTACATGTAGTATGCTAGCGACCTTAAGAAAGTTTACATTTCTTACAAGTTCTGCAAGGATGTCAAATCTGCCAAATCAGGAATGCTCCCCACTAATCTGTTGAAGCTTAGATCTCTGCAAGAAAATAACAAAATAGAAAAAGCAAAAAAATTAAAGAAGAAGGTGTTGTAAGAACCTTAAGTGAAGTAGCCGGAAGTTTGTTCAGAAAACAAACTGTCAGTAGCTGTCAACTTACTATCAAGAAAATCAATTAATTGTGGGCTATGCAGTTGAACAAAATATATATATATAAAGAATGAAAAAAAAAAAAAAGACTAGCCATATTACAATTTTTTTAACTGTGACATTGCTGATAAATCAGAAGGAATAGGTCCAGATAAGTTACAGCTCCAGAGCATTCTGCAACATAACTCCATATCAGAACAGTTGCAGAGAAGCATGGATTAGTCTAAAACTGTTGATGAAAAGAAGAATACAACATCTTTTAGACTTACAATCTTTGCAAGCTTATCATATTGGTCAAGTTTGGAAATACTGAACCCCCTCCATTTAAGTCGCTGATCCTTCTGCAAAAATTGCATCATAAATAATTGTCAGATAAAAAATATAAATTAATAAATTCCCTGTTATATGAAGCTATAGTAAATTGTTAAATTTAGATTATGGTTTGTAGTGTTAATGCAACTTAGAATTGGACGTGGAACTCACAGTTCTGTTAAATTACTCAAGACAGAAATGCTAGATGGAGTGGGGCTTGTAGACCACTAGCTTGGATCTCTCTGTCAAAATAAGAATTCAATATGGATGGAGGTTACACCAATTCTATATTTTACCAATTAAGAATATACAATAGCAAAAAGCACTTACATTGCTATATCTCAGTTCTCAACTATTATGCGATAAGACAAGTACTTACAATTTCTGAAGTTGATTCCAACTTTCAAAAATGTCAGGCATTCTTCCAGTGAAGTTGTTGCTGCTAATCCTCCAGCATAGAGGAAAGGATTGAAAAAAAAAAAATTAATATGAAAAATTATAGTAACTATAAATACATCAATGTTAAGGGTTACTTACAGTTTTGTTAAGTTAGTCAGATTCATAAGAGCCGCCGGCAATTCTCCTATGCGATAGAACCCAAGCAATGTTAAGGGTTACTTACACAGTTCTGTTAATTCTCCTATGAAATTATAGCAACTATAAATACAGCAATGGTAAGGGTTACTTACAGTTCTGTTAACTTACGGAATGGTACTTGCTAATCAAGTTATAGAATATTAAAGATGAAGAATTAAATAAAAAAATGATGATGAAAAACAAAAAAGGAGCTTACAGATTCTGCAAGTTAACCAAGTTTCCAAGCTCAAGAGGAACAGTTCTCATTATTCTCTATGCTCCTGAAAAATATTCTCTCCATCAAAGTTGGCCAAACCAAACATAACTTAAAATTTTATTTAGTAATAATGCAATGGCAAGAGAGATAGAGCCCGAGCATACAGATATGTTAGAGTGGTAATGTTTCCCAAGTAGCTCGGGATTGGTCCTGATAAGTTGTTCACAGTAATGGACCTGCATCGTACTATCTTTCAGTTCAACCAATAGAAACTAATTATTGGACAACACAGAACATGAGGTACAAAATTCCTTACAGATATTGCAACTTCGTTGACGCAAATGGATGCTGCCATTGAGGTAGTTCCTCGTGAAATTGCTGTAAACAAGAGCAAGTTATACCATTTGTGGACATTTTTTAAACGATCTCAGATGATACATTTTAAAATACACAACTGAAAATGTTTCCCTTACAGATTTATCAGGTAGGGTAACTTTGCAATAGACGGTGGAAGCACACCAGCAAGGTCCTGCCCTTTAAGAAAGTTGCATTACAAAAAAGTCTCAAAGTTCAAGTCTTTGTAGACAAAGCAATCATCCTAAATATTATACATCTCCATTCTCAATCAACAAAGATAGGAACTTTAAGCATCCATAATCCCATATCCATAGAACAATTAAAGCCCACTTGCACAAAGATAGAAACTTTCAGCATCCTTAACTCCAAATCCATGGAAGCAACCAAAACCCAGTTGGACAATTCCACAAAGAGTTGGTGTGCATAAGAAAACCAAGTAATCAAGCTTTCAGGGGTGACATACATGTTGGTGACGTGGCATGCACCATCAGAGAAGGAGCAGTTGCAGGTGACGGTGTTATTGAACAGAGGCCTGGCAGCTGATATTGGAGTGGCCCAGGTCATGTCATTGCTGCAAGGGTCGACGCTAAAGTTCCAATATTTCTTTCCTATTTGTGTAGCTATTTCTTTCAGAGCTTCCAGTACTGCAAGCACAAACCAAATTCATGAGAGAAGAGCTATTGGGTTTGTTGGGCCTAAGTGAATAGAAAGGCCTGGTTTTGACCCAATTTAGCCAGTGAAAGAAATCATGTTCTTATCACATCAATAATTGAATAATGTTTCAAATCAACAATGAAATGGGCAAATGGCTAACCACTCAATTATCATCTGTGATCGTGAGTTATATTCTCCATGAAAGAAAGAACAGAATTTAAACAACTGTAGCTGAAAACCATTGAGTTCACATTGCTCTAACACGGAGGTACGTGCAATCTTTAAACACTATATGCTAGTGCTGCTGCTAAAACTTCATTCAAGAATCAATACTGATACCAGAAGAAAAAGAAGAAGAAGAAATAGTCATGAGTTACCTACCTTCTGAAGCAATAAGAGTTGCAGGCTGTGCTTCAACTTTGACTGAGTTTATGCATATGAAGCAGAAAACCAATATCATGAGCATCATGATCATCTTATCTCTACTTGCCATCTTCATCTTCTTATTCCCATTCTTCTTTGCATTGATATGATATGAACCCACCAAACCTGAGAGTGAGAGATTTGACTCCCAGTTTTTTATGAGATTAGCCTCTTAATATAATGATCTCTGTATCAACTATCAACCTACCTTATTCCTCTAATGGGAATAGCTGCTAGCTGGATACACTACCCATCTGGTGCTTTTTACTACTTAAAGAAGGGACCCCATTCGACATATAAAGATCAAGGACTTTTTTGAGACTCACGTGGTAATGGTATGCATAATGCATGTGTTACCAATCTGACCAATACGTACGTGATTGTTGAGGGATTTACCTACAAAGAACAAGCAGATGGACAACGCGGTCCTTTTTGTCCTTGCCATGTCGAAGTCTGGAACTATATATGCAGCTCTGATATTTACCAAATGAATTGACATTAATTATAATAAAGCCCACCTCTCTTTTTACTGTTCTTATAAACAGTAACTCTCTTTACGCATACCTAGCATGCTCTTCTAATCGTTCTTCTAATCGTTTAAAACATCAACTTTTGTTCAAAGTCTTTACTATTTGTAGAAATAGAAAACAAGACGGTTGAATGAATTGTTTTTAAGTCCTATCTCAATGCATACATGTTTCTCGTGTGCTTTTTTGGATTTGCCCCCAAAACGTGTATGGATCTCACTACCATTTCCCAAGCTAAGCGTATCTTTACTACTGTAAATGGGGGTGCTTTTTTAGTGTCAAAAAGACTTCACCAAATTTTGAAGTGCCCATAATACTCTTTAACGTTTTTTTTTTTTTTTTATCGAAATAGGTCAGTCCTTTCATTAAGTTCAGCAAGCAGTACAAAAATGAAACACCCCTATGGGATCTACAGAAAGCAATTGTTCCTTAGAACCTCTAAAATCCATATTCTAAAAGAACAAGAACCCAACAAGTCCCGAGTACACCCATCTTTTAGAAAATCCACGCATCTTTATTCTAACAAAAACAAAAAAACCTCCAAACAGACATAAAATGGAAACAACTAAGACTCTAGTTTTTGCGACCCAAACAACAATTAAATTAAACTACTAGTAGGTAACATAGCACCCTCCACGGTGTCCTCTGCAATATATAGCACCCTCCATAGTAGACTCCACCAGCTGCACAACCTCACCATTTGCCAGCTTACTCCCACCAGCATTCTCAGCATCAACTAAATCAAAGTTTATTTTCTCCCTATGCTTGTACTTAATAATCTTTTTCACATCTAGCTCATCCGCCACTTTAATTTTATTTTTGCTACCGTTTGGCCTCCCAACTTTCTTCTTTTTTGGCGAAACCAACAGCTTGCCATTCTTATGCTGCAGCACCAAAGAGACATTCTCCTCTACTTGAAGCATTGAGTCAGGAAAAGCTAAATACTTCTTCCCAAACCATTCCAATGTCCTCCCTGCTTTTCTTTTCTTTCCTACTAGAGCTATTTGAATGGAAGATAACTTCACCCTATTAGCTTCCATCCCAAATTCTACCAATGCAGGAATTAGAGTTAGAGCCTTCGAGTTTACCTCATTCGAAGTGGGGGGAGAAGGGACCCGAATGTTCATACCACCCGCTGCCTTGATATCAGCCAGAGTTTGTTGCAACATGATGGGGCTGCCCATGCACAAACCATGCAATCCTACCCCCACTTGTCTTTCCTTCTCAGCAAGGAATCCGTCAATAATAACACCTGGAGACTCAAACTCCAGTCCTACAGGAACCAGGGCCTTGCAGCCAGTCTCTGATGAGGTTCCCATCCCCACGACCCTACTAGACTCACCAAAAGGAAACAACCCAGCCTCAGACTCTGAGATCAAAGAGAGTCCAGCCATGGCGACTGCCAGAGGCATTGCAAGAATCTCCTCCTTCTCCTTGATCAGCCGTTTGTCACAACCGAGAGCATCATGGACGAACAACCCACAATCACGACAAAAACACTTCACTTTTTCAAAAATGAATTACTAACTCTGGTTGCACCGCAGGCGAGAACTCAACAACCTTCTAGGTACGCACCCTTGTTGAGATGGAAAGACAAGTGGGGGTAGGATTGTGCATGGGCAGCCCCATCACGTTGGAACAAACTCTGGCTGATATCAAGGCAGTGGGTGGTATGAACATTCGGGTCCCTTCTCCCCTCACTTCGAATGAGGTAAACTCGAAGGCTCTGACTTTAATTCTTGCATCGGTAGAATCTAGGGTTGGGCATTTTAGCTCGAAAACCAGGACTGAATCGATCCGGACAGTTAGGTCCAGGCCGGGCTTTGAAGAAAAAAAAAAAAAAAAAAAAAAAAACCCGGACCGTTTATGTTTAAATGGGCCGGTCCTGGGCCTTGTTATTCATATGGCTAAAAGCCCGAAGAAAAGCCCGAAGTCATATAACCCTACATCTGTAGGTATACTGCCTTGACTAAGGGACTTGAAACTCATAGCCTCCTTCTGAAAATTGACCCTGAGCCTTTCCCAAACTGCCAAACGCAATGACAGCCTTCTTCAATTGAATCAGTTCTTCACTTCTTCGATTTCCTTGGCAACAACAAACTTTTACGTCTTCACTTATCTAGTTTCCCTTAGCAGCTTGAAGCCTTGAACCCAGCCCAGGAGCTTTCCCGATTTCGAAATTTCCAGAAAATCTATAGCCCTTAATCCTTTCTGCTCTTCTTCGATCAGCTCGAACCCACTCGAATTCCTAGCCCTTGAAAACCCAGCAATCTCTAGTCTGAAAACCCGATTTTGAACCCATCAATCGAAACCCAGCAATCCGTAATATCTGTAGCCTTCGAGTTCCCGATTTTCAGAAACCCAGCAATCGTAGCAGCTCGAACCCAGCATTCCTGATTTCGAACCTAGCATTCCAGATTTCGAACCCAGCAAGGTATCCATTCAATTAGTGGTTTCCGTATGCGCATTGATATGAAATTTGTTGTAATAGAAACTGAGTTTTCAGTTATGGCTTGGAACCAGTAAATGGTTCAGTAACTCAAAATTCCTTTTTTTAGTTTATTTTTTCAGTTATGGGGTTATCTGATTCCAATTTTTTTGTTTCTAGGTACAAGGATTCAAGAATCAATTTTGATAATGCCCGAAGTAGCAATGGAACCCGAAGCAGCTGCAGTTATTGGGGATGAGTTGGTGGTGGCTTCCAGCCAGTCTGAGGTCGGTGATGATAGTGAGCTAGCAAGTGGTGCGACTGGCACGAAGAGAAAGAGAGAGTCTAGGAACAGTAGTAACAGCCGTTGCAGGTCACAAGTGTGGGAGCATTTTGATAAATTTGATGTTCCAAATAAAGAAACTAATGGGGAGGAGGTTGAAGTTGGCCACACCAGCAAAGCTCGCTGTAAGTATTGTCAAACAGAGATTGGTGCCGATTCGGGCTATAGTTGTTCTAGTACTCTTAGGCGTCATATTGAAAATGTTTGCAAGAAATATCCCGGTAGAGTAGATTTGGGAGATGGGCAAAAGGTGTTGACTAGTGATGGGAACAAAGGTGTAGTTATGAGACAATGGTGTCCAGATGCTTGTATAGAAGCTTGTGTTGTGATGATAGTTCTGGACGAACTACCATTTAGTTAAGTAGAAAAGGCTGGGTTTCAGTACTTCTGTTCTGTTGCCATCCCTTGATAGGAAATTCCAAGAAGAAGGCTAATTGTACGGAAATTTTTGGAGATGTATGATGCGAAGAAAGAGGAGCTTAGGGGTGAGTTGGCCAAACACAAAGTGTGCTTGACTACCGACACTTAGACTTCAATGCAGAATGTCAATTACATGGTGGTGACAGCGCATTTCATCGATATGGGCTGGAATTTGCACAAGAGGATATTGAACTTTTGTGTGATTCCCAATCATAACGGCACCACCATTGGGAAGATTTTAGAAACTTGCTTGGTGCAATGGAAGATTGATAAAGTGATGACTGTTTCAGTTGATAATGTTGCTGCCAACAAGCATGCAGTGGAGTATCTTAGGAAGAAGATGATGAATTGGTCAGTTCCCCTATTTTGGACGGACATTATATGAATGTGTGGTGCTTGGCTCACATTTTAAACCTTATCGTTAGATCCGGCTTGCATATTTTGAACAAGTCGGTTGCAGCTATTAGAAATGCAGTGAGGTATGTGAGGTCTTCTGCTTCAAGGTTGGATGAGTTTAAGATGTGTGTTGAGAAGGAGAAGTTGGACGTTAACAAAATATGTATTCTTGATGTTCCAACTCGATGGAACTCTACATTTCTAATGTTAGATACAGCGATGCAGTTGAGAAAGGGGTTTGATCGGTTAGTTGAAGAGGAAGACAGCAAATACTTGGGTTATTTCGGTGAAGATGAGGATTTGATAGAGGAGGATTTAGAAGTGGTAGAGATTCAAGAGGATGCTAAGTGAAAAACTCGTAGGAAGAGGGTCGGACCACCTACAGATGAAGATTGGGAAAAGGCTGCTGTTTTTATTAGGTTTCTACGAGTTTTTTACGAGGTTACATTGAGGATCAGTGCAACAACGAAGTCTACTGCAGCTTCAGCTTTCCATGACATTGTGTCAATAGAGTGTGAGATTAACACGCTGCTTTTGAAGCCGGAAATGAACTATGAAAGTGAAACAAATGCTTTAATGGCTTGGATGGCGGTGAGGATGAGAAATAAGTTTAATAAATACTTTGGCAACATTGATGATGTCAATCAACTTCTTCTAGTTGCTTTAGTTCTTGATCCTAGGTATAAACTTCACAATATCGGCCATGTTATGAGGGAAATGTTGGAGATGGATGAGTATTTGGTTAGACAAAAGGAAGCAAAAGTGAAAGATCTGCTTGTTGCTTTGACTGATATTTATGCACAATCATCTACGGTGAGTTCAACTCAGAAACAAAATTGTGTCAAGAGTAAAAAGCCATCTGCTACGCAAGGAAGAAGTGGAAAAATGGCCGAGATGATGGATAATTGGGCCAAGGCACTTGAGGACTCGAACGAAATTGTTCTGGTGAGTGAAGTTGATCGATACATTCTTGATCAATTTGAAAAGCCAAAAGAAGGGGTTGACTTCGATATCTTAACTTGGTGGAAGCTCAATGGATCGAAATATCCTAACTTGCAAGCTGTGGCAAGGGATGTGCTAGCTATTCAAGTTTCCACAGTAGCTTCTGAGTCATGCTTTAGCACAGGGAAGCGAGTAATCGATCCTTACAGATGTTCCTTAACTCCTAGAAGTGTTGAAGCCCTTATATGCTTGCAAAATTGGCTTAAGAGTGATAAAATCATGGGTCTAGAGTATGTTCCAACCATCGAGGAGATTAACATGTATGAATCCATTGAGAAAGGTACAACTGTCCCTCTTTTCTGTTCATTATTTGGATTGTTTTTCAGTTCATAACTTGCTGCCAATTAACTTGCAAATTATCAAAACAGAGCCCCAAGTCCTGTTGTGCAACTTCAAAGCCTCCAAAGCATCCTAGGGTCCCAAAGTCTGCAAGGACAGCAACATCTACTTCTAAAAGTGTGATCTGGGTTCATTTTAAGCTTTGTTTTGTGCTTCTGTGCTTGCTTGGGTGCATTTTTCGGTTTATTACAATGCTTGCTGTCCTCTTACTTTTTTTTTTTTGGAAAATTCTTGAGATCAAATGTAACATTATTGGGCCATTACAGGAACCACATTGCTTGTTGTGCTTGCTTGCTAATTGCTATGCTTGCTATTTATAACACGTGCTATGGTTTGATAACACTTGATGCATAAGTTTTTACTCCTCTTAAGTAACCTTATCGTCTTACTTTCAATTCATGTAAACAATTTTCAAATTCTAAGCCTAGCCTACAACGTAGTATTGTTCTTATAACTTCAAGTAACCTGTGATGACCATATATAAGCATAGCCACAGACTTTGGATTGGATTGGACTATTAATGCGGCTAATGGGAGAAAACCGTATCAGTTCAGGATTGAGGCTAGTAATTAATAAGGAGTGGATGGGAGAAAACCAGTTATTCATGCTGTCAAAGTTGGGTTGGCTCTTACAATTGTGTCACTTTGTTACTATATGATATCTGATCTGTTATTAAAATTGAACTTTGTGCTAATCTTATCCACCATGTCAAAAGCATATATTTGTACATGATATTTGGCTGCTAAACCACATAAAAGATCTGAGTTTTCCATGCACGCATCTTTTTCAAACTATAGTATGGAAGCTGCCTTCATTTTACAAACCTTTCTATTGTACCATGGAATAGGTTCCAGTATCAATAGCTGATCTTGGTGGTACAAAGATCGACCTGAGATTATTGTGATATGTTGTATTGAAATGGAACTTTTAATGTGATCAGCTTGCTAGTTTTTCTGCCAAAAACTTCTTTTGTTGTAAGCTTTTAATGCGATGTGTGTTTACAACTAGTAATGTGATCTGCATAATGTGAAATGGTTGTAGGATGACATGGTTTGCTGGACACCATTTGATGGCAGCAGCTGGAGGCTTGGAAGCAAATTAATGTGGCTTTGAAACTGCTAGTTTACTTGGTCCGTAATATTATTTGCCTATTTGGTTTGGAATTTTATTTGGTCTGTAACTTTGATATGTTTGAAACTTCAATTCTTCATTTGTTTGTTCTTTGTAACTTTATTTGTTTGTACTTTGTTTACCTTCATTTTTCTTCAAATTAAAACTTCATGTGTTTGTAGTTTGTAACTTTGAATAAACTATGAAGTTTGGATGTTATTCTCTTCGTTTGGGCCCGAAAACCTGGCAGGACCGGCCCGGACCTATTTGGTCCCGTCCTTCACGGTCCTTATAACTGAACATCTTTATTTGAGCCCGGCCTGAAAAAAATGGGCTTGGTCCCGGGCCTAGCTAATTGGCATGCGGTCCCGGCCCTTGCCCAGGCCTAGTAGAATTTGGGATGGAAGCTAATAGGGTGGAGTTCTCTTCCTTTCAAATAGCTCCAGTAGGAAAGAAAAGAAAAGCAGGGAGGACATTGGAGCGGTTTGGGAAGAAGTATTTAGCTTTTCCTGACTCAATGCTTCAAGTGGAGGAGAATGTCTCTTTGGTGCTGCAGCGTAAGATTCTTGTTGGTTTCGCCGAAAAAGAAGAAAGCTGCAGCATATTTCTGTAACTTAAAAGTTCTCATAATAAAATTATATAAAATGATTACTATAGTAAAATAAAAAATATTAGAACAAAAATATGAAAAAAAAAATTAGAGACGTGGGTAACAAGGAACTTCCAAGTTCATCAATATAAATGATGGGTGTGAAACTAGTAGCTAGGTGGAGAAAAAGAAGGTCTCGGTCATAGTCTTACCAGGTGAATGTGAACGAAGGTAGGGGTCAAGTCTCCGGCTGAGTTAAGGTCTCTATTATTCTTTAATTTCTGTATTGTGTTATGAAATTTACGCCTTTGTCTCTTTTCTTTTGTTTTGGGTCTTGACAGAAGAGGTGAGTGAAAGAAAGAGACAGCGATTTCAACCGGAGGTGGAGAGCATCGTTTTCTTTTGGGATTGGGCCGGGTTGTGGAGTGCATCTTCTAGAATTGCGTTGAGACAAGTAGGAGAGCTCCAGGTCAGACACCCTCGATCTTTCTTAGAGAAAATTGAACCCATTTTTTTATGTCGGTCTGAGAAATGAAAGATCCCGATTTTGTATTAATTTCTACGGTCTCAAATCCCTACCTTTGTCAATTCAACTGGTTCAATTTTATGTCTGTGTATTCTACACGCCCTTTTGTCTTTTACTTCGAGTGGATGAATCATGAAATGACAATGACTGTTACAATGATGCCTCACGTAAACCAAGATTTAACTGCATGATTGAAGCTAAGCTTACAAGGCCAGCAATCCTCGCCTCTGTTGGTTATAAACTTATAATGAGTTTCTGTTGTTATAATGAGTTGGAGTTGATGGCTCAACTTTGTGCTGGATTGTTTTTGTAGCTATTTTTGTATGACTTATGACTAATATTTCATGTGTTTTGGTCTTAGTTCAGTGCTTGTGCTTCCTTTAAGGCACGGTTTAACTGAGTTGTTAATACACACACACAGATTCTATCGAGAGCGAGGTCTCACTCTGAAATTAAAGTGCGACGTTGGAGTTTAGATATATATATATACACACACACACACACTGAGCCGTTCTAAAGAGGACGTCCGCACTTTCGCTAAAGTGCGGACGGCGACACTGCAGCTCTGGCTCAGGGCACGTCAGACGTCGGGGGTTGCCGGAAGGACACTAGGGGTCGCGCGGAGAGGTCTGCAGTCTGTGGAGGCACCGGCGACGTCGTTGCAGCGCTGCCCAGAAAACCTACAATTGCAGGTCGGGTTGCTGCCCAAAACCTGCAACCCCGACCTCCTCCGACCTTGAACGCTGCCTAGAACCATCCGAGATGCCTCCGGCCTCCCTCCTGCAAGCCGCGCGTAGCCATCTCCGCCTGGATCCCCTCCGCTGCGTCGCCATCCGCACTTTAGAGAAGTGAGGACGTCCGCTTTAGAACGGGCCTATATATATATATATATATATATATATATATATAGTAATTCAGATATATAACCATTTACTTTGATGAAGCGCAGAGTTTTCAAATCTCAAAATTTGCCAGGATCAGAGTTGATCAGGCTCCCCTATCTCCAAGAAATGTAAGCTCACTGTCACCACTCCAAGTTTGAGACATATTATTTTCACTAACTAATTTATCTGTATAACTGAAGAGGCAAATGACTCATTTCTTTCTTTATCCTTCAGTGACCTCTCCCGCAACTGGCTGAATGGTACTATCGTCCAGAATGGTGCCCTAACATGTACAAGAATGGAGTGGTAGTGTTATGCAGACCACGCAGAGAACCAAAATGGGGAGCATAATGGTGTTATGCTTCATCTTCTTTTCATGCTATTCATGAGCTTTGCTCTTCTTAGCTAGCTAGCTGCTACCATGGTCACACTCGCTACATTAATGAGGTATATAATCGACTGTCAAAGTTTTAAGTACTAAATTATTAAATTATCCTTAAACTAGTTCGATCTTGTTCATTATTTAGATTGCGCTAAATTCATTTTTTTTTCCTAGATAAGTTCTTTTTTGGACAAGGACCTGGACTTTTGGACAAGGACTTTCATAGTTAATGTAGTCATGGTCATCTTTATATCTGCTTACGCTTAGACTTAAATATAGACCAAGAATCTACAAGGTCTTCCGGTAGAATCGTGTTAAAACTATGGACCTTTAGGTATTAGACATCCACCTTGTCGGACATGTCTCTGTCTTTTTAATTCATGTTGGCAACTATTTCGGAAAAGCTGGGATGATCAATCCAATCATGATATCGCTAATGAAACTTCACAAAGCTTTCCCTTGTGCAGTGTTCTTGACTCATCTTTTTTTTTTCTTCTTCTTTTTTTTTCTCTGTCAGCAAGCGGATTTCTTGACTAACAAGCCATTCAGAAGATGGCTGGTCAATTGCAATACAGTTCTTACTAAAATGGTGCTACATTTCCTATTATGATCATTGCCATGTGAATTCATATGTGCAATACGTTTTTCAAAAGACAAGTGAGGTAACATTCCTGTGTGTCTACATTACTAAGAAGTAGGACTAACTTTGTAGAGATCTGAAGATGTAGCAGTAGCAGAACAACCAATCGATGTTGCATCTGATCCACGCAAGAGGCTCTGAGTTCCACTTGATGAGCTGTCTTCTGCTGCAAACTTCTCAAACCGGTCCCTCAAGCCTGTCAACCTCGTCTCATCACCATAGATACTTGGATCCATAATCAATTCAGGAACAACGCTCCTCCCTTCAAGCATACTCACTACTGCAGACATCGTAGGCCTAAGTGCTGGTGCCGGATTGGTGCATAGCAGAGCTACTTTGACCATTCTAATTGCCTCTTCCTTGCTGAAATCGGACCCCAGCCTTGGATCCACCAGCTCCATTAGATTCCCTTTTTGTTGTAAAACAAGGGCCTGAAAATGAGCAAAGACAAAAGATTGGACATGGAAAGCGGACCAAGTTTAGCAGAGAAGTCCATGAAGTAGTAATGGCCACAAAACTGTTCTTCTAGTTGCATGTACTGGAAGGTATTTGAAAGAGCCCAGATCTATCTTACCCAATCCACAAGGCCTACAAAGTTCTCATCTGCTCGAAATTTCATGTTGTTCTTTCCAACAACAATTTCCAATGCGACAACACCAAAACTGTATACATCTGCTTTGTATGTTAAATAACCCCATAGTGCATATTCAGGCGCCATGTATCCTCTGCACAAGAAAGATTGTTACTCCGACTGAATATTCACTCTGGCATGAGGCATTTCGTTTCAAACTACAACCAATGCCAACAGAACATTTACACAAGATTACATGTTCAAATATTTTGCTGGATTTCAGCATGCTATTAAGCGGTCCATGAAGTTACTCTGTAGACCGCATCATTAGAATTTAGAGAGAGATATTTATATATTAGTTTGTTCATGATTATGTCAGATTTAAGATTTTGTTCACAAAAGTTGCCGCAAATCAAAATTACTCGGAAATATGGCGTTTAGAGAATATATGCATACAGGTAGCCATATGTAAGAGCAACTCACACAGTTCCGGCAACTGTGGTGCTAATGTGGGTATTCTCTTCGTCAAGCTTGGCCAGACCAAAGTCTGAGATCTTAGCGTTAAGGTCTTGGTCCAGTAATACATTCGTAGATTTAATATCTCTGTGGACAACCTTCAGTGCTGATTCCTCATGCAAAAATGCCAGACCTTTTGCTATGCCTATGCATATTTTCTGCCTCGTAGGCCAGTCCAGACCTCCCTCTGGACCTGCATTTAACAGAGATTCACAATTAATGGGTTATTTTAATACAGTTTGTAATACATGATTTCAATATTGTTCCTAGGCATGATAAGCTTACCAAACAAAGCATGTGCAAGGCTATTGTTATCCATGTATTCATATACCAAAAGTAACTGATTTGCTTCAATACAACATCCATACAATCTCACGACATTTGGATGCTGTAAACCAGAAATCATGCCTATTTCGTTCACAAATTCACGATTTCCTTGCTTTGATTTTGCAGATAATTGCTTTACTGCAATTATAGTACCATCCAGTAGTATTCCCTGCATCGAATAGTATTAATTTTCAATTATGATCAGATGCCTACCAATAAGGAAAGCAGTTGAATAAACACCAAAATACTAAAAGCATATGGTACCTTGTACACAGATCCAAAACCACCTTCCCCAATTTTGTTTACAGGATCAAAGTTATTAGTGGCAGCTTTTATTTGCTTGAAGGTGAAAAAGCCAGTTTGCAGATCCAGTCCTCTCAGAGCTGTCCATTGAACAAGGTTAGGAACTTAGGATATTGGTAATGTATTGCAAATTCATAAATTTCTTATCACATAGTATCCAACTGTTTATTACATGAAATTAAAAATATATATATAAAAAGTAAAAAATATATGAACCAGTGCACTGCTACTACCGCTAGAAATTAGCATGGTAAATTAGTATCACCTTCTTCTCTTGATGTCTTCTTATCCAGACAGCCTCTCCACCAAAGAATGCTTAAAATCAACAGAATGAGGCACAAAACCGTAGCTCCCACCACAATAAATACCCATGTCTTGCTATCATGAGGAGGCTTGAACTCTAAAATATTAATGAAAATCAATAAACAGATGATCAACATAGAGTATAAGCTCAGATTATAGGATATGCAGCCATACATTGGGTATAACAGTCCAAAACAGTATTGTCTTTTAGGATGTTATACAAATCAAATTTATTTGGCAAGTTCTTAAAGATCAAACTTAGTTAGAAAGATGACGAAGAAAACTATAAATTAGTATTAGTATGTTAAAAATAATGCATATAGTCCTGTGCTTTTTTTTGGTCTGATAGTCCTGTGCTTTGAAGTAAACAAACTCCCATCGTCTTCCACAATTCTGTTTCTAGTATTTCACAATCCATCACAATTAAGTTTAGTTGCTTCACTCGCTTGTATGTTTCGGACGAGTCAAAAACAAATTGAGAGAGACAGAGAGACAGAGAGTAATGTTTCAAATGCGGAAACTACCTGATTCTATAGAGATAGCTGAAATAAGGGGACCATATACTCCTCTCTTTGGGGAAGCTGTTTTCCCTTTCCCAGACCAATGAAATCGGATCTCTAAAGTTTTCTTCTTAACCTCAACTGCTTTGAATTCCCTGATGACTGCCTTATCAACCCCTTGGGCATCCTTTTCAATGTCGAAATCCTTCAACACTAGCTTCTCCTGTAACATATGCAAACAATCAGAGATCTGTTGGGGCCTATAGAGTGCATAAACAGTATGAGTGGCTACCTGAATATAAACATCGAAGATCCGTCTTCCAAGACTAGAAAAAGATCTATTGCCTCTGATAATAATCTCCGAAAAGTAAAGCTTCACAGTATAATTTCCACTGCCGAAGCAGCGTCCATAATACGTGAGAGAAAGAGGAGAGAGGCGTGCATCTGTGTACAACTCAGAGTTGTCCATCCTGAGTATAGATACATTAGTTGGTACGTACTCCACGTAGTATGTAGAGGTGCTGTCAAGATCCCAGAAATGTCCAGTGCTACTGAATCCCCAGCTAGGCCCAGAAGGAACAAAATGTGCTGCACCTCCTGGGTTTTGATCCGCTTCAAACATGATTTCTCCAATGGTGGTTGCTTTACCACCACAATTGATATGCAATGAGTACTGATCTGTCGATGAAAAGGAGGGGAAAGCAAAAAAACCTTATGAATTTAAATGAAAATTATTACGAACCATTTCCGTGACTACGTATGCAAATGCAAATGCAAATTTATATTACATGCCTTATTCTATTTTGAAAAATACTTATCTATTGAAAAAAGGAAACCGCAGTTGGATAACAAAAGTATTTACATCATATTCATTTTATGAACCTAAGTGATATAATGGTACCTTTTGGACATGGAGAGCTCTTCAGGCACTCCGCATATAATCTGGATGGTGTAGTACAAAATCAGTTCATGTAAATTTGAAGTCCAAAAAAATGATAATAAAGAAGAAAATATCATCATCAAAATAGCTTACGAGCTATCACGTGCAGAAAAGCTTTTGAACACGTTCCTGATACATTCCAAATCAGTTAGGTTCAGAAACAAAATAGAGGTGAGATGAAGACATCAAAGTATCTCACGAAAAGAAAAAGTGTGCTACGTATGCCAACTAGAATGCAAAACTTCTTACAGGGTTTCTGTACAAGAAGGTGGTTCAGAGCTCTCAGAAAAATTATTGTAAGAAACATCTATCTCGCTGCACACAAATAACACAAAATTGTAAGCCAGTAGATAGAACTCCACTGAAAAATTGATGTACTTTTTAATATGCTTAAAAGGATAAATTCAGGACACAAAACCTGTTGATCATCTAAATGTTGCAAACCAGGTTTTTGGGAAATCATATAGAATATCCTACTATTTTGACGAGGAAACAATTTCTAGTCTTTGTTCCTCCAAATTCAGTACAACTGAATATACTCAATAAAGCCATTTTAACAGCATGCCTAAGCAGTAAATGATAAAATTGTATGTTGTGGAAACACATTCGGCAATGGACCTCTAAAAAACTATTGAGATTAGCCTCTAGCCAAAGTGGAGGTTCTCAAATTTTAAATTATCTGTGTGTTAGTGTGTATAAAACATAATGAGACATTTTGGCAGGCTTCAGTAGAAAAGTAAAATTCCAAGGAAATCTGATATAGTAGGGGAACATACCAGCGATCTCTGCTCTTGATCCACTCTGGAATAGATCCAGTAAGCAAGTTGCTTGTTAGATACCTATTCAGCAAGCAATCACATAACCAAATTCCATTAAGACATAGCACACATGGATGCCAACAATTAATATACTTACCCTTCCTTCTTTCCTACATCAAAACTATGATCCCATTCGAGATGTAATTTAGTACGCGTAGTATGCTAGCGGCCTTAATAAAGTTTACATTTCTTACAAGTTCTGCAAGGATGTCAGATCTGCCAAATCAGGAATGCTCCCCACTAATCTGTTGAAGCTTAGATCTCTGCAAGAAAATAACAAAAAAGAAAAAGCAAAAAAGAAGGTGTTATAAGAACCTTAAGTGAAGTAGCCAGAAGTTCTCTGAACAAATAAACTGTCAGTAGCAGTCAACTTACTATCAAGAAAATCAATTAATTGTGGGCTATGCAGTTGAACAAAAAAAAGAAAAAAAAGAATAGCCATATTACAATATTTTTAACCGTGACATTGCTGATAAATAGGAAGGAATAGGTCCAGATAAATTACAGCTCCTGAGCATTCTGCAACATAACTTCATTTCAGAACAGTTGCAGAGAAGCATGGATTAGTCTAAAACTGTAGATGAAAATAAAAATACAACATCTTTTGGACTTACAATCTTTGCAAGCTCATCATATTCCTCAAGTTTGGAAATACTGAACCCCCTCCGTTTAAGCCACTGATCATTCTGCAAAAATTGCATCATAAATAATTGTCAGATAAAAAATATAAATTAATAAATTCCCTGTTAGATGAAGCTATAGTAAATTGTTAAATTTAGATTATGGTTTGTAGTGTTAATGCAACTTAGAATTGGACGTGGAACTCACAGTTCTGTTAAATTACTCAAGACAGAAATGCTAGATGGAATGGGGCCTTCTAGACCACTAGCTTGGATCTCTCTGTCAAAATAAGAATTCAATATCGATGGAGGTTACACCAATTCTATATTTTACCAATTAAGAATATACAATAGCAAAAAGCACTTACATTGCTATATCTCAGTTCTCAATTATTATGCGATAAGACAAGTACTTACAATTTCTGAAGTTGATTCCAACTTTGAAAAATGTCAGGAATTCTCCCAGTGAAGTTGTTGCTGTTAATCCTCCTGCATAGAGGAAAGAATTGAAAAAGAAAAAAAAAATTAACATGAAAAATTATAGTAACTATAAATACAGCAATGTTAAGGGTTACTTACAGTTTTGTTAACTTAGTCAGATTCATAAGAGCCACCGGCAATTCTCCTATGAGATTGTTTGCAGTAAGAAAACTGGAGACAAGAGAGATAGAACCCAAGCAATGTTAAGGGTTACTTACAGGTCTGTTAACTCCTATGAAATTATAGTAACTATAAATACAACAATGGTAAGGGTTACTTACAGTTCTGTTAACTTACGGAATGGTACTTGCTAATCAAGTTATAAAAAATTAAAGATGAAGAATTAAATAAAAAAATGATGGTGAAAAACAAAAAAGGAGCTTACAGATTCCGCAAGTTAACCAAGTTTCCAAGCTCAGGAGGAACAGTTCCTGAGAACATGTTATTCTCTATGCTCCTGAAAAATATTCTCTCCATCAAAGTTGGCCAAACCAAACACTTCAAATTTTATTTAGTAATAATGCAATGTCAAGAGAGATAGAACCCGAGCATACAGATATGTTAGAGTGGTAATGTTTCCCAAATAGCTCGGGATTGGTCCTGATAAGTTGTTCACAATAAGGGACCTGCATTGTACTATTTTTCAGTTCAACCGATATAAACTAATCATTCGACAACAGAGAACATGGAGTACAAAATTCCTTACAGAAATTGTAACTTCATCGACGCCCATGCATTCTCGCGGTATGCTGCCATTGAGGTAGTTCCACGAGAAATCGCTGTAAACAAGAGCAAGTTATACCATTTGTGGACTTTTTTTAAACCATCTCAGATGATATATTTTAAAATACGTACACAACTGAAAATGTTTCCCTTACACATTTATCAGGTAGGGTAACTTTTCAATAGACGGTGGAAGCACACCAGCAAGGTCTTGCCCTGTAAGAAAGCTGCATTACAAAAAGTCACATAGTTCAAGTCTTTGTAGACAAAAGCAATCATCCTAAAAGGCTAAAACATTATACATCTCTGTTAAAACAGTAATGCTCATTGGAGTGTTCTAAACTGTTCTCAAATTACCTACATTAGTCTAGGAACTTATGGATTGATCTAGAACATGTCTAGCTAGAATAATATATTAAGTGAAGAGATTAGCAATTAACCACATGTTGAGTCGGTGGTGTTGTCAACTTGTCATGGTGTAATTAATCTTCTAGTAAGTTGTAGTGTTGTCCATTAATGTGTGGTTATTAATTAACCACATGAGGAAAGTCGGTGAACCAAGTCGGTTGACTTGGCCTGTATATATGTACGTACTAAGCTTTGTGCAATTAATCAATCAATGAACTATCAATAATCATAAAAAAGTCTCCACTGTATCAAATTTCTTCTCCTCTCCAAGTCATTTCCTCCAAACATCTTTGTCCCATAAACATCCTCTCCCAACTTCTAGCTCCTAAACATATTGTCCAAAACCTATTGTCCTCGTCCACTACTATGTAAAGCTTCCGCACCAAATTATAACGGTGGTGGTATCAAAGCCACAAATTCCAACAGTGGTATCAGAGCCACAAATTCTAACAATCTCCATTCTCAATCAACAAAGATGGGAACTTTAAGCATCCATAATCCCATATCCATAGAAACAATTAAAATCCACTTGGACAAAGATAGGAACCTTTAGCATCCTTAACTCTAAATCCATGGAAACAATCAAAACCCAGTTGGACAGTTCCACCAAGTGAACAAGCTTTTAGAGGTGACATACATGCTGGTGACGTGGCATGCACCATCAGAGAAGGAGCAGTCGCAGGTGACGGTGTTGTTGAACAGAGGCCTGGCAGTAGATTTTGGAGTGGCCCAGGTCGTGTGATTGCTGCAAGGGTCGATGCTAAAGTTCCAATCTTTCTTTCCTATTTGTGTAGCTATTTCTTTCAGAGCTTCCACTGCAAGCACAAACAAAATTCATGAGAGAAGAGCTGTTAACTGTTAAGGATGGGACTCAGTGAATAGAAAGGCCTGGTTTTCTCATAGAAATCATGTTCTTATGACATCAATCATTGAATACCTTTCAAATCAACAATGAAATGGCTAACCACTCATTTATCATCTGTCGAACTCAGAAAGAGAAAAATTTCTCCTTTGTGATCGTGGGTTATATTCTTATATTCTCCATGAAAGACATAACAGAATTTAAACAACTGTAGCTGAAAACCATTGAGTTCACATTGCTCTAACACATAGGTACGTGCAATCTTTTGAACACTATGCTGCTGCTAAAACATTCATTCATGAATCAAAACTGATACCAGAAGAAAAAGAGGAAGAAGAAGAAATAGTCATGATTTACCTACCTTCTGAAGCAACAAGAGTTGCAGACTGTGCTTCAACTTTGACCGAGTTTATGCATATGAAGCAGAAAACCAATATCATGAGCATCATGATCATCTTATCTCTACTTGCCATCTTCATCTTCTTCTTCTTCCTTCTCTTCTTTGCATTGATATGGTGTGAACCCACCAAACCTGAGAGTACGTGAGAGATTTGACTCCCAGTTTGATGAGATTTGCCTCTTAATATAATGATCTCTGTATCAACCTACCTTATTCCTCTAATGGGAATAGCTGGTAGCTGGATACACTACCCATCTGGTGCTTTCATAGTAACGTAAAGAACGGTCCCCATTCGACATATAAGGATCCAGGACTTTTTTGAGACTTCAGACTTTTCGACGTGGTAATGGTATGCATAATGCATGTGTTACCAATCTGACCAATACGTACGTGATTGTTGAGGGATTTACCTACAAAGAACAAGATGGACAACGCAGTCCTTTTTGCCTTGCCATGTTGAAGTCTGGAACTATATATGCAGCTCTAATATTTACCAAATGAATTGACTTTAATTATACTAAAGCTCACGTCCATTTTTACTGTGTTCATAAACAGTAACTCTCTTTACCCCTACCTAGCATGCTCTTCTAATTGTTTAAAACATCAACTTATTTTGTTCAAAATTTTTACTACTTGTGGAAATAGAAAACAAGACGATTGTGTGAATTGTTTCTAAGTCCTATCTCAATGCTATGTTTCTCGTGTGCTTTTTCGGATTTGCCCCCAAAACGCTTATGGATCTCTCTACCATTTCCCAAGCTAAGCATATCTTTACTACTATAAATGGAGACGCTTTTTAGTGTCAAAAAGACTTCACCAAATTTTGAAGCGTCCATAATACTCTTTAACTTAAAAATTCTCATAATAAAATTATATAAAATGATTACTATAGTAAAATAGAAAATATTAGAACAAAAATATGAAAGAAAAAAAAATTAAAGACGTGGGTAACAAGGAAACTTCCGCGTTCATCAATATAAAACGACGGGTGTGAAATTGTGAATGTGAACGAAGGTCTCTATTAGTCTTTAATTTCTGTATTGTATTATGAAATTTACGCGTTTGTCTCTTTTCTTTCGTTTTGGGTCTTGACAGAATAGCTGAGTGAAAGAAAGAGACAGCGAATTCAACCAGAGGCGGGGTGCATCGCTTTCTTTTGATTGCGTTGTGGAGTGCAACTTGCAACTCCTGGAATTTGCATTCGGTCGATTTCTCTGTAACAGATGTCGTTTATGCAGCAGATGTCGTTTCCATTGTATGATATGTCGTTGTATGAGTGTTAGCTAGCTGTGATGCCAGCTGTAGGAATATTGAGACATTTTTGTACAGGATCACTGATGATTGACGCGTGTCAATCTTCACATGTATTGCACCTGGGCATTGCATTCTATGTTATCAGCGTTGTAATGGTTTGAGACCGATATCGATCGATTTTGAATAGAATTTTGACTTTTACTTCAAGTAGATGAATCATGAAATGACAGTGACTTTTACAATGATGCCTCAAGTAAACCAAGGTTTAACTGCATGATTGAAGCTAAGCTTACAAGGTAACCAGCAATCCTTGCTTCTGTTGGTTATAAACTTATTAGTTTCTGTTGGTTATAAACTTGTAATGGTTGGAGTTGATGACTGAACTTTGTGCTGGATTGTCTTTGTCGCTATTTTCGTATGACTCATGAGTAATTCATGTGTTTTGGTCTTAGTTCAGTGGTTGTGTTTCCTTTTAGGCACAGTTTAACTGAGTATGCAGACGACGCAGAGAACCAAAATGGGGAGCATAATGGTCTTATGCTAATTCATCTTCTTTTCATGCTCTTCATGAGCTTTGCCCTTCTTAGCTAGCTAACGGCGACCTTGGTCAACACTCGCTACATTAATGAGGTATATAATCGACTGTCAAAGTTTTAAGTGCTGAATTTTTAAATTATCCTTAAACTAGTTCTATCTTGTTCATTTAGATTGCTCTAAATTCAATAATTTTTTTTCCTAAATAAGTTCTTTTTTGGACAAGGACCCAGACTTTTGGACAATGACTTTCATGGGTAATATAGTCACTGGTCATCTTTATACACTACTAGCAAAATAACAACACACACGGATATACTGTAGTTAAAAGCCACAGAAATCCGTGTGAAATATAAATACTAACAGATATCCGTGTGAAATGAGCATAATTGGGCCCACAATAATTTATACAATAACAATATCAACGGAAATCCGTGTGCATAAACAACAGTAACAGATATCTGTGTTAAAACTAAAACATTTCACACGGATATTTGTGTGAAAATCAATTCACACTGATTTCTGTACGTATTATAAATTAGTTTATTTTGAAATTGTTAATTTTTTATGTTATGTGAATTATGGAGGGACGAATTTCCGTTACAATAAGTTTTCGGTACAGACTTCTGTGTGAAATGAGTAACACACGAATATCTGTGTGAAATGTTAACACGGATATCCGTGTGCAAAAATCTATTAGAGACAGAATTTCGTGCAAACAATTGAATGACAATTGCATGTGTTACTTAGATATCAGTATTTCACACGGATTTCTGTGGCAAAATCAGTACTTCACACGGATTTCTGTGGCAAAATAACTTGAAAGAAAATTATTATCAATAAAAATAAAAGCTAATGACTAATTATTTAGTTTCAAAAAATAAGGGCGGGTTAATCAATTTATTCCCGCTCAATATTTGAATATTCCCACAGATTACTATGGATATTGTTGTAAAAAAACAAAAACAAAAAAGGAAAACACATGAGATAAATACACACGGACATTTTACATTTGCTAAAAATGTATTTCACATGGATTTCTGTACATATTATAAATTAATTTATTTAGAAATCGTTAATTTTTTATGTTATGTGATTTATGGAGGGACAGATTTCCGTTACAATAAGTTTTTGGTACAGATTTCTATGTGACATGTTAACACCGAAATCCGTGTGAATAAACAACAGTAACAAATGTCTGTGTAGAAACTAAAACCTTTTTCACATGGAATTTTGTAGCTAATTGTTCTTTTCACACGGATATCTGTGTGAAAAGAACAATTAGCTACAAAATTCCATGTGAAAAAGTACAGGTGTATATAAGGTTGACCACTTATTTGATATCGAAATAACGGCGGATTGAGTTAATTTTTTTTACACAATACCTATTAATACACTATAAATAGATGGGTAATGTCAAATTTATTGATTTTCAATTTTGATTTTTTGGTTCACACAAAATTCTTATATGTCTACTAATGTGGTATAACTAGTTTATTAGTTGTAATGAAAAGTATACCTTCCATGAGCAACAATGTGGAGGAAATATACTTTATCAAAATCGACCGTTGGATGTTGTCATGATTAGAATAAATAGTTATTGTCAAAATTTCAGCTATTTTTATTATCGTTTAGGTCTCGATCTACTAGATCAACACTGAACCCTAAATACCACATAAAACTAATATGCTCATAACCGCTCATTCGCAACTTATTTTTTTGATCTGTCAGCTCTCATACTCTCATGAATATGAGGTATACCAAATAATGTAAAATTTTTGAAAAGTTTATCTCCTCGTGGTTTAACTCCCCTTAGGGAAGTATACGTGTATATAAGGTTAACCACTTTATTTGATATTGAAATAACGGCGGATTGAGTTAATTTTTTTACACCGTACCTATTAATACGCTATAAATATATGTGTAATGTCAAATTTATCAATTTTCAATTTTTATTTTTTGGATTCCACAAAATTCTTATATGTCTACTAATGTGGTATAACTAGTTTATTATAGTTGTAATGAAAAATATACCTTCCATAAGCAACAATGCGTAGGAAATAGACTTTATCAAAATCGACCGTTGGATGTTGTCATGATTAGAATAAATAGTTATGGTCAAAATTTCAGCAATTTTTTTTATCATTTAGGTCTCGATCTACTAGATCAACCCTGAATCATAAATACCACATAAAACTAATATGCTCATAACCGCTCATTCGCAACTTATTTTTTCGATCTGTCAGCTCTCATACTCTCATGAATATAAGGTATACCAAATATGTAAAATTTTTGAAAAGTTTATCTCCTCGTGGTTTAACTCCCCTTAGGGAAGTATACGTGTATATAAGGTTAACCACTTTATTTGATATTGAAATAACGGCGGATTGAGTTAATTTTTTTACACCGTACCTATTAATACGCTATAAATAGATGGGTAATGTCAAATTTATCAATTTTTATTTTTTGGATTGCACAAAATTCTTATATGTCTACTAATGTGGTATAACTAGTTTATTAGTTATAATGAAAAGTATACATTCCATAAGCAACAATGCGTAGGAAATAGACTTTATTAAAATCGACCGTAAGATGTTATCATGATAAGAATAAATGGTTATGTTCAAAATTTCAGCTATTTTTGTCGTCGTTTGGGTTTCGATCTAATAGGTCAACCCTAAACCTTAAATACTACATAAAACTAATATTCTCATAACCGCTCACTCGTAACTTATTTTTTTGATCTGTAAACTCTCATGCTCTCATGGGTAGAAGCTATATCAACTAATGTAAAAATTTCTGAAATTTTATCTCCTCAAGGGTTGGCTCCCCTTAGGGAAGTAGAAGAGTTTAAAGGGTTGACCTAGGCCTCACCATTTGGCCCTTCGGCCCTAAACCTACTGTAAGCCCGCCCGGCCCGTAGGGCCAAAGGCCGACCCGGCCCTTGCATTAGGGCGGGCCGGCCCAACCCTTTTTAAAATAGGGTAGGGTATGGGTTATGTAAATGAAGCCCGGCCCTACCCTACGGCCCGGCCCGATTGAGCCCGTAAGGCCCAAGCCCGGCCCGGCCCAACCCTAAAATTTATATTTTATTTATATTTATTTTCTATATTACATATTTACATAGAAAGAAAATAAAATATGATATTTTAGAGAATGGGAAATATTTTGTCTTCTGTCCTAAATGGCCAAACCCAATTAATTTATGAGGCCCGTTTTGCCTAGACTGAACCCAAAGCCCAAACAAAGTGTCGTCAACTAGGTCATTGACTACACTCGACCTAAAGGCTTCTGAAGACTTCCCATTCATTATCGCGTATCATTCTTATCCATTTGAGAGAGACTGAGAGAGAGAGAGAGGTAGGCGGCGGTGCAGTCCGATCCGTCGCCGCCGTTAGCAGACCCCGAGACCCAGTCGCCGCACTTCACAGATCTGGCCACCCATCCTCCTTCTCCGATCCGTAAAGCCCTCCTCCTCCGCCTGCAGTCCAATCGCCGATCTTAAGACCCGTCCTCCTTCTCCGATCAGTATACCATTCCTCCTCCGCCTGCAGTTCAACCCATCGCTGCAGTTCAACCTGCCTGCAGTTCACACATCCGTCGCCACCTTCCACAGATCCCGAGACCCAGTCGCCGCCCTTCCCCGACTGAAGCTTTTGCTTCTGGCCTTCTGGGTAGCATGATGATGGAGATTAGAGACCCATCCTCCTTCTCCCATCCGTAAAGCCCTCCTCCTCCGCTTGCAGTCCAATCCGTCGCAGACCCCGAGACCCATCCTCCTTCGCCGATCTCAAGACCCGTACTCCTTCTCCGATCAGTATACCATTCCTCCTCCGCCTGCAGTTCAACCCATCGCTGCAGTCCAACCCGCCTGCAGTTCACACATCCGTCGCCACCGTCCATAGATCCCGAGACCCAGTCGCCGCCCTTCCCCGACGCCTTTACCAATAAAGACTGAAGCTTTTGCTTCTGGGTAGCATCATGATGGAGATTGGAGAATAAAGACTGAAGCTTTCGAGTTTCACAACCGTGGGTAGTGAAATAACCCGACTGTTTGTCTAGGTACACCAATTAGCTACTCAAATTAACATTTCCTTTGGTTTTACAGCGAACTTTTCTAGTTACGGTTCAAATTTGATGACCTACTTGTTGGTGTTTTCTGGTTTTCTGTTTGGGTTGAGAGAGAGTGAGAGAGAGAGACGGAAGAAGAAGACTCCCATATTTTAAGAAGAAGACTCTGTGGTTAGGTTTAGCTCTCAGATGCCGGCAACAGAATAAGATGGTGAGTTTCTGTTCCGTGCAAATTTCTTTATATTTGGTGGTTGAAAAATGAATTACTAGCCAATTTGTATGCAGTGGGACAGTGGGTTAGTCTATATAGAGATTTTTTTGACCGTTGTTCACACACCCCCAAAATATTAAGTTACCGTTATTCTAAAAAAAAAAAAAAATATTAAGTTACCGTTAGACAGAATATGGCCGTTGCAATCCTCTTTTTCTTGTCTGATCTCTATAAATAAACATAAACGTCAACTTATTTTCATATTCCAAACATAAACATCAATTTAGTATCCAGCTCTGAACTACTGGTAAGAGTATCAGTATTTTCAACTAACCTATTTTTCTCTTCATTACAATTTAGTATTCAGTATTTCAGTATCCTTATCAAGTTTTTTGTGTGTGTGTGTTTTACAGTGATGGAGCACTAGCAGACTTGCAAGGAGGAGGGGGAGGGCTTTGTGTATTCTGTTCAAGCTTTCAGAGTGTCTCTTCAATTTGTTATAAAAGCTTCCAGTAAACTCTAAACCTTTCTATAGTTCAGTGCACTTGTTGCTGTGTTATGTGTTATTGTGTGTGATATTGTGTTATTGTGTGTGAGTCTAGACGTCTAGTTGTATTGTTGTTCCACTTAGTGTCGTTTTGTTAACTTAAGAATTCTCCCGAGTGTGATGGAGGAAATGGCTGAATCAGTAACTAGTCCTATGAATGTTGCTTCCACAGACCCAACAAATTCACAACGTCCTTTACCTAATCAACAAACTTCTGAAAAACCTCCTATACATAGAAAGCAAATAGATAAAAAAGAAACTGTTTGGAACTTCTATGAAAAGGTTGAAGTCACTGAGGGTAATCTTGCTGTGAAATATGCTAAATGTAGTATTTGCTCTCAATTGTTGGTACGTGGAGGAACTTATGGCACTAGCCATTTACGTAGGCATTGGGAGGGTCATATTAGTAGTCAATCAGTTGATATTAGGACTCAAATGCAATTAGGATCAGATTCTAGTGGGAATGTGTTTAATTGGTCTTATGACAAGGATGTTGCTAGAAGGAAGTTGTAGACTATGTCATTAGGGCTGAACAACCTTTTACATTTGTAGACAAACATGATTTTAAGGGACTGATACAAAGAGCATTTTGTCCTCAATTTGTGGGAACGTCAGCTTCTACTTGCAAAAGGGATGTCATGAAGTTTTTTGTTGAAGGAAAAAAAGAGTTGCTGAAATTGTTTGAAAGTTTTCAAGGAAAAATTTGTTTGACTTCTGATTGCTGGTCGTCGCGTCAAAAGATGGGATATATGTGTCTTACTGCCCATTTTATTGATAAAAATTGGAATTTGAATAAGAGAATTATTACTTTTAAAATGATCGAGTACCCACACACTGGTGAATCACTTGCTAATCACATAAATGAGGAGCTGATTTGTTGGCGCATTCATAGAAAAATTCTTTCAATATCTTTAGATAATGCCACCAATAATGATGTTGTCGCTGAATTACTCCCTGAGTTTCTTATGCTGAATTCTGCCTTTAAGAAGATATTTCATGTGCGATGTAGTGCTCATATTTTAAATTTAATTGTTCAAGATGGTTTGACTTTGTTATCTCCATCAATTGAAAAAATCACAAATATTGTTCGTAGCATGAATTCATCTATTAAGAGGCATGAGTTATGGGTTAATTGTTGTACTGACTTGAATATGCCAAAGAGGAATATCGATAATGATGTTCCTCATAGGTGGAATTCCACATATGATCTGTTGCAATTAGCTGAAAGGTATAAGTTAGTTTTGAATCGATATGTTCAAAAGCTAAACCAATCTACTCGTCATTCCACTTTAGTACCTCCCACTGATGAAGATTGGTTAATAGCTACAATTGTGTGTCATTTTTAAAATTTTTTTGATTCTTCAACAAAAAACTTGTGTGGTGTGTATTATCCGACATCATGTCGTGTTATTCCTTGCTTAGTAAGTGTTAATGCAGCTTTTAATAAATATTCTCGATAGCTGTAATTGCTGCTGCTTTGACTACCATGAAGGCAAAATTTGCCAAGTATTGGAAAACATTTCCTACTGTATTTTGTCTTACTGCTGCTATGGATCCTAGGTATAAGTTTTTTGCAATTGGTCAATGGATGAAAAGTATGAATGTTGAGGATTGGGAAATCGAAACTACTATATCTTCTCTAAAGCATCAATTATTTGAATTACATGATCTGTACAAGGAAAATATAGTGCATTCGGTTCAAACCTCTAGTGTAACCTCTCAATTACTTGCATCTTCTTCTGATTTTCTGGTTTTACCTATTGATGAAGATGAGGACTTTGCTGAGGAGGTCTTAAAAAAGGCTAAGACAGCAAGTTCTACTTCCAGCTATTCATCAAATTCTGATTTACAATATTATATTGATATGCCTCCACTTGAAATTGCTGATGGACAGGAATTTAACCTTTTAGGTTGGTGGAGATCTCATGAAGAAGTGTATCCTGTCCTATCTGTGATAGCTCGTGACCTACTGTCCGTTCCAGCTTCAACGGTAGCATCAGAATCAGCTTTTAGTGCGGGGGGAGAGTAGTATCGGAGAAGAGAGCAAGTTTGAGCCCAAACACAATTGAAGCCTTGATTTGTGTAAAAGATTGGAGGCTGGCAGAAGCAAGACAGCAAGACAGGGAGCAAGATGAGCAGCGAGCTGAAGAGATACGAAATGCACAGTTAGCAAGACCGGAATGGATGCTTGCCCTTGAACGTGCTCAATCAAACTCAGCTGCGAACGAGTCAATCACAAATATTGAGTAAAGGTTGGTGTTGTTTTGAACTGCACATTACAGTTCTTATAACTATGCCTTTTTGTTCTTGCATGCAACTGAAATTTCTTGCTGCATTGTGTGGTTGTTTGCTGCATTTTATGGTTGTGGACTTGTGGTGTTCATTTGCTGTCAGAAACTCAGAATAATGTGCTATCATGAACTGAAATATTGTGGGAATAAGTAATGATGGTCTGCTGTAGATGGTTTATAGGTTTAATGTATTGTTTTTTAACATTTTTTTGTGTTGTGCTTTAACAGACTCATGGGGAGAGAGGATTTTTGGATCTTGACTACGGAAGTCTTCAAGAATGACTTTCCTACGGAAGAGAGGATTTGAATGCTTTAATGTATTGTTTTTAACCTTTCCTACTATTTTTTTTCTTGGACTGATTAGTAGGCTACATCATTCAGTAACTTTAGTTTATGTAATATTGTAATCATCATATGGAGATTTTGTCTTCAGTCATATTGTAATTGATGATATAGAGATTTCAGACTACAATATTGAAAACATTCTCATTCAGTAACTTTAGTTTATGTAATATTGTAATCATCATATGGAGATTTTGTCTTCAGTCATATTGTAATTGATGATATAGAGATTTCAAACTACAATATTGAAGACATTCAGTGATGTTATTCAAATTTGATGTTATTCCTTGTTTAGATTTCATTTTGAGAGTTTGAGTTAAAAAGTGTAAAAACAGAGAAAGGCCCGGCCCGACCCTTGCAAAATGGGCCTTAAGGGCGGGTAAGGGTTTACATATTGAAGCCCTGGTCCGGCCCGGCCCGGCCTTAAGTTTTGTTGACTTGGTCAAAGCCCGGCCCTACCCGACCCTAAGCCCTAAAATTTAGGGTAGGGCCGGCCCTAACCCGGCCCATGATGACCCCTAGGTTGACCGATTTTTGGTACAGACATCTGTGTGAAATGAGTAACACACGAATATCTGTGTGAAATGTTAACACAGAAATCTGTGTGAAAAGAACCATTAGCTACAGAATTCCGTGTGAAAAGAACCATTAGCTACAGAATTCCGTGTGAAAAAAAACCATTAGCTACAGAATTCCGTGTGAAAAACTCTGTTAGAGACAGAATTCTGTGTAAACAATCGAATGACAGAATTCTGTGTAAACAATCGAATGACAATTAACATGATAGTTATTAGATACCGAGGTAAATACACACGGATATCAGTTACAAGTGTATATGTATTTCACACGGATTTCCGTGAGAATTCTAGTTATAATTTGGAATTCCGCTCACCCTTTTTAAGCTAAATTCTAATATCCCACCTTACTTAACATTCTTTTGGAAAAAATGAAACCTAACCGCAAACCCAGATCTCTCCCTTCATCTCTCATCTTGTTTCCTCTTCTTCTCTTCATCCCCAGTCATTGATGAAAAGGCCGATGCCAATAATCCGGTCATCAGGTGAGCCCATCATCGGGTGAGTACTTCTCTCTCATCTGCAATTCTCTAAGGGGTTGCAGAGTGCTACACTCGATACACTCTCAGTGGGCTGTCTCCGTCGATCGACACTCACCCTCGTTCTTCTTGGTTTAAATCTTCTGGGTTTCATAACTCATCTTTGTTCTTAAAGATTTCACCTTTCTATTTCTTTCCCTTCCAATTGAAGACCTTTTTTATTCTTCTTCACCTTTTCGCGCCACTGTTGCTCTGAAACTTTGATGGGTTCTCTCTAATTCCAACTCTTCTGGGGTCTTGCTGGAGCTGCTGAGCTTTTTGACTTGAGGGGGCTCAAAGGTGATCAAACTCCATCTCTTTTTGTTGTTGCAAGAATCATGCTTTTCATATCAGATTTTGATTATTCAGTGGCTAAATTAAAATTGATTATTCAGTGACTTCAACCTCCGATATAGCAGACCCACTCAGGCAAAGATTGAAGCACAGAGAGAAGACTGCGATTCATACAGATTTTAAGATGGTAAGTAACTCTGCGCGTCCTTTTCTTTCAATTTTCTGATTATGCGATGAGTGACGACTATTTCGTTGAAATTTCTGATTAGACGATGGCGGAGCTGAATCTGCTAACCACCTGCACTTGTTAATCCACAGAGGAGAGACTCTTCCTTCTTCCTCTCTCAACCCAATTGCGTCTTCTACAGGCCAACTCGCTTCCAGAAACGAATCCCCAATTTGAGGTTATTTCTGGGGTTTTGATCTAATTTTCTTCACAATTATACTTGAATATGCAATTCGATTGCCTTTTCCTTGCTATGTGTTTGTATGCAAATGTTAAGTTTTCAACGGCATGAGAATTGAAGAGACCGTACATTTACAATTTGGAATAAAAGTAATTGAAAGATAATGAGATAATGTAGTTTTGTGTTAGGTAGGTGATGATTGACACTTAATGAACATAAAGAGGAGAATTTGGCAGCTTAATGTAGATTGTTATTGGTGTAAAAATTGTTAGCTTAATTTTTTCTCCAGGAATTATTACTCAAAGATCAAATGTGTTTATATCTCATACCATCAGGCATTATTTTACAATGTTCTGACATTATTTTACTGCTTGGTCAATCAGAATCCATGGAATCACATTTGGTTGAAATCACATTTTGGCTTGGCTTAATTTAGATCTGCTAGTAACATGCAATAAGTGGGATGCTTATAAATTGCTCAAGATTGTATTTGGTAATTGGACCTACTCTGCTCTCATGTTTGTAGCCTTTGATTTTTGATTGTTTCTCTTTTTGTAGGTAAAACTCCATATACAATGTCTGTATTAAGTTAAGTTGCGACGGAACTAGATGCTCCAGATATAGCTGAGACAATAGGTAATTGCTTTTTTTTGGTGAATTAACTTAGCTATTTGCTAATAATGGATTTTATTAACAATGAAACTTTATGTGTATTCGGAGCAAGTGGATTATGTACTTCATTAGCAAGGAAGGTTGGACCTACCTTGGATTTCATTCATTTTACCATGGCTAGTCAAACACACCTCAAGAGGGTTTCGGTCTCTTTGCAGCTTTGGTGCGATAATGAATCCCGGTCCTCTTCTCCAGTCAATTGTCACAATCCCATTCGCGAGTGTAATGGATTTCGTTTCACAAGTTTACTTCCAATGTGAGTGCACAGTTGGTCTTTCTTCTGTTTATCTTTAAAAATAATACTAGGAAAGAAAAATTTGCCAACTAAAGGCAGCCTTTGTTCAGGCAGGTTGTCCAGACCTTCTGTGAAGTCCTGTGAAAGTTACTTAGTAATGCAGTATTACGTGTTTGTGAAATGCTTGTGTGAGTCTGGTACATTCTTCTGTCAACTGTATGTTGTTGGTATAATGCATATGCGATATGTTTTCTCTTGCAGGTTTGAGTTTTGCCGATCTCGAGCATCACAAAACCATTAAGGATGTGGTATGTAATACTGGAGGGACAAGGATTATGTTTTTGTCTAGTTTGAGGTAGTCCTTAAAGCATTTTGATGTATGCTCATTCTTGGACAAGGATTATGTTGTAATCTTAGTGATATTCCACCTTGAACAACAATGTATACTAGGAATGTAAAGAACATCTTGCTATGAATGTAAAGTTTATTCATGTTCGATTGAGTTGTGGATTTGTTCACTTGATTGTAAATATTCATGTTTGGGTTGCAAATTAATTAGCAGAATTTTTTTTTTTAAAATGCTGTCACTATTACACACAGAAATCAGTTTGAATTATGGTACATGGATCTCACACAGAAATCTGTGGCAATAAAGTTATAGGTTTTGACACAGAAATCCGTGTGAAACATATTTAGCACAGAAATCCGTGTGAAATAGAGTTGTTCACACGGATTGAGTTTCATTCCGGTAATTTATATTTATGGAATTCTAGTGGGGCCCACGTAACCTTTTCACACGGACAACATAATCCGTGTGAGATGAGCATTACCCCCCCTCCAAACAGCACGGTAACACCAATCTGTGCGTGTACTGTGTGTAAAAGCTATCACACACTGAAATCCGTGTGAGAAAGTCTTATTACCCACAGATTAAAATCCGTGTGAGAAAGTCTTATTACCCACAGATTAAAATCCGTGGGTAATTGTTGTTTTGCTAGTAGTGATATCTGCTTATGCTTTTAATTTAGACCAAGAATCTACAAGGTCTTTCGGTAGAATCGTGTTAAAACTATGGACCTTTAGGTATTAGACATCCACCTTGTTGGACATGTCTCTATCTTTTTAATTCATGGTTGGCAACTATATCGGAAGAGCTGGGATGACCAATCCGATCATGATGATATCGCTAATGAAACTTCACAGACCTTACCCTTGTGCAAGCTGTTGTGCAGAAGCGGCAAATGATTCCTACACACACGGATCCAATAATGCCGATACTGCTCCCACTTTAACCACCCGGTGAAGAACGGGTATGAGGTTTTAATACAAAATACAAAAGGTCTCGACATTAGTGTGTCTGGTATTATTCCCTATAACCCAAGGATGACTCACTACTAGCAAAATTGAATATACACACTGATTGAAATCAGTGAATATAAACTCAAATAGTCACTGATATCTGTGTGGGAAGCCCTATATATATATATATATATATATTTGTTTTTTTTTTACTTTTTCAAGGGGAACCCAAAGGTTTCAGAGGCCTAAGATAAACCCCTTTGGCGCATGTGAAATGCTCAAACTGTGCATTGCAGCACAGTGCCTGGCCACTTTGACAGCTTCAGAATTCGAACCTAGGTTGGGAAGCACACCCAACTAGGCAAGAACTGTTGAAGGAAAATCAAGTCTTGTGTGCCTAATCAAACGAGGAGTAGTAATAGGAGAGAATGTTCTAGAATTCCTAATCCTATTCGGATTAGTATTCCTTGTAACATTAGAACATGCACTTTGTAATCCCTATATATAGGGCTCATATTCTCAATAATATGATTACAATTCTCTCTACAATCTCTCTCGATTTCTTTTTTCCTTAAACATGTTGTCATCACGAGTTCTAGTCACAAAACAAAAACCAAAAACCCGAAAGTTCTTCTCACCAAAATCTTCCGCAGCCCCTTGCCCGAGCAAGCAGAGCCATCCCCTGTAGCACGCCCTGAGTGCGCTTCGCACTACGGGCCCCTGCGCCCCCTCCTGCCCACCTGAGGGACCGAGCGCCTGCAGCCCTGCATCGCTGCTCCTGCAGCATCACCGCAGTGCCTACTGCGTCTCCGCTGCCCCTGCAGCCCCGCGTTCCAGCCATCTTCCATGACCAGGATTGCAAACCGGTTGCAATCCCAATTTAGGATCAAGCAGCAACTGCACCCCTAACCCAGGATTGAAGCAGTATCTGCAATCTCGACTTAGTATCGATCAACAATCGTCCAAGCTTCAGAAGTTCAAGAATCAAAATTTCAAGCTTCAATTAACCAAGTAAGTATTTATAATTAAAGTTCCCACTTTCTGTACTTTAATTCATCTTTCTTTTTCTTCTGGGAGTTGTAACCTCCCTTCTTCTACACCCTACATTTCTTATAACGTGGGTTCGATCTTGAAAAGCGAAATCGTGGGGATTCACGCTATTAATGAACTAAGAGCGTTCGTAAGACTTCGGACTAAGAGCGTCTGTAAGCATCTATTTATGACCAAATAAACATCATTGTTTCGGTCTAATCCAATTATTCTTGGAAATCGATTTCTTGGTAGCATAACTCAGAAATCTTATTTAGTTGTCGTGGAAGTTTTAACTCCGAAACTAACTTGTTCTTGTTTCATCTTTCAGGATGTCAAACACAAACAAACTTGATTTTGTTCCATTGGATTATGCAGGCAAAATGTACTTAATATGGGTCACTGATGTCAAGATCCACCTTATTGCCCTTGATTTATTGCATACTATCCAAGAGCTTTGTCCTATAGAAATAGCTCCAGACCCTCAAACAAAGAAAGATAATTCCAGGGCACTTGCCTTCATGAAACATCACATGTATAGTGACCTCCAGTTTGAGTTCATAAATGAGGATAGCGCTATAAAGCTTTGGCAAGCACTTCGCGAATGATATGGCAATGTTCATGACTCCATCCTTCCTAATACAGAAGCAGAATGGAAAGATCTTCACTTATCTGAATTTGACACTGTCATGCAAAGATCTTCGCTTCTCTGAATTTGACAGTGTCATGCAATTTTATTCGAAAGCCCTCAGCATCAGAGGAATGATGCGTCTCTGTGGAAAAACAATCACAGAAGACCAATTGATTGAGAAAACCCTCAATACCTTCCCAGTTTCTGCTATGAGATCCTCTGACTTATTCCGGACTCATGTAAATGCAAGATGGATCACAAGTTTCCAACAGCTTGTTGAAGCTATGGCCACTGCTAAAAGACATGGCAATGAATTTGTGAAAAGAGAAATTGATAGGCTTTAAGATAGCCATCAAGAGCATCGTACTATGGCTAGAAGTCGCCATCGACGTCATGATCCATACGATCGATCGAAAAGCTCAAGAAGGTAATCACTCAAGGAGACAATCATACGACCGTAGGAGCGTGATTTTGGGGGACGTAGGGTTGGAAACCATGGAACCAACGTTGGCCATGGTTACCACTTTCCAACGCCACCAGTCCTAGGGACTATGCATATTGCGCCAATGCGCCTCAATCAAGGGAGAATCCTCTTTATGGTGTCTATTTCTGATATGGAACGTCTGATCAATGGACCTGAAGTTGCAATGTACCTACAAAGGTAGTCGCATCATGGTGATCAAGATATCGAGTTCACAAAGACTTTAAACCTGGCGATGAAGACAAAATGCCGCAGATTTTTATTTAGAATAGTCCTTTATTTTTTCAAAAATTATGTAATGGCAATATACCTTAGTCAATTAATGACATTTTGTACTAATTCTATTTTATGTGGCGAACCTAATTAAATGTGATGTCTAGGAAAGTAATTGAGATTATCCGTATATTAAAGACTTCACACGGACATCCATTTTTCAGAATGAAAAGAAGTAAAAATCAGATTTTGGACACCTAATGAGCCCCTGCGCCTCACGCGCCGTTCACCTCCAAAACCGGCTATCTTTGGTCGGCGCCGCCGTCCCCCTGCGGCCTCAGGGTGGCATTGACGCCACAAATGCTCCTTCATCTCCAAATTTTGCTTCTCAGGTCAATTGTGACGTCGTGGCTCAACCAAAATCCTCCTTGGTTGTTTCTAAAGCCCATCATTCGTTCTGCAAAGCCTGCTCTTTAGCAAAATTAGGATCGAGGCTATCCTATGCAAAGGACACTAACGAAAATATACCATTGTTGCAAAGAATCCAAGGTGATATTTGTAGACCTATTCAACCACCATGCGGACCATTTAGATATTTTATGGTGTTGGTTGATGTATTGACACGCTGGTCACATGTCATGCTATTGTCCACTAGGAACGCTACATTTGCTAAACTTCTAGCACAAATTATTAAGTTAAGGGCTCACCACAATAATCATCCTATAAAGTCTATAAGATTAGACAATGCTGAGGAGTTTACATCAAAAAACTTTTGATGATTATTGCATGTCCATTGGGATTGATGTTGAACATCTTATTCCTCATGTTCACACCCACAATGGTCTCGCAGAAGCCACCATTAAACGGCTACAAATGGTCGCTAGGGCATTGGTAATGCACACCAATCTCCCTATTTCTGCTTGGGGCTATGGAATATTTCATGCAGCTGTGCTTATTCGTCTGAGGCCTATTGCCACTCAACCCTTCTCTGCGTCCCAGATGGTGACTGGGTATGAGCCTAATGTCTCACACTTACGCATATTTGGGTGTGCAGTTTATGTGCCTATTGCGCCGCCACAGCGCACCAAAATGGGTCTTCAACGACGATTAGGCATTTACGTTGGATATGATTTTCCAACAATTGTCTGCTACTTAGAACCCTTGACAGGCGATATCTTTACCTCTAGATTTGCGGATTGTCACTTCGATGAGACAGTCTTCCCTTCAACAGGAACAACAGGAATTGCCGTGGTCTGTCCCCACTCTGTCTCATCTTGATCCCCGAACTGCATAGTCCGAAATTGAAGTGCGGAGAATTTTCAATCTTCAGAACGTAGCAGAATCGATGCCTGATGCTTTTTCTGATATTGCTAAAGTGACGAGATCACACATACCTGCTGCAAACGTGCCTGCAAGGATTGATGTCTCTAAAATTAGAGGACATGAAGCCACCTCAAGAGTACATGAGTATGGCGCCAACGTCCCCACCCTTGGTGACGTTGTGGCTAGGCCTACGGCTCCTGCCAGGAAGCATGGGAGGCCTATAGGTTCGATGGATTCTCGCCCAAGAAAGAAAGCGAATTCTGCACAAAATAATCCATTAATCATCGATGTAAATAATCCATCTCATGAGAATATTCTGGACTATGGTTATGTCCAAGAGACATCATTAGGGGACGCTCCAATGTCAGAACCAATTCCAAAGAATAGAGAGATCTCCATGAATTACACTAGTGTACATGAGATGATGGATAGAAATTCCATGGCAATTGATGATGCATTTGCATATCATGTTGCAAAAGGAATTATAGAATATGATGATATCGAACCTTGCTCTGTTGAAGAATGTCAACGAAGAGCTGATTGGCCTAAATGGAAAGATGTGATCCAGGCTGAATTAGATTCACTAACAAAGAGACAGGTATTTGGGCCTATAACGCAGACACCCCCAAATGTAAAACCTGTTGGCCATAAATGGGTCTTTGTTAGAAAGCGTAATGAGAATAATGAAGTGGTAAGATATATAGCCCACCTCATGGCACAAGGTTTCTCACAACGCCCTGGAATCGACTACGATGAGACATATTCTCCCGTAATGGACGTTATAACGTTCCGCTACCTTGTCAGTTTGGTAGTTTCCGAAAAACTTGACATGCAGCTTATGGATGTGGTTACAGCATATCTCTATGGGGATCTCGATTCAGAGATATATATGAAGGTCCCAGATGGACTTCAATTACCCAAATCAAGTGGCTCTAAACCACGGAGCACGTTTTCAATAAGATTAAAACGCTCACTATATGGATTAAAACAATCCGGACGAATGTGGTATAACCGTCTAAGTGACTACTTGATTGGGAAGGGATATATTAATAATGAAATATGCCCATGCGTGTTCATTAAAAGAACAAGTTCCGGATTTGCAATCGTAGCAGTTTATGTCGATGACATGAACCTAATTGGAACTCTAGATGAGTTAAAGGAAACTGCTAAATACTTGAAATCCGAATTTGAGATGAAAGATCTTGGGAAAACACGGGTTTTGTCTCAGTTTAGAACTCGAGCACCGTAGTGATGGGATTTTGATCCATGAGTCTGCATATACTCAGAAAATCCTAAGGCGCTTTAATGAAAATAAAGCAAAGCCTGCGAGTACTCCCATTATTGGTCGTAGTCTTGAGCTCGGAAAAGATCCATTTCGTCCAAAGGATGAGGACGAAGAACCATTAGAGGTCGAAGTGCCCTATTTAAGTGCAATAGGCGCATCATTATACTTAGCTCAATGCACAAGACCGGACATCTCATTTGCAGTGAACTTGTTAGCTTGACATAGCTCTACGCCAACATGCCGCCATTGGATTGGTGTAAAGACAATCTTCCGATATCTAAGAGGTACAATTGATATGGGCTTATTCTATCCCTACAGAGAGAAAATGAATGACGGAATTTGGGACCGGACCCTAAGAGGTAAATTGCCACCGTCCATAACATGACTGCCGGCCATGTTGCCGCCACCTATGGTGGCCTGCCTCACCCAATCCCCCTCCATCAAAACGACAATGATGTTTTGATGAGTTTTGTTGATGCAGGGTACCTCTCTGACCCTCACAAAAGTCGCTCCCAAACGGGTTATGTCTTTACCATGGGAAGCACTGCGATATCTTGGAGGTCTACAAAACAGATCATTGTTGCTACTTCCTCAAATCATACAGAGATTATTACTCTACATGAAGCCGTGAGTGAATGCATATGGCTAAGGTCTGTAATTAGACATATTCAAGGAAGTTGTGGTTTGAAGTCTACCACGGATGAACCTACATGCATTTATAAGGATAATGCAGCTTGTATTGAGCAAATGAAGAGTAGAGGACGTGTTGTACTATTTTTCTCCTCCTCGAGCGTGTTTTTGTCCCACAGGGTTTTTCACTCGAGCAAGGTTTTTAACGAGGCAACGGATGAAACGTCACCACCAAGTTTGAGCGGCACAAGGGGGAGTGTTGAAGGAAAATCAAGTCTTGTGTGCCTAATCAAACTAGGAGTAGTAATAGGAGAGAATGTTCTAAAATTTCTAATCCTACTAGGATTAGTATTCCTTGTAACATTAGAACATGCACTTTGTAATCCCTATATATAGGGTTCCAATTCTCAATAATATGATTACAATTCTCTCTACAATCTCTCTCGATTTCTTTCTTCTTTAAACAAGAACCACTAGGCCACTTGCAGTAGTTGGGAAGCCCTATATATAGCCTCCCTACACTCACACATTTTATTTTTGTTCCATTAGAGGGGAGTGGCCTTTGGTCTGTGAAAAATCAGTGTGAATTATTTGGTGGGACCCATTCATATCACATATTATGTAAATTAATTATAAAATTCAATTTGATAACTCATTGGTCATCTTTATATCTGCTTATAGGCCTGGGAACTCCAAACCGACAAACCGAGACGGAAATCGTCCGATCCTAGCTGATACCGATTGGGTCGGTTTGAAATTCCAGTTCCACATAGTACCGAACCGTACCGTACCGAATAGTAAGTAACAGGGTCGGCATCGGTATGGGTCAAATAGGTACCGTTTTGTCCTATCCGACCCGATTTTCTAATATTTTCACGACTTGTCGTATCACTCTCGTATGTGATCAGCCACTCAGCACTAATACTCCCAAATCCAAAATCATTTCGCATTTTCCCCTTTTGCCGTTCTCATTTATCAACTCACAAACCCTAAATTCCTAAACTCCTCTCTGGCTCTCTGCCCTCCATCGCAGAGGTGGGCATAAATGACCGAAAAACTGAAAAACTGAAAAACCGGAAGGAACAGATCCGGACCGGACTGTCTGGGTCGGGTTTTACATTGAAAACTACTATTTTCGGTCCGGTTCGGTCTAAATATCAGAGTTGTTGGTCCGGTCCCGGTCCTTGATTTCTGCTAACTTCTTAGACCGAAAAACCCGAACACTACCGCAAGTGGGCTTTTTTTTGTTTTGAATTATTGCTTTGGATACCATTTTATATTTTTTTATACCCCACGTCTTAATTAATCTCAAGTTGGTGAATGGTGACAGCACTCAATCGTGAGTGCTATTTTAGTAAATTTTTTTTCTCTCCCTCCCTCCATCTCTTTCCATCTCTCTTTCTGTCCTATTCTCTCTTATTTCTCTCTCTCTTCCTGTTTTTTCTCCATCTCTCGTTGAAGAGAGCAGCAGCAATCTCGATCTTATTCTCTTAATCATTAACCATCCTTCACAAAATCAGCATGGTCTTCTCTCTCTGTGTCCTATTTTCTCTTCTCTCTCTCTCTCGCCCCTATTCTGTCCTGAAGGGGGCCAAAGTCCATGAGCTTGACGGCGAAGCGGTGAGGGACTGAGGGGACTTGGACTCGGCTTCGTAGGCGATGCTTTTGCGGGTGATTTTGAGGAAGCAGACGAGGAGGAAGAGGAGGAGGGAGAAGGCGGCGGCGATGGTGAGTGGGACGAGGAGATGGGTGCGATGGGGCTGCAGTGGCTGAGAGTGACTGGGTTGGGTGATTGGGTGCATCGTGAGGTGAGGAAACTACGTAAAGGTTGAGTCTTTGGGTGTTGGGTGTGATGCAAAGGTTGAGTCTTTGTTATTGGTGGGTTTTTCAGAGGAGGAGGAAGAATTAAGAAGAAGAAGAAGCAGGAGGAGGAGGAACCGATAGCCCGGATAAACCGGCCCGTTTTGTGTCGGTCAGGGCTTAGGCCGGTCCCCGTTCTCTGCATCTGCAAGTTCGGCCCGAAGTAGCTTTGCCGGTTCCTGTCCCGGTTCTGGTCCCGGTCCCTGTAAAAGCAGTGCCGGTCTGGGACCGTGCCCAGCCCTACAGTCCATCGAAGATTCGAAGGCTCTCACTCCTCTCTGCCCTCCATCGAAGAATCGAAGTCTCTCACTCCTCTCTCCCCTCCATCGAAGAATCGAAGTCTCTCACTCGGTCACTCCTCTCACAGAGACCAAATCAGAGTTCAAGAGTGAAGAAGTAGCCTCGATTTGACTCAACTCGATTCTTCAAGCCACCCACTCTGAATCGATGGGAAAACTGCAGGTAAGTCTCTCACTTTCTCTGATCTTTCTGTTTTCGTTCATGCATGATTGAATTTGGGGTTGATTAGTGGTTGGATTTAAAAAACCCCAGAAGCTCAGACCATCTATCCATTTCTTTTTTTTTGTTTCTGTTTATGTGGAAAGCTTAAATTAACCCCCTCTAATTCCTCAATTCTTGGTAATCAGTGATTTAATTATTCCTAAATTAGAATAATCTTCTTCTCTTGAATCAATCCCCATTTCAGGTACCCAATTTCTTTCCTAATCTTCCCTCTAATTTTTACATTTGCAGCAAAAAAAAAGAGAAAAATATGCTTCTGGGTTTTTGTTTTTCCTCCTTTTCTTCTGGGTTTTTAAAAGAGAAAAAGGAAAGCTAGATTAAAAATAAATGAATAATATTAATGATGGCAGAAAAGGTCACAAGGTCACAAATGGTAGTTTTTGGTGATATATGTTGTGCCTGACTTTTGCAGAAACCGCAGAAGGTTTGTGGAAAAAGCCAAAGTCTTTGAGCCTCTCTGAGCCTCTGTACTTTCTGTTTTCGTGTTCATAACTTCATAAGCTGCATTGCATTGCATTTGCATATTTATATGTAATCGAGTAATCTGACTGTTGTGTAATTTACTTGTTTCAGTTTAAAAGCAGTAAGAAGAGAGCTCAAGGACAGAAAGAAGGAGATTCTAGTCTAGTTGTTTCTTCAACTGGTACCTCTCCCTCAATCCCTGATAGAGCTGAAGAAGATGTCACTCAAGCAGGAGCTCCATCTTCCTCATCTGACAAGGTTAGTAACAATCCTCGAGCTGATAGAAAACATAGTTGGGTGTGGGAGCACTTTAAGGAATATAAAGATGTAAAAGTCACTAAAGTAAAGGGTCAAGAAGATATTGTAGAAGAATTTAGGAGGGCTAAGTGTATATATTGTCCTAAGGGTCCTCTAGGAGACTATGCTTGTGATTCTTACAAAAATGGGACTCAAGGGATGATTAGGCACACAAACAAATCATGTAAGTATTATCCCGGAAGGAGAGCGATAGATAAAAATCAGAAAGTGCTTGCTAGTGATAAAAGTAAGGGTAATTCTATGAAAATGATAGCATTTAATCCTGATGAAGTTATGAAAGCATGTGTTGAAATGGTAGTAGTTGATGAGCTTCCTTTTACCTTCGTTGAAAAGCAAGGGTTTAGGCATTTTTGTCATGTTGCAGTGCCGATGTTTAAGGTCCCTTGTAGGAAAACTTTGGTTAAACATTTTCTTACATTGTATGATAAGACAAAGAAGAAGTTGAAATTAAATTGATTTATCACACTATAGGGTCTGCCTAACCACTGACACTTGGACAAGTGTTCAAAATTTCAACTACATGGTGCTAACAGCACACTTTATCGATGATAAGTGGGAAATGCATGAGAGGATAATCAATTTTTGCACTATTTCTAATCATAGTGGGAATTCCATAGGTCTTTTGATTGAGTCTTGTTTGCTTCAATGGGGGATTAGCAAGGTTTTAACCATCACAGTAGATAATGCAGCAGCCAATAAGTGTGCTATTGAGTTTGTTAGGTCCAAACTTAACAAAAGAGAAAAACCACAATCAATCTTAGAGGGTAAGTACATGCATGTTAGGTGTACTACCCATATTTGTAATTTAATTGTTGGTAGTGGGCTGAAGAGACTAAATAGAGCAGTGTTGGCCATTAGAAATGCGGTGAAGTTTGTTAGGTCTTCACCAGCAAGGTTGGATAGTTTTAAGGCATGTGTAGAACAGGAACAGATCCCTTGCAGAGGATTGGTTGTTATGGATGTTCCCACGAGGTGGAATTCAGCATTCTTAATATTGGAAGCTGCCTTGAAGTTCAAAGCAGCCTTTGCAAGGATGGAGGAGCAACCGAACTGCGGCTTTTCAGCCTATTTCAAAGAGCCTGGGGAAGAGTATGATGAGGAAGGAAATTTGGTTCCAAGTAAAGCAAGAGGCCTAGAGTGGGGCCTCCATCCGAGGATGAATGGGATAAGGCAGAAGTGTTTGTGCAGTTTCTTAGGGTATTCTATGAAGTAACTGTAAGAGTTAGTGCAAGTAATAGGCCCACAATCCATACCACTTTTCATGATGTGTTGTCAATTGAATCGGAGATTAGCAAGCTCTTCATAGAACCCGAAATTCCAACAAGTTCAGACACCGAGAAGGTTTTGAGTGATATGGCAGCAAATATGAGGTCCAAATTCATCAAGTATTATGGTGGCTTTCGGGATTTGAATCCCTTGGTGTTTATGGGGCTGATCCTTGATCCTAGATTCAAGCTAAGGCATGTAACTCATTTTTGAAAAATGAAGGGTTTGAATTGGAAGATGTGCAGACTAAAATGAGGGAGTTACGTGATGTGTTGATGTCCTTGTATGAAGAGTAAGCACCAAAGGAGGCCCCTGCAAAGAAGAGAGGTCAAACAGAGGTTGAAAGCTCATCTTCACAAAGCACTGTAACAAGCACCGGCAGCAGAGGAAGACAATCTTACATCAATGATTGGAGGAAAGTAGTTTCTGAGCTTGATGAGGCTGTGGTTTCACATGAAGTAGACAAATACTTGCTGGACCCTCTTGAATTCACAAATAAGAAGGAAGGGTTCGAGTTCCCGATTCTGTTATGGTGGAAGATCAATGGAGCCAAGTACCCTATACTTCAAGCAATAGCCAAAGATGTGTTGGCTGTTCAAGTTTCGACAGTTGCATCGGAGTCCGCTTTTAGCACCGGAGGGAGAGTAATCAACAACTTTAGGAGTTCATTGACTCCTAAATCTGTCGAAGCATTGATTTGTCTACAAAGTTGGTTGAGGGGGAATGATATTAGCTGCATAGAAGATGAACCATGCATCAAAGATTATGAGTTCTATGAAAAGTGTGGAAAGGTGCAGATTTTTAACTTTCTGTGTTTGTTTTTTTAGTTTTCAGTTTTCGCTTTTTACATTTCAGTTTCTGCATTTATTTTTTACATTCTGACTATAGTTTCTTGTGTTTTATACTTTGGTATGTAGATCATGTAACCTCAGCCTCTTCAACCTCTTGTCCTCCTCCAAAACCTAAGGGAAAGAATGGTATTGGAACTGATGATGAAGTTGTTCAACTCAGTGAAGATGACTCTGAGGATGAAATTGTGTCTGATGATTCAGAGAACATTTGATGCCTAATTGCCTATTGCCTTGATGTGATCAGTTTCTGACTTTCTGGTTTATGCCACAAGGATGGACTCTTTCAGTTTTCATTTTTCAACTTGATTGTTTCATACTTTCATATTTTCATGAACTTATTTCAATTGCTAGTTTGCTACTGTGGTTTCACCGATTTTTGAACATTTCCATGTAATATTAAGCTGATAGGCTTAGAACAGTGGGAACTGGGAACTATTTGGCTATTTGCAGTTATGCACTTCTGAGTTCTGATTTTATTATGTGATTTGTTAACTACTTATTTAGATATTTTAGTTATTTGTACTTTTGTAGTTCCAAGTTCTGCTTTGATTTGCATTTTGGACAGAAATATGCATGAAGTTCATTGGAGAACTAATTAGAAAGGTTTGCAAATTTACAATGCTGCATTTTTTCAGGTTTCTGGAAATTTTGCTATTCAAAGCAGGTCAGGCCGATTGGTACCAATTGGTATCGAACCGATCGGAATCGGGCCTAATCGGTATTGCAGATGATATTCCGGCGTCCCGAACCGAGCCGACTACAAACTCGGTATCGGTATGGGTATAGGCATGTTCCCGAGCCGAGCCAAACCGATCCCAGGCCTATCTGCTTATGCTTTTAATATAGTCACTGGTCATCTTAATATAGACCAAGAATCTACAAGGTCTTTCGGTAGAATCGTGTTAAAATATGGACCTTTAGGTATTAGACATCCACCTTGTTGGACATGTCCCTGTCTTTTTAAGTCATCTTTGGCAACTATATCGGAAAAGCTGGGATGACCAATCCGATCATGATATCGCTGACGAAACTTCACAGAGCTTTCCCTTGTGCAGGGTTCTTGCCTAACGGCAAGCGGATTTCTTGACTAACAAGTCATTCAGAAGATGGCTGGTCAATTGCAATACAGTTCTTACTAAAATGGCGCTACATTTCCTATTATGATCATTGCCATGTCATCTCATGTGTGCAATACGTTTTCCAAAAGACAAGTGAGGTAACATTCCCGCGTGTCTACATCACTAAGTAGGACTAACTTTGTGGAGATCTGAAGATGTAGCAGTAGCAGAACAACCAATCGATGTTGCATCTGATCCACGCAAGAGGCTCTGAGTTCCACTTGATGAGCTGTCTTCTGCTGCAAACTTCTCAAACCGGTCCCTCAAGGCTGTCAACCTCGTCTCATCACCATAGATACTTGGATCCATAATCAATTCAGGAACAGCACTCCTCCCTTCAAGCATACTCACTACTGATGACATCGTAGGCCTAAGTGCTGGTGCCGGATTGGTGCATAGCAGAGCTACTTTGACCATTCTAATTGCCTCTTCCTTGCTGAAATCGGACCCCAGCCTTGGATCCACCAGCTCCATTAGATTCCCTTTTTGTTGTAAAACAAGGGCCTGAAAACGAGCAAAGACAAAAGATTGGACATGGAAAGCAAACCAAGTTTAGCAGAGAAGTCCATGAAGTAGTAATGGCCACAAAACTGTTCTAGTTGCATGTACTGGAAGGTATTTGATTGAGTCCAGATCTATCTTACCCAATCCACAAGGCCTACAAAGTTCTCATCTGCTCGAAATTTCATGTTGTTCTTTCCAACAACAATTTCCAATGCGACAACACCAAAACTGTATACATCTGCTTTGTATGTTAAATAACCCCATAGTGCATATTCAGGCGCCATGTATCCTCTGCACAAGAAAGATTGTTACTCCGACTGATTATTCACTCTGGCATGAGGCATTTCGTCTCAAACTACAGCCAATGCCAGCAGAACATTTACACAAGATTACATGTTCAAATATTTTGCTGGATTTCAGCATGCTATTAAGCGGTCCATGAAGTTACTCTATAGACCGCATCATTAGAATTTAGATATATATATATATATATATATATAATTAGTTTGTGCATGATTATGTCAGATTTAAGATTTTGTTCACAAAAGTTGCTGCAAATCAAAATTACTCGGAAATATGGCGTTTAGAGAATATATGCATACAGGTAGCCATATGTAAGAGCAACTTACATAGTTCCAGCAACTCTGGTGCTAATGTGGGTATTCTCTTCTTCGTCAAGCTTGGCCAGACCAAAGTCTGAGATCTTAGCGTTAAGGTCTTGGTCCAGTAATACATTCGTAGATTTAATATCTCTGTGGACAACCTTCAGTGCTGATTCCTCATGCAAAAATGCCAGACCTTTTGCTATGCCTATGCATATTTTCTGCCTCGTAGGCCAGTCCAGACCTCCCTCTGGACCTGCATTTAACAGAGATTCACAATTAATGGGTTATTTTAATACAGTTTGTAATACATGATTTCAATATTGTTCCTAGGCATGATAAGCTTACCAAACAAAGCATGTGCAAGGCTATTGTTCTCCATGTATTCATATACCAAAAGTAACTGATTTGCTTCAATACAACATCCATACAATCTCACGACATTTGGATGCTGTAAACCAGAAATCATGCCTATTTCGTTCACAAATTCACGATTTCCTTGCTTTGATTTTGCAGATAATTGCTTTACTGCAATTATAGTACCATCCAGTAGTATTCCCTGCATCGAATAGTATTAATTTTCAATTATGATCAGATGCCTACCAATAAGGAAAGCAGTTGAATAAACATCAAAATACTAAAAGCATATGGTACCTTGTACACAGATCCAAAACCACCTTCCCCAATTTTGTTTACAGGATCAAAGTTATTAGTGGCAGCTTTTATTTGCTTGAACGTGAAAAAGCCAGTTTGCAGATCCAGTCCTCTCAGAGCTGTCCATCGAACAAGGTTAGGAACTCAGGATATTGGTAATGTATTGCAAATTCATAAATTTCTTATCACATAGTATCCAACTATTTATTACATGAAATTAAAAAAATATATATAAAGTAAAAAAATATATGAACCAATGCACTGCTACTACCGCTAGAAATTAGCATGGTAAATTAGTATCACCTTCTTCTCTTGATGTCTTCTTATCCAGACAGCCTCTCCACCAAAGAATGCTTAAAATCAACAGAATGAGGCACAAAACCGAAGCTCCCACCACAATAAATACCCATGTCTTGCTATCATGAGGAGGCTTGAACTCTGAAAAATTAATGAAAATCAATAAACAGATGATCAACATAGAGTATAAGCTCAGATTATAGGATATGCAGCCACACATTGGGTATAACAGTCCAAAACAGAATTGTCTTGGGATGTTATAAAAAATCAAATTTATATGGAAATTTCTTAAAGATTAAACTTAGTTAGAAAGATGACGAAGAAAACGATAAATTAGTATTAGTATGTTAAAAATATTGCATATAGTCCTGTGCTTTGAAGTAAACAGACTCCCATCTTCTTCCACAATTCTGTTTCTAGTATTTTACGATCTATCACAATTTAAGTTTTAGTTGCTTCACTTGCTTGTATGTTTCAAACGAGTCAAAAAAAAAAAAAATTGAAGAGAGAGGAAGAGACAGAGAGTAATGTTTCAAATGCGGAAAATACCTGATTCTATAGAGAGAGCTGAAATAAGGGGACCATATACTCCTCTGTTTGGGGAAGCTGTTGTCCCTTTCCCAGACCAATGAAATCGGATCTCTAAAGTTTTCTTCTTAACCTCAACTGCTTTAAATTCCCAGATGACTGGCTTATCAACCCCTTGGGCATCCTTTTCAATGTCGAAATCCTTCAACACTAACTTCTCCTGTAACAAATGCAAACAATCAGAGATCGTTGTAGCCTATAGAGTGCATAAACAGTATGAGTGGCTACCTGAATATAAACATCGAATATCCGTCTTCCAAGACTAGAAAAAGATCTATTGCCTCTGATTATAATCTCCGAAAAGTAAAGCTTCACAGTATAATTTCCACTGCCGAAGCAGCGTCCATAATACGTGAGAGAAAGAGGAGAGAGGCGTGCATCTGTGTACAACTCAGAGTTGTTCATCCCGAGTATAGATATATTAGTTGCTATGTAGTCATTAGAGGTGGTGTTAACATCCCAGAAATGTCCAGTGCTACTGAATCCCCAGCTAGGCCCTGAAGGAACAAAATGTGCTGCACCTCCTGGGTCTTGATCCGCTTCAAAGTTGATTCCTCCAATGGTGGTTGCTTTACCACCACAATTGATATGCAATGAGTACTGATCTGTCAATTAAAAGGAGGGGAAAGCAAAAAAACCATATGAATTTAAATGAAAATTGTTATGAACCATTTCCGTGACTACATATGCAAATGCAAATGCAAATTTATACTACATGCCATATCCTATTTTGAAAAATAGTTATCTATTGAAAAAAGGAATCCGCAGTTGGATAACTAAAGTATTTACATCATAATCATTTTCTGAACCTAAGTGATATAATGGTACCTTTTGGACATGGAGAGCTCTTCAGGCACTCCGCATATAATCTGGATGGTGTAGTACAAAATCAGTTCATGCAAATTTAAAGTCCAAAAAAATGATACTAAAAATAAGAAAATATCTTCATCAAATCAGCTTACGAGTTATCATGTGCAGAAAAGCTTTTGAACACGTTCCTGATACATTCCAATTCAGTTAGGTTCAGAAACAAAAATGGGTGAAATGAAGACATCAAAGTATCTCACAAAAAGAAAAAGTGTGCCATGTATGGCAACTTGAATGCAAAAACTTCTTACAGGTTTTCTGTACAAGAAGGTGACTCAGAGCTCTCCGAAAAATTATTGTAAGAAACATCTATCTCGCTGCACACAAATAACACAAAATTGTAAGCCAGTGAAAGTCCACTACTGGAAAATTGATATGCGTTTTCATATGTTTCAAAGGATAAATTTATGACACAAAACCTGCTGATCATCTAAATGTTGCAAACCAGGTTTTTTGGAAATTAAATAGAACAGCCTAATATTTTGACAAGGAAACAATTTCTAGTCTTTGTTCCTCCACATTCAGTTCAAATGAATATATTCAACAAAGCCATTTTGATGTATGATTCCTCACTAGTCATATTTAACATGAGATCTAACTTAGATCTTAAGCTAGATATTAAACAGCATGCCTAGGCAGTAAATGATAAAATTGTACGTTGTGGAAACACATTCAACAATGTCCCTCTAAAACAATATTGAGATTAGCCTCTAGCGAAAGTGGACGTTCTCAAATTTATATTATCTGTGTGTTAATGTGTGGAAAACATAATGAGACATCTTAGCAGGTTTCAGTAGAAAAGTAAAATTCCAAGGAAATCTGATATAGTAGGGGCACATACTAGCGATTATCTCTGCTCTTGATCCAGTCTGGAATAGATCCAGTAAGCAAGTTGCTTGTTAGATACCTATTCAGCAAGCAATCACATAACCACATTCCATTAAGACATAGCACACATGGATTCCAACATTTAATGTACCTTACACTTCCTTCTTTCCTACATCCAATCTATCATCCCATTTGAGATGGAATTTAGTGCGTGTAGTATGCTAACTAGTGACCTTAATGAAGTTTAAATTTCTTACAAGTTCTGCAAGGGTGTCAGATCTGCCAAATCAGGAATGCTCCCCTCCAATCTGTTGAAGCTTAGATCTCTGCAAGAAAATGAAAGAAAAGAAAGAAGGAGGTGTTATAAGAACCTTCAGTGAAGTAGCCGGAAGTTCTCTGAAGAAATAAACTGTCAGTAGCAGTCAACTTACTATCAAGAAAATCAATTAATTGTGGGCTATGCAACAAGAAAAAGAAAGGAAGAACAAAAAAAAAAGGGTAAAAGAATAGCCATATTACAATGTTTTCAACTGTGACATTGCTGATAAATCAGAAGGAATAGGTCCAGATAAGTTACAGCTCCTGAGCATTCTGCAACATAACTCCATATCAGAACAGTTGCAGAGAAGCATGGATTAGTCTAAAATTGTACATGAAAAGAAAAATACAACATCTTTTAGACTTACAATCTTTGCAAGCTTATCATATTGCTCAAGTTTGGAAATACTGAACCCCCTCCATTTAAGTCGCTGATCCTTCTGCAAAAATTGCATCATAGATAATTGTCAGATAAAAACTACAAATAAATAAATAAAAATAAATTCCCTGTGATATGAAGATATAGTAAATTGTTAAATTTAGATAATGATTTGTAGTGTTAATACAACTTAGAGTTGGACGTGGAACTCACAGTTCTGTTAAATTACTCAAGACAGAAATGCTAGATGGAATGGGACCTTGTAGGCCACTAGCTTGGATCTCTCTGTCAAAATAAGAATTCAATATGGACGGAGGTTACACCAATTCTACATTTTATCAATTAAGAATATACACTAGCAAAAAGCAGAATATACACCAGCAAAAAGCACTACATTGCTATATCTTAGTTCTCAACTATTATGCGAGAGGACAAATACTTACAATTTCTGAAGTTGATTCCAACTTCGAAAAAAGTCGGGCATTCTTCCAGTGAAGTTGTTGCTGCTAATCCTCCTGCATAGAAGAAAGGATTGGGGAAGGGGGGAAAAAAACATGAAAAGTTATAGTAACTATAAATACAGCAAATGTTAAGGGTTACTTACAGTTCTGTTAACTTGGTCAGATTCATAAGAGCCGCCGGCAATTCTCCTGTGAGATTGTTTGCACTAAGAATACTGGAGACACAATGAAACTAAACAACTTACTGAATGGTACTTGCCAGTCAAGTTATAAAATATCAAAGATAAGAATTAAATAAAAAAATGATGGTAAAAGGCAGAAACAGAGCTTACAGATTCTGCAAGTTAACCAAGTTTCCAAGCTCAGGAGGAACAGTTCCTGAGAACATGTTATTCTCTATGCTCCTGAAAAATATTCACTCCATCATAGTTGACCAAAAACATAACTTAAAAGTTTATTCAGTAAATAATGCAATGGCAAGAGAGATAGAACCCGAGCATACAGATAAGTCAGAGTGGTAATGTTTCCCAGGTAGCTTGGGATTGGTCCAGATAAGTTGTTCACAGTAATGGACCTGCATTGTACTATCTTATAGTTCAACGGATATAAACTAATTATTGAACAACAAGTAACATGAAGTACAAAATTCCTTACAGATATTGCAACTTCGTCGATGCCCATTCTCGCGGTATGCTGCCATTTAGGTAGTTCCTTGTGAAATCGCTGTAAACAAGAACAAGTTATACCATTTGTGGACACTTTTTAAACCATCTCAGATGATACATTTTAAAATACACTACTGAAAATGTTTCCCTTACACATTTATCAGGTAGGGTAACTTTGCAATAGACGGTGGAAGCACACCAGCAAGGTCTTGCCCTTTAAGAAAGCTGCATTACAAAAAAGTCTCAAAGTTCAAGTCTTTGTAGACAAAAGCAATCATCCTACACACTATACATCTCCATTCTCAATCAACAGATTTAGGAACTTTAAGCATCCATAATCGCATATCCATAGAAACAATTAAAACTCACTTGGACAAAGATAGGAACTTTCACACCAAATCCATGGAAACAATCAAAACCCAGTTTGACAATTCCACAAACAGTTAGCGTGCATAAGAAAACCAAGTGAACAAGCTTTTAGAAGTGACATACATGTTGGTGACGTGGCATGCACCATCAGAGAAGGAGCAGTTGCAGGTGACAGTGTTGTTGAACAGAGGCCTGGCAGCAGATATTGGGGTGGCCCAGCTCGTGTCATTGCTGCAAGGGTCGACGCTAAAGTTCCAATCCTTCTTTCCTATTTGTGTAGCTATTTCTTTCAGAGCTTCCACTGCAAGCACAAACCAAATTCATGTGAGAAAAGCTATTGGGTTTGTTGGGCTGGATTAGAGGTGGTAAGGATGGGCCTCAGTGAATGGAAAGGCCTGGTTTTGACCCAATTTAGCTAGCGGATAGAAATCATGTTCTTATCACATCAATCATTTAGTGTTTCAAATCAATAATGAAATGGCTAACTATTCAATTATTATCTGTCAGACTCAGAAAGTAGAAAAATTTCCCCGATGTGATCGTGGGTTATATTCTCCACGAAAGAAAGAACAGAACCCAAACGACTGTAGCTGAAACCATTGAGTTCAGATTGCTCTAACACATAGGTACGTGCAATCTTTAAACACTATATGCTGCTGCTATAACTTCATTCAAGAATCAAAACTGATACCAGAATTAGAAATAGTCATGAGCTACCTACCTTCTGAAGCAATAAGAGTTGCAGACTGTGCTTCAACTTTGACCGAGTTTATGCATATGAAGCAGAAAACCAATATCATGAGCATCATGATCATCTTATCTCTACTTGCCATCTTCATCTTCTTCTTCCTTTTATTCTTTGCATTGATATGATGTGAACCCACCAAACCTGAGAGTGAGAGATTTGACTCCCAGTTTGATGAGATTAGCCTCTTAATATAATGATCTCTGTATCAACCTACCTTATTCCTCTAATGGAAATAGCTAGCTGGATATACTAATGAACATATACCCATCTGGGGATTTTAGTAGTTAATGAAGGGACCCCATTAGACGTATAAAGATCAAGGACTTTTTTGAGCATTCGAGAATACAAATCATCTCTTGGACTTCAAAGTTTTCGACTTGGTATGCATGTGTTACCAATTTGACCAATACGTGATTGTTGAGGGATTTTGCTTTTCTCTGCAGCAAGGTTATATCTAGACAGAACAAGATGACCACGTGGTCTTTATTTCGTTGCTATGTCGAAGTCTGGAACTATATATTGCAGCTCTGATATTTACCAAATGAATAGACATCGATCTTTGCTCTAACTGGCTACATCCCTTTTTTAATTACATTAAATACTAATGTATAGATTAGGTTGTGAAGGCATCCAATTTGAGTTTTTGGATAGAGGAGTTAAAACTTTAGTTTGGAAGTAAGACTAATTATACTTTTCTGTTGAAGTCATTTTGATTGTATATTATGTCTAATTACTATCCGATGGAATGGAACACCTTCTGCATTTCCGGTGCTCCCAAAATTTCAAACTCTATGATTGTAATGATTGAGAAGGTAGGATTGCGAGCTAGGTCCGATGGAAACTTAAGAAGAGATATTTTTTATAGTGGTAGAAATCACAATATAATTTGTATTTTGATCTTGTAACAAGCTTGATTCGATGGTGATATCAATTTATCAAATAACGGTAAAATTAGTGAGTTGAACTAACTCTAAAACAAACTGCAGTATGGGGTAAATCTTATACCTGTTAAAGAAAAGTTTGTTTGCTATACTCTTCGCTTCAAATCTCAAACGAATTAATTAATATTCTATTTTTACTTTGCTCTATACATAGACACATTTGTTTTTGGCTAAAATAGTCATATCTTACCATTCAAATTCACCGTCCACTTTTATCTATCATCTACCTCTTAGATGTCGCTCTCTGTCTCTCAATACATTGTTTATGATCATGATTGAGTATTACATCAAGAATTATAAAAATTTATAAAAACTAGTTGCCATCTTTGAATTGGTATGATAATGTATGTCCGACGCCTGCGTCGCTAATTAGCTTGCTAGCTATCACCTAGTCCTTGTAAACTTGGTTCTTAATTAAACAATTTATATCGTGGAAGGTCAAATTCTAATCCAACCATGTATATACAAATGGCCAGCCTGTCGTGTTTTTTTTTTATACACCAAAATGAAATATATGATCTTAGGTAGGCTTTTCTTTCTCAAACCTGAAGTGAGATCATCATCTTCAATATTATCAAATCTATTTTCCTATGGGGACAAAATTACATGTTAAATTCGGTCAACTTTTCTGTGTGAACTTTCTAATGCCTAGATAGCAAATCTATTTTCCTTTGGGGACAAAATTACATGTTAAATTCGGTCAACTTTTCTGTGTGAACTTTCTAATGCCTAGATAGCAAATCTATTTTCCTTTGGGGACAAAATTACATGTTAAATTCGGTCAACTTTTCTGTGTGAACTTTCTAATGCCTAGCTATCTAGCCTGTGTGTTTGCTATGTCGGAACTGGACAGTATCATTATATCGATTGTGATACTAATTAATAAAATATAAATATGATTGACCGAACATTATTCTAAAATAATAACCATAGTTTTAACCTTAGTTTTGTAAACTCAGGTCCACAACAGTTGCCATTTTTATATATATGGAAACCAGTTAAGTTAATTAAAGTCACACCCACCAATTTGGGATTTGGGAGGCAATAGCAATCTGCAAAATAATAAGGATTGATCAGGGCAGAAACATAAACTTGCTCATTTCGTAGAAGCTCCATCTCTTGTGAATGAGTTTTTCTATTGGAACCTCTAAATTTTCTCATTTGACCTTCTATGTTTTTCACACCTCCTATCAATTTTTAAATACTAAATTTACTCACTAAACCTCACTAAAGTTCCTCAAATAACCTCACTTGTATAATTTGCAAACAAACTATTATCTTCTTTTCGGTGGACCTAAGTAGAGCCAATACTGCTACGCGCTTCACGCCCCCCTAAACACAGAGGTTTCACTTCCTATTTCGATCGTGCTAGTCTGGCGGCGCGCGAAGGCTAGACTGGCCTCTGGCCTTTCTGCAGTCTATTCCGCTGCCGGACGGGTGATGAATGTTAGGGCAGCTTCCTAGAGACTGTGGCTACTCAAAGCTTTGGCAGATGGTTCGGTGGTGTTTTGTTTCCTCTTTCTTTTCACACACTGTGCCTGGTGTTCGATTTCGGTGATGTGGGCGATGGATTGGGATGGGAGGATGTTGGATCCCAATCTGCTTTCCTTCCAAGTGGTGTTGTGGTGCTACCGACTTTTATTGGTGGCTTCGATCTGGTTTTTGGGTGAACCCTTGTCAGGCTTTGCTTGGTTTCCAGTTGAAGCTCTTGATGGTCGGAGACGTTATCCGTTGACCACATCCGAGATCGGCAACGACGTGGTTCGGGCGGTGCTGATTTCGGCGACGGCTGCGGCTGCGGCGCTGGGTTGTGCACATGTGGCTGCTGTACGAAGGATTGGGGCTTGTTGGGCCAGTTTGCTGGGTTTTGAGCCCACTGTTTCTTTGGGCTGCTTCTGAGGCTTAAGGATTGGGGCTAGGGTTTTGTGCCCTAGGCCCATATTATTTCTCATTTTTTTCGAGATCCTATGTTAGTAGCTTAGTTTACTTTCAATAATTCCCTAAATTTTTAGGGACCATAGCTTTGGTACTTTGCCTACAGAATGATCGTTAGTTCTACACATCTAGGCGCAAAGTTCTTTGGTGTACCTCAATTGAGCACATAGGCATCGGGAACTTTGTCTGCTATTATTTTTAGTTTAGAATTATGTTATTCTGCTAGGCTTCTAAAAAGGATCGGAATTGTTTCAAGTGTATGACATCTATCCTCCCTAGTGGGAACTATGTACTGTGTCATTCTGGCCTGTGTTACTATGAATGAAACCATTAGGTTTAACTCAAAAAAAAAAAAAAAAAACTATTATCTTTAAAATAATAAACGTAGTCATGTCAATGATTTAATTACCCTATAACTCTTAATTACATGTCTTTTCCCTTAATCAGACAACATAAATATATTTTTTAGTTAAAAAAAAATCAAACACAAGTAATTGAGTTTTAAAAGTTAATTTCTAATCAATAAGAAAATAGGGTCATTGACCCAAAGCACCAAAATTAGCCAAAATTATCCCATTTACCCTAAAACCAAATTTTTATTCCTACTAACCCAATTTAGAGGGAAATGACAAATTTACTCGTAGCCTAATTAAACAATTACATCAAATACCACTCAATCTCTCTCTCTCTCCCCCCCCCCTTCCCCAGCACGATGTAGACTATCTCTCTCTCTCTCTCTCTCTGTCCTCCAGCACTACCCAATCGCCTGTTGGACCTCTCTTTCGACTGGTCTAGGCAGCAGGAAGCGGAGATCGGTCATCTCTAATCCAAACGATCGGCTATGGCGGTGGGAAGAGCCCCAAAAGTTTCTCGGGTTCGCCGATGATTTTTTTCGATTTCGGCCAAATCGAAACGTCTCATCGGTATGGATGGCTTCTTCTCAATGTCCCCTTCGTGTCTGATTTTGGCAAGTTTCTTGGTTTTCCGGTGACTCTGACCTTTATCCGGCACGAGTAAGGTATCAAACAACATCGCCTCGTCGAGCTATACATGTATTCATGTTCAAAATCAAGTTTTGATTAAGAATGAGTAGAGCCAGTTTAGTATGAACCGGTTGGTTCGACATTGTTGGAGGTGGTGGAGTAGAAGCTGGTCGAACTGAGGCTTTTTTTTTTCCTTAAAATGGGGCAGAAAGCCTAGAAGGAAAGAAAGAAAAAAAAAAATTTATCAGGGGGGGGGGGCAATAGACGTCAATTGGGGGGGAATAAATGTTTGAATTGATATAATCTCCTAGTTTTTTTTTCTTAATCAAAGTTTTATTTGTCTAATTTTAGGGAGATTAGTTCCCATTTCAGCGACCGAAAGGTCTATTAGGGGGCAATAAACCTCTCCGGTTCCATATGAGATCTCCAAAAACCTCTTTGTGGACTTCCAGTGAAATTTCATAAACCTCTATTGCCCTTCCAATAGGGGTCTATTGGGGGGGGGGGGGCAATAGAGGTTTATTGGGGGCAATAAAGATCTATTTAGGGGCAATAAACGTTTCCAGCGACCTATGAGATATCTGACGGCCTCTTTGGGAACCTCCGGTGAGGTTTTCATAGAATTCTGGTGCGCGGCAACAGGTAACCGGATTCCGGCGGCTGGTGACCGGAATCAGGAGATCGTTAGCCAGAATCCGACAGCCGTACTCCGACAAAGTCTCCTATAGTCCACAACTTCATATTCATGTTGCATACTAGTATTCTCTCTTTCTCTCTCTCGCCACTGTGACATGGTTATCTTCATTTCAAACTCAAAGGTTTATTAGAAAGCACTCCTATATCAATAAATATGAACCAAATAGCAATATGAAAACAACAATCAATTGATTGCAATCAAAGATAATGACACTTGCAAAAAGAAACCCAACAGCAATTGAACCAATTCACCAACTTATAAATAAGAAAGGTCGTCACAGTGGTCATTGTAGTAAAAAAGATCTTTAAAGTAGTCGTGGTAGCTAGTCATTTGTTGCACTAGTCGGAGAAGTAGTGGGAGTCGAAAGATATTCAAATTAGTAGTTGTCGTCTTCATGTCATGATTACTCTAGTCCCTACTAGCTAGGCTGCTATCATAATACGTACTCTTCTAGTCCACAAAAGCCTTTTCAAGAAATAGCGACGAGAATGTAGTCGGCCGCGGTCTCCCATGCATAAAGAAAAAAAATAGACACATCATGCCAACAAAATATCCGCCGTCAAAATCCTCTTCAAAGTGAATCCAAAGATTTTTTTTTTTTAAATCAATCCAATAATGATTGTCATTAATAAACTCAAGCCAAAACGGTCATTACATACCCCTCCGCTACCATTCAAAGATAGACAAGAGATTGTGGGGGTACCACATGGTACATAGGGACTAGACCATTCATTACACAATTAGTGCTCAGTTATTCAAGCAAGCTTATAAACTATGATACAACTAGGACATAGTCATAGGAAAATGTAAAGAAAACTACATTTTTCCTTGCCCATCAATAGGGCTAGGAGGTTTAAACACATCATCAGCAGTAATCTGTGACTTATAATTCTCCAAGAAATCCTTTGGTATCAGTTGAGCCCAGTTCCAAGCTATCCTAAGAGGTAAACCCAACCTATTGTTTCTAATTTGGGCCTCAAGCAAGTCCAATACCTTGGCCAGATTTGATATGGACACCCAAACACTTTTGGGTACCGCGACATAGCGAGTCTGTCGCTGCTTCTACAGCACCGACTACACGTATGTGCTTCCATCGTCGATCCAGCATCACCAAAGTGGAAACCAGTCCCGACTTCACAACATTAAGGGTCATCATGGGCCGAGCTAGGGCCGGCCCTATCCTAAATTTTAGGGCTTAGGGTCGGGCCGGGCCGGGCCTAGTCAAAGTCAACAAAATTTAGAGTCGGGCCGGGGCTTAGATATGCTAACCCTTACACGCCCTAAAAGCCCGATCTATTAAGCCCGATCTATTAGGGCCGAAAGGGCCAGGTCGGGGCGACCTTCCTAATAGGGCTGAAAAGGGCATTATTTTGTTTAATAAAAAAAAACTTACATTATTTTTTTTCCTCAAAATGTGGCTCAATGGTTACATAGGTAATATAAGACATTGTTTTTAGTTGATCATATTTAATATGTGTGTGTGTGTATAGAAATTAACTTATAACATTTATTAATATTAGGTAAGGTGATTATATTCAATTAACTATCTCTCTAAATCTCCTAATATTAATTGTTATGTAACAAAGAAAATAAAAACTAAAGAAAACAAAGCTTAAGAAATCAATTACAAAGAAAGAGATAAATTGCATATTATAGAAAAAAGAGAAACATAATTAAAAAATAGAAAAAAATATAAAATTATTAGGGCTTATTCGAGCGGGGCCTAAAGGGTCGGCCCGGGTTTCATTCTCATGGCCCATACCCTACCCTATTTTAAAAGGGTCGGGCCGGCCCACCCTAATGCAAGGGCCGGGTAGGGCTTCGGCCCTATGGGCCGAGCGAGCTTAGGGCCTAAGGGTCAAATGATGACCTCTACACAACATCATAGTAGCCCAATTTCTGCACACCCAACTCCAGAGTCCGTAGAAAGACCAATCGATGCACCGCCTACCCACTACTCCATCTAGCAATGCCTAGATCAAGCCTTGATAGAGCTAGCAGTGGCGGACCGACATTTCGGCAAACATCTTTTGAGACTTGTGAGGTTTGGCTCAATTTCAAAGCCGAGGCAATGATGGGTAGTAGCCAGGCAACATTGTCGACCCAATTGAGATTGAATGCGACTGTCATTTCAGGCCAATACAGAGGCCGCTTCGTCAGAATCGAATGCGAGGATGTGACCGTGATCGATCTAGAGGCAATAAAATTGCGTTGTGTACCATTGAAGGCCGTCTGCACCTTGATTTGTCTTGGCCAAACTGAAACAACCACTCCACCTGGGTCATCCCTCTCACCATCCCTAAACAATTGGAAGGGTAGACGAAGAGATGGATCTAAGGATTGAAAAGGGTAGAGATATTCACTAACCCGTGGGAAGACTGGACTGAGATGTTCATAAGTTTCAAGGCAGTCAAAATCGCCGTGCGTGTCACCGCCACAAGAGAGCAGCCTTAGAGTGATCGCGAGGAGGAGCGCCACTAGATAGAGATTAGGGTTTGACATCGTTTAAAGGAAGGATTATCCAAGGTCCAAAGAATTTTACTTGGCAAAGCCATTTCAAGAAATACATACGAAATTCAGTCAGCAATTTTTTCATAAAGAAAAACAACAAACATCTTTGCCCGCAAAATGTCTGACGTGAAAATCAGTGGCGGAGGTAGAAATTGATCTCAAGTGGGGCAGTCGAAAGTTTTAAAAAAAAGATTCGAAATTTAAATATATCAAAATTTTAATAAAAATAAAAAATTAGAATAAAGTTACATAGAGATTAAATATATTTTTTTAATTACATATTTTATAGATTTTAGTTTTTTTTTTTTTACTAATCAAACCTATAGTTTTTTTTTAATATCAAACTTATAGTTTTTAGATAATTTTTCATAATAAAAAATATAATTTATCTTGAATTTTGAAACTGTAAGAAAGAAAGAATAGTGTTAATTGTTTTTCGTTGAGAAGAAAGAATAATATTACCCGAACCCGAACTTAGGCCGACTCCTAACTTCAGTACCCGACTATACAAAACTATCACTTTGGTATCCCAAGTTTCAATCCCGACCCAAGAAAGGTACACGCCGTTCATGACAACGTTAAGAGCCCAGCCACGTGGCAATAAATGAGGGGCAATTTTGTCTCTTCGAAAACTCCCGCCAATCTTAACTAATCGCTGATCCTATTGCAATTTCCCGCCAAATTAAAATTCCCTCCAAAAACAGAGCATATCAAGTGTGATTAGCTCCAGATGACAACTAATTTCCTCCAACTTGATTCACAAAAGACAAACAAAAAATTACCATAACCAGAAAGGATAAAGCAAATCCAAATACTTCCATAGATGCATATATTCATCATAAACATGTCCAAACCACTGAGCACCCATCTATTACAACAAAATGCTTACAAGAAGCAATTAACAAGGCATTTTTGAATGTTCCATCTAAGCAAAAGTAAATGCCATCAAAAAAATAGTTGGGTACACAAAAACAAAAACTGTGGGTTCCAAAAGCATTCTTCAATCTTCCTAATCGCCTCACTACTTCCAATTAGCCTTCTTACTTCCAGTTCTAGAGGCAGTGCTAGAAGTAGACTCTTGTGTAGAGTTCTTTGGAAATTTGATTCTTCTTGCTGGGGATTTGAACCTTTTTCCTGAAAACAGAGGCCTGGATGAGGCTCCAGTTTGTTGATTTACCTGAAAATGACAATTCTAAAAATTCATAAATGCTAGCTTACTAATCAAATTCAACTGCAGACCACAACAACCAAAAACTATACTTGTGTCTGCTGACCATTATTGGTGGAATTTTGTGATGGCATTACATTGAAGTGATCAACATTCACAGGTCCAGTAATAGTCTCAGAATTAACTTGTGGTGGCTCTGCAGGAGCTGGAACCTCAACATCCTCCATTGAAACCTGGTGTTGTTGCTGATGATTCTGAGGAGCTTTAACATTTTGAGCTTGGGGCTGCTGCTCGTGCTGATTCACAGCCCCCTCATTCCCTTGAGCTTGGGGTTGCTGGTGCTGATTCACAGCTCCCCCATTCCCCTGCATTTGCTCATTCTCCACATTCCCCTGCATTTGACCGAATATACATTATAATCCATATTCCTGGGCCCATTCATAAAAATGGTCGATGAAAGCTAATGTAATACCTGATTCCTTCTTAAATAGGTTCTAACATTGTGCCCCTTTTTGTGGCATCTGCCACACTTCACTTGAGAGTAGTAACTTCTTAGTAATTTCTCAGTATCAGCAGGAGGTTCTTCTTCACCTACACAAATGATTATGCAGTTAACCATGAATACAGAGTTTACACATTAAACATATATAAACTTGAAAAAAAAGTTTACCTGGTGCTTTGGTTCTGTTGGTTTTAGGTCTTCCTGGTTGTGCCCTATATAATGGGGGTGCAATTGGCCTATGTATGAGCTCCCATTCTTGCCCTCTAGCAATGGGGTTGATGACTGGCTCATAGGCCTTCATGTACTTAACTTGTGTGTAACTGTCATGTACAAACTCATCAGGTGATTGACCCTTGGATTATATGGCTGCAATTGCATGGCCACATGGAAGACCACTGAGGTCCCATCTTCTGCAAGTGCAGGAATGATTGTCCAACTGCACTGAGTGTTGTGTTAGCACACCAGATTGACAACCCACACCCCTGCCTTGGATTTCAAACCTCATACTGCTAGACTCTGAAGGTCTATAGTCATGGCTCCAATCAGCATTCTTTTTCAGGAGTTTCTCCACTCTAGGTCCCACCCTACACTTCCAGTTTGGCCCCGAGTTTCTTCTATTGGCTAATCTCACCATAGTCATGGTCCTTATGTCCTCCAAACAGCCAAGAATTGGCTTTTTTCTTGCTGGAAGAATTGACTTGTTGAATGACTCGCTATGATTATTTAGAAGTATGTCACATTTGAACTGCTCCTTGAAATGAGACTTAGACCAATGAACTGCAGGCCTATCCTTGCACCACTTCCATGCAGAACTTGAAGATTTAGCCATATCCTCCATTGTAAGCTCATATTATCTGATGGTGGTGGCTCTTGCAACTGCGCGCCCAGAGCTTTTGTTTTAGCTTAAGTCCACTGTGACCATCAAATTTGAAGTTATTGTGCAAATGACGAACACAATGCCTGTGTTCTACAAATGGGAACAAGTCCTTAATGGCCTGCTCTAGGCCTTTCTGCTTATCAGAAATAAAAGCATAATGGACTGAATGATGAATTTGAAGATCAACCCTCAACAACTCTAAAAACCAGGTCCAACTATCCCTTGCTTCTCTCTCCACTATTGCCCATGCAATGGGATAAATCCCATTATTCCCATCTATGCCTACAGCTGCTAATAGTTGACCTTTATGGACCCCCTTCAAATGGCATCCATCTAGCCCTATGAGTGGCCTACAACCTGCCTTCCATCCAACCTTCAGTGCCTCCAAGCATATATAGATCCTTTTGAACCTTGTGACATCACCATCCAATTATGTTTGGATCCACATTGAGCTTCTAGGGGGTTTTTTTTTTTCAATTCATTGGCATAACTCTCAAGCATATTATACTGGTCTTTAAATGAACCCTGAGCCAACTTTTTTGCCCTTCTCTTAGCTCTATAACACATCTGGAATCCTACATTCATTCCAAATTCCTTCCCAACTGTATTTTGGATCCCTTCCCTTGTCCAATTGGGATCATTCCTAAAGAAGTCTTCATATTCATCAGCAATGAATGGGGCGTGCATGTGATAAACCCTACCTCCAACACTACTGCATTTATGTTCAGGTCTGAAAGTCTTGATTGTCATTTCTGGAGTGTCAGGATCTGAACTAGATGTATATATCCATAATGGACAGCCCTTAGATGTCTTGTAGACCACTTAGATGTCTTGTAGACTACCTTCACCTTTCTTCTAGTGTTCTTTGGAAATCGCAGTTCCTTTTTGGTGAGTACCGCATGCTTCCTGATTGCTTTCTTGAAAATGCTTTAGTTGGGGAATACCATACCTAGTTCAAAATGGGGGTTCTTCATATCATACTTCTGGTTGAATTCCCTCCACCTCGAGAACCTCTTCTTATGTTTCACTGGATACCTCCCCCCATCTTCTCAAGACTCTTCACTTGAACCATGCAGGCTTGGAAAGCCATCACTAGCAGTACTGTCATCATCAGATATATTGCCTCTGAATCCCATGTCATTCCATTCCTCTACATGTTCGGGATCACCATCCACATATGCCTCAAAGTTTACTTCATCATCTTCAGAAACCAACTTGAAGTCACTATCCCTAATCCCATCCCAGTTTGGATCATCAGAATCATCACTACTAGTACTGCTCCAATCATACTGAACCGGGTTTGAGCATTCACCACCAGACCTCGTATCATACCTCCTAGTGCCCCTTTGTTTCGGCCTACCACACTTTTTCTTTGGAACACAAACTTCTTCCTCTACAACTTTCTGCTTCCCTTTATCTTTTTGTCTTGAAGTGGATGCCTGATGATCTCTGCCTCTTGCAGTTGTAATAGTTGGGCCACGGGCTTGAGCTCCAACTCTAAGCCCATTGCCTTCAGTTGACTGTGGACCACCACTCTGCACTTCAGGCCCATTAGCAGCTTCACTCATTTCTGGACCATTGCTTTGCACTTCAGGCTCATCATCAGTATATTCCCAGTTTTCAGGCATAATTCCATCCAAAGGAACCTCTTCATCATCATCTACATCTAGTGGATCTACATCCACTGGCTCCATTTCACCATCCACATCCTTTGGCATCTCTTTAACACCCTCAACATCTGGCACTTGCACATCATCAATTGCATGTCCAAATAACAGAGTATGATCTATGTCATCATCGTAATGATCTAACTCATAATCATGAAAATGCCTTCTTGCCTCTAAGCAAACAATGTACACATGCAGTAGCCTTTGAACAGGAGGAATGAATTTAACCATGTCCATACAGTCTTTATCAGTGACTATAGTTAAATATCCAGTACCCTCTTCACTTCCTGGTATCCTAAACCAGTAAGCAACTAGGCCAGCTCGATACCCCAAATCCCAAGCCCAATAATTAAACCCTGTCACACTCAATTTGTCCAGATCAACCCCATCAACAAAGACCACTTCCTCCCCTCCCATGTATGTCCTATTCACTCCACTATGTGAGAAGAACCTTCCTTCATGATGTATTGCTACAGTGAAATTTTCAACTGCAATTTTACAACACCAGCTGTTATAATCCAAAATAGGAAACATATTCAATGCTGTTCAAGCCTAACCAAATTGATTATTCAACTACCTCTTCTTTGTCTTTACTCTCTACCATTTATATCGGTATGTGTTTTAAAATCATTTATCAGTTCTAAACACCATTAAACAACCCAGACCAAGGTTGGGATTTCACTTTCACCACTAGCCCAGCCACCAGACCAATAACCTTAATTTATTAGAATAGCCGACATCAAACCCTACGCATGCGAAGAAAAAATAAAACCCTAAACCCTAGACAAACCCTAGTCAACAACATTGACTTCCATAAAAAAAAATCAAATCTTTTTGGACCATAAACCCTAAAATAGCGATAGCTCATAGAAAGGGGGAATATTTTCTTACCTCCTGAAAACACAGGTGGATCCCCATCCAGCCAGAAATATCTCCAATAATTAGCCATTGACCCCTTTTCAAGATCTGATTTGAGATTCGAATCTCTCTTTCACTCAGGTTTGTAAGATTCTCTCACTTTCTTTGTTGGATTCTCTGTGCGGCTGTGGACTTGGAAGAATCCAAACTAAGAGAGGTCGAACGGAACAGAACTCACTTAAGGCTCTAGGGTTATCGAAGAGACGAAATTGCCCCTCATGTATTACCACGTGGATGGGCTCTTAACGCCGTCGTGAACGACATGTACCTTTCTTGGGTCGGGATTAAAACTTGGGGTACCAAAGTGATAGTTTTGTATAGTTGGATACTGAAGTTAGGAGTCGGCCTAAGTTTGGGTACTGTTTGAAATATTTTCTCATTAAGAAACTATAAAAGCTTTATACTGAAAATCTCACTGGGGCACAAGACCCACCGTGCCCCAATGTAGCTTCGCCTCTGGTGAAAACCCTCTTTGTTGGAAAAATCCTCTAGTATCAACAAAATTTTGTCGGCAATGGCAATAGAAACTACATTTTTTTTTTTTATGGAGTGAAAATAACCACATCTTTATCAATGAAGTATTCATTAGAAAATACTCTTTAAGAGAAACTAATGAAATTTCATCTGCAAAATCTTCTTCAATGATATTGCACAATAAAAAAAAATTAAAAAGAAAAAAAAAACTCACAACAAAAAGAAACACATATTGCCAACAAAATATTCATCGATGTTGCTCAGATGTATAAGTTTTTGTTCACGACATATTTATTTTTAAAAAGGCTTATAGGTTTGTGTCATCAATAGTGTATTTCGTCGAAATTGTTGCTCCTACAAAATTTTTATTTATTAAATGTAATTAATTCAGATACTGACCATTGGCAGTCATTTAAGCTCCTCATGGAACAAGCAACCTAGATGTGGCGTTTCTCTTTTCTGGAACAAGCGATCTAGATGTGGCGTTTCGCCTTATCGTGTCTAGCGTCAGTTTTTGACCAGATGCGGTGTTTCTCTTTTCTGGAGTTATTCTCAAGCGTGAAGAGGGAGCTGGGGTGATCACCACAAATTGTAGAAGCGATGGCTAGTTGGCTTAACGTTTAATGATCGGGGAGGCAGATCGAGGTTGACCGCGTCGGGGAGACAGATTGATTTGGTGCAAGTGTGGTGGTTGGGCTATTCGGTGCAGAGGGAAATAGAAGCGGCAGTCAGCAATTGCTTTGTCGGTTCTTGCTCTGATTACCAATGGGCAGACTCATTGATGTTGGGCTGGAAAGGCCGGTAGCCGGAAAGTTGGCGGCGACAGTGATGGAATGGCAGAAGGGAACTTGGACATCTGCTCACTTTACTCTGGGTTGGGCTGGGGTATTTGAACCTTGGCTTTGTGGGCCTGTAAGGAGGGTGCCTTGCCACCCTCATTTATCACTTAGTGGTGAGGGTGGGCTTGGCCTAAAAAGTGTACCTTTTTGGGCATTTGGGTCGATATGTGATCCAGGTCTAAACGTTTCAAATCATAATTTATGCAGGAGTTGATAATTATCTGGAATAAGATTAGCTTTTAAGCGACTTATGGATAAGGAGCTGCTTTTATTTGTTCGATAGGAAGTGACTTTAATTCTGTTGGTACCACAATTACGTGATTGGCTAATAAGAGGTTAGATAATGATTTTGTCCTAGAAGACTTGGAGTTTCTTTGTTTGTAAGTTTGCTAATTATAGCGAGCTTATCATCGATTTGTAATAAGTTTATTTTTCTTAGAATAGATTTCTGAATTTTCTTGCATGCTATCTTATTGTAAGTGTAGAAAGACTCTAGCTATTGGATTTGTCGGCTATTGATTCTAATTTCTGTTATAAAAATATAAAAAATAAACTCCCATGGGTTTCCTTGGTTTTTTTTTTTCTTTTCAAACTTCCTATCACTACTACAAAAAGTCATCAGACGACGGTGGATTTGTGTTGTGTGATGACCAAGCTCACCGTGGTCTAAGTGAGTGTTGTGTGATTGAAAAATCAGACAACGGTGATTTCACCGTTGTGTGATAATAGTTTGCTTAACAGAAATACTTATTTCCGTTGTGTGAGTTTTGCGTAGCATGTGCCTGGCATGGCATGCGCGTCGATGCCTCAGCACATTCAGACAACAGAAGATGATATTTTGCCGTTGTCTGAGATTCATAACACACAATAGGTATGACTTATTCTTTGTTGTCTGAGATTCATAACACACAACAGATATAACTCATTCTTTGTTGTCTGAGATTAATAACAGACAACAGATATAAATATAACTCTTTCTTTGTTGTCTGAGGTAAGTAACACACAACCGAAGTGAAAGTATCTCCCTTGTCTGATGATTTACTTAGACAACGGAGATGATTTTATTTCCGTTGTGTGTTATGAATCTCACACAACAAAATTTTATTTTCTTTTGTTGTTGGTTGTTAGTTCACACAACAACTATATTGAGTTAGCTGTGGTGTGATTATTGTAATCAAACTGACTAATAGCCAATGATTGTTGTAGGAGAAGCCTTAGTTTTGAATTCTTTACAGTCATGCAACACATTGTTTTGTATTGTGTTGCATGAGATCAATGCTAGGTGAAATTGTACAAATTCAATGCTAGAGATTATTACCAATAAACAATAATTTTATATTAATGTAACTTTGATACATAAAAAAAACTCCAATCGATTCACCATATACAACATTACAAGCATTTAAACATTTCATTGAACTATACAATTACAAGCTTATGAATAGGTTGTCCGGACTCACCTTCTTTATCCTATATCTGCAAAGGTTTGCTCCTAATTATCCAGAAAAATGCACAGGTTAAGCATCAAGACTACAACAAGTATGATAAACAAAAACTGAAAACACAAGAGCAAAAGAGGCCGAGACATACAAAAGGCTGCATGGAATGGAGAGAAACCCAAATTGGAATGTGTTCTTGAACCTAATTTACTCTCTTCTAAGTCAAGCTGCAATCAAAGCCATTTACACAATGAACCATTTGAATGATAGAAAAAGGTAAAGAAAACTATAGTAACAAGGTAATAGTTAGATCCAATATCTAGTCCATCTCATTAGGGGGAAAAAAAAAGTAAGAAAGAAAGCCACAAAAGGTGTTAAGAAACTGCCTTTGGGGTAAATTTCTGCCAACCTAATCAACTATGGGCAATGAAAAGCACTAGACTCATGTTGCTAGATAGCACATTCTATATATGTAAATTCCTGTAAAACTGTATCATCAATACTCTTATATCATCAATAGTTTTAAAGATAGAACTCAGCAAACAAATTTTAATATATGGCCCATATCATCGATACTCTTATATAGTTTAGTGGCAAAATCATAAATTTTTCATTTGTGTTTTGTATTGTGTTGTATGACTATAGAAAACTATACAACTTCAATACTGACAGGACCCGACCCAAGAACACCCAGAAGTCCTGGATAAGAGCCTGCGGGGCCCACGTTAAGCGAAATTCTACCGAAAATTCGGCAGAACCTCCCCTAAATATGGGCTACCCAAAAGTTCACAAACCTGGACATGATTAAAAACTTTAACTTCTACTCAACCCACAATACCATATTTACATTCCAAGCACATATAATACATTCGGAAAGATCAAATCCCAACATAACCTCCGTAAACAACAATCCGAACAAAAACATCCATCAAATTAAAAAGGGTTACCAGAGCAACACTAATAACTAAGCCGATATCATACAAGGTAGGTTAAGTAATAACCTACAGACAAAAACGGAAGTGCTGATTCCAAAGCCTCTAGAGCCTGGACGCGATCTCGGCAAATCTGAAATCTGGGCATTGGAAAACGAATGGCTCAGGGGAAAACATATAAAATCCATTAGAGTGAGTGGACAAAAATCCGAAACAATTAATGGAATGCTTCCCCATTTCTCTTTTCAGCAAAACCAACATGCAGCGAGATTCTATAAAAATTCCAACTCAATCTTTTTCCAAGAAAACCCATTTGATGACTAGGAAGGACTGCTTCCTAGGCATCTCATGCCATCTGGGAGGGACTGCCACCAGATGACGCATTGGAAGGGACTGCCAACCAGAATATGAGGCGGTGGTTAGTTGGGACTGCCAACTAGCCACAGGTAGTAGACGGGACTGCCGACTAACTACCTCATGTCATCTGGAAGGGACTGCCAACCAGATGACGCATCGGATGGGACTGCCAACCGAGCTGTAGTCTGGAAGGGACTGCCAACCAGACTATTACCTAGAAGGGACTGCCAACTAAGTAAGATACACATGCGCCAAAACTGGCCTCCTTGTCAACTGCTTCCTTTTTAAATCCTTTTCTTTCCACAAAATCACATTTACTCAAATAACAATCTATTTCAAAACTTAATACCATGCTGCATGCATTATTTAAATAAAAATAAAGGTCCACTCACTAGTGAGTCCCGCAGCTAATCCTGCTGCCTGCCCGTGTCCTCCTCGCTCGAGGGCTCAGTACGTCCTGTCACAATTTGCAGGATATAATTAACCTCAATAAGAAATTAATCTAAGAGACAAAGCTTAATCCTTCGGAAATTAATACTCATTACTCATAAGAAATTTCCTCTAACAACCCATTCCTCAATTTAGAATTCAATTCTCCAATTCCAGAATTCCTTACAATCTCAATGCCCTCAAAACTCTTAACAACTCAACCGATTTTTAATTCGATTCCTCAACCATAATTAACCACCACATCATAAAATAATTCCCTTTCCAAAATTTCCAATTCTTTCTTAATTTTCCCTTTTTGAACCACAATCTCCTCTCTAAATTCCCAACAAAATAATTCAACAATAGCCTTTTACCAAGAGACTCAGCAACCCATAAAATTATAAACCATAATATTCAAAACAAACTTAACCAACATCAATTCTCCAAGAAATCTCAAACCAAACAACCTCAAGCTTAAAACAAGTTCAAAAATCATCTCAACAACACACCCATCAACTTCTAAACCTGCAATAACAACCAAAACCAAGCAGAAAATAGTCGAAATTTCAATCAAAAAAATTCAAGAATTCGGCTCACTGTTCACACCACTGTTCACCGTCAACCTCCACCTTGATTCTTCCTCCACCGGCCAAAATAAGCTGCAAGGGATTAGGGATGAGGGTTAGCATCATCCTAGCCACCAAAACCCCAAAGAAATCCGACCGGAACCGCCGGAAAACCGGAGATCAAAGCAACGTCCGATTTTCCCTTTTCTTGAACTCCCTCACCGATTTCTTCTCAAATCAAGGCTACCCAAACTAGAAATCTTACCTTAGATGCAAGAGGAGGAAGAGAAGCTCCTCAAATGACCGGTGATGCGGTCGGTGGTGGTGGTTTCGCCGGAAATGGGCTCCGGTTGCAGAAAAGAAAGGAGAAGGGAGGAGAGGAAAAAAAAAAAAAGAAGAAGGAAGGAAGGGGGGGTGGAATTGGTCTGTCCCGATTTCTCTCTCTCTCTCTCTCTCCATTAATTCCCACTTTCCTCTTAAAATAATAATAATAAAAAACCCCATGAATAGTAACTTCCCATTTTGGTCATAACTTTCTTGTAAAAACTCCAATTAAAACGAACTACGTGTCCACGAACTCGATTTTTCGTATTCTACGACATTCTCAAAGAAATTTCCTAATTTACCGGACTAAACAAAAGTCACTTTCCGGTCAACCACGGTAAAAAGTAACTAATAAAAACTTTAAGGTACGGGGCATTACAAATACAGACATCAGCTTTGCATAACTATAAAGCGTACCTCCCTAACTGTTAAAATTCCAATCAACACTGATTATACGCATTTATATGTGTGTAATTATATCTAAAACACTATAAATAAGCAAATCCCCATGTCAATTAATATGTAATTAATCCATTTTTATTTACTTTGTAGAAAATAAGCGGAATTGCGGAAACGAGAGAAAATTGTGCGAAATTGGAACGAATTGGAGTTTCCGATAAAAGGACGAAATAGTCAATGCGGGTCAACTGTGGTCAACACCATTAAAGGAGCGGAATCCAATTGCCTCTGATAATCTGTTCGGAAATGCATGGAGACGAGTGAGAAGAAATGGAAAGAATTGTAAAGTGCATCTTAATTAATTAGGTTAATTAATTAAGTGATTAATGGCTTAATTAATAATTAACCTAATCAATTGAAGAAGGTGCAGCCATGCACGTGCAGCCCCATTACAATTGTTTATCACTCTCTTCCTCTTTGATCAGAGACATGGCACGTGAGAGTTCTTCAAAATCCACCATCAGTTTGGCCTTGACACGTAGCAGCTAGCATTTATCTCTTTTCTCTCCTTACATTCACAGCCGCATGATTCCCTCTACTCTCTCTCCTTACAATCACAGCCAGCCACCCGCGTATAGATATATATTCCTTTCTCTTCTAACCTGGAACAAAAAGAGAACAGCGCCGCAGCACCAAAAAGAAAACAGAGGCAGCCCTTTGGGCTGCTCTCTCTCCCCCATCCTTCTCCACCATTTTTTTTCATCTTCTCTTTCTATTTTATTTTGGTATTTGAGAATTACTCACTCAAACCTTCTAAGCATTAAGGGACTTCATCATCATCAAGATTTGAAGATTGGGTAAAAGTGGGGAGCTATAAATCAAGGCTTCTCATAATTGCTTCATAGCAATTGTGACTTGTTCTTGTTACTTCTCACTTCTTTTCACCTTTTCCTCTTTATTGATATTTGTTGATGTTAATTTAATTATGGGTAGTGAGTAATTTCTTTGTTGGGGGTTAGGGTTGTGTGCCCTAATCCAAATTTGATGTAATGGATGCTTAATTTAATTTATATATGGAATTTGTTAATTATTGGATGCTTGTGTTTTGTGATAATTGATTAGAATGCATGCTTAGGAATTGTCAACTCTTGGGTATGTGTTTTAATAAGTCTAGATTAAAATTTAGGGGATGACATCCTTAGATTTTAGAGCTAGAACCCCGATTTAATATTTGTGGGAAGTACAAGCATGGTTCACTACATGATTAGCTTGATAGCAATTATGGTGAGCTTAGTTGCCTAATTCCTCAAACTCTAGGCCTCTTGATGTGAATTAGTGACCCTTGAACCGGCTCTAATTCATGTCGAGTGAGTTCCTACGGCCCTTGAACCGGAGTAGGAATACCATGAAAGGGAATTTTGGCCCTTGAGCCTTGAAAAGCCTTGGGTACGGCTTCTACCATCTTTAATAAATTGCACGTAAATCAAATTAGCATCTAGAGGATTGAATTAGGGTTAGGAATCATCCCTAACTACCAATCCCATATTTATATCGTTTCTTACTTTGCTTTCTTTATCTAAGTTAGTTGTTAGTTAAAGTTTTCATTTAAATCCTTGCACTTTAGTTATTAGAAATTAAAATGACTATTTTCGGTGACAATTTCTATCTCATTGTAAATAATCATCACTAGGCTCATAGCTTTGATTAGGTTTCGGTGCGAACCAAAGCCGAGCATTGCTAAGGCTTGGTGCCTTAGAGTAGCATTTTTATTTATTTTCTTTTTCTTTTTCTTTGTGTGCTAAGTGTCTTTATTTCCGATTACCCAAGGATTGTGGGTTAGCCACTAATCCCCGTGGTACGATAAACTTTGGGCATAATAATTCCCTATCTTGACAACGATACGTACGCTTGCGTAAATGTGTATCAAGTCAATGGCGCCGTTGCCGGGGATTAGGGTTTTATAGCCTTAATCCCTTAGTGAATCGGTTCTTTAGGTCACTTTAGCATATTTTTGTTTCTTTATTTAAAAAAAAAAATGGTTATTTATTTTATTTGCTTACTCTCTAATTTATATTTTCTAATTTTTGTGGTTACTAATCTTATTTTTGGAAACTCATAGGTGCTTAATTCCTATCATATTGAGTTATGGATCAATGGAGCTATGGATGGGAAGACCCATGGGGATATGAGCAAGAAAGTTTCTATGGTGGAGGTTATCAAGCTTATGAGCCTAGGAAGGAATTCGTTGAAGGACTACTAGCTCAATTGCAAGCCTCTCAAGCTCTATTGCAAGCCTCCCAAGCTCGATTGCAAGCTTCTCAAGAGATGCTTATACATTCCAATGAGCAACTTAAGGCTAGTCTTGCACAAGAGCCACCCTTCACCATTTATGAGCATGAATCTTTCTTTGACCAAGTGGAGCCTATTTCAAAAGAAGAAGTGTATATCGAGCATCTTGAGCAAGAATCCTTTATGCAAGTTGAAAATGATGATAGTGATGTTGATGTACAAGAAATTGAGGTTGGTCATGAAAGTTTCAATGCAAGTGGGGTGAGAGACTACACTTCGGAGGAACCGGTGCAATATTGGAATTCTAATCTTCACAATGAAGAGGAGGTATATGAAGTTGCTTCCGAAGAAGAGGATAGCTTGTCTAGTGAGGAAGATGTGGAGCTTGAAGACTTATACCATGATCCCTTAATCGTTGAGGTCGATATTCCCAAGGAGAAAGAGAGTCCTTCAATACCTTGTGATGATGAAGAAATTGAAGAGCCAAGGACTTTCTCTCCTCCCACATCCACGGAAATCCATCATGAGCTTCTTAAGGTGGATTGTAGAATATTGAGCACTTACATTCTTAATGAGAGGATTGAGATCAAGGTACTTTCACCTCTCAATCCACCATTAAGTGGTCAATGTTTCTACAATGAGGTGATGGATTGGAAAGGAAATGAAGCACTTGCACTCACCCTTTCCCATCACTCTCAAGAGCTTCAACCACCTATTGTTCCTATGAGCATCATTTCTAATCCACTTGAGAAGGAGAAGGCAAGGTTGGCTCCTAGAAGAAAAATTGAGAAGAGGGGGAAGACTAAAAAGCTACACTTTTAGCCACCAATTGGAGTATTCTTAGGTAGTTCTTGGTCTTGTCTCTATGACACATCGATGAGTCCCTTAGCCCCAAACAATAGGGTGGTCGTACTTGAGAAGTATCCACCTTGACAACGATCATGTTCTATAGACCGGCTTGGGGTCTTTAAAAACAAGCGCTTCTAGGGAGGCAACCCTAGGTGGTTTTGAAATTTCCTGGTTTATTTTTCATCAATAAGGCTATTTGGCCATCTTTTTGGAGGATGGGAGGTGTCCGGAGTTTGAAATGTGGAGAAAGAATGAATGTGGCGGTTAGCAGTTCTATCAGAAAATTCAGTTAAACTTGGGTGACTATAGTTTCACATATACATGCTATTTTGAGCTGAAATTTTCTGGATTCGTTTCTCTGTGTGTCTACTATATACCGCCAAAATTTTAGCCACTTTCAATCACTGGAACTCAAGTTATTTAGTGGTCAATGAAAGGAGGTCAGAACAGAGACAGCTACTGTAGAGTGACTTTGAGAAGCTATAACCTCTACATATCAAGCTATTTGGAGCTAAACTTTTTCAGAGATGTATCTTCACATGTCCTCTATACACAGAAGAAACAGTTTTTGATTTTAACCTTCCTAGCTTCAGATATTGTGTTTCAAGTGACAGAGGTCAGAAACAGGGCACAGCAGAAACTGCAGAACAGATCAGTGAGTTTGGAGGCCAACGATTTTTGACTCATTATTGATTTTTAAGTGAAATTTTAACTTAAGGTAGCTTCATGAGTCTAGTTTTATATCCAGTTGGTCTCACCCTCTTTTCACCTCTGGAGCTTCAGATATTACAGTTTTGGTGACTGAGGGTCAGCAGAAAACTTCATGACAGATTGGCAAGTTTGACCAGCTTTAATTTTCATTTCAATGGGAGATAGGTGGATAACTTTATATGGATAGAAAGCTCTCTGAGTCTACTTTCTATTTCAAGTGGCCTCACCTGATTATCACTTTCTGAGTATGAGATATGGGCATTTGAAGACAGAAAGGTCATTGCTGGAAGTTTTCTGCACTCACTAGTTTGTGTTCACTCGGGGTGGTTGGACTTCTTGCACTTAAACTCTTCAATGGAGGCCATTGTAGGGCTGTTGTGAGGTGTTTTGGAGGTGGTCAAGGCCATATGCTTAATGGAGGACCTTGTCCTTATTCTTTGGTGGCCTATTTGTGATGCATTGCTCTTTGGACACTATATATTTCTCAATGGAGTTGATCTTTCATGAGCACCTAGAGCTAGCTTGGAGCATATGTTAAGGAAGTCAAGGCCTTGTGCCTTGAGGTTGGTGTCTCATATTTGTCTTCTCCGAAGGTCGTGAGCAATGGAGGTCTACAAAGGGGGTTTTCTGTATCTTTTCTCCGCATTTAGATTTTCATTTAGATAGTTAATTTTTGTGCTTTTGCCCGGACTTCACTCTCATGCCTAAATCCGACATGGATTTAGCTTTCGAGCTCACTTTACAACATTGAGGACAATGTTGGTTTTAAGTGTGGGGGTGAGGGCTCGGGCGACTAAAAAAAAAAAAAAAAAAAAATATTAGATTAGCTTTATGTAATTATATTTTAGTGGTTAATGCCTTTTCCAACCCCAATGACGAGACATGAACTTAGCTTGTTGTGATTGTGGATAGATTGAGCATGATATAGGACTTTGAATTTGTTTTGTGATTGAGTGTATATGTGATCTATGCGTGATTATATGTGTGCACATAGTCTATGTTAGTTTCGTTCATCATAATTAGAGAAGCATATAGATTATTCGATTAACTTGCATGCCTTATTTGTGAGCTTTTGAGCCTAATATCCATAGTGTATGCATTGTTCATTCACTTTTTCTTTCATGTGTGTACAATTTCATGACATTGCATATCTAGAACTTGCTTGAGACCTCTCGAGGCTACTTTTAGCTTGCGACATGATAGAAAGGATGGAGGCATTAGGACTATATACCACCATGGGCAAAGAAGCATGTGCCCAAAAATATTTACCACTAGATTGCCACTTTGAGCCTATTTATATAATTTAGCCTTTTTGTTCATTACCACCACAAATTCCTACCTAGCCTATACACTTTTATCCTACCCTTCCATGGTAGTTGGTGAAGCAATTCGAGAGAATGACTTTATGTTTGAGTGCTTCCAAAGAAAAGAAAAGTCAAAAGTGTGAGGTTACAAAAGAATAAGTGTGGGGGTGAATGATATGTATAGAAAAGAAAGTTCTCAAAAAAAAAAAAAAAAAAGAAAAAAAAAAAGAGAAGTTTGTGCAAATAGAAATAAAGTTCAAGGAAAAGAAAAGTAGGAAAAAAAAAAAAGAAAAAAAAAAGTATTACATAGTATAGTAGTGTAGTGTGGGTTGTACATTGGGATTAGAGTGAGTGAGTTAGCATTTGTAAGCAAAGTCTTAAATCTCTACAAGAGAGAGTTGCTTCACCGATTTTCATGGACTTTGTCTTTCCCTATCCTTTTTATTTCTTATTGCCACTTGCCTTTAGCCCCATTACAACCAAATAAAAGACCTCTTAATCTTGAATGTTATGAGCTACCTAGCGGAGATGAGATCGAAGAGCAAGCATATGGCGGCGCGTGTTGTGAAATTACTTTTGAGTGAAACACATATAGCCCCTAAACACTTGAGCGGTAATATGTAGTGAACCTATGTGAGTTTAGCGGGTTATATCGGGTCTTCTATGTGCCTATTGGATTGTGGTGAATTGATTTGACACATGGTCAACACATGCATATACTTGAGCATTTTTCACATGTGCTTCTTAATTGCCTCACAAATTCAAAAATCTTATGTTGTGCTTACATCTACTTCATGGTCATGTACATAATTAGTTCTCCGAGGATTATGGTTGGAAAGGCTAACACCGCACTTTCTTTATGTTTGAGCATTTGTGTTTGAGTTAATAGATTTTTGTCAATTAATTTACATTTAGTTTGCTTGGGGACAAGCAAAGTTCAAGTGTGAGGGTGTGATTATACGCATTTATATGTGTGTAATTATATCTAAAACACTATAAATAAGCAAATCCCCATGTCAATTAATATGTAATTAATCCATTTTTATTTACTTTGTAGAAAATAAGCGGAATTGCATAAACGAGAGAAAATTGTGCGAAATTGGAACGAATTGGAGTTTCCGATAAAAGGACGAAATAGTCAATGCGGGTCAACCGTGGTCAACACCATTAAAGGAGCGGAATCCAATTGCCTCTGATAATCTGTTCGGAAATGCATGGAGACGAGTGAGAAGAAATGGAAAGAATTGTAAAGTGCATCTTAATTAATTAGGTTAATTAATTAAGTGATTAATGGCTTAATTAATAATTAACCTAATCAATTGAAGAAGGTGCAGCCATGCACGTGCAGCCCCATTACAATTGTTTATCACTCTCTTCCTCTTTGATCAGAGACATGGCACGTGAGAGTTCTTCAAAATCCACCATCAGTTTGGCCTTGACACGTAGCAGCTAGCATTTATCTCTTTTCTCTCCTTACATTCACAGCCGCATGATTCCCTCTACTCTCTCTCCTTACAATCACAGCCAGCCACCCGCGTATAGATATATATTCCTTTCTCTTCTAACCTGGAACAAAAAGAGAACAGCGCCGCAGCACCAAAAAGAAAACAGAGGCAGCCCTTTGGGCTGTTCTCTCTCCCCCATCCTTCTCCACCATTTTTTTTCATCTTCTCTTTCTATTTTATTTTGGTATTTGAGAATTACTCACTCAAACCTTCTAAGCATTAAGGGACTTCATCATCATCAAGATTTGAAGATTGGGTAAAAGTGGGGAGCTATAAATCAAGGCTTCTCATAATTGCTTCATAGCAATTGTGACTTGTTCTTGTTACTTCTCACTTCTTTTCACCTTTTCCTCTTTATTGATATTTGTTGATGTTAATTTAATTATGGGTAGTGAGTAATTTCTTTGTTGGGGGTTAGGGTTGTGTGCCCTAATCCAAATTTGATGTAATGGATGCTTAATTTAATTTATATATGGAATTTGTTAATTATTGGATGCTTGTGTTTTGTGATAATTGATTAGAATGCATGCTTAGGAATTGTCAACTCTTGGGTATGTGTTTTAATAAGTCTAGATTAAAATTTAGGGGATGACATCCTTAGATTTTAGAGCTAGAACCCCGATTTAATATTTGTGGGAAGTACAAGCATGGTTCACTACATGATTAGCTTGATAGCAATTATGGTGAGCTTAGTTGCCTAATTCCTCAAACTCTAGGCCTCTTGATGTGAATTAGTGACCCTTGAACCGGCTCTAATTCATGTCGAGTGAGTTCCTACGGCCCTTGAACCGGAGTAGGAATACCATGAAAGGGAATTTTGGCCCTTGAGCCTTGAAAAGCCTTGGGTACGGCTTCTACCATCTTTAATAAATTGCACGTAAATCAAATTAGCATTTAGAGCATTGAATTAGGGTTAGGAATCATCCCTAACTACCAATCCCATATTTATATCGTTTCTTACTTTGCTTTCTTTATCTAAGTTAGTTGTTAGTTAAAGTTTTCATTTAAATCCTTGCACTTTAGTTATTAGAAATTAAAATGACTATTTTCGGTGACAATTTCTATCTCATTGTAAATAATCATCACTAGGCTCATAGCTTTGATTAGGTTTCGGTGCGAACCAAAGCCGAACATTGCTAAGGCTTGGTGCCTTAGAGTAGCATTTTTATTTATTTTCTTTTTCTTTTTCTTTGTGTGCTAAGTGTCTTTATTTCCGATTACCCAAGGATTGTGGGTTAGCCACTAATCCCCGTGGTACGATAAACTTTGGGCATAATAATTCCCTATCTTGACAACGATACGTACGCTTGCGTAAATGTGTATCAAGTCAAACACCAACAACCTTTGGAAGGGCTGAGAACCTGATGCACATCAGTGAAGTTCGATCACTAGTTCTTTTAGTAAAGTACTAATGAAAAATATATTAACAAGAAGAACTGAATCGGAGGATTTGAGGTATAAATTGAGCAAATCAATAAACATACCATTTGCCTTTCTTGGGCAGGTGCTTTTACTTATGTGGATAGCAACTTTTTATCATTCAAGAAGATTGGCAACTCGACAGCCTGAATACAAGATAAACACATAACAAAAGAAATGATCAATGAATTGTAACATTCATCTTTTCATAAATCATTTCAAACGCACCAACACATTTGTTACAGACACATAATCAAAAGCTAGCATTTTCAAACAAATTGTTCAAGTTATAAACTCTATAAATTTACCATTGCATAACGCAGCGTCATATCATTTCTAGAAGTCCAAGGAAGTGCTATATGGCTCTTATTTAAGCTTGAGTACATGTTCCAGCTATTAAGTTCAGCCACTGATCACAAAGTAAACTATGCTAACTTAACTTTCAAATGCCAAGCCAAAAATTTACAGTAAATAATTAATTCATGAACATCTCCAACTGAAAATTACCATTTGAAATACCAGTTGCATAGCTTCTTGACCTAGGAGATATTTGCACATATAGCAACATGTCAGGAATTGACACAAGCTGGACATGCACTTCCAACAAAAACCATTCAAGTTTGTCAGAATTGTGATATCTAGAATTTATGCCAAGTTATATACCCAAATCTTGTAGCTATTACACAAATCAGTTTGTTTCGGTGGCATAGCATGAATCCTTTGCCAAACTGGTGAAGAATAACTATAATTTCATAGCCTAAAGAAAGATCTAATAGGAAAAACCAGATCACCATAACTAATGAAATCTTCAGTTTGTCAATCTGTACTCTATCAATTACTAAAGACATGATAAAGTCAAACACATTTTTCTAGAGAAATGTGCATTACCAAACAAATCTAGAAGTCGTAAAGCTGCAACTTCTCTTGCAGGCTTACCTGAGCTTCAAGAACTTTAGGAGAAACTATCATTGGATTAATTCCTGGAAGTACCTGGTAAGAAATCATGATTACATTTATATGCACATGCCTAGTGAAGTGGTAAACTGCGGGTAAACTATACAGGATGAGTCGATAGGCTGCCTGGCTCTTCTTTCCCTAGTTTATCTTCCACTTACAACCCAGGCAGCTCTAGAGAAATCATTTTAGGAAACACAGTTTATAGACACTACAAACACAGAGCAGGTGGCCAAATTTTACGGACAGAAAATTGGTCCTATGGTAAATTACATGTGATGTCTGCATTAAATGACATCATTCTTAAAATCAACTGAAACTTTTCTGGTCATCATCATAATGAGTGACCCATGGAACTAATAATATGTTTGCAGAATATATCAAGTACACATCACTTTAGAAATCAATAGTAACCATATTAAATGATATGTGCAAAAGTGTGTTTGTGTACGTTCGTATAAATGAGAAACATTTGATTTGATTCCCATCTAACTTTTTCACTACATGGCAAATTACTTCTCAAAAGGGCATCCTATAATGCCTAAATCAAAAGTTTGGGGTTTGACTACCTTTAAACTACATGGGAATACCAAATCAAGCATCAAAACAAAAAAACTCAACCAAGATGCCCAATAATACAACAGAATAATTCTCTGCCAAACTTCCACAAAGGAAGCATTCATACTGGTTCCACTAACCATAATAATTTACCTGAGCTTCTGTCACATATACTATGTCATTACTGCACAAAAAATATTTTCTTTTCTTGGACACAGAAAGCATAATAGCAGACAGGCAATCAATATTACAATATAGCAATTAACTTCAAACTAAACAAGGAATGACTACACTGGAACATTCATATTAATTCACCTTTTTCACAAAAAAAGACAAATTTTGTAAACTCCTTCTTCTTCCACAGGATATAATTAAGGAAATCTAATCCCCACTCTGGTTAGAGTGAACAATCAAAACAAGTTCAAACATAAAATTTCCCAAGAGTTATTGGTCCCCGAAAATGTAATTTGTATTATATGATGCAGATTTGAATTGGAAATCCAATGAAAAATTGTAAAGACAAGGTATACCCGAAATGCCAGAGTGTTGGGTAAGGGACATGGGGTTGAGCAACCATCCCCTCTTATCTTAGTGAACCCAGAACCGAACCTAATGAGAATGAAGAGAGGATGAGTGCTGGAACCTGAGAGAGACCCAGGCATGGGGCTTATTCGGAAAAAGGAACCCTCTTGTGCTTGCTTCTTCAGAGAATATATATACCCCAAACGATGCATTTGCATGTCCCAGTTCAAATATATTTGCAGATTTAAACAATCAAAATGTTTATTCTTTCTTTAGCAGAAATATTTCTATTCTTCAACATAAAATCTTCCTGGAACTACCTGATTGAGGAGCTCCATAAGAATTCGCTGAACTTCTCTATCAGCTCTAGTTTGAGCATCAAACCTTGTAGTAGCAATAGCATCCACCTCATCAATAAAGATGATGGCAGGTGCATTCTCCTTGGCGAGACGGAAAACATCACGGACCATTCGTGGACCCTGACAAAGAAACCAAATCATCAAAACAAATTGCATTGCTTCTAATATCAGTCAAACTGAGACGAATGTAAAATTACAATCTCCTTGCAGCATTTTCTAAAGAGCATTTGTTGTTCCAAAATAGTGAAAAGGACATGTGGACTGTAAATAAAACACAAAAAGATAGCCTATGACAATATTTTTAAAAGTTATTGCCTCACCCAAATACTTCTGAACAAATTCTGAACCAACAACTCTAATGAAGGCAGTAGTTGTATGATTGGCAACAACCTTAGCTAGCATGGTTTTACCAGTTCCAGGTGGGCCATACAACAATACACCACGTGGAGGATCTATTCCAATATGTTTGTATAAGTCATGGTGTGTAAGTGGAAGTTCCACTGCTTCACGGATTTCTTACTTTTGAATGTCGCATCCCCAGATATCCTAAATACCAGTTGAAACAAATAAACTACTCCCAGTATGATTGTATCACATGATGATAACAGAGTCTTCCGTATGGGCATTTGGCCAAAGGAGGGAAAGGACAAAAAGATGAACCACACAAAATAACATCTTGCCATACAACCAACATTGATACTGCAATTGTTTTAACGAAACTAATGAAAATTGCCTCTAATATAGTGATCAGCTTGGTTTGGTTACTACTATTTATTATCAAATTACCTCAATAAGCCTGTATAGAAGGTTGACAAAATAGGTAGACTTCAGAAAAAAAAAACTCAATGAACAATAAACTCCTTGAAGTGCTTTTAAGAAGAGCTCAGTTATAGCTAACTTCCACAAATCCATAGCCCCAACAACATTCTATTCAATTCAATTAACCCTTTCCTTCCGAGTGCACAAATTTACATTATATACTCTAAATTGAACCTTTACATCACTCACTAAAATGAACTATGCAACCTTTACATATGGGTACAGTTTTGGGCAAAAATCAATCAACTTTTAGAGTTATTCTTTCATGTGTCAATAAGCAAAACTCTTCAGAAAAGCTCAATTATCTCTAATTTCCCCAACCGCAAACCCCCAACAACGTTCTATTCATTCCAATTATCCCTTTCAATTCAAAGCACACAAAATTTTACAGCAGAAACCCTAAATTTCATTCATAAGCCTAATTAAATTCCAATCAAATCTTCCAAAAAAAAAAAAAAATAACAGAGGCGTGGCTTACGTTATAGGTGATGTCGGGCTTCTCGCTCTGGCTGAGCAGCGAAATACTGGAGTCGGCCTCCGGAGGCAGAACGTCGACGAGGGCGTTGGAGTGGCGATGCAAGGTGACAGAGGCGGAGGGCTTCAGATGCTCCCGATTAATAGTGCTGAGAATCCTGACGTACTCCTCTTGGATGTCTACGAACTCCAGTTGGTGCTGTAGGGACTTGAGGCGGTTATAGAGGTCGTCCTCTTCGGAGGATTGGTGCTGGTCGGTGAGCTTTATGTCGGAAGAAAGAGTAGGCTGCATGTGGTGGAATGCATACCCAATACGCTAAGTCGGAGAATTGAGAAGTGGGTTTTACTGTGGCGCCATCATCAGTGACTCAGATTTTGGCGGAGACTGGTTATTGTGGCGGACGTGAAGATGAATTCAAGCTTGGGTTCTCTCCTTCAACAAATTCAATGGCAATCCAAATCGGCCGTGAGAGAGTGTGAGAGAGAACTAAGAGAGGATTAAGAAAGGACTGAGATCTAGATGAGTTTCTAGGTTTAAGAGAGGACTGAGATTTAGTTTAGGGTTGAGAGAGAGCTGAGTGCCGAGTGTCGAGTGTCGAAAGGAAGGTTTCTTTTTCTTTCTTTCTTTTGGACACGATGGCAATTAAACCTAGCTAAAAATTCTCCATGTTATTCACACAACAGAAATCTCACCAACTGTTATCTGAGTGTAGCACTAAAAATCAAAATGTGAAATCATGGAGAGAAACATGGCGCCTTCAGCATTTTGGCTCAAAATGCTGCCACCTAGCTCCATCTTCACACAATAGAAAATCTTAAATCTGTTGTACAATTGCAATAGCTTATACTAGGCCTATCTAGGGGAAGATATTCAAGCAAGCTTCATCAAACTTTGATGCTTAGTTTTTCAATCACACCTAGTAGCCCAAATTTTAGTGTTACAAGAGCCAACCAAGACTCCAAAGTGAAGGGAAATCTGCCGCTAAATTTTTTAAGACTCAGACGACAGACATTACTTCATTTCTGTTGTGCAATGTGGTTCTGATAAAAAAGTTTTCACTTTGTTGGCATTCACACAACAGAATATAACAAGTACCGTTGTATAATAAAGCTAGCTTAAACACACAACAGATGATTTCTGTTCCGTTGTGTGATTAACTTTTTGTAGTAGTGTATTTTTCCCCCCGCTTTCTATTACACCTCCACCTTTTTTTTTTCCTAATATATCTACCTTTTTTTTTCCTTCTTTTTCGTTGATCAGTGATTACAATTACATGATAGCTTCGAATCAATCAATCATTTACATTCTTTATTGCACAATCAATAATTAACTTGAAAAATTTCATAGTTGAGGAACCCATTTGTCAAGATCAAGGCACTGTTCGAACAAAGAGCATAAGGTTTAAAGTTTCTTCTAAATCATAGAAACCAACAAATTAAGAACAGCCATGCCAATAAAGACAAACTTACTTCATCAAGCGGATACCCGCATGGTAAAACCAATCAATGAAGGTATTAGATTGGACTTGATTTAAATAGTGAAGAAAGACAATTCCTTCCAAACTCTTAGACCCCAAATACAAGACATGTGGTTTTAAAGAGTTCAAAATTAGTCCAAGGAGGTGGAGATGAACAGAAAGCTAGAGTTGCAGCGAGGAGGTGAGAGAGGAGCAGAAGTCGATCATGGTTGAACTGTTAGAAGCAACTGTTATGATCTAAGATGTGTGGCATAGATAATTCTTTTTTTTTTTCTTAAAGGAGAAAGGGTAAAATGAAATATATAATTATACAAAAAATACCGGAGGTCCAAATATTAAATTGAGAGGTCTAATTAGGACCACCCCTAATTCAATTTACTATCCTAGATTTTATTTCTTCCAATTTACTACCCTAGGTTTTCACAATTAGTCAAGCAGAGCCTTAGGTTTTTGAGCTCAAAAACAGTGCCGGAATTCTTCCGTTGGCCCTCTATTGTCTGGCATCAACGAGGCTTCGTTGAGGGTCGTGCAACGTGGGAGCCAAGGCTCAACGTGGTGTAGAGGAGAAGAAGATCGGAACGAGGTGTCTTGGACTGGTTTTGGTTTTTCGGCTCACGGATTGATATCGAAGTAGGTGGTCGACATCGATTGCAGACCAAGCGATGTGCTTCGATCAGATTTCTTTATCGGTAAGGTGTGAGAAGGCAAGGGCAGATCTACCGGATTCGACTTGGATCTTTGATCGACGCGGAATGGCTGGGTGGAACTGCAGGCCACCAGATATGGCGGCGCTGGAGGTGACCCAACATCAAAGGGTTCGGTTTCCTCCTTTTGATCTGGTTTGGGCTTGGTTCATTGGGTTTAGGCTCAAACCTGGATTGAGGAGTGACTAGTCAACGGCGAATGGCGGGTTTGGTGTTCAAGCCAGCGTCGGTGTCTAGATTTGGGCCTTTGGACCTGGGCCTAGATCTCTCTCTCTCGAGCCCACTTGAGCAGGTTTGAGAATTGGGCTTGGATCATTTAGTCTGGGCTCAAATGTGGACTAGGGGATGGTTGGGCTTTCGGGCCAAGTCTTGCGCTCAAGCTTGGGCTGGTTGAGTCTGCTACAATCACATTGGACAAGAAGAGCAAGACTAACCTGTTGCCGAGGTTGTTGGCTCCTGAAGAGGCTGCGGATGGTGCTGGCTCCAACCCTAAGGGGGATGAGCTAGTATTTTCTTAAGTCTCTGCTATTAGACATCTGGTTACAAGCCTTCTTGAGTTGGAGTGATCTCTATGAGTTGTTCTAAGACATTTCTAGTTGTTATTTGTACCACAATGGCGTGCTGGCAAATTAGACTAGATGAATGATTCTTCCTTAGAATAGCGAGTTTGTTCTTACTCGTTTAAGGCTTGCTTTCCAGCGAGCGTCCCTTTAGACTTTAATGAGTTGAGTATTGGCTTAGATAGATTATCCGGTTCATCGGATTATTATATAAGTGTATGTTAGACTCTGACCTGTTTTCATGGCTTTGATATCTAATAACATCAAATCCTATTCAAAAAAAAGGACCACCCCTAATTCAATCAATGGTGTCCAAGGAACCCAAACTTCATAATTATTATTTTTTAATTATAATTTATTTTTATTGTAACTTTAATAATAATTTTTTCACTTAAAATTGAATATAAATAAAATGACAATTTTGTCCATGCCGCATAAGCAATTTAATGGAAAAGTTGATGGACGTACTATAAATGTTAGCGGAGCCATACTATAGATAGCAATAGACTCTTAGCTCTTTACGAAATTTTAGTGTTTGGTGATAGTTCAAGTCCCTTTTGTCTTATTGCTTTATGAATGTCTGAGAGACTATTTCCTAAAATTAGGACTTTCACTTAAATCATGGGCTAAGCATCTATCCTTAGAAATTAGAATGCACAGCCAGATCACCACCTAATAAAGCAATATTTGATAGGATCTAGACGTGAACTAAACTTCAATCCATAAAAGAAGCTTGATGGTTCAAACAAGAGTTGATGATGGATATATTTCAAAAGATGAAATCATCTATACCCTGCTGCATTAGACGAACAAGGATCTCAGAATCACTCCCAACAGCCAATCTTTCAATTCCCAACTTCACAGTCATTTTAAGACCAAGCAAAAAACCTATGCTTCAGCTTCACTTCCCCATTGCTAATGAAAGCAACAAATCCCTAAATCCACACACCAGAATAGTCTCGGATGACACCACGTCCCGGCTCCAATTTTGCCACTTTGTAAGCTCTTGGCTCCATCGACATAAAGTTTATACCATCCAGGCCAGGGAAAGGTTTAGAATTAGACATTTGACGCGAATGAAGCAACTTGGTTTGTCGACATTATACCAAGCTGTGGCGCTGTCAGTTATGATCTTGCTTGGTTGGGAAAGGTATTGAAAATTTTCATAATAAATGGAACAATTCTGTTACTTCCACAAATACCAGCAAGTGAAGACAAAATGGCTCCACTACAACAGGTCTCCTTACCATAGGCATTTGCAGGGAGCCACTCCAATCTAAGTTAATGGTCCTATAGGTAGAGGTAGAACACATGATCTGCTTCCAAGTAGATAAAGCTCGGGGACAATCAAGCAAAAGATGTACAAGAGTCTTGTTCTGTTGCAAACAAATAGGGAAAAGATCACTGAAGTGATGAGTCTTCTCTTGTATCTTTCCATGTTTATAAGAAGCTTCCCATGAAAAATAAGCCAAGTGAAAGTTTTGAGCTTTGGTGGAATATGTAATTTCCATAGCACCTTCCAGTAATAACAAATGTGGTATTAGCAGATGGGAAAAGCAGACTTCACAGAGAATCTGCCAGTAGATGTACTTGCCCAGATCAACTTGTCACTCCCACCAACAATCAAACCAGCAGGAATATTGTTAATTTGGGTAACAATATCTTCAGGCAAGATGCTTAGCAACAAATCAAAATTCCTTCCTTCACCAATAAGCATATCCTTGACCATCATGTTAGTGTCCAAACTGATAGCATTGGGGAATTGGCTGATAAAAACAACAAGGTTTTTTTGTATCCAAGCAGTCATTTTTCTGAGAATTTGAGAGGTGCCCAGCATCATACTGATCCCACCATTTCTCTGTTGTTGTGGACATTTAAGGTATGGATCTTCCCAGTGGGAAGGAAGACACAAATGGTTATTTTCTCCGGTTTGTCTTCTCAATCCCACCTCTTGCTTCCCATGCAGATGCATTCCATATGCTTGAGACAAATACATCGGTTTCTTGTTGGGAAAGCTATTGTAGCTTCACCATTGTTGTTAAACACCCGGCCTTATGGGAAATTTATCCACAATAAAGCTGCAGGCAAAATCCATTGCAAGGTTGTGTTAGTTCTGACCAACCTTACAAACTAAACAACTTGGAAGAATTCTTATGTTCCAATGTGTCAATGGATTTACGATTTCATTTCTTGTTGAATAAAAAGGCCACATTTAGAGGGGGAATGCTCTGGAATAGCCCGTACTCAACATTTTTTTTACTATTGCAAGGGCGGGAAACAAGATGCTTGATGAAATGGACACAAGTGTTGGAAACTTGAAATCCAAAACTCACACAACACAATATGGAGCTCAAGCTTATAAGCCTTTATTGAATGAATAACATTCGGCTTTATACCAGCCTATACATGAATGATAACAAATAACAACCACGTTTACATGACCTAATAAGAGCATCTCCAACAATGGAGTCAAAAGCCAAACCCATATGCAAAATTTGACTCCCCTAGTGTCATCGCTATTCATTCAATTTTTGCATCTCCAACCATCTTTAGTCAAAAGTCAAAGTCATTTAATAAATTAATCATTTTAGAGAATTAATTAACTACAATATGAATTTATATATCATACATAATTATGTTATATAATATATCGTCATTAATTGAATTTTAAAACACATTTTTCTGATTTTTTAGAAAATTTTCTTTTATTTTTTCGATTTTTTTTTGGTTTAAAACACATTTACTTTGATTTTAATCCATATAATTTTTTGAACAGTCAGATTAGATATTCCCACAAAATATATTTACTTTTTAATTTTTAGAATCAATTAATCTCAACCTTTCATTTTAAATAGAATTAATCAAGCTTCAATTTCCACCGTTGATTTCATAACCGTTGGAGCTTGCAACTGCTTCTGTCGCAGACGGGGCTCGCTGTCAGCCACTTTTCTTTGCGCGTGTAAGGCGCGTATCTTCAAATCTGATAATTATTGTCTTTTTTGCGGGAGTGAGGAAGTCAGACTCCCTCAAGTGCGTTGCTTGTGGCATCTAATTAATCTCATGTGGGGCTGGGGCCCACATCTCTTCCTTCAGAAGCCAATATGGCTTTCGTCCTTCACTCCTTAGCCGAAATGGCTAAGCTTTTGACTAGGAAGTCAAAATGACTACATAAACTGATTGGTTGGAGATGCTCCCTAAGAAAGCCAAAGCCAAAATGGCTTTTGACTCAACACGTTGGAGATGCCCTAGCGTGGAGTATTAGTTGGAGAATAATTCAAACCTAATCTAAAACTCTAATGACTAGGGCTTTATTAACAGACTACATTAAACACGTTAATAAATGTGACTAAGTCAAAGTAACTTAATCTCCAAGAGACATAAACCCTAACAACAAGGGATCCGCAACTGCGCAAACGATAAAGCTAGCTTATGGATGAGGAAACTTTCTCTGCCTAATCGCAATTGTGTATGTTTCTTCATCAATATGTAGATTAAGAGCCTATTTTTCATAGATTTATGGCACTAACTACTAACAATTTGTAGAACCACAGAACCAGGAGCATGTGACAATGTGACAATGCGACAATGTGACGGAGACACATTACATCTCTTGTTCTCATCAGAACTTACATGCATAAATTAAACATAGCAATAGGGAAATAAACACTAGCTTCCCGTCGGGACATTGTATCATTGTTCTTCATTTCCAACCCAAAAGTTTATCCAAAAAGCCTTCCTAAATGTATCAGTATGAACCAAATAACGATATCAAAGTAGTAAAGAGAAAGAAAAAGGAAACCAAAAGTTTTTTATTTCATTATGAATTCAACAACTCCGTACATCTACGTATTTGATTATGGGGTTTCCTCACAATCGCCGTAGGTACAATGAAAACAATTTCAGTCCTCAGAGTCCGTCTTTTCCTCATCACAAACATCTTCAGAATCAAAGTCGCCACAGTCTTCATCACCACTCCACTCCGCACTACTATCCTCCTCCTCCTCCTCCTCCTCATCGTCGCTACCGCGGGCCTGGAGCCGGCTGAGAGTAGAGTCCAATGCCCTGCTGAGCCCAAGTCCATCGACCTTGGACGACGGTGGCTGTTGATATAGATACTGGCGCAGACCCGAAAGGTGAAGAAGCGGTTTCTGATGGGAAGGCTGGATTGTCTGAATGAGTAGTGGGTTTGGAGGAGCGGTGTTGGGGATGGCGGCGGCCAAGAAGGGGCTGCGGAACAAGAGGAGTGGGGCTTTGGCGTCTTTGAGAATGGTTTTGGTCGCCATTTGAGTGACTGTGACTGACTCTGTTTTCAACTGTTTTGGTGGCTCCAATGGGAATTGGGATTTTATATAGGGAGGGGTTTAGGGTTTTACATCATTCCAGAACAAAGGAGCGAAGTTAAGTATAGCCCATTAATAAGGGCCCCATAGCCTAACTTTATCACAGTAGTCCAACATCATGGTTGGGATACCGTAGCCATTGGCACTTTGGCATTGATGCACAATCAAACTATGTTATAGGAGTCACTAGATTGGTGTCGTGGATTCAATTTTCTTACCTTTGATTTACGCAGTTAACTCCAAAATTCTTTTATAGACTGACAGTGTAAGTGAACTAACACTTATAAGATGATCTCAACTCTTTATATTTATAATCAATTTTTTTTTAATAAACACAAAGTGTATTTAATGTAATCTAACCGTCCATTTATATTGGTGCAACTGCACGTCGGTGCTTTGAATCCTTCTCCTTTTTTAATAACAAAAAAATGTACTCTCTTTGTTACTTCGTTCCATTTTAAAGTTGCAATGTACTTAAAAATTCGTTCTTTATTTTGAAAGTATTAGAAAAGTTCTTAACACAGAAAGTATGTGGACACCAAAGTTTATCTGAAATTTCTATATCATGAAGTGTCTCTCATATCAGCAATGCAGTTGAAATGTCTCCTAAATAAAAAAGACTTGAACTCTTAAAATTTCTTTGCCATTATATAGTTTCATTTCTCAAAGGCAATTAGAGTGCACAGGACTAGTGGCTTGACTCGTGTAAGCATGCTGAAAGTGATAAATGTTCAAATTGTAAACATTGAACAATCAGTGAATTCCAATTTTCCAAAACCGTAACACTAAAGCGCAATAGTGACTCTGACTCCATAACACAACCAATTTGCGAGCTCCCAAGAATTATGAGGAACATTTAGTCAATATATTAGAGAGGAACATTTGTATTGCTTTACACTATGCCAATAATGCCTTCAGACGACACATTTCAGACGACAGAATTTTTGTTTTCTGTCGTCTGAATCTTTTAAATTTCTTTAGACCACATATAAATTAATTATGTAGTCTGAATAGCATGAGAATCCATACTATTTCACTTTTTAGTAAGTTAGAAAATTAAGACGACAGATATCTGTCGTCTGAAAGAACTGATAAATTTGCATGAAAAAGTGGAAATTTAGGACAGCATTCATATGTCGTCTGAGTAAACGGGAAACTGACAGCTAATTTGCTAATCTAAAGTATTCGATCCCTCCCTTGGCTAAAAAAGAAAAACTCAGGCTCCTTTTGCTAGGACCTTTCCCTTAGCTGAAAGAAAAAAAGAACCAACCCTAGATCTAAAAACTCGGGCTCTTTTTGCCGCCTCTGACTCTCAGCCAATCTCTCCCTCGCACGCTCGATCTCACTCTCATGAACCTCAGCCCCTCAATCCACCCTCAATCCCTTTCACCCTCTCAAGCTCACACACACTCTCATCCTCCTGCGATTCCGGCAAAGCAAGTTTGGGTATGGAAGTTTTGGGTATAGAAGTTTGGGTAAAGTAAGTTTGGTAAGTCTTCAATCTTCAAGTCTGGGTTTCTCGGTTTCTTTTTTTCACTCTTCAAGCTTCATTCTTCAATCAATCGGTCTCTTGCTTTCTGGGTTTTCAATTTCATGTGTTCAATTTGCAGCAAAGCATAGACGTCCTCAAGTTTGGTTCGATTTCGAATTCTTCAAGCTTGGTAAGTTGCTGCCTTTCTGGGTATTCAGTTCTTGTGTATGATACTATGAATAATGAATGATTGGTAACTGAGAAGAGTTGTATGAATATTTGCTTATTGTCTTCCTATTATTGTCTTACTGATTTGAGTGATTTCAAATTTGAGAATTTTCAATTGAGTTGTGCTCTTGTATTGGTCCTGTTTGGGTTCGATTTCTTTTTGCCAGAAACTATTGGACTTTTGAAGTTTTGATATTTGGCATCTGTTTTGCCAGTTTTGAAATTGTATCCAATAATGATAGATATATTGATAGCTATGTGATGGATAACATACACTCAAGCTTCTTGCAGTTGTGAAACAAATGCAATACCAATACGATTGATCATGATAATTTATGTAGAATTTGTCTTTGAGAACAACAAGCTTCTACAGTCCATTTATAAGTGATAGATTATAATATTTAGGTACAGTTTATTTGCTAATGTATGTTTGAATATATGTCAATGCATTCTAAGATTTCTAAACTGCATCCTTTTTACTATTAAGTTAGTGTTGATGCAACTTTATTTCGCATCTTTTACATTCACTCATTGCTCTTTTTTTTCTTTCTTTTAAATTATTTCTTCTTATTATGTGCAGAGACCTGATAAACAAGAACCCATCTCTAACACAAGACACAGTTCCACAAGTAATAGAGTAGACAAAAGGCCAAATCCATACATTCCAGATCAAAATCAATGAAGCAAATGGCTCCATAGTCAAAGGCATCTATCTAGACGTGGAAACCTTTACGCCACAAATAGGAAATGAAACAACAACTTTCACACTAGCCCATCCTCTTCCTGACAAAAAAAAGTCCCTGATAAACAAAACAGTTCGCAGGTAAACCTCTACAAAATTTTTCTTCATTCAACTTCATTTTTCTTGACAGCTCAAGTGTGAAAAAAAATAGTAACTATGTACTTGTCTTTTCTTGGATTCTTTCTCCCCTGTGAATATTGTACTGGAAATTTCTTTTTTCTTTTTCTTTTTGGCAATAATAGAATTGCTTGTTTGAACTTCCTACTTCAAGGTGCCTTAGCATATAGTCAGTGATGCCTGTATGTTACACACACAATTATACAAAGACGTGTTTGAACAAAGTAATGCCAGTAGAAGTTGATATATATTCTGAGTTGCTATAGTTTGTTCTTTTGTTTTTAGATTTTGTGAATGGAGTTATGTGCCCTTTTATGTGTTTTTTCTTCTGCTGTTTGCTAGCTATGTGGTTCTTGCCTCCAGTGTTTTGGTCTCTAGTGTTGTGCTTGAAATGAACTGTGTGCTCTTCGATTCTTCTGATTATTCTCTGTTTTGTTCTTTTAAGAGTAACTATTGCCAATAAGCTGCAAATTCTTGCAGTCATTTAAGTTATACCAGATCCCTTAGTCAATCTTATATGTTTTCTGTTGTTACAGAGTGGTAGCTTGGGGATGCATATTCTTTTGTTTAGCCTATTTTGATAGAGCTGGTCTAACTGTATGAATCGTGAGGGTCTTTGTAATTGTGAGGTGTTTGTTGCTGCAACGTTCTTAGAAACAAATTTCCATTACAGAGAAGTGGGTTTTATCTTGACATGTTTTCTGTTTTTCACTATAATAGGGAAGCTGACATTGAACCAGCAATGTCATTGCAGCTCTTGCACCACTTTTTGTGTAGATAGAACTGGAACAAGCAACTTTTGGATAGGCTCAACTAGACCAACTATTTTCGCATAAAAAAACTAGACCAACTATTTTTTGAAAAATGTTCCAGGAGCGACTGTAACCAAGCAAACCTCAAACTTATATAGCCTATTTTTTGAACAATAAGATCATCTTTTGTTTTAGATGCTCTACAGTAATGAAAACAGTTCTATGATTTTTATCAATTGATATATAGTTATTGTTAAACTGCTTTTGTACTTGATTAAATGATCTGCAATATGCATATAACTTCCATATGAGTGACACTCACGCGCACACAAAAAAAAAAGAAAAAGATATGAGTATCCTAATCACTTGTAGTCCATAAATTGCTGATCCAAGAAGTCATGGATAGGTGCTAACTTCTTTTGGAATTCTGCAGAAACTGCCTTACAGCACAGCTCTCTTCTTTCGATATTGCATTGCTATTGTTGTTACTGTAGTGAAAGGTTGGAGTACTGGGAATGGTGATTAGCTAGGCTGTGACTTAAGCAAATTAAGGTAAGCAGTAATCTTCTGGTATGTTTTACGTGAATAGCATAGTTAGTTTGTTAAATTAGCTAATTGGTATGTTGATGAATTTAGTTGGTTGTTTGTATCTGTTTATATGCATGTGGTGAACTAGTTTGGTGATGCTAAATTTAGCTCCTAGCTGTTGTATATGTGTATATATCTGGAAAAATGATGGATGGTATAGAATTGAATTATGCTGATCCTAGGTGATAGTTTAACCAATTGGTATGTTTATGAATGAAGTTGGTTCTATGTACCTATATACATATACATTATATATAGATGTATGAGTTCAGTGCTCTATGATCCTAGGTCATAGTTTAGTTCCTAATTGTTGTTTGTGTGTATGTATAAGATGGAAAAAGGATGGATGCATGCTGATAGGAGATTGTTGAGGTTTCAAATAGGGTTTGAGGATTTTCTTAAGTTTGCTTCAGCGAATGCTGCTGACAAATCAAATATCTGCTATCCTTGTTTGAAGTGTTGTAACACTAATGGATTTTCCATTGGAGTTATTAAGGACCATGTATTTTTTAATGGCATTGTGACTAGTTATAAGAATTGGAAATGGCATGGAGAACCTTCTGTCAAGAATACGGATAGAGTAGGTCATGTACTGGACTTGTTTACTAATTATCATTTTCTATTTAAAGCTCCATTAAAATCTATAATGCTCACAAGAATCGAAAAGGAAGGAAAGTAATTCAATGGAAGAATCTTGCTGTGAGTCGGTTGAACTTTTTGTAGTGGTTTGTTTTATGTACTTCATTGTATATTTCACCTGCCATTATCTTAATTCTGTATTTTCAGGGTATTCCGGAGCAAAAAAATGACAAGACTTGTGGATATTTCATTATGCGTTACACGAAAGAAATTGTGGAGGACAAGAAGTTGGATTTTAGTATGAAGGTAAAATTGATCAACTGCTTACCTATGGACTTTATTGTTTAATGATATAGTACGTGCATGCTCTGTGCATGAAACTTTCATATTTAATTTGCTGCATTTCCTTATTGCAGTGGGGAACGAGGTCAAATTTGGTTTACACAGTCAATGATATTGATGAGATCCGAGCGGAATGGGCTGAGCATGTTTTGAAGTTCCCAGAAAATTAAGTATCAGCCTATATATATGCTTTTGTTTCTGGTAGGTTATGAGCAGTAGTAGTGTCTAGGAACTGCTTTTGTGCATTTTGACAGAACTGCCTATATATATGCTTTTGTTTCTGGTAGGTTATGAGCAGTAGTAGTGGCTAGGAACTGCTTTTGTGCATTTTGACAGAACTGATGGAAAGTGTTGAACAAATGCATGCAGTTGCTGTAAATACTCTATGGATGCTACTAGGTTTTTGTCTTAGTTAGATTAAGATCCGTGCAACAATGGCAGTCATTAAAATCATTTAATGTAAAGGCTAGCATGCTTGCTAGTTTAGTATTATGCTACTGATTGGAATGTATTTTGGTGGGTTGATTTATGCAATGAGGAATTTGTTGATTTCAGATCTTATAATTAATCTGCCTTTCTCGATTGACTACTGTACAGAATGAGGTTTGCTATGGTTCAAATCCAACAAATGCAGGTTTATGATATGTTGTATCACAAATACAGTAACAACAGAAAACTGAAGTTTATTTCACTGTCAAACAACAGAGATGCCTTTAACAGACAACAGAAAACTGAAGTTCAATTCACTATCAAACAACAGATATGCCTTTAACAGACAACAGAAAACTGAAGTTCAATTCACTATCAAACAACATAAATACTTCTAACAGACAACATAAAAATGAAGTTCAATTGATTATCAAACAACAGAAACGCGAAGTTTTATTTTCTATCAGACAACATAAAAACTTAAAATTGTGGTTGGAATACGAGACAGACGACATAAAAATAAAGTCTTACAACTACTTAGACGACATATGAGCATAATTTACCCAATTATAAGTGATTTACAAACAACAATTAAATGTCGTTAAAAATGCATTCAAACAATAGATTGTCAAACAAGTCTTTATTTTGGTAACTTCAGACCACATATATATGTTTTCTTATTTGTCTTAAGACGACAGAGGTTTTATTAAAACTGTAGTTTGTACCTCATTTCAACAACATTAATATGTCGTTGTATATGATTAATAACTACAGAAAGTTCCATATCCTTCAAAGTTGGGTTGTTCAGACGACAGAGCCTTACGAAACTTCTGTTGTCTGAGTGAGAACAGACGACAGAGGATATCTGTCGTCTGATGCTATAAGAGATGACAGCTGGATAGACTACATATAATTTGCATATCAGACGAATCTGTCGTCTGAAGCTATTATTGGCATAGTGTTAGCCTCTATATATAGGCTGCAGATTCACCTTCCAAATAGGAATGAAATACTATATTTTAGGCCACAGTTATTGGCCTTGAATCAAATCAAAACTCTGAATAGTTTTGATAACTAATCGTAAGTAATAAAAGATTGACTCTGTCGTAGCAATCTTCTAGGCAAGGTTAATTGCCTCTTGGAGTCTTGGATGTAATCGCTGGATGCGAGCAGTAGGATATGTACATATCAATTGCAAATATATCGCGGGGACTCCTTTAACTGCATGCAAATATATCGCGGGGACTCCTTTAACTGCATGCAAATATATCTTCACGACTTCGCGAGCACTCATATCTCCATGCAATTAAGGATGATATTTCCTTAATTGATCTTCTGCCATGCATGTGCAATGCAATTATATATATATATAACTAGATTCCTTGAGGATTGCAATCAAGCATGATTGCATGCTCCACGTCCACCTTAATTGCTTGATTTCATGGGAAACCATAATTGCCATAATTGAATCCTTAATGGCATGGTCCATGTCCATGCCACCTTTAATTGCAATATATGTAGGTTTGATTCCTTGCTTAATTGGTCCACCATAGGACTTAATTGCATGGACCATCCTTGCACGTAACCAGGACTCCTTTTGTTGATCTTATGTCAAATATGTCCATTAGAATCCTAGCCAAACAAAACCATGAAGCCATCTTTAATGCAAAGATCTTTCCCTATGATCCGTCTTTTTAAACAAGTAAACCACTATTAATTATCAAATATCTTGATTATTAATAGTAAACCGATAAGATCACGATTTACCTTAATATTACTTGGTCTCCAAGTAGGCTTTATTTAGTCTCGAAACAATATATTCCGAGCTTGTCGAAAATAAATAGGTTGGGCCACTGATATTGGCCCAGTTTTCTTCGAGTCCCCCTTGCCGGGAAAAAATGTTAATTTTGGGTTCAAACACATGGTGCATTTGAACTCACAGCACACATCATAGATTCCAGTAACCAACATGAAATTACATGGTAGAATTCAAATTTCCAACAAAATCCTTCCTTCTCAAATTCACAATACACTCCACAATGTTTCAGTGTCACTTGCAAATTAAAAATAAAAAAGGATTAGGGAGAATACCTAGTGTTGAGTCTATAAACAATTTGATCTCTAGTAGTATCATAGCAACCCTTCATCGCTGATTCAACAGAGCACTCAGCATGAATTTCTAATAGCTGACCAAAGGCCTTAATCGACCTTTTAAGTTCTTCGATAGTTAGAGATTCTAAAGTCTTTAGTTTCCACAATAACATTAAGAATTGTATCATGTTTTTGAGACAAACTAAGAGAGCAGTTTCTCTACTATTCTACGATCAGAAATTTTTTCACCATATGATTCCATTTGATTAATAGCAATACGACATCAGTAAGTCTGGTGAAATAATCATTCAACAACTCATCATCTTTCATCCTAGCATACTCTAAATCTCTTCTATCTCATATGTTGTAATTTAACTGCTCTTGCCTTTGTAGTTCCCTGTACTCTTTTTCCATAACATCCTAAGCATCCTTGGCTTTCGTCTCGTTGCAAACTCTTAGGAAGATCTCATCTGATAGACCCATTTGTATGATATAGAGAACTCTGGCATTTCATGATCAGGTTCTTGGAATCCTACTTCAACGAAGTTACAAAGACCATGAGAGATGAGGAGTGTCCTCATCTTAACCCTCCAATAGTCGTAGCTTTCACCATAGCTTCTGAAATGTTTTTCTTACACAGATTTCTGATTCTAGTGGCTTCTTCTTCCCTTTGTGTTTTTTGATTCACCAACGCCCACAATTGTATCGATCAAACAAGAAAGATGTAACTATTCAAAAAAGAAGAAGAAAGATGTAGATGAGAACTCTAGAAAGATAATGAGATGAACAGAGAGCAGACCATGTAGCTCTTCTAGTTTTCTATATTAAAGATACATCAGATGCTTAGGCTCATCCTAATACTTGGAGATGTTGCTCGAACAATGTGATGCCCCGGAAATTCATTTTTATTTCTGAGGATTTTTCAGAGTTAATTTTATGGTTATTAGATAGTTTTGTGGCTCGTGGATGGAGCGGAAGTGTTTCGGACGAATTATTATTCAAAAAGTGTGGATTTAGGGGGGATTCATGGTTGACTTTTGGTACGTTGGGATTCTACAAAAACTTCCTTCACAAAAGTTGTAGAGCGCGTCGATACGAGTTTGTGCATATGCGGAACGTGGAAATTGGAGTTCGTATGAGAAAGTTATGAGTGTTTGAAAATTTGGAAAGTTACTATATATAGGGGTTTCCCTTTCGGGAAAGTTACAATTTTCTTTTGATAAGTTTCCATTTCCGGAAACTCAGAAATCCTCCGTTCTCTCTCTTGTTTTTCTACTGACCTGACCCAGATCCAGGAGATCAGACCAAGTTTTTCCGGCCAGCTCCGGCGGTTTCCGGCCTTGAAACTTGGCCAGCTTGTTCGCCTCCTTATTCTGCTCCTCCCTATGGTGGCCTCTAATGGTAATTTTCCTCCACGGCGGCTTTACGAGGCGGCACAGATTAAGGAAATCAGACTTGGTCGGAAAACGTAGCTCCGGCGATGCCATGGCTTCAAGTTTTCTTGGTTGAGTTCGTAGGAGCCTCCTTGATCGATCTGTGGTATTTTTTTGGATCGATTCACTTCGGAATCTGATCAACTCAAGGTGAACAGTTCACGGCGGTTTTTGGCGGCGTTCTAGGCTAAGTTGGCTTGAACCTCAGGTATTAAAGTTGATCTATTTATGTTCTTGACATTTTGGACAGTTGGATTAAGCTAGTTTTGAGTTTTGGCCGATGGTGGTTGCACCGTCGAATGCGTGGCATTTTGCTAGCCTTCCGGCCATGTAAGGGATAGTTTCTGGTATTATATATCTTCTACTCGTCAATACGAGCGTTTTGATATATAATATACAATTTTTGGAGATCGTATGAATATATTGTGATTTTTACGGTTTCGGACCGTTTGATGATTCGATCAGTGAGGATTTGAGCATCCGATCAACTTGTGGTTTAGACATATCGATCATAGAAGTATTACTGAGACATTTGGTGGTCTCGGATGTGGTTTCGCCTCAATTGGCGTAACTTTGGAAATTTTGGTTCGATTTAGGGTTTCGAACGTTATTCCTTGTGTTTCATTGACTGAATCAAGGTTGTACTTCCTTAGGTGCTTGATAGAGGGCAATCTGTAAGTAGTCTAGTGGTGTGAAAACGCAGTGGGAATTTCGAGGTGAGTAATCTCACAAGGTTCATTTATGAACGGAATTACCTTTATCGTTTTGAGAGTTATTGATTTAATTGCAAACTATAGTTGGTATTAGTAGGCATTCCTTAGCGGATGACTACGTGTATATATATATATATATATCTATTTACGTGAAATATATATGTTTTGGTGGTTTGTGGATTTATGAAAACAATATGCATGAATGATGCTTTTTATTGTTTTGCGTTGTGGCTTTTCGGAAAACAAATGATTGTGGAATTGTTGATTCGATTTGTTTTGAAAAGCGTTGAGATTTGTGTATGAAAACAATATGCATGGAATGATGCTTTTTATTGTTTTGTGTTATGGCTTTTCGGAAAACAATGATTATGGAAATGTTGATTTCAATTGTTTTGAAAAGCGTTGCGATTTGTGTAACATTTTGAGTCTTGTGCGACTTCTTTAAATATTTTGCTCCTAGGGACTGTGCAGCCCGAGGAACGAAGGTCTATGACCTTGGGTAGAATATCAGGTAATCACGTTTTTGGCCAGACGAGTGGTTACGTTTCAGTTAGAGCTCTACTCTTTCTGCCATATAGGTAATTCATGGGGTAATGGGAACTGGTTATTGATAGCTCATGACATTATGTGTTTTTAGGGAACAAGGTGTGAGTTGCTTCCTTATTAACTATTTTTAAGGGGACAAGGTGCAAGTTGTTTTCCTTATTAACGGTTTGATAGAATTCAAGTGTGAGTTGTTTTCTATGGTACGATTTTGGTACAATTGATAGAAATCAAGGAGTGAGTTGCTTTCTATGTTAAATTGATAGAATTCAAGTGTGAGTTGTTTTCTATAGTACGATTTTGGTACAATTGATAGAAATCAAGGAGTGAGTTGCTTTCTATGCTATATTTGATAGAAATCAAGGTGTGAGTTGCTTTCTATGGTACGATTGATAGAATTCAATGTGTGAATTGTTTTGTATGTTATTTTTGATAGAAATTAATTAAGGTGTGAGTTGCTTTTTATGGTACGATTGATAGAATTCAAGGTGTGAGTTGTTTTGTATGTTATTTGATAGAAACCAAGGAGTATGTTGCTTTCTATGTTTCGTTTTAAAAGAAACCAAGGCGTAAGTTGCTTTCTTTTATTTCGATTTGAAAGGAAATTAAGGATGGATTATTCTCCTTTATTTCGTGTTTTAAGGAATCAAAGCGTGAGTTGTTTTCCTTATTTCTGGTGTGAGTTGTGTTGACTGTTTTGAGTTACTCATACGGGCTTGCAAAAGCTTACCGGGTTTGTTTTGTGACAACCCGGTACACTATTCAAACGGTATAGGGCTTAATCTTGCAGGTTAAGATAATCAGGGCTGAAGCTGAGGTAGCACCTTTGTAGCTTTACGGTAGGAAGCTGATTACACGCATTTATATGCATGTAATTGTATCTACAACACTATAATTAAGTTAATTCTCAAGTCAATTATTATGTAATTAATCAATTTTTATTTATTTTGTAGTAAATAAGCGGAGCTGTGAATTTCGGAAGAAGTTGAGCAAAACTGGAGCAATTTGGAGTTTCTGACAAAAAAGATAAAATAGCCGACGCGGGTCAACTGTAGTCAAAGCATCAAGAGAGCAAGATTCAATTGCGTCCAATAATATGTGGAAGTGCATTGTGAAGGAAAGAAGGAAATGTGAAGAAAAGAAAAGAGGAATCAGAAAAAGAAAAAAAAAAAAGAAAAAAAAAAATTCTGCATTTTGCTGACGTCATCAGCAGTGACATCACCACCATCCTTTATCTCTTTTCTTTCCCACGTGCTGCTCTTCTTCTTTCTTTGTTTTTCTTATTTTCCTTTTCTTTTTTTTTCTCCTATCCCATGGTGCCACATGTCCCTATCACTCTTCTTCCTTCTTCATTTCCCTCACGACCTGCCACAACCACATATTTAATACCCATTCTTCCTCTGATATAAAGAGACCATACCCTAATTCGGCCGGATACCACTACCAAGACCAGATCCCATTACTCTCTCTCTCCTTCTCCATCACACCTCTCCACACCCTTTCTTCTCCTTACCAAGATTCACTTTCCTCCTCACCAAGATGACAGGACCCGACCCAGGAATCAGCCCAAATACCTGGATACGAGCCTGCGGGCCCCACGTTAATCGAAATCCTACCGAAAATTCAGCAGAACCTCCCCTAAATATGGGCTACCCAAAAATTCACAAACCTGGACATGATTAAAACTTTAACTTCTACTCAACCTACAATACCATATTTACAATCCAAGCACATATATTACATTCGGAAAGTTCAAATCCCAACATAACCTCCGTAAGCAACAACAATCCGAACAACAACATCCAGCAAATTTAAAAGAAAAGGGTTATCAGAGCAACAATAAAACTAAGCCGATATCATACAAGGTAGGTTAAGTAATAACCTACGGACAAAAACGGAAGCGCTGATTTCCAAAGTCCCTAGAGCCTGGACGCGATCTCGGCGAATCTGAAATCTGGGCATTTGAAAACGAAGGGCCCAGGGGAAAACATATAAAATCCATTAGAGTGAGTGGACAAAACCGAAACAAAATCTGAAACAATTAATGGAATGCTTCCCCATTTCTCTTTTTAACAAAACCATCATGCAGCGAGACTCCATGAAATTCCAACTCAATCCTTTTTCCAAGAAAACTCATTTGATGACTAGGAAGGACTGCTTCCTAGGCATCTCATGCCATCTGGGAGGGACTGCCACCCAGATGACGCATCAGGAGGGACTGCCAACAGGAGTGGTTAGTTGGGACTGCCAACTAGCCACAGGTAGTAGACGGGACTGCCGACTAACTACCTCATGTCATCTGGAAGGGACTGCCAACCAAATGACGCATCGGATAGGACTGCCAACCGAGCTGTAGTCTGGACGGGACTGCCGACCAGACTATTACCTAGAAGGGACTGCCAACTAGGTAAGATATGCATGCGCCAAACTGGCCTCCTTGTCAACTGCTTCCTTTTTAAATCCTTTTCTTTCCAAAAAAAATCACATTTACTCAAATAACAATCCATTTAAAAACTTAATACCATGCTGCATGCATTATTTAAATAAAAATAAAGGTCCACTCACAAGTAGTCCCGCTCGTGTCCTCCTCGCTCGAGGGCTCAGTACATCCTGTAATAAATGGACATAATAATTAACCTTAATGAGGAAACAATCTCAAGATCAAAACTCATTCCTTCGAGAAATTAGTATTCATTCTATAAAACAAATCTCACTCTTCAACTTGGAATTTACATTCTTGAATACGGAAATTTCCTAACAATTTAACGTCCAAGCCTAATCTTTAACCTTCACAAGGTTCATTTCGATAATCTAATCAATTAAACTCGATTCCTTGACCAAAAATTGATCACCAAAATTAAACATAATATCCTTTCCAAAAATTTCCGAATTCTTCTTAACTTTCCCTATTTCCATTCACAATTCCATCTCTAAATCTCAAATCCTCTCTAAATTTTTCTTTTCCAAACCACAATCTCAACACCAAATTCCTCAACAAAACAGATCAATTCCACAAAACATTGATAGTAATTTATCAAGAGACTCATCAACCCATAAAATTATAAACCATAAAATTCACAACAACCTTAACCACATCAATTTTCCAAGAAATCTCAAACCAAACAACCTCAAGCCTAAAACAAGTTCAAAATCATCTCAACAACACACCCATCAACTTCTTTACCTGCAATAACAACCATGTAATGTGGATCACGCCATGGTGAGCGGTGCGCACTGGGGTGGCCGGACGACGTCGAGTTTTGGTGGGGAAAGGCCGGCGGCGAAAGAGAAAGAAAGGGGGAGGGAGAGCTCGGGCTTGTCCCGTTTTTTTTTTTTCAATCCGTCACTTTCTCTCTCTTCCCAACTAAATAAACTCATTTTAAAACAAAACTCCACCAAAAGTAAAAAAAAAAACAATAGAAATTTCCATTTTTGTCACAACTTTCCCGATAGAACACCGATTTAAACAAACTACGTGTCCACGAACTCAATTTTACGTATTCTACGACATTCTCAAAGAAATTTCCTAATTTACCGGACTAAAGAAAAGTCACTCCTCGGTCAAAACCGATAAAAACATACTTCATAAGGATGTTAAGGTACGGGGCCTTACACAAGATCCATTTATCACCTCACCAAGATCTATTGTCCTCCTCACCAAGATTCACCTCACTAAGATTCACCTCCCCAAAATTCCATCAAATCCTCATCAATTTCTCAAAGGGATTTCAAGGAGCTTCAAGGGACCTCATCTACATCAAGACTTGAGATTGGGTATAGTGGGAAGCCATAAATCAAGGCTTGTCAGAATTGCTCCATAGTAATTTGTGACTTGTTCTTGTTACTTTTCACTCTTCTTCACCTTTACCTCTTTAATTAATTGATGAATATTGTTGTTGATTTGTGGATGGGTTGTGAGTAGTCTATTTAGGAAGCTAGTTTGAGCCCCAGCATGGATTTAATGTAATAAATATGTTTTGATTTAATGATTTTTAATTTCGTGTTTGGCATATGTTCTATTCTATATTATTTCGCTTAGATGCATGCTTAGGAGCTTGATTAACTCTTGAATGTTTAGATGAGCATGTCTAGAAAAAATTAGGGGACCTAATCACATCTCTAATTTATGACTAGGACACTTGTTTAGAAACACTTGTTTAGAACATGGTTAGTTACAATACCAATTTCGATTGCCGTATTGGCTAGCTTGGGAACCTTGATTCTAGGACTCTTCGCCTTCTGGTGCAACTAGAGGCCCTAACAAAGCTCTAGATTGTCTCAATTGAGTTTCTACGACCCTTGATCCGGAGTAGGAATACCCTTTAAGGAATCTAATGACCCATGAGCCTTGGGTATGGTTCTTAATGCCATTATGAATTGAATGACCATTGTCGGAGCATATTTATGCATTAGATTTGGCTAGGAGGATACCCTAGTGACCTAATTTCCATTCTTGATTAGTTTATATTATCTTTTATCTTTAGTCGCAATTTTAATTTTCAATTGCCAATTCTATTTGCTGCGCAATTAAAAAAAAAATCAAATTTCACAAACCACTTTCATTGTCCATACCATTTGATTGTGAGATTCCGCATTTATTTGTGGTTCTCTTGACCCATTTTAGGCTTGGTTGTTCCGAGCCGAACATGTAAATAGCTTGGTGCTATTTTTCTAGGTTTTGTTTGTTAAATTGTTGGTGACTTAGTAATCGGCATAACCAAGGATTAAAGTTAGTTTTTCAATCCCCGTGGTACGATAATTTCGGGTTCAAATATTTCCCACTTTTTTGATGACCGTGCCCTTATTGCGCGTAAGTTGCATTCAAGCACCGAATCAAATGGCGCCGTTGCCGGGGATTAAAGTGTAATAGCTTTAATCCCTTGGTTTTCTGTTGTTAGGTCACTTGCATTATTTTTTTTAGTTTTAGTATTATTATTATTATTTTTTTGTTTAGATTTAAAAAAAAAGAAAGTGTTTCTTTATTTTACGTTTCTTATTTTGATTATTTCATACTTGTGTGTTTGTTTGTTGAGACATTGTGATTATTTCTATCGAAGTGACGGGCCTTGTTTTACTTTGTAGTACATGTAAGACATGAGCATCGATAGCGATCGTCACTTGACTTGACTTGTTTGTTAGATTTTTATTAGGTTTCCTAATTAGTCATTAGTTTATTGAGTTGTTAGTTTTTCACTTATTCTTAGCTTTGCTTATTTTAGTTTCTTATTTAATTGTTGTCTCACCTTCTCTCATTACCCCTCTCCTTTATTGTGAAACGTGAAATTAAATTCAAAGTGCTTATTTTGTGAATTCTTGAGTACTTACCACGTGGTCATATTTTTGCAAGGTGCATGAGTAGTACTTTACTACCTATCAATTTGAGAAGTGGTCGTACTTTGCAAAGACTTTCTAGACAAAGGCCAAGGAATCGTTCACGAACACCTCCAAGGCCAAGAGTACCTCCAAGAGATCACTCACCGAGTCCGATTAGATCACCGGTTAGAGAGATGGTGGAGAGACCTATTCTAGAGTTTTCTAGACCTTCCATGGTCAACACGGCATCATGCTTGGTACTTCCAGTTAGATAAGTGGACTTCGAGATCAAGCCACAACAATTGAGCATCTTGCCTATTTTCAATGGGAAATCATCCGAGAAGGCCATCAACCATATGCAAGACTTTGAGGAGATTGTGAGCACTATGTCAAAGGGTGGACTTCCTGAAGGTGAGTTTAAGATGCGGTTGCTTCATTCCTCACTTAGAGATGATGCAAAGGGATGGTTTTTGAAGCTACAACCGAGGAGTATACGATCATGGGAGGAGTTGACAGACATTTTCTTGGATGCTTACTACCCACCACACCAGACCACTAGCATGAGACATGAGCTCTTACTCTTCACTCAACGTGATCATGAGACCTTTTGGGAGGCATGGGATAGGTACAAGGGTATTTGCAATGCATGTCCCCATCATGGCTTGACTAAGTCTATGATGATTGAAGGTTTCCATGGTGGTTTGTTACCATATGAGAGGAGGAGGGTTGATGTTGCGGCACAAGGTTCACTTCCTAGTCATGGTCAAACCAAGGCATGGGATATACTTGAGCACTTAGGTCGACAATCAGGCAATGGGATGATCATCATTCTATGAGGGAAAGAGTGAGGAAAGATCCATATTATGATACCAAGATCACTCATGAGACAAGGGTTGCCCAAGAGAGCTCTAGTGCCAATTATAGGAAGCTTGAAAGAAAGCTTGATTTACTTCTTCAAGCTAAAGAGCTTGGTTCATCTACACATCATGTCAATGTCACTTCTATGTCTTCATCTCTATGTCTTCTATGTGATTCACCTATACATGCTACTAGTGAATGTCATCTTGCTCCTAATTATCCGGATTTTGTTCAAGATCAAGTAAAGGCCGTGAATTCTTATGGTGGGCACCCTAGAAATGATCCTTACTCACCTACATACAATCTGGGTTGGAGGAATCACCCTAATTTTTCTTGGAGAGACCAAGGAGGTTCATCTAGTAGGTTTCAAAGTGGAAACCAAAGCTTTAGAGGTGGTCAAGGTCAAGATTCATCAAATTTCGTTCATTATGGCAATACACACCAAGGCAACACTCAATTTTCACAATATGGTCAACATGGACAGCAAGCATACGGGCCCAGTTCTCAATGCCAATCCACCTCAAGTCAAGGATTTCATGCTCAAAATGCTCCTCCCGGGTTTACTCAAAGGGGTGGCTATCTTCTTAACAAGTTTCAAGGTGTTCCCATTGCCTCACAACCGGAGGAGAAGAAGAGTGCAAGTGATGATGCTCTTTCTTCTATGTCTCAATGCATTACTATACTATCCCAAGGTCAAGCCACCATGCAAAAACAAATGGGACTATTAGAAGTGCAAATGAGTCAAATGGCAAAGGAGCTTAGCACACGTCAACAAGGAGCCTTACCTTCACAACCGGAGCCAAACCCCAGAGGAAAACTCCATGAATGCAATGCTGTCACCACTCTACGTTCGGGAAAGGTATATGATAATCATGTTTACATGCCTACATCTTCTAGTCTCCATATAGATCCTTTATTTGATGATGATGTCGGTTTGCATTCATATGGGGCTAAGAGGGAAGAAAATGTACCTCTTGGCCATGTTGTTGATGACCAATTGCTTACACATCATGATTCTTTTTATCATAAGGAGGATGGGACCGGAAGGGAAGAAAATGTACCTTCCGGTAAATATGGAGTGGGTGATGTGACTTTGAATGCCAAATGAATAAATAAGGGGGTGGATATATAAGATAGCCGGATAGGAAGAAAATGTACCTTCTGGAGGAGCTAATCTTGGTAAAGGTTATGATTTCTTGTCCTTTGAGAACAATGCAAGCAAATATAGGTTGATTGATAGTGGCAAGGAAAAAGATTTGTTGAGAAAGAAGACTTCTAGGGATGAGGATGTCTCGGACCCTAAATTAGATGGTGAGGCCATGAAGGCTAGGGACCCATCTAAGGCCAATGACACCTTTAGGAAGGTTCTTGATGACATTAGACCCACATCCTATGAGTTTGAGTCATCTACTTCGACTGAAAAAGAGGGGAGAAATAAGGTGGAAGACCTATATGTGCATGATAGCTCTAGGGATAGGAATGGTCCGGTCTACTCATCACTAGGTGAGGCCTTGAGGGCTAAGAACCCTAGTGGGACCGTGACTACCCTTAGGGGCACCACAGGGAGTCTCACCTTTGATCCACCTCTTGATTTGAGCACACCGGAACCTCAACTTCCTTACCCTAATGTGCCAAGAAAGGAAAATGTGAAGAAGGGTGGGAAGAAGAAAAAAATTGGCTTGATGTCCGAAGTGCATGATATTTTGAAGAAGGTCAATGTCAATATACCTTTGATTGAGCTCCTTCGACAAATGCTGGTTTATGCAAAATTTCTAAAGGACTTGTGCACCCATAAGAGGAAGATAAAGAATGATGAGCGGTTCGAGATTCGTGAGGAGGTTAGTGCTATCTTGGAAAGACGGATTCCCCCAAAACTCAAGGATCCGGGGAGCTTCAATATCTCTTGCACTATTAGTGAGAAAGTATTTGATAGAGCTTTGATGGACCTTGGTTAAAGTGTTAACATTATTTCTTTTGAGATTTTCCGGAAACTTGACCTTAGACCGATTAAAGCTACTTCTATATTCTTGCAACTTGCGGATCGGAGCATTAAGAGAGCCATGGGTGTTGTTGAAGATGTGTTAATCAAGGTTGATAAGTTCTACTTGCCGGCGGATTTGGTGGTATTAGATATGGATGATGGACCTCATAGTGGCAAAGACATACCTATCATTCTTGGTAGACCCTTTATGGCAACAGCGGGAATAAAAATTAATGTTCAAAAGGGCACCATCAAAATGAAGGTATTGGGAGAAAAGGTATTACTTAAGAGTCTTGAACCCATATATCCTCCGGAAATAGTGAAGAGTGTGCTCTCTATCAATTTAGTGAAGGGTAATGAAGCCAAGAGTGAGCGGATTTTTAGACCTTTGAATCCCTCCAAGCCTACAATCCGTGCACAAAATCATTTTTCACCTATTTGGGGCTATGACCATGAGCCACCATTGAAGCATGAAGATGTCATTCCTACGCCTATTTTGAAGCCTACTATTGAGCTTGAAAAGCAAACAACCCCTACTCTTGAGACTTATGAGCAACATAAGATGAAAAGTCCACCATTGAGTGAGGCACAAAAGGAGTCCATCAAGAAATTAAGGGAGACTTGTGGAGTTGTGAAGAAGAAGGAAATGCCAAAGAGGTATGATTGGCCTCCACCTCCAAGCTACATGCTCGCTTCTTCAAGTGCTAGATGTTTTGGAAATGATAATGATGCTAGCACAATTGTTGTGGGTGGTAAGAAGACATCCTTTGAGCCACCTTGAGGGAGAAAAGTGAAGAAGACCGGCTTGGAATCTTTAAAAACAAGCTCTTCTAGGGAGGCAACCCTAGGTAGTTTTGAAATTTAATTGTTCATTTTGCATCAATAAGGCTATTTAGCCATCTTTTTGGGAGGATGGGAGGTGTTTGGAGTTCGAAGTGTGAAGAAAGCAAGAATGGAGTGGTGAGCAGTTTCTGTCCAGAAAGTTCAGTTGAATTTGGTTGACTATAACTTCCAATAAACATGTGAATTTCAGCTGAAAATTTCTTACGATATATCCCTGGTTATCTACTGTCTTGTGCCAAAATTTGAACCACTTGCAGTCACTGGAACTCAAGCTATTTAATGGTCAATGCATGGAGGTCAGAACAGAGACAGCTACTGTAGAGTGATTTTGGGAAGCTACACCCTCTACATATTAAGTTATTTAGAGCTCAAATTTTTCATAGATGTATCTTCACATGTTCTCTATATGCTAGTATAACAGTTTTTCATTTGAGCTTCTCTAGCTTCAGATATGATGTTCCAAGCAACAGGGGTCAGAAACAGGGCACAACAGAAACTGCATAACAGATTAGTGAGTTTGGAGGCCAACGATTTTTGACTCAAAATTTATATTTCAGTGAAATTTTACCTTCAGGTAGCCTTATGAGTCTAGTTTCATATATCTTTGGTCTCACCCTCTTTGCACCTTTGGAGCCCGACTTATTGTAGTTTTGGTGACTGAGGGTCAGTAGAAGACTTCATGACAGATTGGCAAGTTTGACCGGCTTGGGTTTTCATTTCAGTTGGAGATAGGTGGCTTACTTTATATGGATAGAAATATATCTGAGTCTACTTTCTATTCCATGAAGTCTCACTTACTTATCTTTTTCTGAGTTTGAGATATTGGCATTTGAAGACAGAAAGGTCATTGTTGGAAGTTTTCTGCACTCACTAGTTTTGTTCACTTGGGTTGATTGGACTTCTTGCACTTCAATTCTTCAATGGAGGCCATTGTAGGGCAGTTTTGGGTGTATTGGAGGTGGCAAACCCTATGATCTTAATGGAGGACCTTGGTCCTTATTCTTTGAAGTGAGCCTATTGTGTGTCACATTGCTCTTTGGACGTATTATATCTTTCTCAATGGAGTTGATCTTTACATGAGCACCTAGATCTATTATGGAGCTTACGCTAAGGAAGCCAAGGTCTTGTGCATTGAGGATGGTGTCTCATATTAGTCTTCTCCGAAGGTCGTGAGCAATGGAAGATCAACAAACGGGGTTTCCGTAACTTTTCTCCGCATTTAGATTTTTATTTTCGTAGTTAATTTTTGTGCCTTCGCCCGGACTTCACTCTCATGCCTTAATCCAACATGGATTTTAGCTTTCGAGCTCACTTTACAACATTGAGGACAATGTTGGTTTTAAGTGTGGGGGTGAGGAATCGGGCATCCTCTAAAAAACAAAAAAAAGAAGAAGAAGATTTTCCATTTTAGATTAGCTTTTTGTACTTCGATTTTAGTGGTTAATGCCTTTTTCCAACCCAATGACGAGACATGGACTTAACTTGTTATGATTGTGGATAGATTAAGCATGATCTAGGACTTTGAATTTGTTTTGTGATTGAGTGTATATGTGATCTATACTTGATTATATGTGTGCACATATCCTATGTTAGGTTCGTTCATCATAATTAGAGAAGCATATAGATGATTTGATTGACTTGCATACCCTTATTTGTGAGTTTTTGTGCCTATATCTATAGTGTATGCATCGTTCATTCACTTATTCTTTCATGTGTGTACAATTTCATGACATTGCTTATCTAGAACTTGCTTGAGACCTCTCGAGACTACTTTTAGCTAGCGACATGATAGAAAGGATGGAGGCATTAGGACTATATACCACCATGGCCAAAGAAGCATGTGCCCAAAAATATTTACCACTAGATTGCCACTTTGAGCCTATTTATATAATTTAGCCTTTTTGTTCATTACCACCACAAATTCCTACCTAGCCTATACACTTTTATCCTACCCTTCCATGGCAGTTGGTGAAGCGATTCGAGAGAATGACTTTACGTTTGAGTGCTTCAAGAAAAAGTCAAAAGTGTGAGGTTACAAAAGAATAAGTGTGGGGGTGAGTGATTTGTATAGAAAAGAAAGTTCTCAAAAAAAAAAATTGTGAAAATAGAAAGAAAGTTCAAGGAAAAGAAAAGTAGAAGAAAAAAAAAATTGTGTGAAGAAAGAAAAGAGAGAGAGAGAGAGAGAGAGAGAGAGAGAGAGAGAGAAGAAAAAAAAAGTATTACGTAGTGTAGTTAGCGGGTTGTACATTGGGATTAGAGTGAGTGACTTAGCATTCAAATGCAAAAGTCATAAATCTCTACAAGAGAGAGTTGCTTCACCGATTTCCATGGACTTTGTCTTTCCCTATCCTTCATTTCTATTAGCCACTTGCCCTTAGCCCCATTACAACCAAATAAAAGACCTCTTGATTTGAATGTTGTGGGTTACCTAGCGAAGATGAGATCGAAGAGCAAGCATATGGCGATGTATGTTGTGAACTTGCTTTTGAGTGAAACACATATAACCCCTAAACACTTGAGCGGTAATATGTAGTGAACCTATGTGAGTTTAGCGGGTTATGTTGGGTCTTCTATATGTCTATTTGATTATGGTGGATTGATTTGACACGTGGTCAACACATGCATATACTTGAGCATCTATTACACGTGCATCTTAATTGCCTTACAAATTCAAAAAAAATTATGTTGTGCTTACGTCTATTTCATGGTCATATACATAATTAGTTTTCCGAGGGTTATGGTTGGAAAGGTTGTTACTACATTATCTTTATGTTTGTGAGTTAGTAAATTTTCGGATTTTGTTTCATTTAGTTTGCTTGGGGACAAGCAAAGTTCAAGTGTGGGGGTGTGATTACACGCATTTATATGCATGTAATTGTATCTACAACACTATAATTAAGTTAATCATCAAGTCAATTATTATGTAATTAATCAATTTTTATTTATTTTGTAGTAAATAAGCGGAGTTGTGAATTTCGGAAGAAGTTGAGCAAAACTGGAACAATTTGGAGTTTCTGACAAAAAAGACAAAATATCTGATGCGGGTCCACTGTAGACAAAGCATCAAGAGAGCGAGATTCAATTGCGTCCAATAATATGTGGAAGTGCATTGTGAAGGAAAGAAGGAAATGTGAAGAAGAGAAAAGAAAAGAGGAAGCAAAAAAAGAAAAGAAAAAATTCTGCATTTTGCTGACGTCATCAGCAGTGACATCATCACCATCCTTTATCTCTTTTCTTTCCCACGTGTTGCTCTTCTTCTTTCTTTGTTTTTCTTATTTTCTTTTTCTTTCTTTTCTCTCCTATCCCATGGTGCCACATGTCCCTATCACTCTTCTTCCTTCTTCATTTCCCTCACGACAAGCCACAACCACATATTTAATACCCATTCTTCCTCTAATATAGAGAGACCATACCCTAATTCGGCCGGATACCACTACCAAGACCAGATCCCATTACTCTCTCTCTCCTTCTCCATCACACCTCTCCACACCCTTTCTTCTCCTTACCAAGATTCACTTTCCTCCTCACCAAGATCCATTTATCACCTCACCAAGATCTATTTTCCTCCTCACCAAAATTCCATCAAATCCTCATCAATTTCTCAAAGGGATTTCAAGGTGCTTCAAGGGATCTCATCTACATCAAGACTTGAGATTGGGTATAGTGGGAAGCCACAAATCAAGGCTTGTCATAATTGCTCCATAGCAATTTGTGATTTGTTCTTGTTACTTTTCACTCTTCTTCACCTTTACCTCTTTAATTAATTGATGAATATTGTTGTTGATTTGTGGATAGGTTGTGAGTAGTCTATTTAGGAAGCTAGGGTTTGAGCCCTAGCATGGATTTAATGTAATAAATATGTTTTGATTTAATGGTTTTTAATTTCGTGTTTGGCATATGTTCTATTCTATATTATTTTGCTTAGATGCATGCTTCGGAGCTTGATTAACTCTTGAATGTGTAGATGAGCATGTCTAGAAAAAATTAGGGGACCTAATAACTTCTCTAATTTATGACTAGGACACTTGTTTAGAACATGGTTAGTTACAATACCAATTTCGATTGCCGTATTGGCTACCTTGGGAACCTTGATTCTAGGACTCTTCACCTTCTGGTGCAACTAGAGGCCCTAACAAAGCTCTAGATTGTCCAAATTGAGTTTCTACGACCCTTGATCCGGAGTAGGAATACCCTTTAAGGAATCTAATGACTCATGAGCCTTGGGTATGGTTCTTAATGCCATTATGAATTGAATGACCATTGTCGGAGCATATTTATGCATTAGATTTGGCTAGGAGGATACCCTAGTGACCTAATTTCCATTCTTGATTAGTTTATATTATCTTTATCTTTTGTCGCAATTTTAATTTTCAATTGTCAATTTTATTTGCTTCGCAATTAAAAAAAAAAAATCAAATTTCACAAACCACTTTCATTGTCCATACCATTTGATTGTGAGATTCCGCATTTATTTGTGGTTCTCTTGACCCATTTTAGGCTTGGTTGTTCCGAGCCGGACATGTAAATAGCTTGGTGCTATTTTTCTAGGTTTTGTTTGTTAAATTGTTGGTGACTTAGTAATCAGCATAACCAAGGATTGAAGTTAGCTTTTCAATCCCCGTGGTACGATAATTTCGGGTTCAAATATTTCCCACTTCTTTGATGACCGTGCCCTTATTGTGCGTAAGTTGCATTCAAGCACCAAATCAGAAGCCATTTTTGTGACTTTACCATTATTTGGACTTCTGTTGTGTAGTTAACTCTGAGGAGTATTTACGTTTTATTTTGTTATTGACAATTTAATTCGTAAGCTTATGTAATATATGACTCTACGGAGCAGGTCAATATTGATATAGTGGGTTCAGTGCATCAATATGTATTTAGTTGAAGGGAAAAAATGTTTCTTGATATTTGGTATTGATGACTGAACGATCACGCTTGTATAATTATGGGATTATATATCGATTTTTATTTGTGTTAAAATTCAAGGGTGTGACAAACAAACTAAAGTACTAAACTCCACAAGACTAGATGTTTCTCAGCCACAAAAACACATAAACTAAGGTCATGGAACTATAAAATACAAAAGACTCAGACCATTTGATTTGATTTAAGTAGGTTTACAAGAAACTAGAACCAGCCATATATGGTGCACATTCCTCATCAGAAGAAAGACCTTTAGAATCACTATCATCATCGCCATCACCATCGTCTTCATCATCACTCGACTCCACGCTAGAGTCATTCTCCTCCGAGTCAGTAATTTCCTCATCACAAATATCTTCACAATCATCACTCCACGTATCATCCTCCTCCTCATTGTCGCTACCGCAGGACTAAAAGTAGAGTCCAATGCTCCGCCGAGCCCAAGCCTATCAACCTTGGGTGACGGCTGCTGTTGATAAAGATACTAGCGAAGACCCGAAAGGTGCAGAAGCAGTTGCTGATTGGAAGGCTGGATTGTCTAAATGAGTTGTGGGTTTGGAGGAGTGGTCCTGGGGATGGAAGCGGCCAAGAAGAGAAGTGGGGCTTTGGCGTCTTTGAGGATGGTTTTGGTCGCCATTTGAGTTGTAGAATCGCTGTAAATCTGTATGTAATTAGGATTTTATTTAATTAGGATATCCTGTAATTATGAAAGGTTTGTTTCCTATTAGAGTTAGACTACTCCTTGGTGCTTGTATATATACCCTCATTGTGGGATGAATAGAATTATCAAATTAACCCTAAATTGAAGTATTCTTTTCTACTTGGTATCAGAGCAGGTTCAATCCTTTGAACTTGCGCTACATCCTTTGAATCCTGAATCCCGAAGAACACCACAAACCGTTGCGTACCACCACCGTTGAAATCAAACCATCCTGAATTTCAAACCACCATCACCCTGCCTTTTTTGGGAAAAAAGAAAAAAAAAAAACTTTTTTTTTTCCAAAACATTCATATCCATCTTGAAACCCTTGAAAATCCAATCCTACAAAAATCATGAATTCCTCAATGATGCAATCAGAGAAACAGGCTATGGGGCATTCAGTGACTACCGAATTTTCTGTTATGGCTCAACGCAAACAGGATCCTCCTCCAGGCTTCTCAAGACCTTCTCCACGTTGTCCTTTAGGTAAACCAAATCCATATGCAAACAAAAGGTGCATTATCTGTGGGGAATTAGGTCATAGCAAGGAGCGGTGCTATGAAGTGATTGGTTACCCTGATTGGTGGGACTTCACCAAGAAACCGCAAAAGAATCTGGGCAAGGCCGCTGTTGCTACTACAGAGGAAGTTTACCTAGACAATGCCTCTGCAAATGTAGCACGGTCAGATATGAAGGGTAAGGTTACTTTTAATAGTACAGGGATAATTGATACAAGTGCATCTGACCATATGACTAATGACCCAAGTCTTGTGAAAAACCTTAGACGTTCCCCTCAAGACGTTGTCTCTACTGCTGATGGTACTCCAACTCCGATCACCGGAGAAGGTTCTATTGCTTTATCTGATACCTTAATCCTTGAATCTGTCCTAGTTGTTCCATCACTAGCTTATAATCTCCTGTCTGTTGGTCAAATTATTTTAGCTCTTGCATGTATTGTGACCTTCTATCCGTCTATCTATGTATTTCAGGACATTCTGACTCGACAGATTCTTGGTTATGGTGTTAGAAGGGGGAAATTATACTATCTGGATCTGACAGAGACTGGAAAGAAACATAAGCATCTTTTGGGACAAGCATATCATATCAACGGGGTAGAGAATGCGAAGGAAGCTTGATGGTTATGGCATTGCCGTTTAGGTCATCTATCCTTTAGTTATCTTAAGAAGCTGCAACCTCATTTGTTTTCAGTTGTTAGTGATTTGGATTTCCACTGTGACATTTGTGAACTGGCCAAGAGTCACCGTATTTCATATTCACCAAGTCTTAATAAAAGTCATGTTCCTTTTATGAAGATTCACTCTGTGTACATACATGTACATTTGCAAGCATAATTAGCTATAATAGGCCATGCTCGCTGTACCGCCAAAGGTACTAATTCCAACCAAAGGAATGACATGCGGACACACCGCCAGGCGGGCTACAGCCTCGGCGTCGGACCGCCTCCAGATCGCCACCGACGCGCCGCCACGCGCCGCGCCAAGTTAGCATCAGAAGCTTCTGAAACTAGAACTGAAGCATATCAGTCCCACATCGGAAACAAAGACAAGATCAGTCTCTTCCTCACCTATAAAAGGTTCTCTCCTCTCTCCTCATTAATTACGCATTCAATACTTACCTACTGTTACTTTGTCAACATAAATACATTGACTAACTTAGGCATCGGAGAGTTGAAGACCGCCCAGCGCGGTCTCCCTCTGACGCCCGTTGTATTTTACTTGACAGGTAACGGGAATCGCAACATTAGTACAAGTACCGATCCGCCCACCGGATCAGCGTTAACTAAGGTTTGGCTACCGCTAGACTTTTAGACATTAACATTGGCGCCGTCTGTGGGAACCCTTGAACTAAAGGTCATCCCGCTACAATCACCATGACTAACGACAGCGGGGGAAACGCTGAAGAGCAGGCGGAGCTCCCCGCCATTCCCCAGCCCTCCGACCCCGCGATCGGCGTTAACCGCGCACTATTCACAACCCCGGCCAATCCCGGTGGTGAGGCAAACCCAGGCAGCAGCCGCCCGTCAGGCCAGGATCTCGTCGCCATGTACGAGATAGCACTGGCGGATCTTCATAAGGCAAACAGGGAGCGTGAGGAGGAGCGTAGAGAGAAGGCCGAAGCCCAAAAACAGGTGGCTGCGCTCATGACACGTTTTGAGGAACTAAAAAACACTTTGGCGGCCACCGACCGCCCGGCACAGAGCGAGCAGTCACGCAGCACCAGGCGTAGTCGACCCAGCGCCGGCACGGCAGCGCCAGGGCCAGTCATACAAATGCACGTACCGCTGAACCCGTCGGGGTTGTCAGGAATGGGACCACCGCCCATACCCCAACTAATGTTAGAACATACGGCGGAATCCCTTCCGCACGCCAACAGCCAGAATGTCAGGGCAAGGACTGAGGGTGATCCGCCCATACCTAGGCGCAAGCCAACTCGGCGGGGGAGTCAGGCCGATTCCGCCGGCGATACAACCGCCCAGTTATTGGAAAGGATGCACCAACTGGAGCAGAGGTTAATCCGGGCGGAGACGGGCGTCCCGACATCAACTCGGAACCCGCTGTTCACTTCCAGACCCGGCCCCTTTTCCGCCGCGATCCTACAGGCCGTCAGGCCAACATATGCAAAGACCCCAAAAATGTCGCCATATGGCGGAATGACCGATCCCTTTGTCCACATGGACACCTTCAAGAAGGTCACCAACAACAAGGGATTCGACGACGCCACCTTGTGCCATCTGTTCAGCGAAACATTGGACGGCGAGGCGATGAACTGGTTTTTTGAATGTCCGCCAGGATCGGTTGGCTCATTCCATGCACTGTCGCATGCGTTCCTCTCCCGCTTCATCCTATTGTCCGCCGGACATCACAACACAAGTCAGCTGTTCAGCGTCAAACAGGGGGAGGACGAGTCACTGAAGGCCTTTGTCACAAGATGGCGGCGGCAGCATCTCAGTGCCGCGACCTGGACAAAACTATGGCGTCGGCAGCCTTCAGGAAGGGACTCCTCAAGGGACCGTTCCTCTATCACCTCAATTACAACCATCCCAATGCAACGTACGACCACGTCATGAGTGAGGCGGTCATTCACGCCCAGGCGGAATTCATCACATATGGAGAAACACCACCACCAGCAACGCCAGCAAAATCAGCACAACCATCTTCCAATCACCAGGAAGCCGCTGATAAACCCCCCTCAGCTCCGCCAGTTGACAAGAAAAGAGAGTGGCAGCAGGGCGGCCACCAAACCAAGCGGCAGAAGGGACAGCATTTTTATAAGGGAAACCGCCCAACTCATGGGGACAACAACAACAAGCAGACGGAGTCCTCACAGCGGTATGCAGTTTTCACGGTCCTAACGGCCTCATATGAAGATATCTATAATCAGTGCAAGGATCAGATCCCACCGCCACCCCCTCCAAAGTACCCAAAAACGGGCAAACCCAGGAACACCGGCAAGTGGTGCAAATACCACGCGGACAGCGGCCACAATACAAACAGCTGCAACGCCCTCAAAACAGCCATTGAGACTTTATACCGTGACGGCAAGTTGGAGCAATTCAAGGTACGCCAACCACCGCCAGTGATTGCCAACGTAGAAACCTTGGGCCGCATCAACACCATCGATGGCGGTGCTCCAATCACCAGCATGTCTCACAGGGCAAGAAAGCGCTATGCACGCGCTAACCACCCAAAGGAGGTTTGCAACATCCGCTATGAAAGATCCGCCAAACTCCCGAAGTCAGGATGGGAACCTATCACCTTTTCAGAGGAGGAGGAGCGCGGAGTACATTTACCCCATGACGACCCATTCTTAGTCGATGCCATTCTTGGCAAATTCTCGGTGGGGAGAATCTTGGTAGATAGCGGATCCGCTGTCAACGTCATCTTCAGCGGCTGCTACGACCACCTCAAGCGGAACAAGAAACTACTCCAGGATCATGAGCCACTGCTCAGCTTCTCCGGAGACATCACACAACCACTAGGGTCGGATTACATGCGACTAGTTATTGGCACTAGTCCCTGTATGGCGGAGGTGCACACGGAATTCATTATCGTCGACTGTCCCAGTTCGTACAACGCCATCATTGGTCGACCAGCGCTTAATAAGCTCAAGTGCATCATTGCCGGATACATGCTTCTCATGAAGTTCCCCACGCCCAATGGCACAGGCTGTGTGAGGGGAAGCCAACAGCTGGCACGAGAATGCTATTCAACATCTGTAGCGCGGTCAACGCGCCGCCATGAAATCCTGACAGTGGGTAATGACCCACCACCACCGAATATCTTTGAGGATCCTAGAGATGAAGAGAAGAAATATGTAATGAAGGAGCCGGTCAACCCGGACACGTCACTAAGGTCGTCTGCATCTCAGACGAGCATCCTGAGAGGACAGTCCGCATAGGCTCCCAGCTAGACCCAGAAGTGGAGGCAGAACTCACTCAGTTCTTACGTGACAACGCCACCGTCTTTGCATGGTCCTATGCAGACATGCCTGGCATCTCCACTGAAATAATCACCCATAAACTGACCATCAAACCTTCTTTCTATCCTATCAAGCAGAAGCGGAGGGCCTTTGATGAGGAAAAATACCGGGCAATCGGACAGGAGGTCGCCAAACTACGGGACATTGGATTCATCCGCCAGGTCATCTACCCCCAATGGATCTCAAATCTGGTAATGGTGAAGAAGCCCAGCGGCAAGTGGCGGATGTGCGTCGACTTCAAAAACCTAAACAAGGCATGCCCAAAAGATAGTTTCCCGCTACCTCGTATCGATCAGCTGGTCGATGCAACCGCCGGACACGAACTCCTCAGCATGATGGATGCCTTCTCTGGATACAATCAGATCAAAATGCACCCCAGCGACCAAGAATGCACCACCTTCACCACCGACAAGGGCCTTTACTGCTACAATGTCATGCCTTTTGGTCTGAAGAACGCCGGTGCAACTTATCAGCGGTTGATGAACGCAATGTTCGCTGAGCATCTGGGAAAAATCATCGAGGTCTATGTGGACGACATGCTAGTCAAGAGCATAAAGGCCAGCGGACATGTGGCAAACCTCAGGATCATAGTAACCATCCTCCTGGCATATGGTATGCGCCTCAACCCAGAAAAATGTTTCTTTGCGGTCACCGCCAGCAAATTTCTGGGTTACATCGTCAGCGAGCGAGGTATCGAGGCTAACCCAGACAAGGTACAGGCCATCCTTGACCTGTCGGACCCGAAGTATAAGGTAGACGTCCAGTGTCTCCAGGGCAAGTTGACCGCCCTTTCTCGATTCATCTCCCGACTTACTGACAAGTGCGCCCCATTCTTCAAACTTCTCAAAACAACTCACAAGAAGGTCATTGACTGGAACCCAGAATGTCAGGCGGCGTTCCAAGGTCTAAAGGAATATTTGGCGGCAGTCCCTCTCCTTTCTGTCCCTGTCCAAGGAGAGACACTATTCATATATCTGGCGGTCTCGGCAACGGCAATAAGTTGCGCCATTGTTCGGCGGGAGGGTCAGGATGAACTCCCAGTATTCTACGCTGGCAGAGGTATGAACGGAGCAGAAACAAGGTATCCACCGTTGGAACAGCTGGCGCTTGCACTTATCGTTGCCGCCAGACGCCTTCGGCAGTATTTCCAGGCCCACACGATCCATGTGTTGACCAATCAACCGCTGAGACAGGTGATGCAGAACCCTGAACACTCAGGGCGACTCAGTAAGTGGGCAATTGAGCTCAGCGAATTTGACATCGAGTACAAGCCAAGAACCGCCATGAAGGGCCAGGCAGTAGCAGACTTCATCGCTGAACTTACTGAGCGTCAGCCAGAACCCGATACTCAAGCACAGCCCGGAACAGAAATGGTAACCAGTACAGGGGTACTTACCCCACAGTCGGATTGGGACCTACATGTGGACGGCTCCGCCTGCGCCAAGGCCAGCGGCGCCGGAGTCATCTTAACCGGACCCGGGGGACTGAACGCAGAATATGCGTTGAAATTCAACTTCAAAGCTTCAAACAATATGGCGGAGTACGAGGCGCTCATCGCCGGCCTACTCCTCGCCATTGACTCAGGTGCTGACAGCGTCAACATATTCAGCGACTCCCAACTAGTCGTCAACCAGGTCAACGACAGCTTCCAAGCCAAGGACCAGCAGCTAGCGGCGTATCTGGGGTACGTCAAAACGTTGCTAAAAAAGTTCAAGTTTCACACAATCACACAAATCCCCAGGGAAAAGAACGCTAAGGCTGATTCCCTGGCAGACTGGCAACCGCCCAACCACATCAGAGTCCGGCGGACACAAGGGTGGAGTATCTTGACAAACCAAGTATCACAAAGACTCTGGCGGAAATCTTCAACATTCAGGTCAACCCCAGCTGGATGGACGAGATCATCATGTATAAGCGCAACGGAACGTTGCCAGAAGATAAGATCCAGGCAAGACAGCTCCAACGAAGAGCAACCCGCTACAACATCCAGCACGGCAAACTCTACCGCCAGGGATTCACCCATCCAAACCTCCGCTGTCTAACCCCGAAGAGGGAAGGGTTGTTCTAACTGAAATCCATAGCGGAGAATGCGGAAACCACTCGGGCGCCAGATCCCTGGCCAACCGCACAATGCGACAAGGGTACTTCTGGCCCACACTTGGCGATGACGCCCGGCGGATTTCGAGGTCTTGCCACAAATGCCAGCAATTCGCAGATCTCCCACACGCACCAGCAGAGCCACTGTCAATCATCGTGGGCCCATGGATTCATTCTACGTGGGGCCTTGATCTGATGGGCAAATTCCAAACTGCCAAGGGTCAGTTCAAATACATCATTGTTGCCATCGATTACAACAGCAAGTGGATAGAGGCAGAGCCACTGACGGCAATAACTACCGCCAAGGTAATTCACTTCCTTTGGAAGAATATCTATTGCCGCTACGGTGTCCCACACACAATCATCACAGATAACGGCACACAGTTCAACAATGACGAGCTCATCTCCTTCACCATCAACTTGGGCACCAAGCTGAGGTTTGCATCTGTCGCCCACCCCCAGACCAACGGCCAGGTCGAAGCGGCGAACAAGATAATAAAAAAGTTGTTAAAAAAGAAGCTCGACGACGCCAAGGGTTTATGGGCGGAAAAGCTCCCAGAGGTCCTGTGGGCCATCCGAACAACTCCAACTTCCGCCACAGGAGAAACCCCTTTTTGCATGATGTTCGGCACAGAGGCTGTCTTACCCATTGAAGTCACTCAACCTACCGCTAGAGTCGAAGGCTACGGGCCAGAGACCAACAGCGCCGGCGTCAACTTGGACAGGGACCTCCTCGAAGAGAAAAGGCTCGAGGCCCATTTGCACAATCTACAAAACAAGCAGCGGGTATCACGCTTTTACAACGCCAGAGTCAAGGCCCGGAACCTCCAACTGGGGGACTTGGTCATGAAGGAAGTCATTCCGCCACCGACAAAACTCCGCCCAACATGGGAAGGCCCATACAAAATTGTGGAAGTCGTTAGCCCAGGCACCTTCTACTTAATGGACAAGGACGGCGTCACGACGCCCCGCCCTTGGAATACCGAACACCTTCGGTATTATTACAAATAGTCAGACCGCTACCCATGCGCATCTTGACTTAGCTAAATTTTTTGTTCGAATGTTTAGCTAAGGGAAGCTACCCAACGGGTACTACCCCACTTTTGTACGCTGATCAGTCAGCCATCAATGAAACGAGGAATTATTCAGACCATTGTTACCAAGTCTAGCACCGAGGGCAACTGGCAACGCCAGCAATCGTCGGCGGACTCCGTCCGCTACGCGGTGCACTTGGACCAATCTTAATTCCTTTAATGTTCCATTGATCGACAAAAGAAAATATAACTCAATAGTACTACACACACATCATGGCAAACCAAGTCAGAAATTTACTTCATTTCACAAAGTTCGGTACAAGCTAGTATGCCTCAGCGGCTACACAAAAAAAAAAAAAAAAAAAAAAAACTTCGGAGATCTCAGATAGGTTCAGCGGTTGGCTTCGGCCTCTGCTGCTTCGACGGCTGGCGGCGCGACCGATCGGCTCGCTTGATCGGACCCTCGGGCTGTCGGACTGGGAGTCTCTATGGTGCCGTCGGCCCGGGTGTGTGCCTCCAGAAACCCGGCACGTGACACCTCCGACGGGGTCTGCTGGGGGGTTTGCTGGGACCCTTCCGTCGGATGCGGGCCACTTTCCCCGCTGCCCGAATGAGTACCTGCAGCTTGGGCAGGCACGACTTTTGGCTCCGCCGGGGCACTCTGGACCAGCGGCACGTCAGGCTGTGACGCCTTTACAAAATCAATGGCACCCTTCCGCTTCAACATATCTATATTGGCCCAGGCCCCAGACTTCGCCGCTTCGGTCAGTGTCTTCTTAAACTCCGCCGACTGCTTGAATGATTCAACAGCAGCGGCCGCAGCGGTGCTCCCCTCAGCTTTCAGACGGGTAACCTCTCCCCCCAGCCGCTTCAGCTCGGCCATCCTGTCGGCGGACTCCCGCTGCACTATAATAAGCTTCTTGTCCTTGGCGGCTATCTTCTCCTTCAGCAGCCCAACCTCCTGCTCCAACTTGGAGACATCTTCATTCCTCTCCAGATCCCGTCGAATAGCCGCATTAAGCTTGCCGCGGGCGTTCGCATAATCACACTCCGCCTTGGCTAGTCCCCGCTCGAGCTCCGCCAGTCTCTCCTTGGCCTCCGCCAGCTCCCTCTGGAGATCTCCGATTTCTCCCTTGAGTTCCTCCTCAACCCGGGGCTGCTTGGACGCCGCCAAGAACATATCGTGTAACCCCGCCGATATTTGACCAAACGCCGAGCTGTAGGGCGATTGGTCAATTGCCGTCGGGCGCGATATGCCCGCCAGACCCCCGAATCCCAGCCGCTCGCACAAATGAAAGAGGAACTCCCGCTCCCCTTCTGTCATGAATGGTGCGTACTCGGCAAAGGAGTCCAGATCGCTGACGGCGGGCGCCTCACCCTCCACCGCCACCGTTTTTGCAGGAGCCGGCCGGGCCTTCTTCTGTCGGCGGGCACCAACCACCTCCACCTCCTCTCCCTCTTCCCCGTCGGGAGACTCAACCGTCCGGCGTTTTTTCTCCAGCGCCCTCTGGCCCCCAGCGGCGGCCCTCGTCGCCCTAACTGACGGTTCCTCCCTCGTCACAATGACTTCTCCCGCCGGCTGAACCACCTGAGAACCACGCCTCTGGGCAGGCATCCGCTCCTTCTGAGGCCCGGACGCAGCACTTCCCCTCTGCTCCCCGCCGGCCGTCTGGGTCCCCGCTTGCACCACAGGCAGACCATCTTCACCAAGGTGGGACTGGTGCGGCATCTCCATCACCACCGGAACCTCGGACTGGCTCAACGCCAACGTCTCCGGGTTCACTACAGTCTGCTGGGCCGCCAGCCCCTCGGCGTACATGGCCTCCAAAAAATTTTCTATCTCCGCCCGATCCATGGCTTTCTCAAACGCGTCGCGACTTGATTTGTTGCCCGGCGGAGTTTCTAAAAAAAAAAGAGGAAAGCCAGCCACCAGTCAGACACAATTCAATTATAAAACGAAACGACAGGGTAGAATCCTCACCAATAGAGCGTGTTAGTCGCAGGTCGACCAATAACTCCCAACCAGTCAACAAGCGGAAATCAAGCAGGTTTCGGTTCCGCCAGCAACCTCTGATCCTCGCCACCCGGCACTCTTCTGCACGCGTCAGCGTATACCGAAGTCCCGCTGCACAAGAAAAACACGTCGTAAGAATACAAGTTCAGGCATGTAAGCACGCCAAACATTTTCAGCGGACACCGGCCACCAACCTCGAATAGGTTGGAACTCGGACTTAATCCTAAATGACGGCCCTTCCTCGTTAGACCTAGCGTGGTACTCCCAACCGTCGGTAGCGACGCAAAAGGTCCCCCGCCAATAGGACATGGAGTCCCTCAGATTCTCGATCAGCTTGGGCGCTCCCTGCCGGCGACTCAAATTTACTTGCCCGTGGCAACCTTGGCACTTCACATATACTAACTCGTAGAAATGGAGCACTTCCGCCACGGTAGGCCCCTCGCACCCCGACAAGCGCCACAAGGAATTCATCGCCAACATCAACCGCCACATGTTTGGACAGATCTGACCGAAGGCAAGGCCAAACTCACAAACAAGGATTTGAAGATTGGGCACCAGCGGAAGTGTCACCCCTTGGCGGAATATGGCCTCGTGCACGGCCGCACACCCCGTCGGGAGAATCGACGCCTTCTCATCAGCCGTCGGTGGTCGCAGCTTCACCGACCCCGGCAAGCGGAACGCCTGCTTCAGTCGAGCGACAGCAGCACCGCTCATCCCCCCTCCCGCCTCGTCAACGGCTGTCCCATCCGGGAGGAACCACGCTGACTCAACATTTTGCTCCGCTGTTTCCCCCTCCCCAGCGGAGCCGCTGGCAGCACTGTTACTCGCCAAACGCTCGTCGCGCCTGGCTTTGGCGGCAGCGGCCTCGCCAGCCTTGGAACTCTCCGGACGCGAACCCCGACCCATAACTACTTCCCAGGGGATGGTCTGTAGCGGCTCGACGTCTAGCGCTTCTGGCAGTGAGGTTCCTACAGGGGCAGACGGACGCAACGAATCAATAAAAACCCCATCCGCCGCGCTGAGCGATACGTCAGACCCGGAATCCTCACTGCTCGAAATCTCTATAACGCTAGCCATCCCAAAACCCTAAAACCCACATCAGTTAGCACAAACATAGATCTAGCCTATTCTCGCATCAGTTATAGCCAAAATAATCAAGAACAAAACCCAGAAAACCCCAAAGTGCAAACAAACACTCAACCCAGACTCGACTATCCAAATCCTAAAACCAATGAACGCATTGGCCAACCATCATTCAATCCCCCACAAAAAACCCCCATCTCACACCTCAGAGCACACCCAGAAAAGCAAACACTACAAAACCCAGAAACAGATAGCAGAAGACAGAGATCCGAATACCAACCTCAGTGGTGCAAGCTCCGGCACGGTGGTGCACAGGTACGTCCGACGTCTCTGGGAGTGGTATATCCAAACTTCGGTAGGCTCCTTCTCCGGTTTCGAACAAACGATGGCTAAGCTTTCAAAATTTTCACGAAGTGTCGAATCCCCCAGAGTTTCCCCCCTTTTTATATAGGCCCCAACGCGTCCTCGACCGTCCGCTCCATACCGACGTACCTTGTTAGCCGTACACGTGTCGTACATCTCCACTCACTCTCCGGATTGCCCGAAGCGTCATCTCGGTTACAAAACCCACAGTTACTATCATTAAAGGCTAGAAGACGGACAGGCCTGGAGACAAGCCTACGCACGCTAACCCGCTATAGATTCGACACGTGTTAACCACCGTAGGGACAACTTCGTAAGTATCGCCAGCGGAACTTCTCCCTTGTTATTTTTCAGGCGGCGAAGTCTCCGCTGGGCGAAACCTCGCCTCAAGAGAAAATCAAGCAAATTTGGAGGAGAAATCACCTCAAGATGATTGGCCATGATTGCATCACAAGAGATGAGAATTCCACTATAAATAGCAGCCATTCTCTACTCCAAAATCATCACTTCTTCATACAAAATTTAGTTCATTAGCTTAGCTCTCTCCTCTCCAAAACCCTTTCCAAATATTCAGAAAAAGCCTCTTGTGGTGAAGAGCTTTAGGACTTCTCCAAGGCTGTTCGTGTTCTTGAAGGCCAAGCCTTGTGTTCTCTTGACGTTCTCCAAGCTTCCTTGAAGATCAAAAAGTGTAATTCATGGCCCTTATTTCTGTTTTCATACTCTTTAGTATTGAATTTCAGATTTCGTTTATGAGCTTTATTATTGGAATTGGATTTTTGTTGAGAATGAGTTTATGTTAGTAATTTTCAGATTTGTTTCTTTATGTTCTTGAGTTGTTTATGATATCTTTATAATCTGATTTTGTGCCATCCTTTATATTTTTAAGCATGATTTCGCCAGCGGAACTTCTCCCTTGTTATTTTTCAAGCGGCGAAGTCTCCGCTGGGCGAAACCTCGCCAGCGGAACTTCTCCCTTGTTATTTTTCAGGCGGCGAAGTCTCCGCTGGGCGAAACCTCGCCAGCGGAACTTCTCCCTTGTTATTTTTCAGGCGGCGAAGTCTCCGCTGGGCGAAACCTCGCCAGCGGAACTTCTCCCTTGTTATTTTTCAAGCGGCGAAGTCTCCGCTGAGCGAAACCTCGCCAGCGGAACTTCTTCCTTGTCATCCTCCAAGCGGCGAAGTCTCCGCTGGGCGAAACCTCGCCAGCGGAACTTCTCCCTTGTTATTTTTCAGGCGGCGAAGTCTCCGCTGGGCGAAACCTCGCCAGCGGAACTTCTCCCTTGTTATTTTGCAAGCGGCGAAGTCTCCGCTGGGCGAAACCTCGCCAGCGGAACTTCTCCCTTGTCATCCTCCAAGCGGCGAAGTCTCCGCTGAGCGAAACCTCGCCAGCGGAACTTCTTCCTTGTCATCCTCCAAGCGGCGAAGTCTCCGCTGGGCGAAACCTCGCCAGCGGAACTTCTCCCTTGTTATTTTTCAGGCGGCGAAGTCTCCGCTGGGCGAAACCTCGCCAGCGGAACTTCTCCCTTGTTATTTTTCAAGCGGCGAAGTCTCCGCTGAGCGAAACCTCGCCAACGGAACTTCTCCCTTGTTATTCTCCCTTGCCATCCTGCAAGCGCGATGCCTGTCGCTACACACCTCTGGCGGAACCCCTTTTTCATCTTGCAAAAATAACCGCCAGGCACGTCTATCAGACGCTGCTTCCTGCTGCATCCAGCGGGGGGATGTCCGCCAAACGGAAAATCCCGAGGCTACGCCTCACTGACAACGACCGCTACGCGGCGTTACCGTCAGACCGTCCCTACGGGACACGGGGACTAGTCACAGTCTACGACTGCCCTGATCAGGCAATTTGACCCCCGTCATTTGGGTGCTAAGACATTGGGCTCGCTACCCAACACCCTCTGCTCCGTGCAGCTCCCCCTCATCAAACAAATCAACCACCATCCGTGACAGGACCCGCCCCGGATTTCACCCTGAAATCCGAAGTGGACCTGCGGGGCCCACCTTAGAAGAAATTTTGCCAAAAATTTGGCAGAACTTCCCCTAAAGTGGACAACCCAAAACCTGTAGAAAGAAAATTTATACTCCTAAATCAATCCATCCTTATGCTCCTGAAGCCACCTGCTCCCCAGACCACAACTCCAATTTCACAAATAACAGTCTCAACCCAGTGAACCCACATTAGAAGAATAATTCCACAGGTTATCAGAGCAATACTATTTCGTTAGGTAACAAAGATCACAGAAATAGAATGAGTACGCGGAAGCAATGCTGTTGGCTATGCCTCGACTCCATGTACGCCCGACCTCAACTAATTTCGCCTGCAAACTGGGCATTTGAAACCGAAGGGCCCAGGGGAAAGGTATTGAAAACACGTTAGCGTGAGTGGACAAAATAAATAATTTAATATGAATAAAATAAAATAAAACTTCATACTTTCCCACATTTTTCGATATATCAAATCCGGATGCATGCAACATTTATAAAACACTTAAGAAAATAATCCGAAAAACGTTGAACTCCAGAAAACCGACTAGCCCCGCTAGCCACAACAACCGAGTAAAAGATTGAAATTTCAATACTCGAAAATATAAGACCAGCCCCGCTGGTTAAGCGAAAATCGAGCTAGCCCCGCTAGCTAAGTAGTAAAGTGAGTAGGGGGAAGGCGATAGCCATACAAGTGAGCCTCCCAGGCTTGGGTGATAGCCTCCCAGGCTAAAATACTCCCATGACTCCCGTAATATACCCTTACGCCACTAAGTGTAGCGATAGGATACCGGGCTACAGAATTACTGTCACATAGACAGTAACCTGCGCCACAAAGGCGGAGGGCTACGGTGATCCCATCACCGCGCCACAAAGGCGGAAAATCAATGCTAGCAATGATAAGTCACCCAAAGTATGGCAAAAGAAAATCCGAAAACCTCATAAATCCATAAAACTTCCCCAACTCTCGTAAATAAATTCCCATGACGTGTCCCACACGTCCAGATCATCTCAAATTCAAAGTAAATAGGCAGAAATAATATTATTCGTAAATCGGAACAAAATCCATTTCCAAAATCGTCAACAAGGCATTCTCAATGCCAAAACCGAAGTCGATATAAAAAGAGGAAATACAACTCCATCGAAATCCCATTTGAAACTCCTTTAAAAGTCTCAAATCGAAATAAAATATAATTAAAAGTATAATTCCGGAAATCCCCTCGGAAATAAGATAATTCGTCAAATAAGATTATAAATCATAATCGACTTCGGAAACAAATCATTATCGAAAACACTTATATGAGATAAAGCGAAATCAATCTCAGAGATTAAATCACACGCTTGCAATGTAAATTGATAAATAAATGGAGCATATTCAAAGAAATAAATGCATGCATCATTTACTTAAAAACAAAAGTCCACTCACAGTACTATTCCGACGATCACGCATTCGTGTTCCATTATCGAGCAATAGCTCGGTACGTCGTCCTGTACACGATTATATTCCGTGAATAATTATTCAACAATTTAATATGATTCCTAAACTCAATTCCTCATAAATTACATCTCCCATTCTCCTCGGATTCAACCCAAATTATACCACTAATACTAATTCATTATCTTAAAGGTTCCAAGTCAGAACCGAGAGATATCCGACGGTCGGATTCTCGTAATTTGATAATCGAAACCCTAAACTTCAAAAATTCATAATTAATTCCAAGCTTCTCCAAAATTCACCAAACTTCACATACAAGCTCTATGATAATTATAGAATTTAACTAGCCAGAAATTGAAATTAAAAAGCTACCCTAGCCGCCGCTACCGCCGCCCACAGTGGCGGCGCCGCCGCCACCGCCACCATCTCCGATGGCCACCAAAATTTGGCAGTAGCACCTTCTCAACACACCCATTAATTCTTTCAACTGTGACCAAGTTAGAAAAAGAGCGGAAGTACCTCAACAATTAAGGAGAAGTTTGAACCCGAATTGTGAATAGTAACTCGGAATTTCAAACCTTCGATTCGACCTCCACACTGCAAATCGTGGCTCAAGGCTAGGGGCAAAACAATCCTTGGCAAAAACCGAACCTTCGATGGTGATTTGGTGGCCGGAGACGGCCGAAAACGGCGGAAATCGGCGAAAACCCCAAACTGCTACAGTAAACTTTCACGGGCCGATGCCTCGTTTTCCGGCCAAACCGACGTGAGCTACCACCACCGGTGCCAAGAGGGGGCGGAGGCGAGTCCAAAGATGTCGGCTTTATGCCACCAGGTGGCCGGAGGAGGGAGAAGGCCGGAGTTGCAGGCGAGCGAGAGAGAGCGATAGCTCGGGGAGAGAGAGAGGAAACGCGGGGAAAGGGGAGAGAGAGGAAAATTACCCAGCAACAGTAAATTTTCAAATTTATACTTTCTACCAATGAACAGTAACTTTACTATTTCGCTTGTAACTTTTGCATACGAACTCCGATTTTTACGCACTACATATGCACGCGCTCGGTTTAACGTCCTCTACGACTTCCATGAACAACATTTTCTCAAATTTTGGCCCGATCAAAATGTCAAATTTTAGGGCCACTAAAATTACTTAAACGACAATAAAAGTGGAAGTAAAGGCCGTTTACCGTCCAAATGACTAGTAAACGGGTGAGTGAAGATACGGGATGTTACAATCCGGAGGTCTATCTTCGCCGGGGAGTGGGGGACTCCCTGGGGGGCCCAGCAGGGGCCCACCCGAAAGGGTATAAAGCGTTTGCTCAGTAAAACCAACGGTTGACAACGCACTGACGCTAATTATGCTCTTGCAAGTCTAGCGGAGGAAAACGCTTCAAAACCGCCGAACAACTCCCCAACCAAGATTGCCCTCCTTGACTGGGGACTTGGGGGACTTGTACATACATGTACATTTGCAAGCATAATTAGCTATAATAGGCCATGCTCGCTGTACCGCCAAAGGTACTAATTCCAACCAAAGGAATGACATGCGGACACACCGCCAGGCGGGCTACAGCCTCGGCGTCGGACCGCCTCCAGATCGCCACCGACGCGCCGCCACGCGCCGCGCCAAGTTAGCATCAGAAGCTTCTGAAACTAGGAACTGAAGCATATCAGTCCCACATCGGAAACAAAGACAAGATCAGTCTCTTCCTCACCTATAAAAGGTTCTCTCCTCTCTCCTCATTAATTACGCATTCAATACTTACCTACTGTTACTTTGTCAACATAAATACATTGACTAACTTAGGCATCGGAGAGTTGAAGACCGCCCAGCGCGGTCTCCCTCTGACGCCCGTTGTATTTTACTTGACAGGTAACGGGAATCGCAACATTAGTACAAGTACCGATCCGCCCACCGGATCAGCGTTAACTAAGGTTTGGCTACCGCTAGACTTTTAGACATTAACACTCTGATGTCTGGGGTCCTGCGAAAATTCCTTCTTTTTCTAGAGCTCTGTATTTTGTAACGTTTATTGATGATTACACTTGCATGACATGGGTGTCATTACTGAAGAATAAGAGTGATGTATTTGGAATGTTTACCGAATTTCAAAAAATGGTGGCAACTCAGTATCAACAATCCATCAGAGTGCTTCAGTCTGACAATGGTGGAGAGTTTGTGAATGGCCTTATGATTGAGTTTTGCCGGTCACATGGAATTCGTCATCAAACCTCCAATTCTTATACTCCTCAACAGAATGGTTTAGCAGAACGGAAGAACAGGCAATTGATGGAAGTTGTTCGTGCTTCCTTGTTTGGCATGAATATACCTCGGTCCTATTGGGGAGAAGCAGTGAAATCAACAGCATATCTTATCAACCGTACTCCTTCACGGGTGATTGAGTTTCAAAATCCTCATCAGAAGCTTCATACACTTTTGACCATCCCTTCTATGCCTAATTTGGAGCCCTGAGTGTTTGGGTGCACAGCTTATGTTCATATTCCCAAGCCTCAATGCAGCAAGCTTGATCCCCGTGCTCGTAAGTGTATATTTGTTGGCTATGCTGACTTCCAGAAGGGTTATCAATGTTATGATCCTCTTACTGGCACTATACATGTCTCTCTTGATGTTGCTTTTCGTGAATCCGAGCCTTCTTACTCAGGGGGAGCTTCTCAATCTTCCCTTCAGGGGGAGAGAGGTTGTAAAGGGAATCCTCGTTCTATTATTGATTTTGATGTCTTTGAAGACTTAGAAAATTTGGAGGAACGATTTGAATGTAGAAATTCAGAAACAGAAAATGCATTGCCTAACAGAGCATTGTGAATTCCGAAATAGAAAATGCGACTGCTAAATAGAGTGTTATGAATTTTGAAACAAAAAATGCAACTGCCGAGCAGAGCGTTATGAATTCCGAGACAAAAGAGACTACTTTTCTGGATAGTTTGAATCAAAATCAAGACGTATCTGAAGCTCACACACAACATATTCCCCTTCTGCATCACCAACTGAAGATCCCGATCAGAATGATCCACCTCAGGTACCGCTAAACTTTAATGAGTCTTCTGGGTTAGAAACTGTCAAACCTAGGAAATCACAAAGGGTTACCAAGGGAATTCCTAAGAAACAATATGAACCAGATATCAAAGCCAAAGCTAAATACCATATAGCTAATTTTATGTCTAACCATAGGATTTATAGGTCACATGCACTTGTTGTTGATCAAGTATCTACTGTATCTATTCCTAGTAACGTGCAGGATGCATTGACCGATCCAAAATGGACAAAGGCGATGAATGAAGAATTGGAAGCTATTCAAAAGAATGCAACATGGGAGCTAGTACCTATGCCGGTTGGAAAGAAGACTGTAGGATGTTGTTGGGTATTTACTGTGAAGCTTAATGCAGATGGAACTATTAATAGATACAAGGAGAGGTTGGTTGCCAAAGGATATACACAACGCTATGGGATTGATTATGAGGAGACTTTTGCACCTGTGGCAAAGATTAATACATGTCCAGATTCTAATCTCACTTGCAGCAAACAAAGATTGGCCCTTGCACCAGTTTGATGTGAAGATTGCATTTCTTAATGGGAATTTGGAGGAAGAAGTGTACATGGATGTGCCCCTAGGTGTTAAGAATTACCCAAGTGACGTTGGCAAGGTGTGTAAATTGAAGAAATCTTTGTATGGCCTGAAGCAGTCTCCAAGAGCTTGATTTGGAAGATTTTCAAAGTCCATGAAAGCCTTTGGATACAGACAGGGCAATTCTGACCATACCTTGTTTATCAAACGCAAGAATGGTAAGATTACAGCTCTTATTGTGTATGTTGATGACATGATTGCTACAGGGGATGATCTGAAAGAGATGAATGAATTGCAAAAGTATCTGTCAAAGGAGTTTGAAATGAAGGATCTGGGACAACTAAAGTATTTTCTGGGTATTGAAGTTGCAAGGTCTAAGAAGGGGATTTTGCTTTCACAAAGGAAGTATGTCCTTGATTTACTTGCTTAAATGGGGATGCTGAACTGCAGACCAATGGAGACACCCATTGAGATGAATCATAGACTTGCTATTATCCTGATCAAGTTCCAACTGATAAACGGATGTATCAATGTCATGTAGGAACGTTGATTTATCTTTCACATACTAGACCTGATATTGCTTATGATGTGAGTGTTATTAGTCAATTTATGCATTGTCCTAGTGAAGAGCATATGGATGCAGTCTTTCGTATTTTGAGGTACTTGAAGATGGTGCCAGGTAAAGGGTTACTGTTTCAGAAAAAAGATGAATTGGAAGTTGTTGGGTACACAGATGTAGATTGGGCTGGTGATAAAACTAACAGACGTTCTACATCTGGGTACTTCACTTTTGTTGGAGGGAAGCTTGTCACTTGGCGTAGGAAAAGCAAAAAGTTGTTGCCAAATCAAGTGCAAAAGCTGAGTTCCGAGGTATGGTACACGGAGTCTGTGAAATGTTGTGGATTCGTAATGTCTTGAAATACCTGGATTACAAGCTTAAAAAGCCTATGGATTTACATTGTGATAATACAGCTGCCATTGAGATTGCACATAATCCAGTTCAACATGATAGAACAAAGCATGTGGAGGTTGACCGTCATTTTATTAAAGAAAATCTTAACAGAAAGGTTATTCGCTTTTCATTTGTAAACTCAGAGGAGCAATTAGCTGATGTTCTTACTAAAGGAGTGTCCAGGAAGGTATTTGACAGCTCAGTTGACAAGTTGGGCATGATAGACATCTATGCACCAACTTGAGTGGAAGTGTAGAATCGCTGTAAATCTGTATGTAATTAGGATTTTATTTAATTAGGATATCCTGTAATTATGGAAAGTTTGTTTCCTATTAGAGTTAGACTACTCCTTTGTGCTTGTATATATACCCTCATTGTGAGATGAATAGAATTATCAAATTAACCCTGAATTGAAGTATTCTTTTCTACTTGAGTGACTGACTGACTCTGTTTTCAACTGTTTTGGCAGCTCTAATGGGAATTGGGTGGATTTAGGGTTTAAAAGTAGAAAAGTAGATCTGGCTACAATCAACGAAGTCTAGCACCAAATAAAGCCGCGCCCTTACTTTATCATAGTAGCCAACATTTTGGAAGTCTTAAAGATTCTATATCAATGATATGCGATAATAATCAACATCACGAGATAAGTAGGATGAGATTGAAATTGTCTATGTAAGTTTATGGTTAACTATAACCCTAAAGAGACCATGTTACCAAGGTATATGAGTAGTTCTGGTTTCCCCAGGTTGTTGGGAGATACTATGTCATTCCCGTATTATGTAATCTTTGATTTTATGGAATAAAACTTTTTATATTCTAAAAAAAAAAAGAGATCATGTTACCAAGGGATGGAAGTTTTAGTAACAATATTACTTGGGTTACCATAGCCAGTAGAATTAAAGTGCACAACCAAACTAGGTTCCAGGAGTCACTAGATTGGTGCCGCAGATTCAATTTTCTTGCCATTGATTTACGTGGTTAACTCCGAACTTCTTGATTTTGTACTTCGTTCCATTGTAAGCTGGAGGCAATTTGCTTGAAAACTCCGTTTCTTCAATTTGGAAGTACTAATAAGGTTCTTAACGCAGCAAGTATGGGGAAGGCAAAGTTTGTCTGAAACTACTTCATCACGTCCCCATGAAACGTCGCAATCAGCAATGTCTCCTGAAGTGCCTCTCATATCAGCAGTGCAGTTGAAACGTCTACTAATTAAAAATACTAATACACTGATTTTCGTGAACTTTCTTTACCATTGTATAGTTTCATTTCTCAAAGGCAGTTAGAGTTCAGTGCACAGCAGTGACAGCACCAGTGGCTTGACTAAATAAATTGTAAGCATGGTGGAAGTGAAAAATGTTCAAATTGTAAACATTGAACAATCAGTGAATTTGAATTTCAAAAATTGTAACATTAAAGCTCGATAGCAACTCTGTAATTCCAGAGCACAACCAATTTGAGAGCTCCCAAGAATAATGAGGAACATTTAGTCAATATATAGACATGGATGCATCTTCTGGTCATATATACATTGAAGACGGAACTAGAAAAGCATAACCCACCAAAGGCAGCACAATAACAAGCAAAAAAGTTAAGCAACCAAAAGTAATGCAACTCACTGCCTCACTGGCTGCAGCTGATCTCCATGACCACTCACCCTAGCCATTTTCACTACCACCCTAGCTTACACAAGGATTTCAATCCATTTTCTCTAATCCTATCCTCTCATCTCATACCAAAACATCATGTACCACTCGAGCCACCTCTACTGTCATCATGTACCTCCTCATACCCATCTCTACACTTGCATCAACAATGCCATACCATCACAGACCAGTCAAGCAGGGATGGCAACGAACCAGATGGATATCCGCAGAAACCCCACAAGGCCTACCTCCCTCTAACCTTGGGATGAGAGTATCCTTTGATTATTTTCGCCTTCCCTCCACTCGGGCCATCTCTAGTTCTCTACTCACCTCACTCATCTATTACTATTCCAAACCACCACTAGCATATCACTACCCTCGCCTCGTCTATCCTTCACAATCTCACAAATTCATAACATCCTCCCATACACCATGAGCCAAAATTCATATCACAAGGCTTTGGCTCCTTTCCTGATCGATGACCAAATCAACCAACTAGTAAATAAAACTGGAAGTATTTCAATAAATAGAAACCAATTCATACACCACTCTTGCAAAAGCAGAGTAACGGTTAATGTAATTGCTCAAAAATCATGGGACGTCAAAACATTGTACATTTGAAACTGCAGCAACCATTATAATTCCAGTAACAAACCTGCAATTACATGATAAAATTCGACTTTCAAACACAACCCTTCTTCTCAAATTCACAAATACACACAACAATATTGTTTCAGTGTCACTTGCAAATACAAAAAATAAAATAAAAAAGGATTATCAGGGAGAATCCCTAGTGTTACGGAGTCTATAAACAATTCGACCTCTAGTAGTATCATAGCGACTGACCTCAACTTTGACTCTATCCCCAGGTAAAATCCTAATGAAACTCTTTCGAATTTTCCCAGAAATGTATCCTATGATGTTGTCCGCGTTGTCTAATCGGATTCGAAACATGCCGTTCGGGAGTGACTCAGTGACCAGACCCTCTGCGCTGAACTTCTGCTCCTCAACTTTCGGGGATTTACTCATGGCAACGATGTTGGGACAACGTTTGGAGATGAGGATTGAGGTTCCGAGGTGAAGCTGAGGTTTTGGGTTTGGTTGGAATTTGAGGGAGGGTGGGGTGAGGGTTGGGGTTTTGGAGTGGAGGGGAGTGTGGAGGATTGGGTGGTGAAGTGAGGATGATGATGTTGAGGTTAACATGGTGGTGGTTAATGGTGATGGGGTGATGAGTTCTGGTGCTCTCTGTGTTTTATGGGTAGAGACTGAGAGAGGAGGACCGGAGGAAAGAGGGAAGGGATTGGGTTGGGGATTTAGGGAGATTGTTGAGGTAAATGTTGGAGAATGCTGAGGGTATTTCTATAGTTTCCACTGAAAGACTTACCATCTGCCGTAGGGCTAATTTGGAATTGCTTTGCTCTAATCTTTACTATTATAAATAGATGCCCTCTTTTGGTGTCAAGAGTTTCACTAAATTTTGAAGTATCTATAATATCATTCAATAACATAATTATCAAATTAAGTTAATAAAATATAAATAGATAAAAGTGTAAAAATATAATTAGCCAAACTACTATTATTTTATGTCTAAAAAATAAATAACAACTATTCTTTTTAGTCAATCTATTTTCCATTAACATCACAATATCACCCGTGAGAAATGCAGGCACGTTGCTAGTATAAAATAATAAAAAGAATTTTTTTTTTTTAAAGTTTTAGATTTAAGATAAGATATACGGTAATTTATAAATAAAAAAAATTTTTAATTAAAAATTATGCGTCATGACGGAAATGATAACAGATTATAGAAGCATTCAAGCCTTCAAAGTTACTTAAAAAAACTGCTCTAAATCAAAATCACAAAGCAGCAAAAACAAGTTTTTTTTTAAATTTTTTTTTTTAAGTCACATCAATCTCAAACTAGCCTTTAGTATATACGCAATTAATCTAACTTACTTTTATTTTTATCTTGCTACCTTTTTCTTTTTCTTGAGAAAACTTTTATCCTTCTCTTCAGGCAAAGAAAATGAGGGCTATAAAATTATTGTTTTATTTATTTATTTATTTTATGTTAATTGCAATCTATTGTTAATGTTCTATTTATGTGAGTTTGATCGTTAGTCTAACCAATTCGGAAGTTCTATTAAGGAGGAGAAGAGCCGGCCAATTCCCAATGGGAAGTGTTTCCGTTGTATCAAAGAGAATGACAAGATATCCCAGAACTTCTCCGATGAGGGTTTAGCTGTCCGACTCGTTTCTTTTTAAGGAAAAACTGACATGTTTGATAATGCGGCGAAGATATTCCATGAGTCCCATTAAGAGAAGGGGTTCAAAGAAATGTGATTTTGTGTTGGAGAACAATTTTCGTTACTAACATAATGAGATAACCTCACACTTTTATCAATAATGATGTCACGGAAACAAGAATGGAAGTGAACACATAAAAACTCAACAAATGAGAGGAAAAACAACTACAGATGTTTACATTAGCCACCATGGAAATTACTCTTCATGAACTGTAGGGACCTTCTTATATATACCCACCTCTCGCAGCTTTCCAGGAGCAATGCAACGACCGCCAAACCGCTGCTGCAAGTATATGATACCAGCAAACAGTACACCTTCTAAAGGAATGATGGCATTCCAAGCTATGGAGTATAAATCTGCCACAGGAGCTGGATAATTGTATGAGAAATCATCAAATTGGTCATTGGCCGGGCTTTGAGCCCTGTAAAGAGCATGTGCATGTGACAGAACTCGAGCTACAATTGTTCCAATGTAGAACCAAACTGATAGAGCATTTTCCTTCGATTGGCAGAATATGTTGAGCAGAATTTGAGGGAACAAAAAGCTATCCAAGACCAAACAACCATAAGATGTCAAGGCATCCAGAACTGTATTCTCTAGATGAGGCAACTCAATGCGATCGTCCCTCTTCCTCAGTTTCTGGCTATGCAGAAACAAAGCAGCTAAAGCCCCTACAGCATACACTTGTAAAGCCACAAAGAGAGCCCTCTTTTCCATAACGCGGAGATCCTTCCGGGTTCCATTTCCGAATTTTGCTGACCAAGTTAGCTTCAGAAGGTGGAACTGTATCAAGAAAGCTACCAATGTTGCCACCCTTATGATTATCTCATTAAATTCAAGCCATCCACCCCCTCCAAGGTGCACATTTTGGCGGTTCAAATTATGCATGACCATGGCTTCAATATTAATCCCGAGAGGTAACATGTAGCTAAGGGTTAGAATTAGAAGCATTAAGATGGAAACAGAGGGAATGACTTCAGGGTTTCTTTTCACATGGAAGATTTGTAATGCAGCAAAAACACATACAAGTGTGGTTGATATAAGAACCAAGGTTATCTTCCCATCCATCCTCCTGCTTTTCTTCATCATGCTTGGCAGCTGTAGACAAATCCAAGCGTTCAAAATGGAGAGGATCGGACTTCTTTCGAGTGCTCTAAATGCTTCCTTTGATATGATGCAAATCCTTTGCAGTTGTTGCTGGGAACTGAAAATGGACAAGAATCTCACAATCTATTGAATCATTTGTTGCCTGCTGACTGTTTGAGACAAGTTTGCGGCAGCCTACCATGCAAATGCTTCCTTCTGCACCATCATAGATCCCTTCAGCATTGATATGCATTTCATATTTAACCGACTGCTTGCCCCACTTTGGATTAGATTGTAGTTGGAGATCTATTTTGTAGCTAATGTTGATGGGATTGCTGTGGTTGTAGCTGTAAGTCAGAGGAGCCACAGAGTATTCTTGATTGCTTTCAGGTGCACATGCATCTTCCCCCGAAGACCAATCAGTCCGGTAAATACTATTGTCAACAGAGAGAGGAACACAATTGCCAAATCCAACTTGTCCTTCAGAATTTTCGGCATGCATAATGAAACTCGTGACATGCAAAAATGGATTAGGGTAAATGCTGGCCATGTCATTTGCAGTCTTCTTTCTCGAGCACAAGTTTGTTACTTTCTCCATTTTAGTGTACTCATATGTCTGGCCTGGAAGCAGACCCTTGCGACAACCACAGTCCCGACTTGCAAATGTGATCTTTTCAAAGTAGCCCAACTCAGTCACAGTTTGGTGCTCCAAATATGCCCCACAATGCTGCTAGTACTTCCAATTGTCCCTGTTGCAGGAATTCTCAAGCTCAATCTTGTTGAACAATCACCCACATTAGTATTATTCAAAGAATTTGTTGTATTCAAGAATCGACAAGCAACAACACATAGCTGATTCTTCTTTGCATCCCATGAGCCTTCCCCAACTAAAGTTGTATTAGGATTGAAGAGCGTTGGGCACTGGTTTAGCCTACCATCAGAAAATTCCACCAGAACTCTCACCCTTCGATTATCCTCCGAGCATGCAATGTCCTTAAACAACACAGCCCGAGGTAAATTAGACATAGAAATTGGAATGCAGTTCTCTGGAGTGATACAGTGGCTTGAAAATTTGAGTGGAAAGTCATGATTTAGTACTATTGATGATAGTAGTGAACAAAATCTCTCAACATGTAAAGAGCGTGGGGTATCTTCACTTCCACTAGAGCAACTGCTATTAGTACTATTTGAGACCAAAGTGTACGTGTAGTTCATGCGAGGAAACATCAAAATAGAGATTGGTCCCAAAGACTTGGGATCATTCAGATATCATCATGACATTCTCAAAGGTTCCACTAATCAAACTTGTAACACTAGTGTTATTCATGATGAGATTATACAGCTTAAGAACAACAAGTGGATTACCTTGTTTCGAGTAAATGGACGATGATCCAACCATGCAGAGCTTCCCAGAAGATTTTGACCAGAATCCATTGAGTCTAAATGAAACCAAACCTGGAATTATTTTAGGCGGCATGCTTTGAAACTCAATCATATTGGTTACTTGAAACTCTAGAGTTGCCTCGACCTTAAACAAGCCTTGGACATGAGTTTCACTAATATCCCAGCATTGGAAGCCAACTGAATTTTTGACCTGATCATCGGGCGAGAATAGATTAAGAATGTCACTGCCACCACCAGTGTAGTAGTAGCCTGTGTGAATCAGATGTACAAACTGAGATCCTGCATTTATATTTTCGGTTGACTCGGGAACAACTGAAGCACAATGGTCAGCATAAGAGATTAGAGCAGCTCAAGCAGAGAACGACAATGAATTGAAGGAAATGGTGGTAAAAACAAAGAAGGATATGAAAAGTTTCATGGAGATGGTCATAGGGGAAAGATGACCAAGAACAAGAAGCAGTGCAAAGCAATTGGGAAAATGGAGTTCTATCTAGCTACTTGGCAGTTTGAACTCCCAGGTCAACCACCATGACCGAGCATGCTTCGATATTAATGTTTAAACTAGTTTACCAACTTGATCATTTCTTTAGTTATACCACAAAACCCAAATTATTCATCTTATAAATATAGAAGCACAAAATTATTCATCTTTGTTGTAGGAGAATAGAATTGTGTGTTATCATTGATAATAGGAGCCCTTTAAATAGGGAGTTACAAGGTACCCAAAAAGGTAATAGAATCTGATTACAATTGAATACCTAGAACATATTCCTATTACAACTCTAAACCTTAGTTTGTAGAGGCACACATAATGTCGACATCCTTCAACACTCCCCCTTGTGCCGCTCAAACTTGGTGATGACGCTTTGATTGTTGCCTCGTTAAAAACCTTGCCAGGTAACAAAAACCCTGTGGGACAAAAATAACCCTGGTCGAAGGACAAAAAGAGCACAACACGTCCTTCACTCTTCGAGATCGAACATGTAGACATCATGCCTCCCCCTGATGTCAATATCTCCCCCTGATTGCTACAATCATGGGAGTTCGGATAACTTTCTCAATCCGATGCTCTTCACATGTTTCTCGAAGGTGGATTTTGGTAACGACTTAGTAAATAAGTCCGCTACATTATCCTCTGATCGGATTTGGTTCGCTTCAATATTTAGAAATGCTTGTTGTCATTTTCATGGAGGGGAGGAGGAGCACGGAAGGTGGCATTTTGCCTTGTGGGGTCCGATCCCACACTTCCGTCATCTATTTTCTCTGTAGGGATAGAACAAGCCCATATCAATTGTACCTCTCAAATATTGAAAGATTGTCTTGATACCAATCTAATGGAGTTGCGTTGGCGCGGGGCTATATCTAGCCAACAAGTTCATAATAATTGAGGTGTCCGGTCTTGTATTGTGCTAAGTACAATAATGCGCCTATTGTACATAAGTAAGCACTTCTGCTATTAACACGTCTTCGTCATCATCCCTGGGACGAAACGGATCCCTTTTTGGGCCAAGACTACAGACGACCATGGGAGTGCATTTTTGACTTTATCAAAATGCCTAAGTATCTATTGACACGGTATACAAGTTCTGAATCTAGACAAAACCGTGTTCTCCCAAGGTCATTCCTCTCAAACTCGGATTTCAAGTGTTCAGCGGTTTCCCTTAACTCTCAAGGGTTCCAATTATGTTTATCAACATAAACCGCGACAATTGCAAATCCGGAACTTGTCATGGAAACGCGTGGGCATAGTTCATCATGTCCCTTCCCAATCAAGTAGTCATTTTAGTGAGCATTTCAACCTCGTTGCAAATACGCTCCGTGGTCTAGAGCCACTTGACTTGGGTAAATAAAGTCCACAAGAACCTTCATTATATTCTGTATCTAGATCCCCATAGAGATATGTAGTGACCACATTAGTAAGCTGCATGTTCAGTTATTTGGAAACTACCAAACTGACAAGGTAGTGGAGTGCAATGACATCCATTACGAGAGAATATGTCTTCTCATAGTCGATTCCAGGGCGTTGTGAGAAACCTTGCGCCATAAGGCGAGATGACCATCTCTTTTTCTCATCACGCTATCTAACGAAGACCTATTAATGTTAATAGGTTTTATGTTAGGAGGTGTTGACATCTCAGGCCCGAAATCCTTCCTCTTCGTTAGTGAATCCAATTCAATCTGGATCGCATCTTTCCATTTAGGCCAAGTTTCTCTACGTTGGCATTCTTTAACGGAGTAAGGTTCGATGTCATTGGTCTCAATAATTCCATGTCCTCATGTACACTAGTGTAGTTCGTAGAAATCTCTATATTTTCAGGAATTGGTTCTAACATTGAGGCGTCCCCCAACGATGTCTCTTGGACATAACCACAATCCAAAATATTCTCATGAGACGGATTTTGAGTATCAATGATCAATGGATCAAGTTGTGCCAAACTCGCTCTCTTCTTAGGGCGAGAATCCATCGAACCTATGGGTCTCCTACTCTCTCTAGCGGAACCCATGGCCTATGACGCCATTATGCCACCTTTGTGGCGTCACCATACTACCATCCATGGTAGTGGTGCAGTACCCATCTTCTCTGGGTGGCACCATGTCCTCTTGTGGGGACATCAATCCTTGCAGGCATGTTTGCAGCAGGTATATGTGATCTCGTCACTTTTAGGGGATCAAATGAGACATAGTGGGGACAGACCACGACAATTCTGTCGTTCCTGTTGAACATTGACGTTCTAATCTCCCCCTAACGACGGGAAGACTGTCTCATCAAAGTGACAATTCGCAAATCCAGCGAAATAGAGATCACCTGTCAAGGGTTCTACATAGCGGACTTATAGTTGGAGACTCATGTCCAACAAATATATATATATATATATATGCATTCGTTGCAATGACTCATGTTGATGCGCTGTGGCGGCGCAATTGGCACATGAACCGCACACTCAAATATGCATAAATACGAGATATTAGACTCGAACCCAGTCACTAGCTGTAACGCAAATAAAAGTTGAGTGGCTGCTATGAGTCATAGACGAATTAGCATAGCTGCATGCGATATTGCATAACCCAAGCGGAAATATTGGTGCGCATTACCAATGTTTGGGCTACCATCGTAGTCGTTTAATGGTGGCTTTTCCGCGAGATCCATTGGGTGTGTACATGGGAATATGATACTTGATATCAATACCCAATGATATGCAATAGTCATCGAAAATTGTCGATGTAAACTCTCTAGCATTATCAAGTCAAATTGACTGAATGGGATGATCTGGGTAGTGAGCCCGTAGCCATATGTTATGTGCTAGGAGTGTAGCATAAGCAGCATTACGAGTGGATAGTGGCACAACACGTGACCAGCGTGTTTGCGTATCAACCAACACCATAAAACATCTATACTGTCCGCAAGTTGGTTGATCAAATCCACAGAATTCCCTTAGATTCTTTGTGAGAATGGAAGTATTTCCTCAATCTCCTTTGCATAGGATGGTCTCAATCCTAAATAACAGGCTTTACAGAACAAAACATGGGCTTTATAATCAACCAATGAAGCTTTTGGTTAAGCCATAATGTCATAATAGACTTGAGAAGTAGAGAGAGTAGTTTATGGCGTCAATGCCATGTATTTGCCGCAGGGGGTAGGCGGCGCGGTCATGTATGGCTGGTCTTTGTACAATCATGGCGCCATGAGGCCCATGTGCAGCTCCTCGAACCAATTCTTGGTTCTTACTTTTCTTCATTCTGAAAATGGATGTCCATGTAAAGTCTTTAATACACAGATCATCATGTCAAAGCCTATATGTGTCAAAATCCCATAAGTCGTCTCTCATGACATAGTTGGATTCAATAACTCAAATAGTGGTTGCATACAACCCACTAGAGCGACACATAAGTTTCTCTAATACTCGTTTATGTCCGTAGTCATTAGAGGTGATGCAAAGGAACTCTGTCCATTCTCATAATGTGTTTCCACATGAAAACCATTGGCTCTTATATAATAAAGTTCGAATTAAGGTATGTCCAAGACATTAAGTAAAAGAATTGACACTTTATTAATAGCCAATGATTACATCAAAGTTTCCAAAATCTAATCCAAAATAAAATCAAAGTAAGACACATTGTAGTCACTCTATCCGTTTGGTAACTCCAATCAAATATGACCAGGAAAGTAGAGAGAGATGTTGGTGGAGCAAGGCTCTCTTAAGTACCAATAATCTCAATGACTTTCCTAGACATCACATTTTATTGGGTCCGCCACATAAGAAAGAGTTAATACAATTGTCATTTATTGACTAAGCCAAATTGCCATTACAAAAGTTCTAGGAAAAATAAAAGGACTAATCTAATCAAAGTCTGCTGCATCCTTGTGCACTTCATCTTCAGCTTTGAAGTCCTCTATGGTGAGATTGACATCTCCACCATCTTCTTCTTCTTCTGCAAGGTACACTTCTTGCTCTCTCAGTCCCTATATGCCCTGTATCTTGCAGCTAGTTCCTCACTTGCCTTGCATTGCTTGAACCAATGCTCAATTGATCCACATCGATGACACTCATCATTGCGGTTGCCTCCCTTTAATTGAGGTGCACGTTGCGGGCGTTCCCTAGGAGGGTTGGTGCCACCACCACGACCCATGGTGCCACCATTATGGCTAGGGATACCACGACCCCCTCTCCCACGTGTGGCATTACCACCACGTGTATCCACACCAAACTTGCGGTTTCCTTCCTGGTTAGGGCGGTTATATGGGCCCATACGTTCCTCATGTCCCCCATTCTTAGGGTACCACTCCTTGCGCCCTCCTTTGGGTGCATTATAATTCGCCTCATGAATGCTCTTAGTTCCAATGGGCCTTGAATTATAATTCCTCACGAGTATGTTATCATGTTTCTCAGCTACAGATATAATATTGATAAGCTGATGAAACCTCGTGATCCGTCCAGCATTGACTTCAGTACGGTATTGCTTTGATACCACAATGGCTGAAACGGGGAAGGTGGAGAGAGTTTGCTCAATTAACTCTTGCTCTGTGACAGGTTGCCCACAGAATCTCAACATGGATTGTAAGCGAAGAGCCTCTGAATTATATTCAGCAACAGACTTGAAGTCAGCAAAGCGCAGATTGTTCCATTGAACCTTCAAGTCAGGGAGGAGGGAATCTTAGACATTGCCAAAGCGCTCTTCTAGCGCTACCCATAGCTCTCTTGCATTCTTGATCGACATATACTCCAATCTGAGTGTCTTGTCCATATGGCGTCGCATCAAGATAACTGCTTGAGCATGCTTTGTAGATGTTCGGTTGAACACAAGATCCGGGTTAGGTGCCTAGATTATGGGTAATATTCCCTTGGAAGTGAGATGATTCTCAACATCGGTTACCCAACTGTGGTAATCCGAGCCTGTTGAGTCAAGCATGGGAAAGTCGAGTCTAGGTTCATTCGACATCCTGAAAATAAGAAGAGAAGATATATTAGTTTCGGAGTTAAACTTCCACGAAAACTAAAAACAATAAGATTTCCGAGCAATGCTACCAAGAAATCAATTTCCAAGAATCTCTTTTGGATTAGACCAAACAATAATGTTTTAATATGGTCACAATTTGATGCTTACGGACGCTCTTAGTCCAAGCATTGTGAACGCTCTTAGTTCACACGAACACTCTTAGTTCGTTTAATTATGAACACTCTTAGTTCATACGAACACTCTTAGTTCGTTAAGCGTGAATCCCCACAATTTCACTTTGTTAAATATCAAAATCATTTGGCAACATATATTCCAATATTTGCAGAAAATAAAAGAATGTAAAATACATGAAAACAACAACTTTAATTCACAAAAACTTACGTGATGGTTCTTGGCTTGAGGACACGAGCGTGTTAGAGCAGGCGTGTTTTTTTTTTCTTTCTAGGCTGTCTGTTCTTTGGGCTCTCCTCTTTCCTTTTTTTTTTTTTTTTTTTTTTCTGGCCGGCCGGGTCCTTCTCTTTCTTTTTTCTTCTTTCTTTTCTTTTGTTTTTTTTTCTTCTTTTCTTTCTCTTCTTTCTTATGGGGCCCACTTTTCCTTTCTTATTCTCTTTCTTCTTCTTCCACGTTTTCTTCTCTTTCTTCTTCTGGGGCCCACTTCCCCTTTTCTTCTTCTCTTCTTCCTTCTTCTTCCACGTCTTTTCTTTCTTCTTCTGGGTTTTCTTTCTTTCTATCGCAAGACAGGCGGGCGGGCTTTGCAGGGACGTAGGCAGGCAGCTTCGGCAGAGGGGCTTCTGGGCTGCTCGGCTGCAGGTCGGCACGGCTGCTGGGATGGCTGCAGGTCTGCGCGGCTGCTGGGATGGCTGCAGGTCGGGCTGCTAGGTTTGGCAAGGCGCGGGGCTGCTGGCAGCACGTGTTGTGGGGCTGCAGTGGTGCGCGGCGTCTGGGCGCGGAGGCGCTGGGGAGGAGGCCGGCTGGGCTGCTGAGTTTGCAGGTATTACTGGAGAGGTCCGGCCTGTGAGGTGAGGCCGGGGTGGAGATTTTTTTTTTTTTTTTTTTTTTTGTTTTGGGTTGGCGGCAGAGAATTTTTTTCTTCTAGGGTTTTTTTCTTTTTCTGAGGCTAGGGTTAGAACTCGTGCTGATAACGTGTTGTAGGAGAATAGAATTGTGTGTTATCATTGATAATAGGAGCCCTTTAAATAGGGAGTTACAAGGTACCCAAAAAGGTAATAGAATCTGAATACAATTGAATACCTAGAACATATTCCTATTACAACTCTAAACCCTAGTTTGTAAGGCACACATAATGTCAACATCCTTCAACAATCTTATAAATATAGAAGCACAAAATTATTCAGTACAATTTTATTAGACTACTAGTTGCAAGATTCCACAGGTATGCATGATATTTCTTTTCCATGTTGGGATTAGTCCAGTTGACTTTTTTTATTTGGTTCAATTTTGATGCCTAAAATATATAGTTTACCAACTTGATCAAGTTTTATGTTGCTACCAAAAATTATTCATCTTTTTCTCTTTGTTTTTGGATAATTCATCTTTTTTATATGGAAGCAAAAAGAAAATATACATTACAAATCATATTTGCCCTATTAGTTGCAAGATTCCACAGGTATGCATGATTTTTCTTTTGTTGTGATTTGAATATTTGTTTTTTATTAAGTTAGGATGCTCATTTACACTTACATGAGAAATGGAGACCCTATAAATGTGTTTATAAGGATTTGGAACACTCTAAATTGTTATTTATTGTGAAACTTGTATTACTTTATTATGGTACCCAAGTTATCCATAACAATATAAGTTGTATATGACTTGAAAATTAACCATATCATATTGAAAATAAATCCTATATGAAAAAATAAGGTAAGAATTTGGCTTTTTTTTTTTTGAGAAACTTTAAGGTAACTATATCCAGTCTCGGAAGACAAACCTTAGTGTGCGAGATGAGACTAGCGCTCTGCTAGGGTTATCGTTGGCCTCTCGTCGTCGATAAAATTCTCAAAATTTCAAAACTTTAATGGCCATGGCCTCTACTTTCATGGCTAATCCTTTTCTGGTGTTTGGGAGGTCGCCTTGCTTTGGGACTTCTTTGATAATGGGCGGAGTGCAGTCCTTGCCTTTGGGCTCTTTGCCGCAATCCATGGAGGGCTGGCGACTTGCAGATCTGGCGCGGGAGAATTGGCTGAGGGCTAGTGGTTTGCAGCGGATCTGGGGTGGGCATTTCATCGGTTTTCGACCAGGGATCTAGCGCTGGGATTCTTGTGCCGATGGTGGGTGTATGCCTAGAAATGGAGAAGGAGATCACAAGCAGGGTGACATGCCAGGGGTCGTCAGAGGACGTACTGGAGATGACAAATTTGCTGGTGAAGTCACTCGACTCGGCGGAGGAGTCTGCTGCGGCGGCGGTGGTGTGCGGGCCAGTGAAGGTGGTGAACTAGAACAGGGCGGAATGCCTTTAGCATTCTCTGCTTAGGTTATCTGGGCTTTGTTCTGGCTGGTGGGCTAGGATTGGGAGGACTAGGCTCTGAGGTTTGGGTCCTGGGCCTCCATTATTAGGGGAGTGGAGAATGGTATGTCATCCTCTAATCCAAACATTGTTTAATTTTTTTGGGTCGCAAAAACCAGTACCTTAGTTGTTACCTTTTATGCCTACTTCGAGGTTTCTGGTTTTGTTAGAATAATGGTGCGTGGGTGTACTAGGGACTATCTGGGACGCTATTTGTTTAGAATAGGATTTATTATGGTTCTAAAGCACGATTGCTTTCTGTCGACCCCATAGGGTGTTTCGTTCTTGTACTGCTTGCTGAATTTAATGAAGGGGCTGACCTATTTTCGTAAAAAAAAAAAAGGTAAGAATTTGGCCACTCCAACCATTGTTATTTAGGGGACATAAAACCTAAATCTCAAGCTACAACATTAGAAGTGACACATTTACATTTATATTCGTAGACAATGCCAAAAACATCTTGAATAAAAGCAGAAATCTCGTCAAACTAACATATGATGAAGGAACTAGCAAGGTTAGCCAATTTTTAGGTACACTATTTGTCTTGCGATAAATATGTTGTATCCCAATGAAAGTAATAGCTCTCATGTAGGTCACAATCATCTACAATACAACCAACCTTAGAAAAATCATATTTATTGCTATTTAGAGCGGTGACTAAAAAGGCACAATCATTCTCAATGTCTGCAATTGACCACCTTTGATGAATAACAAGTAGTTTTAAGCCTGCTTTCACTGCTTTTGCCTCCCTGTGTAATCCTAAAAGTGTATGATAAAAAGATCTTGCAGTAGCAGTGAGGTTGTTTCATCCCTCAACCAGGTCCACCTTATCCATTCTCAGCAAGAAATTGGCATGTGATAGGCGCCACACCCCTCAAGTCTAACCCCACAGTACTTTTCACTAGACTAGTAGACTCTAAGACACAACATGTTACTTGTTTTTTTTTTTTATCGAAAGGTAACATCAATTAACAAGGCTTAAAGCCAAACAACAGTACAAGGGACACTGTCCAATACAGACGAAGTCTGCAAAGCATGATTCACATAGTCAACTGCCAGAACAAGCAAGACTAGATAAATCAAAATACAAGAAACTGAGAAAGAAACAGCTGAAAACATAAAAGGCCCAAGCAGCCCAAAAAACCCAAATCCTAATCAAAGCTTCTTCTTTATCTCCAACTTGCAACCGCTATAGCATATTCGACTCTAGAGCTCCGACCGAAGTCATGAGCGAGGGTTGGTAACCAAGGGTGGTCTGCAAAGGTGAGGATAAGGACAGAGCCACCATACATTCTCCAGTTGACCGATTACGAGAAGATCTCGCATAAAAGGATAACAACAACCAAACCAAGATAGATCTTAGCAAAGAAACCTAAGATCTGAAGAGGTGGTTGCAGAGGGGTACGAACTCTTCCATGGCAGGGCAAGGTAGACAAGAAGAAGAAGATTTGTTCACGATTTGGACATCTTGAGGAGAAAAGGCAGAACAAAAACTGAGAATGACCATGAGAACAAATCTGAGAGTATATCTTAGAGATTCAGATCTAAGATCTAAAAACAGATTTGAATAGTGAGGACAAAAATCAGATGCAAAAGAAGAGGAAAACAAGGAAATCAAAGCATCACTTGGGTGAGGAATCACCACATGGGTGAGGAAAATCAAAGAAAAAAAGTTGCTGCAGAGAAGAGAGAGCGTGGGTAAGAGAGAAGCAGGAGCTTCTCTCACTAAAGGGAACAATACACGACTCTCATTTGATGGGAACATGTTATTTGTTGGATCATGAAATTTTTGGAGGAGAAATTACCCAACAATTTATAATTTTCCCTCCACAAATTCTTGAGAAACATGAGGGTAGAGGTGCCGTAAACAACAAGTTGGTCTCGAGCAAACTTTCCTCGAGGTAATCTTCCTTAAGCACATTCACCAGGCTACTCTTTGTCGAGCGTCATCAAACAAATGCCTAGCTTGGATTGCAATGATCAATGAAGATGAGAGGAGGTACCTACAAAAAAAACTCTCCAATGCCCAAGTTAAAACCTTTCTTATGAAGTGAATAAAGATAAAAAGTGATTAGATGCCTTACGAGATCCGCTAGCTAGCTAGGCTATTTATAGTGTCTCGAACCTTATCCAATGAGTTGTTATGGCTTGGACCACATTCCACTCGCACATCTCTTGAGTTGAGATCCACGTTGCAACAATAGGTTCTGCATCCAATGCTTCGATGCCACGTACGTGTTCCTCGATTCCACATTTCCACAGATAGTGGAATATGTTGCTATGTGGAAAAGGATCGATGTGCCAACCAAGTGCCTGGGCTGCAAGTCTCTTGTCCTATTACTTACTATGCATGTTTCAAAGAAGTAGTATGTTAAATGTTTTAAGCTAAGTCTCTCAATAATAGGTCCCTTCGAGGTTGTATCCCTTGACGCTATGCTTGCAAGTTCCTATTTCTTGGTTATTGAGTCTCCATTTATGAGCCTCTTTCATCGAGCCATTTCTGTCAAACCTAACTAAAAAATAGGCAAATGCGTAAGTAGAAAATATATACCCACACAATACTAAACACCAAACAAGCAGCCACATTTGGTTCACAAATAACATTCTGAAGCCAACATTTTTGCAGAAATAAAAGATAAATTGATAAATTTTTTTTTTAGAAGAAGAAGAAATTGCATATTATTAAACAAATTAGATAGGTACATCGGATGGCGAATAATATGAAAGCAGAAAACAAAAGAGCGACCTAACTAAACATGCGTTGCCTGAATACATTTCCTAGGGCATATGTACAAATAGCTGTAGGGAAGAAGCGGAAAAAGGTCATCGCTTTTTTCTATTACAACAATTGCAATTCAATATAGATAAAACTTGATATTGAAGAACTAGTAGTGTCAACAATATAGTGGCAACAATTGGAGAAAATTTCAGGACAAGTTTGCAAAGGCTAGTAGCTTCATATTGGAGGAAGATCCACAAGTATCGGAATCAAAGACCAAAACCCATCCAAGTTTACCCTCTTTGATGACTCCATAGACCACATGATCCTTTCATTTTTTGATATGTGTCTGCCGAGCCGAACCCAAAGGTCCCTTCCCTTTAACTATAGCTCATGAAGTAGAATTGACTTTGATTTTATGCTTGGAGGTCTAGGAGGAAGCCATATCTAAACAATATATTGCAATTACCAAATGATAAGAGCATAATGATGTGACGTTATTATTGTTAATTCTCATATTTACTTTGTTAGGTTAACTTATTTTATGGTTAATTTAGTTGGCTTTATGTTTTATAGGTATTTTAATTTGAGTAAAGAAGGAGAAAAGAAGCAAAAGAGAGATTGAAAGGAAAAATCGGCAAATCTGCTTGTGTGGATCAGTCAACTTCGACAGAGCACTGAGAGCAGCTCAGTACGAGCCAGATGATTATCTTTATATTGATGGAAAGCCCTAGATGTCTAGTTTCCATATCTTTTTATGGTTTTCAATATCATTTTTCTAGAAGTTATGGCTGATTTAGTATAATAAGGTCAGGCTACGTGGAATCAGAGGTTGGACGAGAATTTATGTTTCGAGACCCAAATCACACCAGAAAGCTCGAGGACGAGTTTGTGCTTCATATTCCAACTTAATGTGGACAAATGGCACGATGTGAATGGTTGAAATGACTTATCAAGTTCAAGAGCCGATATGAAAATTCCACGTACCTAAGCATGCTAACCCTAATGCTTTTAGGTTTTACATTTCCCACGCAACAAGAAATATGAAGGCAACCTCTAAGCATATAAAAGGGGATCCATATGTAGCAACTTGCTCTCTCTCTTCCTTCCCTTCTTTATTTTATTTTGTTTCTTCTATGTTTAACTAGTTTTTATTAGTTAAGGGGGCTGCTTGAAGCCCCTAGACATGATCTATAAGATGATTTGACATTTGATTTTATTTTCTTTTAATTCAAGATAAGACTTTGGTTTACCACTTTTCTCATTGATGAATGTTTGTTTGTATGCTTTGAGTGCACGCTTAGTATGCATGTTAGGGTTCTAATGCTTTGATTGTTTGATGCCTGTGCCAATAGTTGGACTCCTCATAACTTCTAGAGAACCGATTGTTAGCTTTCACTATCAAGCAAATTAAGTCATAGGATTAGCAAGGCGCTAATTTGTCTCAAACTCTTTTAGACCTTAATGACTTTTTCTTGTTAAATATAATAAACAAACATTTAGGTTGCATGTCAGAGAATTGTCTAGGTGTAGAGCATTTCCTACCTAGCGTACGAAGTAAGAAAGGGTAAAAGGTTGTGTTCAAAAGGACCGAGCTAACTTGAGCATCTTCATCTAAATTAATTGAATTAGGATTGAACCAATTATCTTGTGTGTGATTATCCGGGGTGGATGCATCTTCCCTAGCTAGCTTTATACTCATAGATTTCAAAACCCACTCAAAATCAGTTTTCTTTATTTTACATTTTGTTCTCTGTTTTTCCATATTTATTTTAAAATAGTAAATCAATTCCAAAAATTCCCAAATATTGTTGCCGGACGCCCTATGTGTCTAGTACATCTTTGTAAATTTTTATAATTTTCTTAATAGTTTAGATTAGGTTTTTAATTAGGTTTTCGACTACTGTTCTCTAAGAACGGTGATCACTTTTGTGACATTGTTTTTAATAGTTAGAACCTTGGTCCTCTGGGGGAAAGACCGTTGTTTACCCTTACTACAACTGACAATCCGACATATCTAAGTGTGAATAAGGAAAATCAATAGTTTTCAATTTACCTATCACCAACATCTTGAAGTGGTCCCCATCGAAATTTCAAAGGAAGAGGCATGTGAGGGGGAACAATATTTATTTGTCTTTAGAGAAGTCAGTAGAGGATTGTCAGATAAGATCAAGTTTTCCTTTGTCAAAACAGCTTTCGTAGCCTTTGAACGAGCAACCTTCTATAAATTAACACGACTATAAGAGAAAGATACACATTAAGAGACAACTGGTATTTCCACCAAACCCAGATTGAGATGAAAGGAATCTGAAAGAGTAGAAGCAGTAACCGGCAAAGGAGAAGGTGACTTGCCAACTGACATAGAGATAAGAGTAGCCGTAGAAATCAATTTGCAACCGCGACAAAATGCCAACAGAGTGTAAAGGTGGTGTAAAAAAACCACGTGACTGTTCAGAAGGCCCTAAAATAGATTGGGCTTGAGTAGGTAAAAGAGAACCCAATACAGAATTAGAGGGAAGTTGATTAGAAGATGCTCATGAAATCTGACCAGTATCAAACCCACTGTGCAAACTCCCGCTGTAACTGTTAGTAATTGTTGGTAACAGTTCATTATGAACCACCACCGAATTTGCTCCGGTTGCAGCCTGAATAATTCTGGCCTCACCTCCGCCTTGGATAAACGGCAAACCAACAGAAAAGGAATGGGAATAGCAGTTGAATGAATGAGGACACCACAAAAATAGCAGAATTCTGGTAGAAGTTCATATGAAAACTCCACCTCTAAATCTCCAATGTCTTCTTGAGTCTCAATAGTTCGTTGGAGTAAAGCCTGATTAACATCATCCAGAGAACTCGGACACGAAGAGCGGTTCCAATACAGTCAAAATCATTATCATGATTGACATCAATATACTGACAATTTGTTCAGCTTCCTTTTAAAGGTAGAAGATCCTAGATTTGCCCTTTTTGTTTTCTCCACGTGTTTGCCACGTAAGCTCTTTAACGGAACCGTTATGAAAATTTAACAGAAGTATGTCATTGATAGCAATATAAGACTTTAGGTATCACATTGATAGCTTTGTGAGTCTGTGTATCAAACTGACAGGTGCATAAGAGTTGATGGACGGTTGGTGCATTTTTTTCTAAATAGGGGACATATATGGGTCATTAAGCCTACATGGGTCGGGTCGTTGGAGCTATCCAGATCACTCAAATCACAGTGATAAAGATCGCACGCGAAGAACTGGCCGCTCAACTTAACCCTCCGCCTCCGCGCGTGGAGATTACGCTCTTCTCTGTCGTCGACTTCCTCCTTCTCTAAGGTACTACTATTACTTGCACCAGATTTTTACTCGTCAATGGAGAGTCGGATTGTGCTTGATGAGTTTAATTCAGTGATTCAGTGGTTTAGTTTCAATTTTGATTTTAATTTCAGTCAGTCTTGCAATTTCTATTCTTGGTGGTTTTCTCTTAGCTTCTCAATTTAATTCCAGGGAATTCAGCATCAAAGATCTGTTCTTGAGTTTTGAATTTTGAATTTTTTCTTCTTCTTTAATTTGAGGCTTTTAGGGCAAATCCAAGGTTGTATCTTTGAGTTCTGCTCTAAAACTCTGAGCTCCTCTCTTTTCAAGCTTCAATCTTGTTTGCTTTTTTGCTGACAAAACTCTTCTGTTATTGTATATTTTTCAATATTTATGAGGTTCTGAGTGCGGGTTGATGAACTTATACAGTGTACAAAGTCAGTGGGTAGACTAGAAGAGATGTTGATTGCGACTTCTGTTTAGCATTCCTTATACTCACTCATGATATGAAGAGTGTAACTGCCAAGAATAGTTACAGACTTGTTATGCTACTATGGATAAGAAGATTCATCTGAAAACAAGCATTGACTTGTTTTCACCTATACGAGCTTGTTTCATGCTCTCATATGGTAGTTGTTAGATTTTAATCTGAGTTTAGACTCCATGTAAAAGACTAGTCTTTGGCCTATTTAGTTGGAGCCTTCAATCACTTAGCTCAATGTGTAGTGTTTGCTGTTTTGTATTAGCTAAGCTTTCGTTTTGGAACCTTTGGTATTCAACAGACTTGCTAAAATATGGTTTACAATCTTCAAGCAATTCGCAGTAATACTTGCTTTGATTCTGTTTGGACTTATACACAGAGAACAAGACTACCAATCATGCATTTGGACTTTTGTTTTGTGTTTCAAGTTTAGATTCTTTTTAAATTTTGTTGTTTTTATTGTCCAATTATTTTTCTTCTAATAACTCTTTTCTTTGATAAAGCCTCTATGAGAGAGGTACATTACATTCTGAGGACAATTGGTTCGTCACCGTCAGTGTCAAGTTGGTAGGATCAAGGATTTGACTTTAACCAAAAACCAATGAACCATGGATTCTAATTAAGACTTTCACCGCTGCTTTTCTTCAAATCCATGGGGATTTTATCTTCAAGTCCATTTTCACCGCTCTCTTAATTGTTCTTCTCTATTACCATAAGCATATGATTGAAGTCATCATCAGATCATTGGTTATTTATCAACCTATCCCACAAGCATAAGTAAAGCCAGATAACTGAAGCCATCTGACCCAACTCCTTGCTTGGAATGGGCATGTCAAAATTAGGCTACTCCAAACCCTACTGGCTCTATGCCAAAGTTCTAACACCTTGAATGGAGAATGCATCGAAATGGGTTATAATCCTGTCCCATGGTACATAATCCTTCAGGGAATTGAATGTGCAATTAGCATGCCAAAGTTCTTTATGCTCCAAATAAAGAATATATATACCTACTAGGGATGTGGGAATTGAATATGCACTTAGCATTCTTAAAACATGGTTCATAAGTCATAACTAATCAATTTTCATTTTCATTACTAATAGGAGTCAAAATTCGAACTTTGTTGGAGAAAGATCTGATGTTGGATATAGTTCAACTAAGAACCAAAACTCATGTCCACCAACATGTTTATGGCCTTGTTTGATGCATAGAAATAGTTGCTTGACAGAGGTACTGTATATATTTTTAAATGTTTGAGCTATTTACCTTGTGAAGAGAGAAGAAGATAATCTGAGACAAACATGAAAGTACCACACACTTCTAACAACAATGAAGTTATTTCACAGAAAAAAAAAAATGGAAGTAAACAAATTAAAACTCAAAAGAATGAAAGGAAAAACAGCAGAAGATATACAGTGAATTAACCAAACCTCTCTCTCTAGTTTAAATACGCTAAACACTTTAAAATTACTCTTCATGAACTGTAGGGACATTCTCATATGCACCCAACTCTTGCAACTTTCGAGGAGCAATGCAACGACCCCCAAACTGCTGCTGTAAGTAAATGATACCAGCAAACAGTAGACTTCCGCTGCTTGCAGTGGCATTCCAAGCTGTGGAGTGAAAATAATCTGCCGCACGACTTGGATCAATGTGAGAGTACTTGTCCAAATGGTCAGCAACATAGCTGTGAGCCCTGAAAAGGTCATATGCATGTGGCAGCGCTTGAACAAAAGTTGTTCCGAAGTAGAACCAGACTGATAGAGCATTTTCTCTTGATTTGCAGAACATGTTGAGCAGAATTTGAGGGAACAAAAAACCACCCAAGACCAGACCACCATAAGATATCAAGGCATCCAAGATGGAATACTCTACATAATGCAACACATTGCCATTGCCCCTCTTCCTCAGGTTCTGCGTATGCAGAAACAAAGCTGCTAAAGCCCCTACGGCATACACTCGTAAAGCCACAAACAGAGCCTTCTTTTCCATGACCTGGAGATCCTTTTGGGTTCTATTTCCCGATTTTGCTGACCAAGTTAGCTTCAGAAGGTGGAATTGTATCAAGAAAGCTACCAATGTTGTTATTCTTATGATTATCTCATTAGATTCAAGCCATCCACCGCCTCCAAGGTACACATTTTGGCTGTTTATATCATGCGTGAACATGGCTCGAAAATTTATCCCCAGAGGTATCATGTAGCCAAGGGTTAGCATTAGATGCATTAAGATGGAGCATTAGATGCATTAAGATGGAGATGGATGGAATGACTTCAGGATTTCTTTTTACATGGAAGAGTTGTAATGCAGCAAAAACACATACAAGTGTGGTGGATATAAGAACCAAGGTAATCTTCCCATCCATCCTCCAAATAGATCGCCTTCCTACATCCTTGGAAGCTGTAGACAAATCCAAGCGTTCAAAATGAAGAGGATCAGATTTCTTTCGTGTGCTTTCAATGCTTCCTTTGATATGATGTGAATTCTTTGCATTTGTTGGTGGGAACTAAAAATTGACGAGAATCTCACAATCTATTGAATCATTTGTTGCCTGCTGACTGTTTGAGCCAAGATTGCGGCATCCTACCATGCACAGGCTTCCTTCTGTATCATCATAGATCCCTTCAGCAGAGATGTGCATTTCATATATAACTGACTGTTTGCCCAACGCTGGATTAGATTGTAGATGGAGGTCTATTTTGTAGCTAATATTGTAGGAGCTGCTGTAGTTGTAGCTGTAGCCAAAGAGTATTCTTGATTGCTGCTTACAGTTGAATAATCGGTCTTGTAAAATTGATCGCCAACAGAAAGGGGAACACCATTGCCTATACCAACTTGCCCTTCAGAACTTTCAGCATGCATAATGAAACTCATGGCATGCAACAACAGATTTGGGTAAATGCTGGCCTTGTCATTAGCAGCCTTCTTTCTCGAGCACAACTCTGTTACTTTGTCCATTTTAGTATACTCGTATGTCTGGCCTGGAAGCAGACACTCTTGATAACTACAGTCCTCCCCACTGGCAAATGTGATCTTTTCAAAGTAGCCCAACTCTGTCACAGTTTTGGTGCTCCAAATATGCCCCACAATGCTGCTGGTACTTCCAATTGTCCCTGTTGCAGGAAATCTCAAGCTCAATCTTGTTGAACAATCACCCACATTAGTATTATTCAAAGAATTTGTTTCATTCAAGATTCGACAAGCAATGATACATAGCTGATTCTTCTCTGCATCCCATGAGCCTTCACCAACTAAACTTGTACTAGGATTGAAGAGCCTTGGATGCCAGATTGGCCAATCGTCTACAAATTCTACCAGAACTCTCACCCTTCGTTTATCCCCTGAACACACAATGTCCTTCAACGATACAGCCCGAGGCCAATCAGACATAGAAATTGGGGTGCAGTTCTTTGCAGTAACACAGTGGCTTGAATATTTGAGTTGAAAGTCATGATTTAGTACCACTGATGATAGTAGTGAACAAAATCTCTCTACATGTAAAGAGCTTGGGGTATCTTCACTTCCACCAGAGCAACTATTACTAGAATTAGTTGAGACCAAAGTGTACTCGTAGTTCATGCGAGGGAATAGCAAAATAGAGATTGGTCCCAAATACTTGGGATCATTCTCAGTTATCATGACATGCTCGAAGTTTCCACTAATCAAACTTGTAATACTAGTGGAATTCATGTTATTGTACAGCTTAAGAACAAGAAGTTTACCTTGTGCTGAGTAAATGGATGATGATCCGACCATGCAAAGCTTCCCAGAAGATTCTGACCAGAATCCATTTAGTCTAAAGGAAACGGAACCTGGAAATGTTTGAACTGGCAGGCTTTGCTGCTCATGCATGTGGGTGACTTGAAACTCAAGAGTTCCTTCAACCTTGAACAACCCTTGTACATTAGTTTCTCTAATGTCCCAGCATTGGAAGCCAATAGAATTTTTGACCTGATCATTTGGCGAGTATAGATTAAGAATGTCACTGCCACCACCAGTGTAGTAGTAACCTGTGTGAATCAGATGTACCAAGTGAGATTGTGCATTTATTTTTTCGGTTGACTCAGGAACAACTGAAGCACAATGGTCAGCATAAGAAATTTGAACAGCTGAAGCAAAGAATGGCATCGAATTGAAGGATATGGTGGTAAAAACGAAGAAGGATATGAAAAGCTTCATGGAGATTGTCATAGGGAAAAAGATGACCATGAACAAGAAGGAATGCAAAGGAATGGGATAAATGTTGCAACCGATGCTCTATCTACTTGACATGGTCTGAACTCCTGGGTTAACCACCATTACAGAGTATGCTTCGATTTTAATGTCTAATATAGTGTACCAACTTGATCAATTATTTAGTTATACCCCAAATTATTCATCTTATACATATAGAAGCAGAAAACTATATAGTATAATTGTATTAGACTACTAGTTCCAAGATTCCAGTGGTATGCATGATATATATATATATATATATTTTTTTCCACCTGTTGTGATTAGCTTAGTTGACTTTCTTTTTTGTTCAATGATGCCTAAAATAGTATACCAACTTGATCAATTTTTAAGTTGTACGACAAATTATTCATCGTGTTTAAGCAGAGAGAGAAGAGGAAAAATACAATACAAATTATATTACAATATTAGTTGCAACTTGCAAGATTCCACAGCTATGCATGATTTTTCTTCTGCTGTGATCAGTCTTGGTTGAATTTTTTATTTTAATTTTAATTTTATTTTAAATTTTTGTAAGTAGTGTAAGTTTAGGAAATACCAACAGCCTCTAAACTTTGATAATCCTTCCCTTTCTAATATATGCAGTTGGTCCCTAAACTTAATTAAAATCTTGTATACCAGCAGACAAGAAGTTTTGGCGTTGTTTGATGGATGCAGGGTAAGAATTTCTGAAAAGAGATTTTTGTGCCTTTAACTGGTTGGTGTTGGAAGAGTTGATGATATAAGAATTACCTTGATCGATACAGGGTAAGAAGTTCTAGAATTAAAGTAGATTACTTATCCTTTAAATACTTTGTACGTATTAGCATTATGGAATGCAGTCAATGTAGTTGGAGCAGACAAAACATGGTTTAGTTGTAGAGTTGCTAGGCAAAGGCCTTTAAGCTCTCTAGGAATTTAGGAATGATAACTATAGAGCTGTACCAATTGTGTTCCATACTTGTGCATTTATGAGTATTTGTGACTAATTCAATTGAAATTTAAATATAACAGTTCTTACTCTTCTTCCATATTTACTCCAAGAGTCATCTTGTTTCTCTTATAGATGAGTAAAATGGAAGGACGCACATTAGAGCTTAAATGTATGACATCAGAAGTGCATTACATAAAATGATGAATTCAGCGTACATTTCCCTTTTTGGCCTAGAAGATAGTTGCTAAGAAACAGAAAGAAAGAAATTAGACAGATACAGAATACAGTTGAATTCTCTCTCCGGTCTGCATGCTTATGAAGAAGCCACCCCGAGAATGTGCTGAACCAGATTGATTTGGAAATTAAGACGCTTCAGTAACGATAGGCACCTTCTCATATTCACCCAACTCTATGAACTTCTGAGGAAGAATGCAGCAACCCCCAAAGCGCTGCTGCAAGTAGATTATCACAGCAAAAAGTAGACCTCCAAAAGGAATAATGACATTCCAAGCAGTAGAGTAAAAGTCTGCTGCAGGGCTTGCATAAATGTATGAATCTTTCAATTGGTGACCAGAGGTATGAGCCCTGTAAAGATCATATGCATGTGGCAGCACACGAACAAGAGTTGTTCCAACGAAGAACGAAACTGACAATGCCTTTTCCGTTGATTTGGAGAACATGTTGAGAAGAATTTGAGGGAACAAAAATGCATCCAAGAACAAACCAGCACAAGATTTCAAAATAGTACCCAAAATGGGATGCTTTTGACCACTCGAAACCATCACAGCAATATCGTTCCTCCTCCAGTTCATCAGAAGCAAAGCAACCAAGGACCCTCCAACATATACTGGTAAAGCCACAAAGAGAGCCAGCTTCTCCACTGCCCAGAGCTCCTTTTGGTTTCCATTTGCTGATTTTGCTGACATTGTTATCTGCAGAAGACGAATTTGCAGCAAGAAACCTACCATTGTTACTACCCTTACAATTACTTCATTGAGTTCAAGCCATCCACTTCCAAGGAACACAGTTTGGCTACCATGTTGTGTGAACAAGGCATCAAAGTTTAGCATAAGAGGTATCATGTAGCCAAGAGCAAGAATATACAGCATCAAGATAGAAATGGATGGGAGCACATCCGGATTCCGTTTCACATGAAAGAGTTGTAATGCCCCAAAAACACAAGCGAGTGTGTTGGATATAACAACCAATATGATCTCCACATCCATTCTCCAAATGGATTGGCTTGCTTCGACCATGTTACCAGCAGCTGAGGTCAAATCCAATCCCTCAAAATGAAGAGGATCAGACATTTCTCGTGTGCTTTCGATGCTTCCCTTGATAAAACCCGAATAGGTACTGTTTGGATTTGTTGGAGGAAACTGAACATTGACAACAATCTCACAGTCTACAGAATCATATGTTGGCTGTTGGTGACTGTTTGAGCTCAAGTATCGGCAACCTACCATACACAGGCTTCCATCTCTGCCATCATATATCCCTTCAGCAAAAATCCCCATCTCATATAATGAATTAAGTTGGGACACTCCACTGGGAAGCCTAACCCCATCTACTGCTTTAATGCTTATTCTGTAGCTGATGTTGTACCTGTTGCTATTGTTGTTTCTATCGCTCACAGGAGCACTCACAGGAGCTCCAAGGTATTCTTCAGTTCCATCTTCCAGAGAGTACCAATACGGTTGGAAGAATTTGTTATCAACAGAGAGAGGGACAGAATAGCCCCGTCCAACTTCTCCTGTAGAACTGTTGGCTGTAATATCCAATCCCATGTAATAAGAAAAAGGATTTGGATAAATGTTGTTCTTGTCATCAGCATCAGTCTTCTTTCTTGGGCACAACTTTGTTGCTTTGTCTATTTTGGTATACTCATACCTCTGGCCTGGAAATACAGCTGAATCACTTTGAGGACTGTCAAATGTGATGTTTTCGAAGTAACCGGCCTCTGTCACGGATTTGTTGCTCCAAATTTTCCCCACAATGCAGCTAGAATTTCCAATTGTCCATATTGAAGGAAATCCCATTGTCAATCGTGTTGAACAATCACCCACATGACTAGGACTAAAAGAATTCCTTGCATGCACGAACCGACAAGCAACAACATTTAGCTGATTTTTCCTTGCATCCCATGAACCTTCGGCAACCAATGTTGTAGTTGGATTGAAAGGCCTCTGGTAACTGATGCTACTGGCTGCAAAATCTACCAGAACTCGCAACTTTTTTCTATCCTCCAAACACTCAATATTATTCAACGACATGACGCGAGGCAAATCAAACACAGCAAGAGGAGAGCAGTTGTTTGCAGAACCACAATGGCTTGAATATCTCAGTTGTAACTCACGGAATTGTATTGCTTTTGAGAAAACCCTGCAAAATCTCCCTATTTTTAAAGAACTTGGGGGAACAACACTTCCATCCGAATAGCTGTTATGAGATTTGTTTGAAACAAAAGTGTACTGGTAGTTCATGGAAGGAAGCAATGATATAGAGACTGGTCCAAAATAATTTGGTTCATTCTTAGAAGTTACCAAGCTCTCTAAGCTGCCACTAATTAAACTAGTAAGACTACTTGAACTCTTGAGTTTATGTAGTTTAAGAACCACAGGAAAGGTCAGTAAATTACCTTGGTCCGAGGAATTAGAACCTGATCCAACCATACAAAGCTCCCCAGAAGATTCTGACCAGACCCCATTTAGCCTAAAGCTTCTGGGACGCTGTCCATATGGAACTCTCAAGTCGGTGGATTGCCAGCTCCTTGTAGAGTTTCCCACAAGGTTATATGTACTGTCACTAGGAAATCGAAGACTTCCTTGGACCATGAACAAGCCTTGTTCATCCGCTGCTCCATCATTCCGGAAGCGGAATACAATTGAGTTCTGACTAAGAATGTTAGTTTCACCAGCACTGTAGTAGAAACCGGTAAGGCGGTGAACAGAGGAATTAAGTCCGGCATATCTTTGTGGGGTTGAGTAGTGAGGAGGAGCAATTGAAGCACAATGATCAGCAAAATACACTTGAGCATCTGAAGTGGAGGACGAAACAGAGTTTAACGAACGTGTGACAAAAACAAAGAAGAAAATGAAAATTTTCGTGAAAATGGCCATAGGTTCTTTAGTCATGTGTATTCAGAGAAAGATGAACAAGAGGATGAACAAGTAATGCAGTTGAGTACATACATGGTCTTCAATGTACTTGGCAAAGTCTGAACTCCCAGGTCAACCGCCATTAGTCTACAGGTCAGTTTTTTAAGCCAACAGGATGGTTTTTAATTGTTCAATAAATCAGAAAAAGAATACAATTTAAGATATGTTTGAAGTTGCATTTGTTAATGCCGCAATTATGATTTTGTTTATAATTTTAAGACCTCAGTTGACTCCTGGGCTATTTATACAAATTATTTCATCTAATTGTATGAACACTCTGATCGTTTTGATCATTAGGAATCGATACTGACTTATTGTCATCCTCTATTGGTTTATTAGATTAAACTTATCAGTCAAAATCTAATAGTTACTGGATTTGGATCTAACAGGATGAAAATCGAATCCATTTCAACGAAAATTTACATAACATTCAAATTCTCTTACTATCGAATTTATTGACACTTCATCCAAAGAAAATGCCACGAAATAAGTTATAGAATAACATACATTAATATTATTAGTTTTTGGTTATGATCAATATAGATTTTGTAAATCGTGGAAGCACACATTCGCAACTAATTAGAATATTAGAGATTTAGAGATATTTAAAATATATGATATAAAATTTCATTGACACGATGAATGTATGATAAGTAGATGAACATTCAAAAATAATAATAAACAGTTCTAAACCGATGATTCAAGGCCAATATGGCAGGCAACTTGTTGCGACATTAATGAAACACATACAACGAAGAGCAGACCAACCTTGCTTGCAACTCATATGCTGAACGCTTTTCTTAGTCTTGGGACGCTGCCTTTGACTTTGACTTTGTTCTTCTTGCCGGGCTTTGAAACACAAAGGCCTTATAGGACTCCAACCGATAATTGGGATGCAATATTGATCCATCAAAAAGTAATTTCAATTAGGTTTTGCTTCACCGGTTAAAGATTATATATAAATAGGAAAATGCTTAAAATCCCAAAATGTTATACAAAAAACCTATACCAAATGAGGTGGCATGTGCCACATCATCATCTTAATCCTAATAATTTCCTGCATGTCTTTTTATTTTATTCTTGTTCATTTAAAATAAAAATCAACAATTAAAATTTTTATTCTAATAGAACACCTTCAGAGTTCTCCACAGTAAAGATGACCCGCCATATCCATAGCCATAGCCATGAAATCATTGATACAATCATAGACGAGGACAAAATTATAGACAAGAATCCGATAAAACTGTCAAAGAATGACAAATCATGCAAAGACACTTTACTATTCCTCCGACCTCTAATCCAAAGTCAAGAATCCTTGCTGCATCGACATATTCCTCAAGTGCCTTAATCAATAGTTGAAGATTCGAAGGTCGATGCTTCTAATTTCTAAAGATGAGCGACATCTTAGTTAGATTACATGACTTGTTTCAATTATGTTTAATTTTTTTTTCTCTTCTTAAAAAAAAAAAAAAGAATGTTTAATTTTTCAAAGCTAGGTATCTATAATCATCCACCTATTTCTATACATCTATGAATTGTTAAATTTGCAGATTATAGATTGCTTTGTTTGATCATCACGTCTTCCTTTTAGATAAGGAAGTTATTTTAATTTTTTTTTTTTTTTACATTTTTAGGTTAATTGAAAATGAATATTATAAGATAGATAATATGCAGCAAATTATTTAATTGACTTTTAGCTCTCTACGATTCTAAGAATGGTAATATTAGAGCTGTACCCATATCATGTTCTGTACTTATGCATGCAATGAGATTATAAAGTTCAATTGTGACTGATTCTGAGTGAAATTTATCTACATCAGCTTTCGTCTCTTCCATATTTTCTGCAACAGTCAACATGTAGTCCTGTAGATGAGAAAATGGAAGGCTTAAATACAAGCCATCAGAAGTGCATAATCATTTGTTGAAGGAAGTTGAATTCTAGTGTGCCTCTTCGAACTAGGGTTTAGTTCTAGAGTTATAATAGGAGAAGGTTCTAGATTTCCTAGTTATATTCAGATTATATTGTCTTGTATGTACTCTGTAAATCTCTATATAAAGGGCTCATATTATCAAAAATAGAACACAAAATTTCTCTCTACAATTCTTTGTATTCCAATTTGCTAAAACACGTTATCAGCACGAGCTTTAGCCCTAACCCTAAAAACCAAAACCATAAAACTCTCCTCACCAAAAAGCTGCTGCAAGCCTTAGCAAATCCTAACCACAAACTGCCTCAAGTTCCTAGCCCTAGCTAGCCATACCGTGTGCTGCCCCTGCAGCCCCTGCGCACCCGTGTGACGCAGCTGTTGCATTTTCCTACTACTGCTGTTACAGTTCTCTGCCGTTGCTGCTGCTGTTGTCCGCCGCTGCTATCTTGCTGAATTGCTGCTGCTGCTGTTGCTATTGCTGTCTTGCTGCTGCTGTTGCTGTTTTGCTGCTGCTGTCTTGCTGTTGCTGTTTTGCTGCTGCCCTATTGCCGCCGCATCAATACGTGTGTGTTCTCAAGCCCCGAATCAACAAGTAAGTCTTTAAGATTAAGGTTCTGCTTCCTTGTCCTTTAAATTTCTTTATTTTATTCGAGGATTTGCAGCCCCCTTTCTCCTCCATCCCACCTTTCTATAACGTGGGTTCGATTATTTAATAAGCGGAATTGTGGGGATTCACGCTACATACGAACTAAGAGTGTTCGTGATATTCGAACTAAGAGCAATGGTGATCTTCGAACTAAGAGCGTCCACAAGTATCGATTTTTGACCATATCAAACATCATTGTTTCGTTCTAATCCAAATATTCTTGGAAATAGATTTCTTGGTAGCATAGCTCAGAAATCTTATTAATATTAGTTTTCGTGGAAGCATTGACTCCAAAACTAATTCGTTCTTGTTTCACTTTTTAGGGTGTTGAACTCGAACGGACTCAATTTTGTTCCATTGGATTAGGCAAGCAAAAGATACCTATTGTGGGCTCAGGACGTTGAGCTCCATCTTATTTCCCGTGATCTATTGCACACAATTCAAGAGCTTTGTTCTGAAGGAACTGCTCCAGACCCTCAAATTGTGATTGACAATTCCAGGGCACTTGCCCTAATGATGCGTCATATGGATAGAGACCTCAAGTTGGAGTTCATGAATGAGGATAGCGCTATAAAGCTATGGCAAGGGCTTCAGGAACGTTATGGTAATGTTCATGACTCCATCCTTCTGAATTTAGAAGCAGAATGGAATGATCTTCACTTCTCTGACTTTGATACAGTCATGTAATTTTATTCGGAAGCTCGCTACATCAAAGCAATGATGCGCATTTGTGGCAAGACAATCACAGAAGACCAATTAATTGAGAAAACCCTCAATACCTTCCCTGTCTATGCTATGAGGTCCTCTAATTTATTCCGGACTCATGTAAACGCAAGACGGATCACAAGTTTTCAACAGCTTATTGAAGCTATGTCCACTACTGAAAGACATGGCAACGAGCTTGTGAGAAGAGAAATTGTTAGGCCTCGAGATGGCCACCAAGAGCATCGTTCCATGGCTAGAGAAAGTCGCCAAAGACATCATGATCCATATGATCGAAATGCTCATGAAGGTAATCGCCAAAGGCGACGATCACGCGACCGTAGGAGCTGTGACTTTGAGGGACGAAGGGTTGGAAACCATGAAGCCGACATTGGCCATGGTCATAATTTTCCAACGCCTCAGGTCGTAGGGACCATGCACATTGCGCCAATGTGCCTTAATCAAGGGAAAATCCTCTTCATGGTATCTATTTCTGATATGGAACGTCTGATCAATGGGCTTGAATTTGCAATGTACCTAAAAAGGTAGCCACCTCACGGTGATCAAGACATCTAGTCAAAGAAGACTTTAAATCTGGCGATGAAGACAAAATGCCACAGATTTCTTCAGTACAGTCTTTTATTTTTCCAAGAATTATGTAATGGCAATTATGCCTTAATCAATAAATGATATTTTGTATTAACTCTCTCTCACTAGGCTCACCCAATTAAGTATGATGTCTAGGAAACTAGTTGAGATTAGTGGTACTTAAGAGAGCCTCACTCGACCGACATCTCTTCTTACTTTACTGGTCATGTTTAATTGGAGTTACCAAAAGGATTGAGTGACTACAATTTGTCTTAGTTTGATTTTTATTTTGGATTAGATTTTTGGTTACGAAACTTTAATGTAATAAAGTGTCGATTCTTTTGTTTAATGGCTTGGACATACTTTAATTCAAACTTTATTATTTCAAAGATATAAAGAGCCAATGATTTTCATGTGGAAACACATTGTGAGAGTGGACAAGAGTTCCTTTGCATCACCTCTAATGACTACAGATATAACCGAGTCTTAGAGAAACTTATGTGTCATTCTAGTGGGTTGTATGCAACCACTATTCGAATCATTGAATCAAACCATGTCATGAGAGATGACTTATGGGATTCTAATACACATAGGCTTTGACATGACCGTTTGGGACACCCAGGTTGTGATATGATGATCCGTATATTAAAGACTTCACACGGATATCCCTTCTTCAAAACGAAGAGAAGTAAGAACCAAAAATGGTTCGAGGAACTACACCTGCGCCTCACGGCGCCATGAATGTGCAAAACCGACCACACATGGGCGGCGCTGCCTACCCCCTGCAGCCACTATATGGCATTGACGCCATACCCCCTAATTCGCCTCCGCTTGTTACTTCTAAAGTCACTTCTAAAGTCACTTGTGACTTCATGGCTCAACCAAAATTCTCATTGGTTATTTCTAAACCCCATATTTCGTTCTGCAAAGCTTGCTCTTTAGCAAAATTAGGATCGAGACCATCATATGTAAAAGACACTAAAGAAAATATTCCATTCTTACATACAATCCAAGGGGATTATGTGGATCGCTTCAACCAACTTGTGGACAGTTTAGATGTTTTATGGTGTCGGTTGACACATAGACATGCTGGTCACATGTCGCTTTATCGTCCACTCATAATGCTGCTTATGATAAACTCCTGGCCCATATCATATGGCTACGGGCTCACTGCCCGGATCATCCCATTCAGTCAATTAGACTTGATAATGCTAGAATTTACATCAAAAATTTTCGATGACTATTGCATATCATTGGGGATTGATATTAGGCATCATATTCCTATGTACACACCCCAATGGTCTTGCGGATAAGGGCACCATTAAACGACTATGATGGTAGCCCAAACATTGGTAATGCGTACCAATATTTCCGCTTGGGGTTATGCAATATCGCATGCATCTATGCTAATTCGTGTACGACTTGCATTACAGCTAGTGACTGGGTGTGAGTCTAATATCTCATACTTATGCATATTTTAGTGTGTGATTTATGTGCCAATTATGCTGCCACAGTGCATCAAAATGGGTCATTGCAACAAAAGCATGTATATATTTATGTTGGATATAAATCTCCAACTATCCGTCCGCTATGTAGAACCCTTGACAGGCGATCTCTTTACCGCTAGATTTGATAATTGTCACTTTGATGAGACAGTCTTCCCGTTGTTAGGGGGAGATTAGAACATCAATGTTCAAAAGGAACGACAGGAATTGTCGTGGTCTGTCCCCACTATGTCTCATCTCGATCCCCTAAAAGTGACAAGATCACATATACCTGCTGCAAACATACCTACAAGGATAGATGTCCCCTCATGAGGACATGGCGCTACCCAGAAGAGATGGGCACGCCACCACCACCATGGATGGCAGTATAGTGACGCCACAATGTGGCATAATGGCGTCATAGGCCATGGGTTTCGCTAAAGAGCATAAGAGACCCATAGGTTCGATGGATTCTCGCCCTAGGAAGAGAGCGAGTTTGGCACAACTTGATCCATTGATCATTGATACTCAAAATCCGTCTCATGAAATATTCTGGATTGTGGTTATGTACAAGAGACATCGTTGGGGGATGCCTCAACGTTAGAACCAACTCCTGTGAATATGGAGATCTCTACAAACTACACTAGTGTAGATGAGGACGTGGGATTATTGAGACCAATGACATTGAACCTTACTTCTTTGAAGAATGCCAACGTAGAGAAAATTGGCCTAAATGAAAATATGTGATCTAGGTTGAATTGGATTCACTAACGAAGAGGAAGGATTTCGGGCCTAAGATGCCAACACCTCCTAACATAAAGCCTGTTGAAATTAATAGGTCTTCATTAGATAGTGTGATGAGAAAAAAGATATGGTAATCTCGCCTTATGGTGCAAGGCTTCTCACAAAATGCCCTGGAATCGACTACGAGAAGACATATTCTCTTGTAATGGATGTCATTGCACTCCAATACCTTGTCAGTTTGGTAGTTTCTGAATAACTGAACATACAGCTTACCAATGTGGTCACTACGTATCTTTATGGGGATCTAGATACAAAATATAATGAAGGTTCTTATGAACTTCGTTTACCCAAGTCAAGTGGCTCTAGACCATGGAGCGCATTTGCAACGATGTTGAAATGCTCACTAAAGTGACTACTTGATTGGGAAGGGATATGATGAACTATGCCCAAGCATTTTCATGACAAGTTTCGGATTTGTAATTGTCGCAGTTTATGTTGATAAACATAATTGGAACCCTTGAGAGTTAAGGGAAACCGCTGAACACTTGAAATCAGAGTTTGAGAGGAAGGACCTTGGGAGAACACAGTTTTGTCTATATTCAGAACTTGTATACCATGTCAATAGATGCTTAGGCATTTTTATGAAGTCAAAGATGCAATCTCATGGTTGTTCGTAGTCTTGGCCCTAAGAGGGATCCGTTTCGTCCCAGGGATGATAATGAAAACGTGTAAATAGCAAAAGTGCTTACCTGAGTACAATAGGCACATTATTGTACTTATCACAATATAAGACCGGACATCTTAATTGTTATGAACTTGTTCGCTAGATATAGCCCTGCACCAACGCAACGTCATTGGACTGGTATAAAGACAATCTTTCGTTACTTAAAATGTACGATAGATATGGGCTTGTTCTATCCCTGTGGAGAGAAAAGAATGACAGAAGAATGAGAACAGACCTCATTAGCCCAAGAGACGCTGTTCAAGACGTCATGACTAGCAAAGCTACCACTAAGGGTGGTCAGCGTCATCCTCCTCCCTTACACCAAAACGATGGTGATGTTTTGATAGGTTTTGCTGAAGTAGGGTATCTCTCTGACTCTCACAAAGGTCACTCCCAAACAGGTTATGTCTTTACCATGGGAAGCATTGTGATATCTTGGATGTCTACAAAACAGAGCTTTGTTGCTACCTCCTCGAATCATGCAGAGATTATTGCTCTACATGAAGCCGTACATGAATGTATATGGCTAAGGTATGTAATTAGACATATTCGAGGAACTCGTGGTTTGAAGTCTACCACAGATGAACCTGCATGCATTTATGAAGATAATGCAGCTTATATTGAGCAAATGAAATTAGGTTTCATCAAGGACGACAACACCAAGCATATATTGCCTAAGTTCTTTTAATCAGCAGCAACAATCACTTCTAAAGATTGAAGTAAATCAAATCCGATCAGAGGATAATGTAGCGAACTTATTTAATAAGTCGTTACCTAAATCCACCTTCGAGAAACATGTGAAGAGCGTTGGATTGAGAAAGTTATGAGAACTCCCATGATTGTAGCAATCAGGGGGAGATGTCGACATCAGGGGGAGGATGATGTCTACATGTTCGATCTCGAAGAGTGAAGGACGTGTTGTGCTCTTTTTGTCCTTTGACCAGGGTTATTTTTGTCCCACTGGGTTTTTGTTACCTGACAAGGTTTTTAGTGAGGCAACGTTCAAAGCATCATCACCAAGTTTGAGCGGCACAAGGGGGAGTGTTGAAGGAAGTTTTTGTAGACTATGTTGTTCACTATAATGAAGTTTGAACTTGGATTTTAGTTTGCCAAAGAAAAAAACCTAGATCTGCATCCTAAGAAACTAATGAAAATGAACCAAGCTAGTAACAAGAAAAAAAAGGGTTTATGCACAGATCAAAGCACATGACTAGTCTTAAGTCAGCAACAGACATATAACACCAACCTTCTTAGCTACTTTTGAAACTTTGAAACGGTGCCTTTGACTTTGTACTTTGTTCTTGCTGGGTTTGAAACACAATACCTAGGAGACTAAGACAAATAGATTGAAGCAAAATATATCGAGCACCATAGTTTTCGGAGAGACCTTATAATTGAGATGCAAGGTCGATGGATCCAAATTCCAAAGTTAAGTCAATTAGTTGCTCCATCAGTGAAAAATAATATATAAGTCAAAGTTGAAAATGCTTGAACACAATCATAGTTGACTTTGAAATATTCTTGTCGATGAGCTGTGACCTGTTGGTAAATTATAATCTCAACATTGTAAAGGTCATGGGTTCGATTCTCACTGACATATATAAAGTTGGGGTGACCTAAGGTTTTTGGTAGCACTGCCAGGGTTTCCTATCTCTAGGGCTTCTACCTGTTTGTTTGTTTCCTTGGTTTGCTAAATTCCAGGTTTCCATCATGACAACCCAACGACCTATCTGCTCTTGGTCATTCTTAGATGTAAGCGCAGCTATGCCGCCTCACTCTTATGCGGCTGCTGTAGCAACCCTATGATTCCAATAGAAAATCTTCCCTTGTCGGTGGTCTATGAAGGGAGAATGACTGTTAATATTTCAGAGGAGAGTCATAAAAAAGGATTAGAGCCAAAAGAAAATCTTCCCTTGTTTGTGGTCTATGAAGGGAGAACGACTATTAATATTTTAGAGGAGAGTCATCAAAAGGGATTAGAGAAGTGTAGGCACCTTTTATTCTCCTTCTGAACTCTACGAGAAGCTATGTTTGGTTTGGGGTGAGGTTGGTCAATGGAGAATCATTCTTATGGGAAAAGACTACTACTCATTCAGTTTTTCCTCTAAGGTTACTCGTCCAATGGTCTGGGAGAAAGGTTCAATTGCATTGAAGCCTAAGATACTAAGGGTTATGAGAAGAACACCAATGCTCAAGTTTGGGTGAATTTTTGGGATTTAAGTCTTGAATTTTGGGAGCCTCTGACGCTATTTGAGATTGCAAATGGAATTGGGGTGCCTTTGAAAATTGATCAAAATAGGATAGAGATTTTGGTCTCTTTGCTAGGGTCTTGGTTGATATTGATTTATCTTCTAATCCTCCACATGAATTGGTTGTTTGTTGCAACAACGTTGAGATTGTTTAATTGAAATTGGATACGAGCGTCTCCCTGATCTTTGCTTGCATTGTGGTAATGTTGGGAATAATGTTACAAATTGTAAGCTTCTGCAAAATTATGCAGCTTCAAAGTCAATTGCTTAAGCATCTTTCGACGGAAGACAAAACAAGTATTTGTTGCAAAGAATACTGAGCAGGTGGATAAGGGAAATAAGATGGTTGTTGCTCCTACGCCAAGTATGAATGCAGATGCCAGAGAGGGTCCTTCATTCGCATGAGCATCGCCTCCTCTTGTGGCTATAGTGCTGCCTCCGCCAAGTGTTATGTGCAAGTTGTCCGATCCCAAGGGTTGCGTGATCTCGCCTGCAAAGCTATTAGGGACTCATGATCCTGGGTGAGTTTCTTCTTGTCTTGCTTTAAGCAACTGTTGAACTTGACGCTTACCATGGCGCCCCTATCGACCAAGTCCCTATGGCATTGATAGTGGTTGATGACCATAGTGATCAAGAAGGGGTCGTTGTGGTGTTTTCTTATGGTGTCCTCTTGGCGGTCGAATGTGGTCAAGTCCCATTCCACATGGGGATTATTGCAGTCATAACTGAGTCCAAGGATTTCTTGCCCACAAAGGCATTGGCTCTTGGTCAAGTGAAGGGTTTCGGTACAGAGTGGGCCGCCATGTATGGTCAATATCTGGCCATAGACCTCGATAACGTTGGCTCCCATGGCAGGAGTACGGTATTGTTAGAGTTTACCATTTTGGATGAGGTGTTCAATGGCGTTCTTCAGGGCGTAGCAAATATTAGTAGGGTGGCCCACTTCCTCATGATAGGTGCATATTTACCATTATCTCTTGGCTTTTCCTGGCCATGTCTGTGCTTTGGTGGGCGCGGGATGATATCCCTGTAATTGTTCTAGATGTCCTCGTCAAAGGTAGTGAATGTGGTGTAGACTTCATACCTGGGTGCATCATATTTAGGTGCCTCTCTGTATCGATTACTGCTATACGGTGCATCGCAGTATCGACTGTTGGATGAAGTATTCTTGGCTTTCTCGCGGCTCTTACCATATTGCTTGTTCCTTTTATCGCTACTGTAGGTGGACTTCTCTCGTGGCACTGTTTCACTATATTGGGTAGGCTTGTTCCTGCCACCATCCTTACTCCTATTATCGGTGCCCCCTAGTGTTGGTGAGTTGGGGCACGTTGACGCGATCGTTGTTGGCACCTGTATGGTGACCGAAGGTGTCGTACTCGGCCTAGGCGTAGGCAGTGGCGACGTCGAGTAAGTCGTCATAAGTGGTGGAAGGGTTGGTGTTGATTTGAAGTAAGAAATATCCTAGCTGAAGGCCTGTATGAATGCTGATGCTGCCAAGGCTGGGTCAAGAGAGCGACATTAGGTAGCTTGCTTTTGCCATCTTCGAACGAAGTCTCTCAAGCCCTCATTGATTCTCTATTTTAGTTTGAATAGGCCAGGTGTTGTGCAATAACCACTATCGTATAGGATGAATCGTCGGAGGAACTTGTCCCTAACCTCTTGAAAACTGTCAATGAAGTTGGCTGGCAAGTTAAGAAACCAACGTAGGACCTCGTCTGTTAGTGTTTCCTCAAATGCATGGCTTTCCATGGCGTAAGTGTATCGCGTGCCATGCAATAACGATTGGAATACCTCAAGGTGATGGTATAGATCCCGAGTGCCATTGTATTTCTCAATTTTGAAGGGCTTTGCCTCCAGTGGGTGTTTCTTGGTCTGTATCTGAGGTGTGAATAGTCCTATCTTCCCTTCAAACCCTACTGTTATTGGTTTCCAGCCAGATCTATTTGTGCATGTAAGGCAGCGATAGTTTCGCTCATCTAGAGTAGCAATCTTATATTGGGATCAGGTAGAGGTGGTTGCGGTTGTAGCAGTGCCTGATGTGCCTGACATGTCAAGTACAAGCTGAGGTAGTGGTGGCAATGGTGTTGTACTAAGGGAATTGGGGAATATGGATGAGTTGATGTAGATGACCTGTGAGGCCATGCTCGCGTTCCCTGGTGTGGGGCCTACAAGGGTTTTAGATGTTGCCTCGGTTGTTTAGGAAGTGATGTTGAAGGTGCTAGTGAGACCTGTGTTTGGGTTCGTGGTCGGAAAGGCCCCTAGTGTGCTGACACCGCCGATAGTATGTGGGCATTAGAGTTTGTTGATGGGCCCTGTCAAGTGCCTTATTGTTCGATATTCTTCACTGAAGTGCATCATGGAGGATGCGATTCTGGTTGGCCTTGTTTTCCACCTGCCTGCGGGCCTCTTTGGCCGGTAGGCGCTCAGCTTCAGTCTATGCCCTCAACTGCATGAGTCACGATTAACAATCTCGAGTGCAGTGTCTGTCATCGTGACGGCGGATGTTTCACAGCTAAAGCTGAGGAAGTCGAGGGTACAGTGAACCTCGCGAGCCACGCCTTTGTGTGATTGGTCATTATTGTGTGTGTCAGGAATGTTGTTAGTCATTGGTAGAGAGTGTTGTCCTGCCAGCAAGGATCCGAGGGGTCTCCTTCTATCGCCAAATGTTTCTGTTGAATAGATGGGTGGTCTAATCCAACAGAATCACGAGATGTCTTATCATTATCGCTCTTGGTCTTATATGTAAAACAAACAAAGGTCAAAGGAAAAATTGGGTGCACCGGCCTGCAACGCTCCAATGCCTAAGACAGTATCGTTATAAGACAAAGATAATGAAAAGAGATAGTAAATAATTACATTTTTAGGATGTTACATATGATTGTAGAGGATTTGGGGAGATATAGTTCACTTTCTTCCAATGTGGGACGTTTGGGTTCCCGATACTGTCCCACGGGGGGTATCGGGAACCTCGTTTAGGGGTATGTGTTACTCTTTTGTGGCTATACGATCCTTGTGCTTCTGATATTTGTGCCTAGGAGGTATACATACCAACACTCACAGTCTATAGAATCATTTGTTGACTGTTGGTAACTGTTTGTGTGTAGATCTCGGTAAGTTACCATGCATAGGCTTCTTTCTGTACCATCATAAATTCCTTCCGTAGAAATAACCATTCTGCCAAAAGAATTGCGAATGTAGAATCCATTGGACAACCTCACCTCACCTCTTGCTTTGATGCTTATTCTATAGCTAATGTTGTGGGGGTTATTGTGATTGCATGTATAGCTCACTGGAGGACTTTTAGACCCAAGAGGGTATTCTTCAATTCCATCTTCGAGTGAATAGGACACCTGATAGTAAAATTAATTTCCAACTGAGAGAGGGACATAAATGCCCCATGCAATTTCTTCTCCTTTATAATTCTTAGCCAATATATGGAATCTCATGACATAAAAAAACGGATGTGGGCAAGTGTTGTTGTTGATGTTGTCATTAGCAGTCTTCTTTCTTTGCCACAGTTTTGTTACTTTGCCTATTTTAGTGTACTCATATTCCTGGCCTTGAATTGCAAACTGTGTTACCTCACTTTGACCACTTTCAAATGTGATTTTTTGAAAGTAACCTGGTTGGGTTGCGACGTTGTTGCTCCAAACTTGCCCCTGAATGCTGCTAGTATCTCTGATAGTCCACATTGCAAGAACCCTAAAACTCACTCATTATTTGATGTAGAAAGGATGGCAAGAAGGATTGAAGAGCAGCTTGATTGTGAAAAGGGAAAACTCAGTTTGCTGCAAAGTTGGCATTCGTTGTCAGAATTGTGATTGCCATACCTTTCTAAAAAGGGAACGATGCCAAGTAAAAAGCTAGTCGCTTTATCATGACGTGTTGGGGATTTCAAGATCGTTTGGCCCTCAAAACTACAATTTATTATTTTTCAGAATTTTAGGTTTTCTGGTTCAATTTGGATTTGTTTTGGTTTAACCCGTGGGCTATAGGGCTTCATTGTTAGTTTCCTTAGGGTTTCTTTTCTCATATATAAGCAACCTTAAACGGCTGCAGAACCTATCTTTTATCATATTATCAATCAAATTGAGAGTTTTTTCATTTATCTCTGGCAGACTCCAGAATTCTTGTTTTTAGGTTTATTGCTTGTAAACCTAGGGTTACTTTCCTACTGCGCCAAGTGGTATTAGAGCAGGTCTTCCCTGTCTCTTATTTACCTATGTTATTCATGGGTGATAATGAATAAACTGCCCCACTTATCATAGCGGATCTAGATGCTCTTAGCCAAGTTTTTATCGTTGCCATGATTGTTATGAATGCTAATGTGACTGCTTAGATGAATGCTCAAATGGGAGATTTTCACGGGTTGTTGGAAGGGAAGAATAACAACAACAACAACTGGAATAGAGGCAGGGAAAGAGGCCAGTGAGCTAGGTCTCCACGTGGTCACGCTGATTGTGTTATTATTAAATTAAAATCTGAATCTGAAGAAGAGATCATGCAACCTGAATAACAAGGTCAAGCAAACCAGAATTTCAGAATCAAGGTTGATATTCCTTTCTTTTCTAGCCACTTGAGCGTGGAGGATTTTTTGGATTGGCAAGTTAAAATGGATAGATGCTTTGAGATCATGGAGGTTCTAGAACACAATCAGGTTAAGATGGTTGCTTTCTGTCTGAAGAATACTGCTGTAGTTTGTTGGGATAAGTTGCAGAATACTCGAAAGAGGCAGAGGAAACAAGAAGTTAAAACATGGCAAAGAATGAGACAGTTAATGATGGACAGGTTCTTGCCATAGAATCATGAGCAGATTTTGTACATGTTGTATATTGATTGTGTCCAGGGAACTAGGACTATGGTCGAATACACTACTGAGTTTTTATGCTATGTTATTCAAAGCGTAATAACCTGGGAGAAATTGATAGTTAGATGGTGGATCGCTACATCAATAAGCTGAAACCTTCCACTCAGGAGAAAATTGGGATGCAGACTGTGTGGACTACTGAGTTTTTATGCTATGTTATTCAGAGCGTAATAACCTGGGCGAAATTGATAGTCAGATGGTGGCTCGCTACATCAATAAGCTGAAACCTTCCATTTAGGAGAAAATTGGGATGCAGACTGTGTGGACTGTGCCAAAAGCTTCAAGCCTAGTGATTACACGTATTTCTATGCATGGCTCGCTACATTAATAAGCTGAAACCTTCCATTTAGGAGAAAATTGGGATGCAGACTGTGTGGACTGTGCCAAAAGCTTCAAGCCTAGTGATTACACGTATTTCTATGCATGTAATTATATCTAAAATACTATAAATAAGTTAATCCTCAAGTCAATTATTATGTAATTAATCTATTTTTATTATTTTATAGAAAATAAGCAAAGTTATGAAAACCGAGGAAAAATGGTGTGAAATTGGAATAATTTGGAGTTTTCGACAAAAAGACGAAATAGTTGATTGCGGTCAACCATAGCCTAAATGAGCGAGGAAGCCGATTCGAAGTATTTCAAGATGATGTCTCCCGATGTGCTTTGAGGAAGAAAAAGAAAAAAAGAAAAGAAACAATTCATGGATTGATTAGTGGCTTAATTAATTAATCAATGATTTGATTAATAAATCAATTAATTAACCAAGTGTTTTAGCCATGACGTGCAGCAATCAATCCTTGATTGTTTGTTTAATTGTTTTGAGCCAATTACACGCTTACATATGGCAGCCTATCACAAGATATTTTCTTCTCTTCCTTATGCACTCTGGATGTGCACATTCTAGATACAAGCCACTCACATTCTCTCAGCCATATATATACCCCCATTAGCTGATACCCCATTCTGAACACTCAGACCTCCAGTGCTGCACCACCAAACAAAGTAGCCCCTTTGGGCTGCTCTCATCTCCTCCTCCTCCTCCTCCTCCATTTTTCATATTTTTGTTAGTTTTATTTTATAGAATTAAAGGATTACTCAAATAAAGCTTCAAGAATTTATCAAAGGCTTCTCCACTACAAGATTCAAGACTTGAGTAATTGTGGGAGTTGTAATTCAAGGCTAGTCATGCTAGCTTTTTAGCTACTTGTGACTATTCTTGTTTTCTTCTACACTTATCTTATCTTTTTTATTTGAATTTTGTAATTTTGATGTCTGTGATTATGAGTTGTGAGTAATTTCCTTGTTAGGGGTTAGGGTTGTGTGCCCTAGCCCAAATTTTGTGTAAAAGATGATTAGTTTAATGCAATGATGCAATTTTATATTATCGATCAATTATTGTTGGGTTAAAATGCATGTCTAGGAGTCTAGTCAACTCTAGGGCATGTATTTTGAGCATGTCGAGGATAGAGTTAGATGCTTCACTCCCTCTAATTCCTAAGCTAGAAACCTTCAATTTCGTATTCGAGGGGTTATAAGCATGGTGATTTACACTCATTGCGTGAATGCATGGGTGAGTCATTTAGTAGTTTAATTTCTCGATCTCTAGGCCACTTGATGTGACTTAGTGACCCTTGAACCGACCCTAATTCATGTCAAGTGAGTTCCTAAAACCCTTAAACAGGAGTAGGAATAGCATGAAAGGAAATTTTGGTCCTTGAGCCTTGAACTGCCTTGGATACGACTACCGCCAAAGTAGGAATTTTGCATCTACATTAGATTAGCTTTCGATACATAGAATTTGGGTGAAGGAGCCTCCTTAGCACCTGACATTCTCATTTTTATTGTTTACATTTTATTTTTTGTTGTAAATATTTGTGGATAATCATGTAAATAGATGTTGAGTAATAGGTGTCTATCCCTATAGATTGATGATTGATAGGTTGTAATTGTAGGAGTGATTGAATTGTAATTGAGCATTACCTTTTTGTGTACACCATGTAGTCCTATATAAGGCTCCTCATGGTGAGATGAATAACACACATCTCTAAACTCTCTCTCTCTCTCTCTCTCTCAAATTATTTCACTATTGTTTTACAACATGTTATCAGCACGAAAATCTTTGAAATTGGTGATCAACCAAAGGAGGATTATCGCTGAATCTGGTTTAGGATCTGAATCACAAACTGGCTCTTGGATTAGCTGAGAAGACAACCTTCTCAGTTCTGCACAAATAAGCTGAAGATTCATCCATTCTTCATCAAGTAATGTTTTCCAAAATCTAATTTTTTATTCATGCTTATTGAGCCTATTTATTGAATATGAAGAATCACCATAATGCATGAACCCTAGCAAGTCCTAAATGATTTATTTACTTGGTATACGTATTTGTATATATTTGTTCATGTGTTTTAGATTGTTTGATTGGAAAAGAAAAAAATTAGGATTCTTTGGCTGTAACTATTTCTATCACTTGGTCTGGTAGCACCATTTTACAACTAGAGAGCATCAATCAATCATGCAAAAACAAAGTCTGCTATTTCTGGGATTCGAACCCAACCACAGTGTGTACTAGCCCAGCATGTTATCCACTGTGCCATTATGACCAGTTGGTAATTATCACCACCATTTAATATTAATACTGCTAGAAGCAGATTCAACTCCATTTAATTGGCTATTGATTCAATTCATGTTTTAGTTTTGATTGACATTTATCCAAAATAATTACCATAGTGGTTTCACAATATATCCTTTATTACTACATTTTAATATCATATATTATGCGAATTATGGGCTTAATTTTTTGTTACACAAATTTGAATTTGCCAGTATTACATAAACGTTATGCCAGAAGCATCATGGACTAAATTATTACGGGATTATTACATAAACGTTATGCAAGAAGCATTTGCCCAATTTATTACCTATACGAAATGTCAGAAGCATTAATGGGATTTGAACCCAATCCCTTATGTACATAACTACTGCATTAATTTATTTACATTATGATTTAATAACATATATTGAATTTGGTTATATTATAATTGTGAATATTAAATGTGGCTGAGTCAGAAGCTCAAATCAAGCCCAAAGTCACAACAACAAATCCGAGCCAGAAGCGTAGGCCCAAGTTGCAAGGCTAGAACATAAGCTCACCACGTGTTGCCATGAAAAAGGTTATGAATCTTCTCCAACTAGGCTCATCCAATTGGATGCGATGTCTAGGTAAGGTTTAGATGAGGCTGTGTACTTAAGTGAGCCTCGCTTCACCTAAACCTCATCCTTCCTTACCTGGTCGTATTCAATTGGAGTTACCAAAAGGGTCAACTAATAACATTTCATTCCTTGGCAAACCAGTTTGAGCCCAACAGGCCCACTCTCCCTCCGCATGACCTAGCAACCCAGCATGCCTCACACACCTTTTGACTTACGCATGAAAGCCCGAGTCACAAGCTCGCAGACTAAGCCCCGTAGGCTTCACTATCAAGCTCACTCTTTCTTTCGTCCTACAGAATCAAATAAAAGGAAAAATGATTTTATTATATTGGGGTTTGAACCCGGTCAATAAGGCACTCTAACCACTTTGACATTATGGCTATTGTAAATAGTTTCATCATATCTAATATATGTAATTAATTGCCAGAAGCATTTATTCACATATTTGTGTGATAGTTAATATGTTAAATTAGTGGCATGCAATTAATATCAACATTTGATTCATGATTCCTATTTATGCAATTTTTGAGGTATTATTTAAATCATTTTGTTACTTGTCTAAATTTTCACATTAGAATATATGTGTAGAAAATGCAGGTACCTGATGAACCAGTAGTTTATACATAAATTGAATTTGTAGTTTCGATAATGTCATTTAAGAAACTTGAAGTTTCCTTCATAAATTGACCACACATGATAAAACCAATAGATTTTACATGTTTAATCTGATTTGTCATACCATGTTGTAAGAACTCGAAGTTCTCATTTGTTACTCATGGATTTTTCCAAAAAGCACTTACCACGATTATTTGTTCTTTAATATCAAATTTTAGCAATTGAAAGTTTCTGGAATAAATTATCTAAAGTTGACATGTTTTCTTGCCCGAAGCAAAACATGATTAGCAAGATATTGAACAAACCCATCTACCCCAAACAATACAAGGAGAGGCACTTTACTAATTCTCAGAATTGATCACAATCTTGTTGCTCAATGAAATGAACAACAACCTCCTGTTGAGGAATGATCAAGCTGAGCCCATCGGTACCTGAGCAGCACTTTTGCTTGAAGCAAATGATGTTGCTCATCTCAAACCTAATAGCGAAAGGAGAAATTGTGGTCGTAGAAGGGACAAAAAGTCCGATCTTTCGAGACAAGGAAAGAGAGGTGGGCTCATAAATGGCCCATACAACCGCCCCAAAACATGGCCCCATGTTATAGTGCCCCTGCCCAACAAGCCAAAGTGGAAAGGAACACTAGTTCGGCCCGCTGCCACCAAAATTAGCATGATCTTTGTTATCGATGTGGAGGAATTGACTGCTGGTCCGGCACCTGTTGTGCGATAGCCGAAGCAGTAGATGAGTATTACGCCGGTCACAAAACTCGAAATACCAACTTTATTGAAGGGTCATTTTCTATCGATTCCAAACTAGAGATCATGGATTTTCAAGCAGTTACTGAACATACCGAGGATTAGAACTCAAAGACATGGGTATAATTGGCCCCTTGTGCCATATTTTTATCTTAATGAATGAAACATCTTCGGATTTTGGTGATTTATGTTTTCAATTATTTTGGATTATGAAAATGTGGTTATGTTCGAATATATTTAATTCAATAAACTTATTTATACATGTGATCCATTGAATTAAATAATTGAATAGGCATATTCTGTGGGGAAGTTTGTTGTCTGGTCAAAAGTGCTATTACGCACACCATACTCCCAGATCGGAGATATTTTTCAAACTTATTATATATTCATACCTTTGTGACAACCGTATCAGGCGAATCCAACCTGATAGAGGGTTATGGCAAAAGCCACTGCATGTTGTCCAATGGTACTGAACTTACCATTAATGAGGCCTTATAATCTCCACATTCCAGAAGAACGTTATTGAGTATTAAGGATATTCGAATCAACGGTTATCATGTTGAAAACACTGAGAAAAATGAGTGTAATATCTTTGCATAACCACCAAGTGTGCGGCCAAAAGCGTACATTGGAGAAATTGAAATCTGTTAGCTAGAAGCTAACTAATTCAAGCAACTACTTGCTATGGCATGACCATTTGGGACACCCAGGTCAAATTATGATGCACCGTATCCTCAACTCATCGTAGGTGCATCCCCTTCTGAATAAGGGTCTTATATATAACAACACACTATGCCATACTTAAGAATATTTAATACTAGACAATCATATGCAAAGTCTAGTACATACACCACCATTATTCAGCACAGAATGCAAGAGAAATTTGTGGACATATATATCCAACCACCATGTGAGCCAGTTAAATATTAATGATTTTGGTTGATCTATCGACAAAGTGATTACATGTTACACTACTGTCCATAAGAAAATGCTGCTTTTGCTAAAATCTCTCCCATATCATAAAATTGAGGGCTCACCACCCGGATTATCCCATAAAGTCCATAAGACTTGATAATGCTTGAGAGTTTACATCGAAGTATTTCGATGATTATTGCATATCCCTTGGGATTGATGCTGAACATATAGTTCCCTATGTTCACACCCAAGATGGTCTCGCAAATAGAATCTTGGTAATGCACACTAAGCTTCTAATTTCTGCATGGAGCTATGTAATCTTGCATGCAACTATGTTGGTCCCGTTGAGGCCCACTGCTACCAATCTTACTCTGCTTTACAGCTGGTGACTGGGTACGAACCTGATGTTTCGCACTTATGCGCATTTAGATATGCAACCCTCGTGCCAATTGTACCGTCACAACATACAAAATTGGGTCATCAACAAAGGATGGGCATACATGCCTATTATGAGTCTCATCCATTATGTGCTCTTTAGAGCCCTTGATAGGCGATCTCTTTACCGCTAGATTTGAGGATTGTCACTTTGATGAGACAATCTTCCCGCCGTTAAAAAGAGATAAGAAAGTCACCATTCCTGATGAACGGCGTGGATTAACATGGAATGTCCCCATAATGTCTCATCTTGATCCCCAAACCGCACGAAAATAGTGAAGTGCAGACAATTCTAGATCTATAGAGTATATAATACAATATGCCAGACACTTTCTTTGATCTAGCTAAAGTGACAAGATCATATATACATGTTGCAAATGTGCCTGCAAGGATAGAAGTCCCTGTAGGATATGTTGTCCCAGATGGACAAGGTACAACCATGGCGGCTAACTAGTCGTATGTCCCTGCCCAGAAGGGAGGTAGACCATTAGGTTCAAAGGATTCTTATCCCCAGAAGATGATAAACTTGGCACAAATGAATCCTCTTAACATCACAATCTCAAACCTATTCATCTCATGAGATAAATCAAGATTATGAGTTTGTCCTAGAAAAGACCATGTTGGGGGACACTCCAACATTTGAACCCACTCTCGAGAATAGATGAATCTCGGTAAATTTAGTGAGATTTGGAATCAGAATGAGATTATCATCGATGAAGTGTTTGTATTTGCGGTGGCCACCGAAAGTATAACAAGCGATGAAACCGAACCTTGCTTTGTTGATCAATATCAACAAAGAGACGACTGGCCAAAAAGGAAATAGACAATCCAGGTTGAATTAGATTCCTTGACAAAGAGAAAGGTGCTTGGACCTGTTATTCCTACACCTCCCCATGTTAAACCTTCTGGGTAGGGCTACTGATCTTGGGAAGCAAGCGTTTGATCCTATTAGCAATCAACTTAGAATTTAAATGGGTATTTGTAAGAAAGCGTAATAAGAAAAACGAGATTGTGATACACACGGCTGGTCTAGTGGCACAAGAATTTTCTCAACGCCTTGTGATTGATAACGAGGAGACGTATTCTCCAGTAATGGATGTCATAACATTCCGCTACCTTATCAGTTTGGTAATTTCCAAAAAACACTGAATATGTAGCTTATAAATGTGGTCACAACTTATCTCTATGGGGATCATGATACAGAGATATACATAAAAGTTCTTGAAGGACTTAATATACCCGATGCAAATAAGTTCTAGACCATGGAACACGATCTTCATTAGTTTTGCGGCGTTCACTTGATGGATTGAAACAATGTAGACTGAGGTGGTATAACCGTCTAAGTGAATATTTGATCGGGATGGGATATGTGAATAATAAACTATGCCTATGCGTGTTTATTAAGGAAACAAGTTCCGGGTTTGCAATTATGACGGTCTATGTCAAAGACATGAATTTGATGATACTCCTGAAGAGATCAAGGAAACTACAAAGCACCTAAAGTCGGAATTTGAGATGAAAGGCCTTGGGAGAACAAATTATTGTCTCAACCTAGAGCCCTAGCACAGTGCAGATGAAATTTTGGTCCATCAACCAAATTACATCCAGAAGATGTTAAGACGCTTTAATGAGGATAAAAGCAAGCACACCCATGGTCGTCCGAAGTCTAGAGAGAACCATATCGTCTTGCAAATGATAACGAAGAGATATTAGTGCCAGAAGTCCCATATCTAAGTGCAATAGCCATATTATTGTACTTGGCTCAATTCCCCAGACAGGACATATCATTCGATGTGAACTTGTTAGCTAGATATAGCTCTGCGCCAACACGCCATCACTGGAATGGCATAAAAGACATTTTTCTCTACCTTAGAGGTACAGCGGACATGGGCTTATTCTATCCCTATGCATCAAGGAATGGATTAAACCCCCTTGATCCTCGGAATGATGCTTGCCTTGTTGGATATGCTGATATAGACTATCTATCAGACTCGCACAAGGTGCGTTCCCACTGGTTATGTCTTTACTATTAGGAATACTGCAATTTGTTGGAGGTCTACCAAATAGACCCTTGTTGCTACTTTTTTGAATCATTCTGAGATACTACTCTTCGCGAAGCAGTATGTGAATGTATGATACGCTAAAAACAAGCGCGCAATTTAACCCTGCAAGATGTAGTCGTTAGCAATATAGAGTAAGCAAGGATCGTTCAAGCCGGGGATTGAGGGTAACTTTATAATTCACACAAAATAAAAATAAACTAAGTTAAACTAACTAAAGCACAAAAGAAATAACAAAACTAAGAAAAAGAAAAACGTCAAAGAGGGAAAAAGATGGCAGGACAAGATGGGGATAGAAGGGTGTGTTGCAATCCTAAGTTGAAACAGATTTGGGGTTTTTATGTTCCTACGAAAATAAAAGGAAAATAAGAAAGCAAAAAGGATTTTAGAGTTTGAAAAACAATATGGAGAAGGCGTTAGAGACTCAGAAATCCACCACCAATTACTTTCGAACAATGTTAAGTTAACCTAGTTTCAATTACTAAGGTGTGAACAGAAATCAACCAAGAAACAAGTCGGAGCAGATCATGTCCCTTATTAATGTTTCCCTAATTACTTAGTCTACGTGAACGCACAATAGCTAAGCCTATCAAACATGCAATCAAGGTATAGAACGCTATCCTATCAACAACACATATAGTGTTAACACATTTGAAGCATTAAGATCTCATGGAAACGATTGATTATAGAGTTGCAGTCTAGTGTGGAACGCCTACCTAGCATGCTCTTCTAGTTGTTTAAACATTAGCTTTTGTCCAAACCCTTGCATACTTGTGGATTAGAAAACAAGACGATTAGGTGAATTATTTTCTAAACCTAGCTCCAATTACATGCATATATCCTAAGTGTCGACCCAAAGAACATAAACACATAAAAGTTTTCAATCAAGCAGAAATAAACAACCGATTCACACCAAAGATCAAGAAACTAGATTTTAACAAACATATGTTCTACATAATTGGGGCTTCAAACCTCGCCCCTAACAAAAAGAACTAGCCACACATCGTCTTAAATTCAACAAATAAAAACATGAGTATTAGATTACAAGATGTTAATGTCTAAAAGTCTAGCGGTAGCCAAACCTTAGTTAACGCTGATCCGGTGGGCGGATCGGTACTTGTATTAATGTTGCAATTCCCGTTACCTGTCAAGTAAAATACAACGGGCGTCAGAGGGAGACCGCGCTGGGCGGTCTTCAACTCTCCGATGCCTAAGTTAGTCAATGTATTTATGTTGACAAAGTAACAGTAGGTCAGTATTGAATGCGTAATTAATGAGGAGAGAGGAGAGAACCTTTTATAGGTGAGGAAGAGACTGATCTTGTCTTTGTTTTCGATGTGGGACTGATATGCTTCAGTTCTTAGTTTCAGAAGCTTCTGATGCTAACTTGGCGCGGCGCGTGGCGGCGCGTCGGTGGCGATCTGGAGGCGGTCCGACGCCGAGGCTGTAGCCCGCCTGGCGGTGTGTCCGCATGTCATTCCTTTGGTTGGAATTAGTACCTTTGGCGGTACAGCGAGCATGGCCCATTATAGCTAATTATGCTTGCAAATGTACATGTATGTACAAGTCCCCCAAGTCCCCAGTCAAGGAGGGCAATCTTGGTTGGGGAGTTGTTCGGCGGTTTGAAGCGTTTTCCTCCGCTAGACTTGCAAGAGCATAATTAGCGTCAGTGCGTTGTCAACCGTTGGTTTTACTGAGCAAACGCTTTATACCCTTTCGGGTGGGCCCCTGCTGGGCCCCCCAGGGAGTCCCCCACTCCCCGGCGAAGATAGACCTCCGGATGGTCGTTGATTTGTTTGATGAGGGGGAGCTGCACGGAGCAGAGGGTGTTGGGTAGCGAGCCCAATGTCTTAGCACCCAAATGACGGGGGTCAAATTGCCTGATCAGGGCAGTCGTAGACTGTGACTAGTCCCCGTGTCCCGTAGGGACGGTCTGACGGTAACGCCGCGTAGCGGTCGTTGTCAGTGAGGCGTAGCCTCGGGATTTTCCGTTTGGCGGACATCCCCCCGCTGGATGCAGCAGGAAGCAGCGTCTGATAGACGTGCCTGGCGGTTATTTTTGCAAGATGAAAAAGGGGTTCCGCCAGAGGTGTGTAGCGACAGACATCGCGCTTGCAGGATGGCAAGGGAGAATAACAAGGGAGAAGTTCCGCTGGCGAGGTTTCGCTCAGCGGAGATTTCGTCGCTTGGAAAATGACAGGGGAGAAGTTCCGCTGGCGAGGTTTCGCTCAGCGGAGACTTCGCCGCTTGAAAAATAACAAGGGAGAAGTTCCGCTGGCGAGGTTTCGCTCAGCGGAGACTTCGTCGCTTGGAGGATGACAAGGAAGAAGTTCCGCTGGCGAGGTTTCGCTCAGCGGAGACTTCGTCGCTTGGAGGATGACAAGGGAGAAGTTCCGCTGGCGAGGTTTCGCTCAGCGGAGACTTCGCCGCTTGAAAAATAACAAGGGAGAAGTTCCGCTGGCGAGGTTTCGCTCAGCGGAGACTTCGTCGCTTGGAAAATGACAGGGGAGAAGTTCCGCTGGCGAGGTTTCGCTCAGCGGAGACTTCGCCGCTTGAAAAATAACAAGGGAGAAGTTCCGCTGGCGAGGTTTCGCTCAGCGGAGACTTCGTCGCTTGGAGGATGACAAGGGAGAAGTTCCGCTGGCGAGGTTTCGCTCAGCGGAGACTTCGCCGCTTGAAAAATAACAAGGGAGAAGTTCCGCTGGCGAGGTTTCGCTCAGCGGAGACTTCGCCGCTTGAAAAATAACAAGGGAGAAGTTCCGCTGGCGAGGTTTCGCTCAGCGGAGACTTCGTCGCTTGGAGGATGACAAGGGAGAAGTTCCGCTGGCGGGTTTCGCTCAGCGGAGACTTCGTCGCTTGGAGGATGACAAGGGAGAAGTTCCGCTGGCGAGGTTTCGCTCAGCGGAGACTTCGCCGCTTGAAAAATAACAAGGGAGAAGTTCCGCTGGCGATACTTACGAAGTTGTCCCTACGGTGGTTAACACGTGTCGAATCTATAGCGGGTTAGCGTGCGTAGGCTTGTCTCCAGGCCTGTCCGTCTTCTAGCCTTTAATGATAGTAACTGTGGGTTTTGTAACCGAGATGACGCTTCGGGCAATCCGGAGAGTGAGTGGAGATGTACGACACGTGTACGGCTAACAAGGGATGTCGGTATGGAGCGGACGGTCGAGGACGCGTTGGGGCCTATATAAAAAGGGGGGAAACTCTGGGGGATTCGACACTTCGTGAAAATTTTGAAAGCTTAGCCATCGTTTGTTCGAAACCGGAGAAGGAGCCTACCGAAGTTTGGATATACCACTCCCAGAGACGTCGGTCGTACCTGTGCACCACCGTGCCGGAGATTGCACCACTGAGGTTGGTATTCGGATCTCTGTCTTCTGCTATCTGTTTCTGCTAGTTTCTGGGTTTTGTAGTGTTTGCTTTTCTGGGTGTGCTCTGAGGTGTGAGATGGGGGTTTTTTGTGGGGGATTGAATGATGGTTGGCCAATGCGTTCATTGGTTTTAGGATTTGGATAGTCGAGTCTGGGTTGAGTGTTTGTTTGCACTTTGGGGTTTTCTGGGTTTTGTTCTTGATTATTTTGGCTATAACTGATGCGAGAATAGGCTAGATCTATGTTTGTGCTAACTGATGTGGGTTTTAGGGTTTTGGGATGGCTAGCGTTATAGAGATTTCGAGCAGTGAGGATTCCGGGTCTGACGTGTCGCTCAGCGCGGCGGATGGGGTTTTTATTGATTCGTTGCGTCCGTCTGCCCCTGCAGGAACCTCACTGCCAGAAGCGCTAGACGTCGAGCCGCTACAGACCATCCCCTGGGAAGTAGTTATGGGTCGGGGTTCGCGTCCGGAGAGTTCCAAGGCTGGCGAGGCCGCTGCCGCCAAAGCCAGGCGCGACGAGCGTTTGGCGAGTAACAGTGCTGCCAGCGGCTCCGCTGGGGAGGGGGAAACAGCGGAGCAAAATGTTGAGTCAGCGTGGTTCCTCCCGGATGGGACAGCCGTTGACGAGGCGGGAGGGGGGATGAGCGGTGCTGCTGTCGCTCGACTGAAGCAGGCGTTCCGCTTGCCGGGGTCGGTGAAGCTGCGACCACCGACGGCTGATGAGAAGGCGTCGATTCTCCCGACGGGGTGTGCGGCCGTGCACGAGGCCATATTCCGCCAAGGGGTGACACTTCCGCTGGTGCCCAATCTTCAAATCCTTGTTTGTGAGTTTGGCCTTGCCTTCGGTCAGATCTGTCCAAACATGTGGCGGTTGATGTTGGCGATGAACTCCTTGTGGCGCTTGTCGGGGTGCGAGGGGCCTACCGTGGCGGAAGTGCTCCATTTCTACGAGTTAGTATATGTGAAGCGCCAAGGTTGCCACGGGCAAGTAAATTTGAGTCGCCGGCAGGGAGCGCCCAAGCTGATCGAGAATCTGAGGGACTCCATGTCCTATTGGCGGGGGACCTTTTGCGTCGCTACCGACGGTTGGGAGTACCACGCTAGGTCTAACGAGGAAGGGCCGTCATTTAGGATTAAGTCCGAGTTCCAACCTATTCGAGGTTGGTGGCCGGTGTCCGCTGAAAATGTTTGGCGTGCTTACATGCTTGAACTTGTATTCTTACGACGTGTTTTTCTTGTGCAGCGGGACTTCGGTATACGCTGACGCGTGCAGAAGAGTGCCGGGTGGCGAGGATCAGAGGTTGCTGGCGGAACCGAAACCTGCTTGATTTCCGCTTGCTGACTGGTTGGGAGTTATTGGTCGACCTGCGACTAACACGCTCTATTGGTGAGGATTCTACCCTGTCGTTTCGTTTTATAATTGAATTGTGTCTGACTGGTGGCTGGCTTTCCTCTTTTTTTTTTTTAGAAACTCCGCCGGGCAACAAATCAAGTCGCGACGCGTTTGAGAAAGCCATGGATCGGGCGGAGATAGAAAATTTTTTGGAGGCCATGTACGCCGAGGGGCTGGCGGCCCAGCAGACTGTAGTGAACCCGGAGACGTTGGCGTTGAGCCAGTCCGAGGTTCCGGTGGTGATGGCGATGCCGCACCAGTCCCACCTTGGTGAAGATGGTCTGCCTGTGGTGCAAGCGGGGACCCAGACGGCCGGCGGGGAGCAGAGGGGAAGTGCTGCGTCCGGGCCTCAGAAGGAGCGGATGCCTGCCCAGAGGCGTGGTTCTCAGGTGGTTCAGCCGGCGGGAGAAGTCATTGTGACGAGGGAGGAACCGCCAGTCAGGGCGACGAGGGCCGCCGCTGGGGGCCAGAGGGCGCTAGAGAAAAAGCGCCGGACGGTTGAGTCTCCCGACGGGGAAGAGGGAGAGGAGGTGGAGGTGGTTGGTGCCCGCCGACAGAAGAAGGCCCGGCCGGCTCCTGCAAAAACGGTGGCGGTGGAGGGTGAGGCGCCCGCCGTCAGCGATCTGGACTCCTTTGCCGAGTACGCGCCATTCATGACAGAAGGGGAGCGGGAGTTCCTCTTTCATCTGTGCGAGCGGCTGGGATTCGGGGGTCTGGCGGGCATATCGCGCCCGACGGCAATTGACCAATCGCCCTACAGCTCGGCGTTTGGTCAAATATCGGCGGGGTTACACGATATGTTCTTGGCGGCGTCCAAGCAGCCCCGGGTTGAGGAGGAGCTCAAGGGAGAAATCGGAGATCTCCAGAGGGAGCTGGCGGAGGCCAAGGAGAGACTGGCGGAGCTCGAGCGGGGACTAGCCAAGGCGGAGTGTGATTATGCGGACGCCCGCGGCAAGCTTAATGCGGCTATTCGACGGGATCTGGAGAGGAATGAAGATGTCTCCAAGTTGGAGCAGGAGATTGGGCTGCTGAAGGAGAAGATAGCCGCCAAGGACAAGAAGCTTATTATAGTGCAGCGGGAGTCCGCCGAAAGGATGGCCGAGCTGAAGCGGCTGGGGGGAGAGGTTACCCGTCTGAAAGCTGAGGGGAGCACCGCTGCGGCCGCTGCTGTTGAATCATTCAAGCAGTCGGCGGAGTTTAAGAAGACACTGACCGAAGCGGCGAAGTCTGGGGCCCGGGCCAATATAGATATGTTGAAGCGGAAGGGTGCCATTGATTTTGTAAAGGCGTCACAGCCTGACGTGCCGCTGGTCCAGAGTGCCCCGGCGGAGCCAGAAGTCGTGCCTGCCCAAGCTGCAGGTACTCATTCGGGCAGCGGGGAAAGTGGCCCGCATCCGACGGAAGGGTCCCAGCAAACCCCCCAGCAGACCCCGTCGGAGGTGTCACGTGCCGGGTTTCTGGAGGCACACACCCGGGCCGACGGCACCATAGAGACTCCCAGTCCGACAGCCCGAGGGTCCGATCAAGCGAGCCGATCGGTCGCGCCGCCAGCCGTCGAAGCAGCAGAGGCCGAAGCCAACCGCTGAACCTATCTGAGATCTCCGAAGTTTTTTTTTTTTTTTTTTTTTTGTGTAGCCGCTGAGGCATACTAGCTTGTACCGAATTTTGTGAAATGAAGTAAATTTCTGACTTGGTTTGCCATGATGTGTGTGTAGTACTATTGAGTTATATTTTCTTTTGTCGATCAATGGAACATTAAAGGAATTAAGATTGGTCCAAGTGCACCGCGTAGCGGACGGAGTCCGCCGACGATTGCTGGCGTTGCCAGTTGCCCTCGGTGCTAGACTTGGTAACAATGGTCTGAATAATTCCTCGTTTCATTGATGGCTGACTGATCAGCGTACAAAAGTGGGGTAGTACCCGTTGGGTAGCTTCCCTTAGCTAAACATTCGAACAAAAAATTTAGCTAAGTCAAGATGCGCATGGGTAGCGGTCTGACTATTTGTAATAATACCGAAGGTGTTCAGTATTCCAAGGGCGGGGCGTCGTGACGCCGTCCTTGTCCATTAAGTAGAAGGTGCCTGGGCTAACGACTTCCACAATTTTGTATGGGCCTTCCCATGTTGGGCGGAGTTTTGTCGGTGGCGGAATGACTTCCTTCATGACCAAGTCCCCCAGTTGGAGGTTCCGGGCCTTGACTCTGGCGTTGTAAAAACGTGATACCCGCTGCTTGTTTTGTAGATTGTGCAAATGGGCCTCGAGCCTTTTCTCTTCGAGGAGGTCCCTGTCCAAGTTGACGCCGGCGCTGTTGGTCTCTGGCCCGTAGCCTTCGACTCTAGCGGTAGGTTGAGTGACTTCAATGGGTAAGACAGCCTCTGTGCCGAACATCATGCAAAAAGGGGTTTCTCCTGTGGCGGAAGTTGGAGTTGTTCGGATGGCCCACAGGACCTCTGGGAGCTTTTCCGCCCATAAACCCTTGGCGTCGTCGAGCTTCTTTTTTAACAACTTTTTTATTATCTTGTTCGCCGCTTCGACCTGGCCGTTGGTCTGGGGGTGGGCGACAGATGCAAACCTCAGCTTGGTGCCCAAGTTGATGGTGAAGGAGATGAGCTCGTCATTGTTGAACTGTGTGCCGTTATCTGTGATGATTGTGTGTGGGACACCGTAGCGGCAATAGATATTCTTCCAAAGGAAGTGAATTACCTTGGCGGTAGTTATTGCCGTCAGTGGCTCTGCCTCTATCCACTTGCTGTTGTAATCGATGGCAACAATGATGTATTTGAACTGACCCTTGGCAGTTTGGAATTTGCCCATCAGATCAAGGCCCCACGTAGAATGAATCCATGGGCCCACGATGATTGACAGTGGCTCTGCTGGTGCGTGTGGGAGATCTGCGAATTGCTGGCATTTGTGGCAAGACCTCGAAATCCGCCGGGCGTCATCGCCAAGTGTGGGCCAGAAGTACCCTTGTCGCATTGTGCGGTTGGCCAGGGATCTGGCGCCCGAGTGGTTTCCGCATTCTCCGCTATGGATTTCAGTTAGGACAACCCTTCCCTCCTCTGGGGTTAGACAGCGGAGGTTTGGATGGGTGAATCCCTGGCGGTAGAGTTTGCCGTGCTGGATGTTGTAGCGGGTTGCTCTTCGTTGGAGCTGTCTTGCCTGGATCTTATCTTCTGGCAACGTTCCGTTGCGCTTATACATGATGATCTCGTCCATCCAGCTGGGGTTGACCTGAATGTTGAAGATTTCCGCCAGAGTCTTTGTGATACTTGGTTTGTCAAGATACTCCACCCTTGTGTCCGCCGGACTCTGATGTGGTTGGGCGGTTGCCAGTCTCGCCAGGGAATCAGCCTTAGCGTTCTTTTCCCTGGGGATTTGTGTGATTGTGTGAAACTTGAACTTTTTTAGCAACGTTTTGACGTACCCCAGATACGCCGCTAGCTGCTGGTCCTTGGCTTGGAAGCTGTCGTTGACCTGGTTGACGACTAGTTGGGAGTCGCTGAATATGTTGACGCTGTCAGCACCTGAGTCAATGGCGAGGAGTAGGCCGGCGATGAGCGCCTCGTACTCCGCCATATTGTTTGAAGCTTTGAAGTTGAATTTCAACGCATATTCTGCGTTCAGTCCCCCGGGTCCGGTTAAGATGACTCCGGCGCCGCTGGCCTTGGCGCAGGCGGAGCCGTCCACATGTAGGTCCCAATCCGACTGTGGGGTAAGTACCCCTGTACTGGTTACCATTTCTGTTCCGGGCTGTGCTTGAGTATCGGGTTCTGGCTGACGCTCAGTAAGTTCAGCGATGAAGTCTGCTACTGCCTGGCCCTTCATGGCGGTTCTTGGCTTGTACTCGATGTCAAATTCGCTGAGCTCAATTGCCCACTTACTGAGTCGCCCTGAGTGTTCAGGGTTCTGCATCACCTGTCTCAGCGGTTGATTGGTCAACACATGGATCGTGTGAGCCTGGAAATACTGCCGAAGGCGTCTGGCGGCAACGATAAGTGCAAGCGCCAGCTGTTCCAACGGTGGATACCTTGTTTCTGCTCCGTTCATACCTCTGCCGGCGTAGAATACTGGGAGTTCATCCTGACCCTCCCGCCGAACAATGGCGCAACTTATTGCCGTTGCCGAGACCGCCAGATATATGAATAGTGTCTCTCCTTGGACAGGGACAGAAAGGAGAGGGACTGCCGCCAAATATTCCTTTAGACCTTGGAACGCCGCCTGACATTCTGGGTTCCAGTCAATGACCTTCTTGTGAGTTGTTTTGAGAAGTTTGAAGAATGGGGCGCACTTGTCAGTAAGTCGGGAGATGAATCGAGAAAGGGCGGTCAACTTGCCCTGGAGACACTGGACGTCTACCTTATACTTCGGGTCCGACAGGTCAAGGATGGCCTGTACCTTGTCTGGGTTAGCCTCGATACCTCGCTCGCTGACGATGTAACCCAGAAATTTGCTAGCGGTGACTGCAAAGAAACATTTTTCTGGGTTGAGGCGCATACCATAGGCCAGGAGGATGGTTACTATGATCCTGAGGTTTGCCACATGTCCGCTGGCCTTTATGCTCTTGACTAGCATGTCGTCCACATAGACCTCGATGATTTTTCCCAGATGCTCAGCGAACATTGCGTTCATCAACCGCTGATAAGTTGCACCGGCGTTCTTCAGACCAAAAGGCATGACATTGTAGCAGTAAGGCCTTTGTCGGTGGTGAAGGTGGTGCATTCTTGGTCGCTGGGGTGCATTTTGATCTGATTGTATCCAGAGAAGGCATCCATCATGCTGAGGAGTTCGTGTCCGGCGGTTGCATCGACCAGCTGATCGATACGAGGTAGCGGGAAACTATCCTTTGGGCATGCCTTGTTTAGATTTTTGAAGTCGACGCACATCCGCCACTTGCCGCTGGGCTTCTTCACCATTACCAGATTTGAGATCCATTGGGGGTAGATGACCTGGCGGATGAATCCAATGTCCCGTAGTTTGGCGACCTCCTGTCCGATTGCCCGGTATTTTTCCTCATCAAAGGCCCTCCGCTTCTGCTTGATAGGATAGAAAGAAGGTTTGATGGTCAGTTTATGGGTGATTATTTCAGTGGAGATGCCAGGCATGTCTGCATAGGACCATGCAAAGACGGTGGCGTTGTCACGTAAGAACTGAGTGAGTTCTGCCTCCACTTCTGGGTCTAGCTGGGAGCCTATGCGGACTGTCCTCTCAGGATGCTCGTCTGAGATGCAGACGGCCTTCAGTGACGTGTCCGGGTTGACCGGCTCCTTCATTACATATTTCTTCTCTTCATCTCTAGGATCCTCAAAGATATTCGGTGGTGGTGGGTCATTACCCACTGTCAGGATTTCATGGCGGCGCGTTGACCGCGCTACAGATGTTGAATAGCATTCTCGTGCCAGCTGTTGGCTTCCCCTCACACAGCCTGTGCCATTGGGCGTGGGGAACTTCATGAGAAGCATGTATCCGGCAATGATGCACTTGAGCTTATTAAGCGCTGGTCGACCAATGATGGCGTTGTACGAACTGGGACAGTCGACGATAATGAATTCCGTGTGCACCTCCGCCATACAGGGACTAGTGCCAATAACTAGTCGCATGTAATCCGACCCTAGTGGTTGTGTGATGTCTCCGGAGAAGCTGAGCAGTGGCTCATGATCCTGGAGTAGTTTCTTGTTCCGCTTGAGGTGGTCGTAGCAGCCGCTGAAGATGACGTTGACAGCGGATCCGCTATCTACCAAGATTCTCCCCACCGAGAATTTGCCAAGAATGGCATCGACTAAGAATGGGTCGTCATGGGGTAAATGTACTCCGCGCTCCTCCTCCTCTGAAAAGGTGATAGGTTCCCATCCTGACTTCGGGAGTTTGGCGGATCTTTCATAGCGGATGTTGCAAACCTCCTTTGGGTGGTTAGCGCGTGCATAGCGCTTTCTTGCCCTGTGAGACATGCTGGTGATTGGAGCACCGCCATCGATGGTGTTGATGCGGCCCAAGGTTTCTACGTTGGCAATCACTGGCGGTGGTTGGCGTACCTTGAATTGCTCCAACTTGCCGTCACGGTATAAAGTCTCAATGGCTGTTTTGAGGGCGTTGCAGCTGTTTGTATTGTGGCCGCTGTCCGCGTGGTATTTGCACCACTTGCCGGTGTTCCTGGGTTTGCCCGTTTTTGGGTACTTTGGAGGGGGTGGCGGTGGGATCTGATCCTTGCACTGATTATAGATATCTTCATATGAGGCCGTTAGGACCGTGAAAACTGCATACCGCTGTGAGGACTCCGTCTGCTTGTTGTTGTTGTCCCCATGAGTTGGGCGGTTTCCCTTATAAAAATGCTGTCCCTTCTGCCGCTTGGTTTGGTGGCCGCCCTGCTGCCACTCTCTTTTCTTGTCAACTGGCGGAGCTGAGGGGGGTTTATCAGCGGCTTCCTGGTGATTGGAAGATGGTTGTGCTGATTTTGCTGGCGTTGCTGGTGGTGGTGTTTCTCCATATGTGATGAATTCCGCCTGGGCGTGAATGACCGCCTCACTCATGACGTGGTCGTACGTTGCATTGGGATGGTTGTAATTGAGGTGATAGAGGAACGGTCCCTTGAGGAGTCCCTTCCTGAAGGCTGCCGACGCCATAGTTTTGTCCAGGTCGCGGCACTGAGATGCTGCCGCTCGCCATCTTGTGACAAAGGCCTTCAGTGACTCGTCCTCCCCCTGTTTGACGCTGAACAGCTGACTTGTGTTGTGATGTCCGGCGGACAATAGGATGAAGCGGGAGAGGAAAGCATGCGACAGTGCATGGAATGAGCCAACCGATCCTGGCGGACATTCAAAAAACCAGTTCATCGCCTCGCCGTCCAATGTTTCGCTGAACAGATGGCACAAGGTGGCGTCGTCGAATCCCTTGTTGTTGGTGACCTTCTTGAAGGTGTCCATGTGGACAAAGGGATCGGTCATTCCGCCATATGGCGACATTTTTGGGGTCTTTGCATATGTTGGCCTGACGGCCTGTAGGATCGCGGCGGAAAAGGGGCCGGGTCTGGAAGTGAACAGCGGGTTCCGAGTTGATGTCGGGACGCCCGTCTCCGCCCGGATTAACCTCTGCTCCAGTTGGTGCATCCTTTCCAATAACTGGGCGGTTGTATCGCCGGCGGAATCGGCCTGACTCCCCCGCCGAGTTGGCTTGCGCCTAGGTATGGGCGGATCACCCTCAGTCCTTGCCCTGACATTCAAGCTGTTGGCGTGCGGAAGGGATTCCGCCGTATGTTCTAACATTAGTTGGGGTATGGGCGGTGGTCCCATTCCTGACAACCCCGGTGGGTTCAGCGGTACGTGCATTTGTATGACTGGCCCTGGCGCTGCCGTGCCGGCGCTGGGTCGACTACGCCTGGTGCTGCGTGACTGCTCGCTCTGTGCCGGGCGGTCGGTGGCCGCCAAAGTGTTTTTTAGTTCCTCAAAACGTGTCATGAGCGCAGCCACCTGTTTTTGGGCTTCGGCCTTCTCTCTACGCTCCTCCTCACGCTCCCTGTTTGCCTTATGAAGATCCGCCAGTGCTATCTCGTACATGGTGACGAGATCCTGGCCTGACGGGCGGCTGCTGCCTGGGTTTGCCTCACCACCGGGATTGGCCGGGGTTGTGAATAGTGCGCGGTTAACGCCGATCGCGGGGTCGGAGGGCTGGGGAATGGCGGGGAGCTCCGCCTGCTCTTCAGCGTTTCCCCCGCTGTCGTTAGTCATGGTGATTGTAGCGGGATGACCTTTAGTTCAAGGGTTCCCACAGACGGCGCCAATGTTAATGTCTAAAAGTCTAGCGGTAGCCAAACCTTAGTTAACGCTGATCCGGTGGGCGGATCGGTACTTGTATTAATGTTGCGATTCCCGTTACCTGTCAAGTAAAATACAACGGGCGTCAGAGGGAGACCGCGCTGGGCGGTCTTCAACTCTCCGATGCCTAAGTTAGTCAATGTATTTATGTTGACAAAGTAACAGTAGGTAAGTATTGAATGCGTAATTAATGAGGAGAGAGGAGAGAACCTTTTATAGGTGAGGAAGAGACTGATCTTGTCTTTGTTTTCGATGTGGGACTGATATGCTTCAGTTCTTAGTTTCAGAAGCTTCTGATGCTAACTTGGCGCGGCGCGTGGCGGCGCGTCGGTGGCGATCTGGAGGCGGTCCGACGCCGAGGCTGTAGCCCGCCTGGCGGTGTGTCCGCATGTCATTCCTTTGGTTGGAATTAGTACCTTTGGCGGTACAGCGAGCATGGCCCATTATAGCTAATTATGCTTGCAAATGTACATGTATGTACACAAGAGGATAAAAATCGTAAAATGGAGAGTATGAGAGCCACGAATTCACTTTTAGGCAGCCTTGGATGCAGGTACTCCTTCAAGATAGTTCACGAAGAAGCTTGGTGGAGGAAGGAAGATGGATTGCATGGTTTTTCTTCTTGAAGACTAGGGAATTTTAGGACTTTGTGTGCTAGGGTTTGGGAGCAGAAGATGGCGCTGTAGGGTGGTTATTTTCAATGTGTTCAAAGCCTATATATATATATAATACACAGCCCAAGTTTCCTTTTCCAATTCTGCTTTGAAAGCCTCCCCTAGTCGCTTGAGGATTACTCTAATTGATGGACAATTAAATGATTTTCAAGTCTTAGCAATCTTCCCAAAATCTTGAGGAATCATTTTAGGACTCTCCTTAATATTTGCAGCAGCAATAACCTTCCAAAAATGTACCCAAAATCCGTCCAAAGAAGATTTCTGCCAAACTGTCCTGTTTTGACTAGGATTCAATTTCTGACTCTGAAGCTTCCTTCTTGGACAAGGAACTACTTCGTCTTGACAGGTTTCTGGATGTTTCTTGACTCCCACGTGTTCTATGACATCATATCTTCTAGATTGATCAACAACCTTCTGGAAAAACGACAAGAAAATCGCCGGAAAAGATCTCCTAAAAAGCTTCGTGAAAAGCTGACAGTTTCTGCCTTATTGGGAAGCCTACTTTGCGCTTGGTTTCCTACTGCCTCGTTGACACTTCTGACCAGTTATTTGGCTCTTGTTGAAGTATAACATCATTTATTCAAGGTTAGCTGGTCTTTTCTGCATAGATGCAGCTGGAAGAATGCAAGAATGTCTCCTCAAAAACGTTCCCAGAAAGCTGATTCTGAAACTGCAGTTTTCTGCTTTGCAGCAATTGTTTTGCACAATGATTTCCGTGGACTTTCCTTGTAATTTCTGGCCAAATGGTTGATCAATGTTGATTCTCTGCATCATTACTTCATGACCCATGGCTCCATTTCTCCTTTTAAGATCCTATATCTCTTGAATCACTCCACGAACTACCTAAAAAGAAAACAAAGTTAAAACTGACTTTTAAAGGAAATAGCTAAGAAAAGTGTAAAGGATTTCACACTATATTTGTCACATTTATGCTCCTATCAATGTACATGGCTAAGAGCTGTTACAAAGAATGGTCGAAGCATATGTAGACTGCATTCCACCACTGATGAACCAACCATTATCTACAAGTATAATGTTGCTTACATAGAGCACATAGGGCACATAAAGACGAGTTTCATCAAAGGAGACAACACCAAACATATTGCACCAAAATTCTCCTTCAATCAGCAACAACAGAAGCATTAGAAGATTGAAGTTAAGCAGATTTGATCTGAAGATAATCGTTCAGACCTCTTCACCAAGTCACTGCCAAAGTCCACATTCTAGAAGCATGTCCTAGGTATTGGTCTATGTAAACTATTTGAATTAATTACCTAACGTGTAATTTTCGGGGGGAGTCAAAATCACGGGGAGTATCCTGAAGCATACCCATTTGACCGTCGTGTACTCTTTTTGTCATTTGCCCAGGGTTATTTTGTCCCACTGAGTTTTGTTACCTAGCAAGGTTTTAACGAGGCACATCTTTAGCATGATCACCCCACTTATACTACATCCTGAAGATGCTTTGATTCAACATATATATGCATTTACTCATCTTTTCCCTTCGACCACGGGTTTCTTCCACTGGGTTTACCGGGCAAGGTTTTGGTGTGGCAACTCTAATGCATCTCTCTTGTAGGCATACTACCTACATATGGTATTGATAAGAAGACTTCACATATCTCTAAAGCTGTGATACTGCTACACCACACTCAAGCGCGTTGTGCTCTTTTTCTCCTTCAACCAAGGTTATTTTTTCCACAGGGTTTTTATTACTTGACAAGGTTTTTGATGAGGCAACTTAGAAGCGCACAACCTAGGCAACACTATTGACATGGAATATCCAAAGGGGATTGTTGTAAATATTTGTGGATAATCATGTAAATAAATGTTGAGTAATAGGTGCCTATCCCTATAGATTAGTGATTGATAGGTTGTAATTGTAGGAGTGATTGAATTGTAATTGAGCATTACCTTTTTATGTACACCATATAGTTCTATATAAGGCTTCTCATGGTGAGATGAATAACACACATTCTATTCTCTACGTCTAAACTCTTTCTCTCTCTCAAATTCTTTCACTATTGTTCTACAACATTTTTATTTTAATTTCTGTACATGTCATTACTTTTTGTTAAGTTAGAATCAACTCCCAAACATTGAACTTTTCCACTCATTTGTGCATATCCACCACTAGGCTCTTAGAATTGATTAGGTTTTCGAGAAAACGAAAGCTGAGCATTGCTAAGGCTTGGTGGCTTAGATTAACATTTTTATTTTACTTACTTTATTTTCCTTTTGTTTGCTTAGTGAATTTAGTCCCTACTACCCAAGGATTGTGGGTTAGCCACTAATCCCCATGGCACTATAATCTTAGATACAATAATTTCCTATCTTGACAACGATTCGTACGCTTTCGAGAGTTTATGCATCAAGCCACCTAGCATTGAAAGCAGAATTGTTAGAGGCCAAATAATCCTTATGCTAGGCCTACAACAGATATCTACTATAGATGCAACAATCCTGGGCACAAGTCTAATATGTGTCCTTAAAGGAGACAATATGCTCTTATTGAATTATGATGAAGATGACGAAGAAGAAGGAAGAGATGATGAATATGTTTAGGGTTTAGGGTTTCATGAGCTGTGAAAATTTCGTAGCCAAGCAGCTGGTGGAGTATTTAAAGTTAATTACCTACATAGCCTCACTACTACAAAAATTAAATCATACGACGCATTACAGTTTTCCGTCGTCTGATTGAGTTTTATTTTTTTAGACGTCATTTTTATAAAATCCGTCGTCTGATATGGAATTATGAATTAGTTCAGAAGACGTTTAATGACAGAACCAAAGTTTCCCACCATGTAAGTGGTGCCAAACCGCATCTCATACCCCAAATTTCCCCCCACGTAGCACTTGATCATACGACAAAAAAAAACAAAACTGTTGTCTGATCAATATGTTTGACAAAAAGGAGGGAGATTTCCCACCACCATTTTTCTCCAACTTCCTAAATAGAGAAGTCAAATTAATAGGAGACAAAAATGGGTGCATTCAGACACATTTTTATGAAATTCTGTTGTGTGAGTCCTTGTCCGAATTGATAGGGTCTATCCAAATTAATATAGGCTGGGCTGGAAACCTTAACGCTTGAGGAAAAAACATAACCAAAAACCCAAAGTTCCTCACTCTCTCGACAACGCCTCACTCTCTCTCGACACAGATCCAAAACCAAAACCAAAAACCTATACTCTCTCTCTCTCTCTCTCAGACACACACACACATACACACACACACACACTCTCTCTCTCTCTCTATTCTCCATTAGAACCCAAACCTGGACCTCTCTCCTTTCTCCCTCTATCTTCTACACCTATTCCCCAAATCCATCATATTGAAACCCTAGACCTCTCTTCAACAACCAAACCAGTTTCCACATCTGCAAGGAGCTTCTCCGACCCCAAAGATGACTCTCTTGGCTCAAATTGAGCCCTCACTTTCTAGCACCGATGGGTAAACAGTTTATCCAATTTCTCCTCCTTTCGATTTTGACCTAACTTTTTGATTTTCTGAATTTTGGGGATTTTGATTTCTGATGCAATTGTTTTCTTTGTTGTAGTAAGGGGACCAAGAGGGATTTCAGCACTACAAGCACTCCCCAAACCCGCCGGAGCAACCCCTTTCCTCCCTCCATCCCCCTTCTTCGAAATCCTGTGTCATCTCAATCGAAAGGGCTCAATCTACGGCGGAAGAATTCAAAGACTAATTGTTAGGGTTTTGGGAGGTCCGTCAAGGCTAGCGGTATTGGGGCCAAGTAAATGGCGGTATCTGCCTCAGAGTTGTTTGTGAATTCAACAATGTTCTGGAGTCAGCCCCTCTTGATGGCCATTTCCTAAGATACAAGTGGTGAGTGAGATTTTCAGAATCAATTTGAGTCTGTTTCTTTATTGGTTTGTATGCTTTTCGATTTGGGTGTTTGTGGGTGGTTTGATTTCAGGGTTTTGAGCTTGGTTTCGGTTTGTCAATGATTTTGGGATTGTTGTTGTTAGAATTAAATACTGTTTACTCCCTATACTTATAGGGTTTCATCGTTTCAGTCCCTGACCTTCGAATTTCACCTGAAGGGTCCCTTAACTCTAAATTTCCTCCCAATTGGTCCCTGGAGTCAAAATTTCTATTAAAGTTGTTGAAAATGTCTATTATGCCCTCACTTAATTTTTTTTAAAATTTATTTTTACTCTCTCTTTTATTTCTTTTTTTCATTTCACCTCTTGAAGGTCTATGGATTGGAACCATCTTGATGAGGAGATGAAAAGAAGGAGGCGAGAGAGCCGGAAGAAGAAGAAGTAAAAAGAAAAGAAAAAGAGAAAACAGAGAGAGAGGAAGAGAGAAATATATATATATATATATATATATATTTAAAGTAATTGAGGGTATAATATACTTTTTAGGGGAAGATAACGGAGTTTTTGACTGATGCTTGACGGCAGGGACCAATTGGGAGGAAATTGGGAGTTCGAGGACTTTTTATGTGAAATTTGAATGTCAGGGACTGAAACGATGAAACCCTATAAGTATAGGAGTAAGCAGTATTTAACCCTTGTTGTTACATACATTTTGGTGTTGGAAGGACTGTGTATAAGAGCATTAGCAACTCTTTGTCATCTTGTCTGTTACATTTGTTTCTTTTTGTTTATTGTTTGTGTAGAGCTCCAGGGAGAAGCCTTTTCTATATGAAATTGTGGCAAATGGGCATAATGGTATGGAAGCCTTTTCATCATCTTATTGCTCATCTGAACTCTAGTTTATGTATGTTATTTATATTTCTTCATGGAATCTAATGCTGTGGATATATTAATGATTCACATGTTTGATTATCTTGTCTGTGACAGCCGAGATTGTGGGCTGGGATGCAACTTTGAGTTTAAAAGGTTGGATGAACTAAAGTTAAATTTACCTATTATTGGTGCATTGTAGCTAAAGTTAAATTCATCTATTAATAAGTTGGTGAATTATCAAGTGAATGAAAAATAATATATGGACAATCTTCACTAGCTTTATGTATTTTTCTGCTCTTGTAGATACCTAATGGAAACAATTCGGGTTTTGGATGATGAGTCTGGTTGCTTTGACGAATGATTATATTTGCATCAACTCTATGTTTTGGAAATATAAATTACTACCTCTAATATGATCCTCTAAGCACAGTTGCAACTTTTGGGCCACAACGTAAGAGGTTTAGTCTCTCAGTAATTGGTTCTATAGCATGGTGGTATTGCCTTTTGTTTATAGGTTGTTGGCGACTTCCTAATAGATTAAAGTTTCAGGACTCTTGGGCATTCAATAATATATGTTACTAGATTGCATTTTACTCCTTTCTCACTTGGTATATTTGTGCTTTTAGGTATGATCATGTTATGTTTGTTTGTTTGGCTTGAAATAGCATATTATGTTTTGAACATACGAAGGCACAAATCTTACCTTAGAAGGAAGAGCATAAAATAGCAGTTATCATCATTACTAGAACCTCTTTTGTTTGGTTGGCAGGTGGTAGTCAATGTTGGCTGTGGCACAAGAATTCTTTCTATCTTTTGTGCTCAAGCTGGTGCAAAATGTGTAAGCACTTTACTTGATCATTATCTTTTGCATTCAAGATATTCAACAAGTTTATGTCTTGTTATTTTCTGTATCCTATACTAAGAGATAACATTTAGCCACCATAGTTTCCTCTTTGTTTTATCTGATACTTGATGATTATGATTGGTTCTATTTTATCTAAATATTCTTTCTATATAGGCTTCTTAGAGAAAACGATTGGTGAACTTCCTGATCTATCACCAGCGTTCAAAGCTGACTGAAATTTTGTTTACTACAATTTATAGGAAAGAAAGCTACCTATGCCTTGAACGAGGGTCTGGGAGTAATTGAAGATAGGTCATGTACAATGACTTATTTTATTCTTGTAAGTACTTTGCTTTCCCTTTCACCGACTTATTAATTTGACTTACACATGTATAAGCCAACCAATGGTATTGCTAACTTTTTTAGTTCTGCAGGATTTGATATTGATGAGGAGGTTGATGTTATAATTTCAGAGTGGATGGGATACATGCTTCTGTATGAGGTAGCTATCAAAATTTTTGTATATTATATTCTTAAAATGTTGGTTATTGGATTGTATAATTACTGCTAGTTTATAATTGTGCCTCTGAATATATACATGGGCATATATGGTTCGAAATTATTTTGTTGATATGCTTACTTTTCAACAGAGTGTGGTTGGAAGTGTCATTACAGCCATAGATCGCTAGGTAAAACCCAGAGGTCTTGTACTTCCTTCAAATGCAATGGTAATTTTCTGTCTCTTTGGTCTTTCAATTGTTGTGGCATGTACATCTTTAGTTATACATACACGGTTGTTGCTTTAATGTCATTGAATTGACAATCATATCAACTTCATATGTCGTTACTTGTTGATAATGAACTAGAGTACGTATGCAGCTTCGTCAATATATTTATGTACAACATTAGATGCTAAATGAACTTGGTTCTGTCATGCTGATTTTGTTGTTGACTGCTTGCAGTTGTACATAGCACCAATATATTCATGTTGCAGGTTTCATAGCTATGTATGCTACACTTGCCAGTCGCGATGTGGACTATTGTTTGATTCCAGATTCCCCCTTTCTTTCTTAAAAGGACAAGGTGGACTTTTTGAGTTCATTGAAAAACGACTCAGAAAATGGACATATGGTTATTGTCATTGCTGAAGGAGTAGGACATGATCTTCTTTTAGAGAGCTTGTAATCCATGAACCAGCAAAATGCTTCAAGAAACAAGCTACTTAAAGACATTGGGTTATGGATATCTCAGAGGATCAGGGTATTACTCGCAATCCTACAGAGTTAGTGCTTGGAAACTTCCAAAGCTAGACTCCAATGAGGCCATGAAAGCAGCAAAGCTAGACACAAGTAAATTTATGGATGTATTTTGCTAGGAGAGTACTATTAGATGTACTCCTTGTACTTACATGAACATTTGCAAGCATAATTAGCTATAATGTGCCACGCTCATGATACAGCCAGCGGCACCAACTACCGCCAACCGTGTGACCTACGGAAGAACAGCCAAACAGGCTACCGCCTAAGCCCCGGCTCTCCCTCAGATCAGGGCTGACGCGCCTCCACGCGCAGCGCCAGGGTAGCCTCAGTAGCTTCAGAAGCTGGGGACTGAAGCACATCAGTCCCACATCGAAAACATGGAGAAGATCAGTTCCCTCCTCACCTATAAAAGGTTTTCTCCTCTCTCCTCATTAATTACGCATTCAATACTTACCTACTGTTACTTTGTCAACACAAATACATTGACTAACTTAGACATCGGAGAAGAGAAGACCGCCCAGCGCGATCTCCCTCTGACGCCCTCTGTATTTCACTTGACAGGTAGCATGAGTTCTAAGGAGTATTATTGATAGTAGTCCGCCCACCGGACTAGCGTTAGTAAAGGTTTAGCTACCGCTGAACTTTAAACATTAACATTGGCGCCATTTGTGGGAATCCTTGAACAAAAGATCATCCCACCACATCCATCATGGCTAACGGTAGCGGGGGAAACGCTGAGGAACAAGCGGATCAGTCCGCCAATCCCCACCCCACCAACCCCACGATCAACGTTAATCTAGCGGTTAACGTTAACCGTGCACTATTCAACACGCCAGTCAACCCTAGCGGGGAACCCCAGGCCAGTTACCAGATCCCACCAACTCAAACTACGGCTGAGGCTCAGCCAAGCGGCAGCCGCCCTCCGGTGCAGGACCTCGCCGCTATGTATGAGCTGGTACTAGCGGACCTTCACAAGGAAAATCGAGAACGCGAACAGGAGTGCAGAGAAAAGGCCGAGGCACAAAAGCAAGTGGCCACGCTGATGTCAAAATTTGACGAGCTGAAGAGGGCGTTGGAACCAAACGCCAATCCAGCACAAAGCGAGCAGTTGCATAGCACTAGGCACAGTCAGCCCAACACCGGCGGATTGGTACCCAGACCAATCATACAGATACAGGTACCGTTGAACCCACTAGAGCTACAAGGAATGGGACCACCTCCTGAGCCTCGACTAATGTTGGAGCACGAGGCAGAGTCACAGCTGCATACCAGCCACTCAACAATCAGGACCAGAACCGAGGGTAATATACTTGTCCCTAGGCGAGAGCTGGTTCAGCGGAGCATCCAAGAGAGACCTAATGGAGGCACAACCACCATAATACTGGAGCGGATGCAACAACTAGAGCAAAGGCTAATCCGGGCCTAAGCGGGCGCCTCAGCACCAATACCAAATCCACTCTTTCCATCGAGACCAAGACCATTCAGCGCCAGGATCTTGTATGCCATCCACCCAGAGCATGCCAAGACGCCAAAGATGTCACATTACGGCGGCATAACTGACCCCTTTGTCCATATGGACACCTTCAAAAAAGTCACCAATGACAAGGGGTTCGATGACGCCACCCTCTACTTCTTGTTCAGCGAAACGTTAGATAGTGAGGTGGTGAGTTGGTGTTTTGAATGCCCGCTGGGATCCATTGAATCATTTCATGCCCTATCAAATGCTTTACTTTCTCGGTTCATCTTATTGGCTACCGGACACCACAATACAACTCAGCTATTCAGCCTTAGGCAGGGGGCGGAGGAAACGTTGAAGGCGTTTGTCACCAGATGGCGAGCAACAACATCCTAGTGCCGCGATCTCGATAAGACAATGGCCCTGGCAGCTTTCAAGCAGGGACTCCTCAAGGGGCCATTTCTCTATCACCTCAATTATAATCATCCCAACGCCACTTACGACCATGTCATGAGCGAGGCTGTCATCCATGCACAGGCAGAATTCATCACATACAGAGAAACCCCCCCCCCCAACACCACCAACCCTCCGCCAGCCATCAGGAAACCTCTAGCAAAACCTTTGTCACACCGCCAACTGATAAAAAGAGAGAATGGCCACAGGGCAACCACCAGAGCAAGCGGTAGAAGGACCAGCATTACAATAAGGTCAACCGCTCATTTCATGGGGATAACCATAATAAACAGACGGAGTCATCCTAGCGGTACGCAGTGTTTACAGTCCTCACGGCCTCATACGAGGAAATATACGACCAGTGCAAGGACCAGATTCCGCCACCACCCCCAAGAAAATACCCACGGGTAGGAAAGCCTAGAAACAATGGCAAATGGTGCAAATATCACGAGGACAGCAGCCACAACACCAACAATTGCAACGCCCTCAAAACAGCCATCTAGACATTATACCTGACGGTAAGATGGAACAATTCAAGGTGCACCAACCACCACCCGTGATCACCAACATTGAGCCCTTAGGCCGCATCAACGCCATCGACGGTGGTGCTCCAATCACCAATATGTCTCACAGAGCAAAGAAGCGCTACGCACGTGCCAACCACCCCAAGGAGGTGTGCAATATCCGCTATGAGAGGTCCGCCAAGCTCCCAAAATCTGGTTGGGAGCCCATTACCTTCTCAAAAGAGGAGAAGCGCGGAGTACATCTGCCCCATGACGATCCATTCTTGATCGACGCCATACTCGATAAATGGTCCGTGGGAAGGATCCTTGTCGACAGCGGGTCCGCTGTAAATGTCATCTTCAACAGGTGCTATGACAAACTCCGGTAGAACAGAAAACTGCTATAGGATCATGAGCCATTGCTTAGCTTCTCCGGTGACGTCACACAATCATTAGGTTCTGACTACATGCGACTGGTTATCGGTGCCAGTCCAAGAACGGCGGAAATCCATACAGAGTTCATCATTGTGGACTACTTCAGTTCATATAATACCATCATTGGTCGACCGGCACTTCACAAACTCAAATGCATCATCGCTGGGTACATGCCCCTCATAAAGTTCCTTACTCCCAACAGAACAGGCTGTGTGATGGGAAGCCAACAACTGGCACGAAAGGGCTACTCCACCACCGTGGCACGATCAGCACGCCTCCACAAAATCCTAACAGTGGGAAATCATGCAGCGACACCCGACATCTTTGAAGACATCAGGGATGACAAGAAGAAATATGTCAAAAAGGAGCCCGTCAACCCAGAAACATCCTTAAGAATTATTGGCATATCCGACGAGCACTCTGGGCGGACAGTTCGCATCGGCGCTCAGCTAGATCCAGACGTAGTGGCTGAACTCACCCAATTTCTAAGTGACAACGCTCCCGTCTTTGCATGGTCCTACGCTGACATGCCAGACATCTCCCTCGAGATCATCACTCACAAATTAAGTATCAAGCCATCCGCCTACCCTACCAAGCAGCGGCGAAGGGCCTTTGATGAGGAGAGATATTGTGCTATAGGAGAAGAGGTTACCAAGCTCCAAAGCATTGGATTCATCCACCAGGTAAATTACCCTAACTGGATTTCCAACTTGGTAATGGTTAAAAAACCCAGCGGAAAGTGGCGAATGTGTGTCGACTTCAATGGCCTCAACAAGGCATGCCCCAAGGATAGTTTCCCGCTCCCCCGCATAGACCAGCTGGTCGATGCAACCGCTGGGCACGAACTACTCAGCATGATGGATGCCTTCTCCGGCTACAACCAGATCAAGATGCACCCTGGTGACCAAGAATGCACCTCCTTCACCACCGATAAGGGCCTATACTGTTACAATGTCATGCTGTTCGGTTCGAAGAACGCCGGTGCAACTTACCAGCTATTGATGAATGCTATGTTCGCTGAACATCTGGGAAAAATCATCGAAGTCTACGTGGACGATATGTTGGTAAAAAGCATAAAGGCCAGCGGACACGTGGCAAACCTCATAATCATATTCGCCATTCTCATGGCCTACGGTATGCGCCTCAACCCAAAAAAATGCTTCTTCAGCGTCACCACCAGCAAATTTTTGGGTTATATAGTGAGTGAGCAGGGCATAGAGGCCAACCCTGATAAGGTACAGGCCATCCTCAACATGAAGGCTCCAGAGTGGAAGAAGCACGTTTAGAGCCTCCAGGGAAAACTAACCGCCCTTTCTCGGTTTATCTCCAGACTCACTGATAGGTGTCTCCCATTTTTCAAAGTCCTGAAAACAACCCACAAGAAAGTCATCGACTGGAACCCAGAATGTGAGGCGGCATTCCAGAACCTGAAAGAATACTTGGCAGTAGTTCCACTCCTCTCTATTCCTGTGCAAGGGAAGACATTATATATATACTTAGAGGTATCACAGACAGCGGTAAGCTGCGCCATTATCCGGCGGGAGGGCCAGGATGAGCTCCCTTATTCTATGCCGGCAGAGGCATGAACGGGGCTGAAACAAGATATATATCCACCCCTAGAACAGCTTACTCTTGCACTCATCGTTGCCGCTAGGCGCCTCTGCCAGTACTTTCAAGCCCACACAATTCATGTCTTAACTAATCAACCGCTGAGGCAGGTAATGCAGAACCCTGAGCACTCAGGTCGTCTCAATAAATGGGCCATCGAGCTCAGCGAGTTCGACATTAACTATAAACCAAGAACCGCCATGAAGGGCCAAGCGGTGGCGGACTTCATTGCTGAGCTCACCGAGCGACAGGTCGAACCCAACACTGAAATGGTAACCGCTGAGGAGCCAGCCTCCCAGCAGTCATACTGGAACCTACATGTTGACGGCTCCGCTTGTGCCAAGGCTAGCGGCGCCGGAGTTATCTTGAAGGGACCAGGGGGACTAAAAGTGGAATAAGCGTTAAAGTTCAAAGCCTCAAACAACATGACGGAGTATGAAGCCCTCATTGCCAGCTTACTCCTCGCCATCGACTCAGGAGCTAACAGCGTCAATATATTCAGCGACTCTTAGCTTGTCGTTAACCAGGTCAATGACAGTTTCCAGGCCAAGGACCAATAGTTAGAGGCATACTTGGGGTACGTCAAAACGCTCCTCAAAAAATTCAAATTTCACACCATCACACAGATCCTCACGGAAAAGAACGCCAAGGCTGATTCACTGGCAAGACTAGCAACCGCTCAGCCACACCAGAGTCCAGCAGACACAAGGGTGGAGACTCTTGACAAGCCTAGCATCACAAAAACCCTAGCGGAAATCTTCAACATTGAGGTCAATCCCAATTGGATGGACGATATCATAGAATACAAGCGCAATGGAACATTACCAGAGGACAAGGTCGAAGCACGACAACTCAAGCGGAGAGCAACTCTCTACAACATCTAGAATGCTAAGCTTTACCACCAGGGGTTCACCCACCCCAACCTCCGGTGTCTAACCCCAGAGAAAGGGAATGCCATTCTGGAAATTATACACAGCGGAGAATGTGGCAACCACTTAGGCGCCAGGTCCTTGGCCAATCGCACAATGCGACAAGGCTACTTTTGGCCCACACTCAGAGACGACGCTAGGAGGATATCAAGATCTTGCCACAAATGTCAACAATATGCTGATCTCCTACATGCCCCGGTGGAACCACTGTCGATCATCATTGGCCCATGGATTCACTCAACGTGGGGCATTGACTTGATGGGCAAATTCTAAACCGCCAAAGGCCAGTTCAAGTACATCATTGTTGCCATTGACTACAATAGCAAGTGGATCGAGGCAGAACCACTACCGGCAATAACCACCGCCAAGGTAACTCACTTCCTCTGGAAGAACATTTACTGCCGCTATGGTGTCCCCGACACCATCATCACAGATAACGGCACGCAGTTCAACAATAAGGAACTCATATCTTTCACCGCTAACTTGGGCACCAAGATGAGTTTTGCATCTGTCGATCACCCCCAAACCAACGGCCAAGTCGAAGCAGCAAATAAGATAATCAAGAAACTGCTGAAAAAGAAACTCGACGACGCCAAGGGTTTATGGAGAAGCTTCCGAAAGTTCTGTGGGCCATCAGAACTACCCCAACTTCCGCCACTGGTGAAACGTCATTCTGCATGATGTTCGGAACAGAGGTCGTCCTACCCATTGAGGTAACTCAACGTACCGCCAGGATCGAAGGCTACTGCCCCGAGACCAATGACGAGGGCGTCAACCTCGACAAAGACCTCCTAGAGGAAAAACGACACAAGGCCCATTTTCACAATATCAACTATCAATGAAACGAGGAATTATTCAAACCATGGTGCACTTGGAACAATTTTAATCCCTTTAATATTTGATTGAGTCGCAAAACAGCAGTCAAAACTTTAGCGGTTCATCAATATTCAAACAATGCAATCAGCAAAGGCATCCACACTTAAAAAAAAAAAATCTCAGTAGCAAAATACCAACTTTGTATTAGGGGTCGGGACTCCCCGCCCAAGAATATTGTTCAGTTACAATAGGCCTTAGCGAAGCAAAAAAAAAAACAAAAAAAAAAAAAAAAGGGAGCAAAGCCTTCAGCGGCACTACTTCAGGATGGGGAGTTATCTTCATGGCTGAGCATCAGCAATAGTCTCGCCCTCTGGCGGCGGTTGTTACTGGGACTGAAGGCTCGTCTGATCTGACCCACGAGCGGTAGGGCTCGGTGTTATAATGGTACCGTCCGCGCGGGTGTGGGCAGCCAGGAAGCTAGCACGGGAGACCTCGGATTGAGTAGGCGTTGGGGTTCCCCGAGAGTCTTCCGCCTGACCCATACTGCTCTCGCCTCTACCTGAGCGGGCACCCTCAGCCCCAATGGGAACCACATCCCTCGCGGGCTGTGCACTTTGACCTGATGGCCCAGCGGGCTGAGATGCCTTGACCCAATCGATAGCGCTCTTCTGGTTCAGCAGTTCCACATTGGCCATAGCACCGGCATTCGCCGCCTCAGTCATGGCCTTCTTGTATTCCACCGACTGTTTAAAAGTCTCCATAGCGGCGGCCGCCGCACTTTCCTCCTCAGCTCCTAAGTGAGTGACCTCGCTCTCCAACTTCTTCACCTCAGTGGACCTAGCGACACTTTCTTGCTGAAGGATCTCAACTTTCTTATCCTTAGCCGCCACGTGATCCCGCAGCAAGGCCACATCTTCTCTAGCCTGAAGACGAGATCATTCCGCTCCAGGTCCCGCTCAACGGCGACCGCTAATTTGCCACGGGCATCCGCTGCATCACAATCTGCTTTGTCCAGGCTCGCTCCACATCCACCAGTCTGTCCTTTGCCTTCCCCAGCTCCCCTAGAGGCCCTTGATCTCCTCCCTAAGCTCCTGCTCAACCTAGGGCTGGTCCGACGCCGCCAGGAACAATTCATGTAGCCCAACCGAGAGATGTCCAAAGGCCGCGCTGAAGGACGATTGGTTAACGGCTGTTGAGCGCACGATCCTCTCCAGGCAGCCAAACCCGAGCGGCTCTCAAATGTGGAAGATAAACTCCCGCTCAGGCTCCGTCAAGAATTCAGCATATGCGGCAAACGAGTCTAGGTCGCCTATCTGCGCCTCTGGTCCAGCAGTCACAGTATCCTTCAAGGGGGCCTGCCTTACCTTCTTCCGCTGGAGGACCCCAATGGTCTCCATGTCTGCCGCGTCATCCTCTTCGATCGAGTCGTTCTGTCGCCGCTGCCCTTGGTATACCACCTGTTTCACACCAGCGGTGACGGGGATCGCTCCCGTCTGCTGCTCCAGCCCCGTAATGGTCACCAGCTCCTTTGTGGGCGCCACTCTCTCCTTCGACCCACGCCTAATCACGGGCACCCTCTCTTTCTGATGCACTGGCGCAGCAGGGACATTGCTACCGCCAGCTCCCGCCTGCACCACTGGCGAGCCGTCGGGGCCAAGGTGTGAGTGATGCAGAATGGGCAACACCACGGGAACCTCAGATGGGCTCAGCGCCAGTGTCTGAGGGTCGACGTTAGTCTTTTGGGCCTCTATCCTAGAGGCGTACATGCTCTCCAGGAAGTTGTTGATCTCATCACGATCCATGCCTTTATCGAACGCCTCGCGGCTCGTTTTGTTACCCGGCGGAGAGTCTATACAAAACAACGGGTTAGCTGGACAGCAATCGAGCTAGGACACACATCAACAGAAGGTACTTAGCAAGGGCTCGTGTCAATTGCAGATCGACCAACAGCTCCCAGCCGGTAAGTAGGCGGAGATCTAGCAAATTGCGGTTCTGCCAGCAGCCACGGATCCTTGCCAAGCGGCACTCTTCGTCGCACGTCAAACTATAGCGCAGGCTCGCTACACAAAAAATCAAGGAAGCGGTCATTACAATAGGGAAGCATTACGCAACAAAAATCAACTCTAAGCAGCGGCAGACCGACAACCTCGGATAGGTTGGAATTCTGACTTAATCCTGAAGGTCGGCTCTCCATCATTCGACCCCGCTTGATATTCCCAGCCGGTGGTGGCAACACAAAAGGTCCCCCTCCAGGGTGACATGGAGTCCTTCAAGTTTTCGATTAGCTTGGGGGCCCCCTAGCGGCGACTCAGATTCACTTGTCCGCTGCATCCTTGGCACTTCACGCACACCAACTTGTAGAAGTGCAGCACCTCCACCACAGTCAGACCCTCACAACCGGACAAACGCTAAAATGAGTTGAGAGTCATCAGCAACCGCCACATATTAGGACAAATCTGGCCAAAAGCGATGCCAAATTCACAGACTAAAATCTGGAGGTTCGGCAGCAGCGGGAATGTTACTCCCTGGCGGAAGATCGCCTCGTGCACAGCTGCATGCCCCGCTGGCAGGAACGACACTCTCTCATCCTTCCGCGGCGGTCACAGTTTCACAACACTTGGCAGGCGGAACACCTGATTTACACAGTCGATGGCGGCCACCGTCATCGGTCCTCCCTCCTTTTCAACCGCGGTACTGTCACGGAGAACCCAAGTCGACTCAACCTCTTCCCCTCCAGCCTCTCTCACCCCATCAGCGGAGCTGCTAGCTGCGCTATTACTTGCCAGCCTATCCTCCCGTCTTTTGAGAGTAGCTGCATCCTCCCCTGCCCTAGAACTCTCAGGACGACCAGCACGACCCATGGCAACTTCCCAATGTATGGTCTGTAGCGGTGCAATGTCTAACGATTTGGACCAAAGGGTTCCTACAGGGGCAGATGGACGCAACGAGCCAATAAAAACCCTATCCGCCACGTTGAGCAACTCGTTAGACTTGGAATCCTCACCGCTGGAAATCTCTATGACGCTAGCCATCCCAAAACCCTAAAACTCAAACCAGTCAGTTTGCACAGGATCTAAGCTATCCCTTTCAGTTACATCTAGGAGCATCAAGAACGCTTGCCCAGATAACACCAAAACAAGAACAAAAAATACCCATATACTCAAGAACCCAGATTATACCATCCAGCAAACCCCTAAACCCCTACTCTCTACCAAACACCAAAACTCATCCCCAAGACTCATTTTACTGCCTCAGGGCACTCCGGGGAGGAACAGAGTACCCCAAACCGAAGAAAAAAAATCCTCGAAACCGACAAACGTAAACGCAGTAATCCAATCAAACAGGGATGAGATTCAGAGTACCAACCTCAAAGCCGAGAACTTGGGCATAGTCAAAGACGCTTCTCTCTTCACCACAGAAGACCTTCGTGCTTCAAACTGGATACCTTCATGGAATCTCAGCAATCCTCTTCTCAGAACGCAGGGTGAAGCTTGAAGACAACGACACAAGGCAAAAAGTACGAAGTGCCAAAACACAAGGTTTCCCTCTCTTTTATGTCAACAACAAATTAATCTAGGCCGTCCACTGAAATACGACATCGCACCACAACCGTACATGTGCCCCACAAGCGCACTTACTCTTCGGATTAACAGAGGCAATGCCTCGGTTACAAAATCAATAATTACTTGCATTGATGACAAGGTGACCGGCGTGCTGAAGAGACGTTATCGCACATGCTAATCCAATACATGTAGGCCATGTGTCGGGCACCATCACACGAAGCGTCTGTCCAAGGTAACCATCGAAAAGGAAAATCGTCAGTCATCAGAACACTCAGTGAGATAGTCTCCGCTAAGCGCAACTTCGCTAGCGGAACTTCTCTCTTTCCATCTTACAAGCGAGATAGTCTCCGCTAAGCGCAACTCCGCTAGCGGAACTTCTCTCTTTCCATCTTGCAGGCGAGATAGTCTCCGCTAAGCGCAACTCGGCACTTCTCCCTTTCCATCTTGCAAGCGAGATAGTCTCCGCTTAACGCAAATCCGCTAGAGGAATTTCTCTCCTTCCACCTGGTGGGTTCAACGACAGGCTCCACAACAGAAAACTTCCCTAGCGCGACTCCTCCCTCAACACCTGGGAAGACAGTCACTGCTGACCACAACGCCATGCACCAGGCTACCGCCAGGCAGGTCCTTGCGACATTGCCAGCCACTTATAGTCAGTGGAGGGACTTTCGCCAGAGGCGATTCCCGAGGCAACACTTCACTTTGGCAACGACCGTAACGCGGCGTTACAGCCAAAACATGGTCATCCGGGACAGGTAGGGGGATGTGTCAACAGTCTTCGACGACCCTGATCAGGCATGATTGACCCCCGCCACTTGGGTATCAATGATTGGGTTCGCTACCCAACACCCTCTGCTCCGCGCAGCTCCCCTAACCAAACAATACACCGGCCAAACGGAGGTTTATCTTCGCCGAGGAGTGGGGGACTCCCTTGGGGGCCTAGCAGGGGCCCACCCGAAATGGCACAAAGCATTTGCTCAGTAAATCCATGGTTGACAACGCACTGACGCTAATTATACTCTTGCAAGTTCAATAGAAGTAACGCTTCGAACCACCATGCAACTCCCCAACCAAGATTTCCCCCTTGACTGGGGACTTGGGGGACATTTGCAAGCATAATTAGCTATAATGAGCCACTCTCATGATATAGCCAGCGTCACCAACTACCACCAACCGTGTGACCTACGAAAGAACAGCCAAATAGGCTACCTCCTGAGCCCCGGCTCGCCCTCAGATCATGGCTGACGCGCCGCCAAGCGCCGCGCCAGGATAGCCTCAGTAGCTTCTGAAGCTGGGGACTGAAGAACATCAGTCCCACATCGAAAACATGGAGAAGATCAGTTCCCTCCTCACCTATAAAAGGTTCTCTCCTCTTTCCTCATTAATTACGCATTCAATACTTACCTACTGTTACTTTGTCAACACAAATACATTGACTAACTTAGGCATCGGAGAAGAGAAGACCGCCCAGCATGATCTCCCTTTGACGCCCTCTGTATTTCACTTGACAGGTAGCGGGAGTTCTAAGGAGTATTATTGATAGCGGTCCGCCCACCGGACCAGCGTTAGTAAAGGTTTAGCTACCGCTGAACTTTAAACAGTAACACTCCTTTTGGGGATAAAAGATTAACTTTGCACAATCCATTTTGGTGCATGATGTGAATTATAACAATTTCTTCTATATATATATATATTGATCAGTTAATTTGGTCTTTTTTTTATTCCACATCCAGCAAATATAATGCATTGAATCATTCTATTAGGACAACAATAACCACAAAAAAATTGTTGTATGTGCACAATAGTCACAATGACCCAAAAATAAAAACTGTCGTCTGAATGTAAAATAGATAATGGATACTTTGAAAAACTGTCGTCTGAATAAAAGTCACACAACGGGCATAAAATAAAGCGACCTCTGAATTGTCTTCACAAAACAGTTTCTAAAGTCGCCCGTCGTCTGAAGAATAGTCAGGCAACAGCTAATGCTATTGACAGGCTGCGGGCATGCTACCGACATGATGCGCGCCATGCTACCGAGCCCTTCACACGACGGTTCCCTACAATCAATCTTCATCAGACGACGCCTCGATAGACCAAGCTTTGCTTCCGTATCAGACGACGGTTTTTAGCCGTCGTCTAATTCAATTTTTGTAGTGGTGCCTCATCATAAATATAGTTAACCTAACAAAATAAATATGACAAACCGGTCTAACCTGGACAATAAAAGTCAATACAGTGACAAAATCATGAATATTGTTAACCTAACCATTCAAATATATATGACAAACTGATCCAACCTGGACAATAAAAATCAAAACAATGACAAAATCATAAATATTGTTAACCTAACAATTCAAATATGACAAACTGGTCCAACCTGAACAATAAGTCAACACAGTGATAAAATTATAAATATTGTTAAACTAACAATTAAAATATGACAAACCGGTCCAACTTGGACAATAAAAGTCAAAATAGTGGCAAAATATACATATTGTTAACCTAACAATTTAAATGTTACAAACGGGTCCAAACTAGACAATAAAAATGAACATAAGTGACAAAATCATAATATTGTTAACCTAACAATTTAAATATGACAAAACAGTCCAGTCTGGACAATAAAAGTCAACACATTGACAAAATCATAAATATTGTTAACCTAATAATGCAAATATGACAAAACCGGTCCAACTTGGATAATAAAAATAAGGGGAAATGATCATTTACCCAATTTTAGTTTAAAAATTGCTCATTTTCTCAACTAACAGTTTTTTAACCCCATTTACCCAAAACACTCTAAGGGATTATTTCCCGAATACCCAATTAATTCTTTTTTTATTCTTTTTATTTATTTTTGAGACTTTTTTGCCCTCTCCTTCTTTCTCACTTAGAGAGAGAAGTCATCCTCCACCTTGCTGTGCTCCGGTGACCAATGGCCGGGCGCCGGCTCAGACGACCGGTGACCTGACTCCGGCGACCGGTCACCGGAATCCTGCATCATGTGACCAGAATCTGGTCACCAATAACCATATTATTGCCCCCCAGTACTCATATTACTGCCTCCTAATAATCATATTATTGCCTCTCAATACTCTTTTTACTGCCTCCCAATAATTATATTATTGCCTCCTAATAATCATATTGTTGCCCCCGATAATCATATTGTTTGCCCTCAAGTGAATTGCATAAACTCCCAAAACCAAAATGAATACACTATATACACAATTGATCAATTTATATGTTCAATTGTACATGTTCACTTTTTTTCTTTTTTCTTTTTTTTTCCTTCCCCATTCTCGGATTTCATAGTATGAAAAAAAAAAAAACAAAGTGCTCTGGGCACCGGATCTGATGGACCAAGGACGGAGGCATCGGCGATTTGCTGTATGATCGGCCGGAACTGTGAAATTGCAAGTGCAAATGGCCGGACCTTGAAGCTCCAGAATCGATTGGATTTGGGTCGAGGTTGATGGTGGAGCTCATCGGCGGTGCATGTCGACTGCTTCTCCAGAAGCTTGACGGCCTCTTTCGACTGGTCATTGGAGAAAGCTCTGACGCGGATCGACGTCGTCCACGGCGAGCAGGAGAACGACGACAGCACCCGACATGCAAAGGAGGCGAGCGAGGTTATGCAGTGGGGACTGAGAGTCCTAATCGTGGACGACGACGATGACGGCGAAGGTGACGATGATGTCGATGAAGATGACGTGGCCAAGTGAAGAAGAAGGGCCCAGCGAATATCGTAGTGGATTGAAGAAGAAGCCATGGGAGTCTGATTCGGATTCAGGCGAGGGCTTGGGTGTGATTCACTCGGTCCATCGAGGCTTCTGAGAGAGAGAGAGAGAGAGAGAAGTTGAGGGGAGTCTCGGTAGAGAGAGAGAGAGGGAGAGAGAGAATATGAGGGCAATACAGTCAATAGATGTTAGATTGGGTAAATGGGGTTAAAAAACTTTTAGTGGAGCAAGTGGACAATTTTTAGATAAAAATTGGGTAACTGGTCACGGCCCCTAAAAATAAAAACAGTGACAAAATCATAAATATTGTTAACCTAACAATTCAAATATGACAAACCGGTCCAACCTGGACAATAAAAGTCAAAACAGTGACAAAATCATAAATATTGTTTACCTAACAATTCAAATAGTTCAACCTGGACATTAAAAGTTAACACAGTGACAAAATCATAAGTATTGTTAACCTAACAATGCAAATATGACAAACCGGTCGAATGTGGATAATAAAAGTCAACACAGTGACAAAATCATAAATATTGTTAACCTAACAATTCAAATGTGACAAACTGGTCCAACCAGGACAATAAAAGTCAAAACAGTGACAAAATCATAAATATTGTTAACCTAACAATTCAAATATGACAAACCGGTCCAGCCTGGATAATAAAAGTTAACACAGTGACAAAATCATAAATATTGTTAACCTAACAATGCAAATATGACAGAATCGGTCCAACCTAGACAATAAAAGAAAGAATCCCCTGAGACTCTCTTTTAAAACTTGTATCCATGAGTTGCAAGTAACCTACTTTGGACCATGAGATATGATGGCAGACAGACTAGAGCTCTAAATGAATCGTAACCAATATCCCGGCTAAAGGCCTGGTATCCCGATACCTTGCCTTAGGTCATAACCTGCGACCCCTGATCGTCAGGTCAACCTGACCATCAGACCAAAACATTTTAAAGTGGTCACTCAGGACCCAAAAATATTACACAAATCTCAAAATGAGAAGTCACAGCCTGTGACTCCCGCTCTTCAGGCCAATCTGACCCTCAAAAAAAACATTTAAAAAAGTCACGCACACCCCAAATTAAAATGCTTCACAATTTTCAGTCAAAGATGTCACAATCCTGTAACCCCAAATTCTTAAAACACTTTCACTCCACCCCCGAACCATGTAATTGTACAAGTAACCAACTAAATAATTTTCAGAAAATCATCAGTAATAATAACGAATATTGAGGGTATTACACTATAGCACTTTTCTGAACTGTTTGTAACTTTGACAACTCAATGGAAGTTAGGCAACTACTTATATTGATGGAAACCACTCTGAGTTTAATTTCCATTTAAAATGGAATCACTCCATTCAAACTCTTCTATCTTGGATTCTGAAAGCAAGTTCACCCGTTGGGTCACCAGGTCACCCACTATATATTCACTACTTTTTAGTGTTAATTTCACCCTTTGGGTCAAGAGCGCAGTGTATTTTGTGCCTTGGGTCACCCTATATAGTGTTCTGGCCACCATGGTGACCTACACAGTGTATTTTTGTGCCCTGGGTCACGGGCACAATGTATTTCGTGACCCAGAAAATGAAAATATACATTAAAAAGTAGTGAATAGTAAGTGACCCGGTGACCCAACTAATGAACTTGCTCTAAGCAATTGAAGAAGAAATGGTCCGCTGATAATTTCTAACCTCATTGTTTTTGGTTTAGCATGAAACTAAGAGTGATGTCAGCGCGATGCTACGGTTGTATCATTTATGCATTATTAGACAGTGGTTACAAATATTAGATGCATTATATAACTAAAACGTATTCTTTTATACATTCCAAAATCTAGTATCTTGACCCTTATGTATTTATAAAATTCAAAATAGGAGATGCTAACCAACTACATTAGCAAAAAATTGTTAGACTTGGCAAAAATTTTATATATTTGCAGTTAGAACCAACTACTCTACATTAACTCCTCAGATGTGTCCTCAATTGATTCCATCATGTTTGGCAGCTCAGTCGCTAGATGTTAAACTACATGATGCAATAACAGAACACATCAACCACAAGATCAAATCATCCAACACATATCAAGAACAAATAAACCAGCTTCACAATATCTACATAATCTGCAGAATAGCTTTCCTAGTAGCACTAGGACTCCACCTGGATCAATGATGCTCTGGATCCCTGCAGAAACAACTTGACCTAGGTTAGACATCTTTGAGCAATTGGAATGAGGATGAATAGCAGCAGAACTAGAGCAAGAAGCCTTCTGTAAGTCAACACCAAAAGCTTCAGAATGGGGCTGAACAGTATACAAAAACTGGTGATGAATACAGGGACTTTGCTCCCTATATATATATTGGCCAAAACCACGAGTTAGACTCATCCCATAGGGAGTCCAACACTGCTTCATGTTTATCTAAATAGGAGACTTAGAAATTATCACAAATACTTGATGTAATACAGGTTGATTACTAATGAGTTTCCTACTTCTATTAAGAGATATACACCTCAATAGATAACCAGAATTAGAGTTGTATTCATGTTCTTCTTGTTATTTCCATAGGATTAAATCGATTGGCTTTATCTTAATGTAATGTCAGATGATGTTAAGTCCACATATTCTAACAGTATAGAAGTGGAGTAAAGGTTCATATGCATATGTAATAGCTGAACTGAAATGCCGTTCACATATAAGCAAGCATGAATGTAGTTTAAGGTTTTATGAGTTCTAAAAGTATCATGAAAAACAAACAGAATGATAACTATATTTAAATCAGCCTACTATGAATATGGTGGTGAATATAATCAGCTCAATCTTGGTTTAGACTGATGTCAATGAACTATTAGCTGCCTCGAAAGTTGAATTGATTGAACAATGAAATAGTTTTTTTCTCGCTCGATCATTTCTCAATATAGAAATGAAGTGAATGTAAATCAAGTATTAAGTTGTATTAACTGTGTGGCAGGCAATACATGTAGAGTGGACCATCATTCACAATGAGATGCGAAATCATCTATATTGATAGAGATGCTTGAAGCATAAATGAAATGAATTTTTTTCTTTAATAGAGAGAGAATCAATTCCAGAATACCATGTAGGAAACAGACTACTTGCATGTGAAGGATGAAAGTACCACATAGAATACCATTTAAGGGGTTCAGACAAAGGAAAGAGATTACCTTTTCAGATTTTTTTTAGGTATTGGTTGAAAAAACTTGAAACAGTTGCTTGCTAACTGATGTTATGTTCCTGTTTTCGTTGATGAAACCTGGTCGGGTGTTGAACTTGAAGGACAGCTTTCCTGTGTTGGAGTGAATGGATTAATGTCTCGGAATATTCCTTTGACAATGAAGTTCTGTGAAGTTCCTATTTTAAGCTTCAGTAGTTTAATCTGGCCCTATGCTTACACGATTTCGAGTGGCAGTGTTTTTGGGTCTTAATTGAGGACGAGATCCTCGCATGTGGTTTCGAAGAGCTCTTCAGCTTGTTTTCCAATTATGATAGTGGTGCTCTCATTAAATGCATCTTCTATAACTACATGAATAAAGAAATAGAAGGGGCTGGAAATTAGTGATACTGGATTTGAAGTTTTATACATTATAATGCACATTATACCTAAAGCCACGTATTTGAAGAAAAACTATATATAAACAGAACAGGAATATTCACCATCTTAAGATTCAAGAACCACAATTAACAGAGAACTTAAAAGCCTTACTCTAAAATAAGGGTATGTGAATACATACTTATTCAATAAATAAGGAGACAGATCCAATAAGTAAATAACATTCGAAACATGAATTCAATTGAAAGTAGTGGACCTTGGTTGAATGTATGAAGTTCTTGAAGTTTATGATATTAGTCTTAATAGTTGTGCGGAAGAATACATACATGCATGTTGGCTCAGGGCTTAGTACGTACGTTCTTTCACAAACCATCTTACATGAGACATAATGATCAGTGATAGATATGAAAACATAATCGATGCAGACCTAATTAAAGTGAAATAAAAAGAGAGAGATGTTGCAGCAAAATTCATGTTCACTTACTTGCTAATCAAGCTGCTGCCTGAATGTAAAAATGCTCTGTTGTGCTTGATCCCTCTTATCAGTTACAGTCTTCAGTTCATCCCATATTGATGAAATTTGATTATCTACGACCTTAACTGCATCAACAAGTTGCTGCATTTTGGACTTAAATATTGCTTGTTGCTCTTGCCTTACTCCATCCAAATCACCACCTATAAGCTACAATCAGGTGATTGTGAACATGATCAGCATACAATACATAATGAAGAAAGTCAGCAAAGAAAAATCAATAGATTGTTCAAAAAGATGCAAATGATAAAGTTCGAGAGCAATAAATCAAAGTTACCAAAATTAATCAGATGAACACCAAAATTAATCATCAACATTGAACTCATTAGATTGAGATTTCTAATTAGTAACGCTACAAGAGCAATAAATCAAAGTTACCAATAGAAAGTGGCTTTCCCGTAAACTTTTGATGTCGTCGGCTAAAGCCAAGTGGTGGAGCAGTCAATGTTGTAAAACAAGGCTAGAGCCAAGTGCATAACAGGCTGTGCACAATTCATTCTGCAAAATGACAAACAAATGAACAGTATTTTTGCCTTTGGGTTGTAATATAGTTATAACTAGCAAATTGACCTGTGCGATGCTGCAGCTTTATTTTTTTTTTAGTTTCAGATATAATAGATGAATACTCGCAATCTAAAAAACATCAGCGCTACTTAGAATATAATTTATCTTGTTGTTAATGGAGAATTCTTGGGTACCTTAGTGTTTGTCATACTCTCATTTTGTTAAATATTTTGGACCATTGAATTAGTAATATATCCAATGGTTCAAAATATTTAACAAATACTTGTTACATGTGTAATTTATTATTTTGACAATACTTGTTACATGATTTTTAACAATGTTAGAGCAACTCCAACAGTTTCCCTATATCTTAATTTTTCTCCATTTTAGGGAAAAATTTGGTTGTTTTGCTCCAACAGATTCTCTATAATTATCCTTAAAATAGAGATAATGATGAGAGAGAAAACAAAATTCCCTATATTTACAGCAATCTGTAAAATTTCAGGAAAGGATGTAGGGAATAATTATAGAATCTCTAAAATAGAGAATCTGTTGGAGTTAAAGGAGAAATCTTTTTGGAGCTTTTAATTTTTGCTTCCCTATAATAGAGAAAATATAGGGAAGCTGTTGGAGATGCTCTTACATATCAAGAAAGAGTGTGTTGTTAATATGGTAAATTTTATTTTTAAAAATGACACATGTTGATATTTAATTGAGTAACCTGTTGACCAGTTTAATAGGTTTCCACTATATTAATTTACTAAAAGTAAAAAAAATTAAAAAAAATAAGGGTATGGCAAACACCAAGGTACCCAAGACGACCCCATTGTTAATAATAGATTAACAACAAATGGGATAGAACAAAAGATAAAAAATTTTCATGATTTAAAGCAATTTATAAATACAAAACAAAATGGTTCTCCTTTAAAAAATATAAAAAATAAAAAATAAAAGGGTATGGCAGAAGTGTTAAAAAAATAAATGATATAACAGAATTGTAATTTCAGTCAAAAGCGGGGGCAAAATCGTTTTTTCTGGATAAACAGTGATAAACAACGCTTATAAACAGTGTAGGATGTTTAGTATATAGTAAATTCCTTTTTTTTTTTTTAAAGTTATAGGGTGGGTTGCAGTACAAGCTAGCCCCATTCCGTGCCTGTCAGTTTGTTCACCAAACTCCTATTGTATTCCTCAATTTTAATCATAAGCATTAATCAATACATGAGCGCATATCTTCACCGGCAAATGAGTTTCAGTGTCACTGACTGGACAATAAAGCGTAGTTATCTTGCAAAGAATATTAAATTAAAATATACTCGCAATGCTCGATTAAATATTTGGTCAATGGTAACATTAATTGAACGCGAGATCGCTCCTAATCTTTTAATGGAGGAATTATTAGGTGGTCCTGGAGCACCACGTGGCACTGACATGTGGTGATCCAAGCCAGTAATATCACTCGAATGTGGTGGGGACCATGCAGGAGGTGAAAAAAAAAATTAATTTAAGAGACCAATCAGAAATCACTACGAGTCACATGACCCAATAACATCACCCCGGACAACCACGTGTACTATGGTCCAGAACCATGTAATAATTTCCCCTTTTAATGTAGCTGTGCTCAGACCAAAAAAAATATCTTGTAGATGAACCTACCACTTTACACCGCTTAGTGCAAACAGTACTATAAATGGAAAATGATTTGTGGCCTCAATGAGGCCTAAGATTTATGGCCTCAATCTTAGGTGTCATGCCATGTCACCTACACACATCAACTATTTGTCAAATCATGCTATGTAACTCTTGAGAAAAATACAATTTTATCTTTCCAAAATCTAATGACTATGTTATTTTGGCTTTCTAAAAAATATTTTAGTTTTTTTTTTTTTGCATTTTTTCTTTTCATTATACTCATGCTTAGATTTCAATAACAATTTTTTTCTCCAATCAAGAATAGAAAAATTTCATGTAATTCAGTCAATGGATTTGCACATACATTCGATTACAATAGATTTGCTTAACACATGTATATACATTCAACCTTTGTTGGATTCTTGTAAATTTTGAAAATATATATAGTGTGAAAAATACATATTCATACGATTATATATATATATATATATATTCTTTTGTTCATTTCTTCTCTTTATGTAGCTAGGGTTTAAATGTTATATTTGAGTTTATTATTTTTTTATTTTTCCCCCATATATTTAGATTGTAGATGATAATTAATGGCTGCTACTAACATGAAATTTTTTCTTACCTCTTAATTTAGACATATATATTTTCCAAAATCAATTTATTAATGCTAGTTTTTTGGATGAAATTAATCAATGTTTGGAAAGAAAAGTTAATGCCTATTTCTTGACACCTAATTCAATATATTAATACTATTTGGAAAGAAAAATTATAGGAAAGAATTTAACTAAATTAAGAAAAATATTGGTCGAAGAATTTGTAGACATATCTCTTAAATTAATACATAATTAATAGCTTATCTTTTTTTTTTTCGTCACCTAATTAAATTCATTATTGTAAGTAATTCACCCCCTTAACATCTAAAAGAAAGTATAAAAGGATAGAGTTGGTGTTGTAATAGTATGATGTGGCAAGATATACTATGTGAAATTAAAAATAAAATTTATATTCGCTTACATGGCATGACACCTAGGATTTGAGGCCACAAATCTTAGGCCTTATTCAGGCCCTATATCATTGCCCTACTATAAATAAACATAAACCAAATACCACACTCATTGAATTATTTGAAGAGATGATGATGCCAAGAGTTCTGCAAATGCTAGAACTGAAACTTAATGAAACCTTTTCAATCCCTTTGCAACCTTTTCCTTTCCAATATATATTCCTTGCGGCCATTTTCTTCATTCTCTTACGCAGATGGTCCTCTTATAGAAATTCATCTGTACCACCTTCTCCACCAAAGCTACCCATCATTGGAAACCTTCACCAAGTAGGTTCGCTCCCTCATCGCTCACTTCAAACCTTATCTCAACGCCATGGGCCTGTCATGCTGCTCCATTTCGGAAGTAGGCCAGTCCTTGTTATCTCGTCGGCTGAGGCAGCCTCCCAGATCTTCAAAACCCATGACCTAATATTCTCTGACAGACCCAAGTTCATCTTTTTTGATAAAGCTGTCTACAACTCCAATGGTATTGTAGCGGCCCCTTATGGCGAGTACTGGAGGCAGCTCAGAAGTATATGTGTCTTGAATCTTTTGAGCAACAAAAGGGTTCGTTCTTTTCATGCTGTAAGACAAGAGGAAACAAGATTGATGATAAGCAACATACTACAGTCCTGTAGTACTCTATCATCCTCCTCATCCTCACCGGTTTTAAATCTAAGCAACATCTTTATGAAGCTTAGTAATGATGTCATATGCAGAGTTGCTATGGGGAGGAAGTACAGCGATCTCGGAGAAGATAGAGGGAAGATGTTCATGAAGATTGCTAAAGATTTGATGGACTTCTTCACACGTGTTAACATTGGTGACTATATTCCATGGCTTGCTTGGTTCACTCGCCTCAGTGGGTTTGACGCTGAATTAGATGACCTGGCTAAACGAGCGGATGCATTTTTCGATATGGTTATTCAAGAGCATATTGATAAATCAAATAGTGGAATTGATGGTATGAACGACAATGAAGACCAGAAGGATTTTGTGGACGTTTTACTTGCGGTTCAGAAAGAAAATGCAGCTCATGTCCTTATTGATCGAGTTGGCATAAAGGCAATCATCCTGGTACGGTGATTAATATTTTCATGAATCTTGATTACTCTGTGTGTGGACTGTGGAATACATATATACTTCAGTTCACTTAATTAGTACTTAAATTATGATATCTTAAAATCTATTCCGCATATTAAATGAAGCTTAATTTAGTACAATAGAGTAGTTTTTAGAACAAAATAAGTTCACAGAAAACCCTCACTGAATTAAGTAAAGAATACAGTACTGGATTCAAATTCCAGAGTTTAGTTTGCTTCTTACATTAGCTGGCTTCATTTGAAGGAAGTTAATTTAAGTAATTGAATGCACTTGCAGGATATTTTTACCGCTGCCAGTGATACTACATTTACAACCTTAGAGTGGATTATGTCTGAGCTTATGAGGAATCCGAGGGTGATGAAAAAATTGCAGAATGAGGTCAGGGAAGTAGTTGGAAACAAAGAGGATATAACAGAGGATGATTTGGTGGAAATGAACTACTTGAAGGCAGTGATCAAAGAAACTTTTCGCTTGCATCCTCCATTTCCATTACTTGTTCCCAAGATGTCCAACCAAAATGTGAAAATAAACGGTTACAACATTAAGGCTAAAACACAAGTTATGGTGAATGCATGGGCAATTGGAAGAGATCCCATGTCATACACAAACGCCGAGCAGTATGAGCCAGAAAGATTCTTAAACAGTACTATAGATTATAAAGGGAATGACTTCGAATTAATTCCATTTGGTTCTGGTAGACGAGGATGCCCAGGAGTCCAATTTGCCATTGCTATGATAGAGATTGTTTTGGCAAATATTGTTCACAAGTTTAACTGGAAATTGCCTGATGGTGCAAGAGCAGAGGATTTAGACATGAGTGAATCCACTGGCCTAGCCGCATCTAGAAAATATCCTCTCAAAGTGGTTGCCAGACCATATTTTTCCTGCTTCTAAGAAGCTTCACTATCCTCTCTTGAACGTTGATTTCCTTGTACTAAAACTCTTTTATTGCCTTCTATTAAAAGAAAAATAATCATAAAAATTCACATCATTTGATTACGACTACAGAAAATAAAACACACGACACCAGTTATACGACGCCATACACTTTTCCGTTGTCTGAATTATTTTGATTTTTTTGGACGACGGTTTTAAAATATCTGTCTTCTAATATAAATTCAAGCAACGGCTGTTTTTTATGCTGGACTTGTGTATTTGTTCAAAAAACGTTTATAGATAGAAGAGTTGTGTGACATTTTAGAGCGGCAGGTTTCCCACCATCTAAGTGGTGACAAACTTCTCCTCATACCCAAAATTTCTCCTCATAATGTATTGGTAATGTGACGGATAATCTAAAACTGTGGTCTGAAACTCTGAATCAATAAGTTTTCCTGAAACAAACCAACTTTTCCCCCCAACTATTGTCCCCAAACAATTTAAGAGGGAAGTCAATTTATAGGAGGTGTAGATACCTCTACTAGTGACACTAGTTTGCTATCTCACCAAGCATAATTAACACCCTCTTTGGGACACCCACAAGCCATGGTGAGGCCCAACCGTTACTTGCATCTTGTAGCCCTATGTTCAAGCTACGCTACGGTATCCGGAAGTCGCAAATCCGTCGCCGGGAAGTCACCTTTCCGGCCTTGCCAAGTTGCCTCCATAATATGCATTTCTATACTAGAATAGTTGTTTGCTTGTCCCACATCTAAGAAAATGTAAAGGAGATGGCTTCCTTCACCTATAAAAGGAATGCCTCCTCCCACAACTCAACACATTCATTACATCTCTTGTAATCTTGTTAGGCCGCAAGGCTCGACACACTAGTATAGCTTTCAAGTGGACGTAGTCTCCCGCTCACGCGGAGGCGAACCACTATACTTCGCTTGTGTCGCTCTCTCTCTCCCTCTCTTTTACTTATGGTTAATTAGATCCCCACGAATCCAAGCATTAACATTGGCGCCGTCTGTGGGAAGCCAACACAAAGGCTTCGTCACCTACCACGAACTTTGACCCGAAAATGTCGAGTCGACGCTCATTCAACATCAAATTGGGGCCGGTCAACGCCCAACATGGCTGGTCAACGCCCGGCGGGTTTGGTCAACGCCCAACTCACAAAGGTCAACGCCCGGCGGGTTTGGTCAACGCCCAACTCACAAAGGTCAACGCCGAACAAGGCTTGGTCAACTTTTGGTCAACGCTGACATAGTTGGTCAACGCCAGCCACACACAAAAAAAAAAAAAAAAAAAAAAAAAATTTGGGCGCCAAATTTCTCTGGACACCCAGCCATCTTCTCTGGGCACCCAGGGCATGAAGATGACGATCACTTGAAGTCATCTGCAACGCAGCACTATGGCTCCGCTGGTCCTCTATGATCCGCCGAACAGCTCAGCCCAACTCCTCAGCATCGCCCCTGCTCCGTAAATGGCTCAGCCGGATAGCTTCTCCGCTCCGCCCACTACTGCGCAGGCTCCGCTGAACAGTGCACGTTCCTGCTGCAACTCTGCTGCAAACTACTACAGCAAGCTTCGCTGGACTGTACCACGGCAATCCTCCGCTGGCCTATCCGTTCCGCCGGTCTCCGCTGGGAAACTTACAGCTCCGGAGAGGCACAGCTGGGCTCCGCCGGCACCGGTCCGCTTGGCGTCATCCGCCACCGCTGACCAAGACTCGTTCCGCTACCCATCTGCTAGGCCTGCCATCCATCTCCCCGCTAGTCTCCACCGCCAAACTTCTTCAGCGGCACCGCCGATCTCGGTCAGCGGTAACACCGGCCATGTCCCGCTGGTCTCCATTGCTGGATTTCTCCACTGAACATCCCCCACGAGTCTCCGCCGAACTCTTGAGGCTCCGCCGAACTATCAATCTCCGCTGAGCTACGTACAAGTGTCGAGCCTCCGCCAGACTGCACCACCGGGCAGCTTCCGCTGAACTTCATCACCGGAGAGGCTCCGCCGGACTGTACACCGCTAACCAACATCTGCTCAACCAGCCAAATTTTCTTTGGGCACCCAACGATGCTCTCTACACCCACGTTATTGATGCAGACAACCTATTTTCTGAAGCATCTTCCCTCACCCTCCTCCGCTGGCATCCCTCTAGGCAAACTCCATCACTCCCCGACGGTTATCCCCGAACTCGGCAAAATCTGCAGAACCAGAATTCGCACCTGAGAACTGAGCTATCTTCATCTCTGGGCACCCATTGATCATTGGCAATCCGAGTATAGAACTGATTGCCGGGCACTGAGAAACTCAAAGTACTCGAACATGCCATAAACTGCACACAGCCTCCAGACAATGAGATAAGTTTCCCTCCAACCTATATTGCCCGTCATATAAAGTCAGAGCATGCCATATACACCCATATCGCTCACTAGCTATCATAACTGGCAAAATGATAGCTACTCTATACTTCTGTGCAGACGCACTTGTCATGTTTTAAAACACACATGGTTTGGTGTACTCTGATATAGTGCCACATACATGATATATATACAACGTCATACACAAAGGCTGCTAAGCCCATGCCTCTTATCAAAACCTGACAAGGCATACACGTACAACACACATCCATAATGCCTTTACATGACCTACTATATATCATTGAAGTTGAGTGTTGTCTCCATCAACGTCACATGGTTATTTAATATTGCTTAATAATATTCATGTATTGTTTCAATCATTATCTCTAGCTCACTACTAGACTCTACAAAGTACTTGATGTAAGTCTATTACCATTGACAACTGCCAAGAATCTAAATTAATTTAAACAACTTGTGACCAATAATATGGTCTATGAGCTAGCATTCAACCGATAGTGTATTCCCTCATGCTTTGACACAATTGCACTTTGTGACCACACATGCTTACAAAGTCTACGTATGTATATGTCAATTAATTTCATTACTTATTTTTGAAATGCAAATTAGAGGTACATAGTCAACACGCTTCTCTCTTCATGTATTGCTACATATACACGTGTTATGCGGCTAGGTGATTGACTAATAGGCCACGCCAGTCAAAGCATGGTATATAGTGTGATGCATTATGAATTGTATAGCACCATGCCACTTAGTGCACAGTATTGGTACATTACCATTGCCCCCTGGTCAATGCACATATCAAGCATTTAATAGTTTCACAAACTTACATGCTAATTGTTTACCTGGTCTTAAGGTCCGATTATCCCTCTCGGAAACTTCCTCACAATGGAACCAATACCCCGATGGTCGATTGAGGCATTCCAAATAAAGTCTTATGATCGGATACCTCAATTAAAACCTCGTCCGGTCGGCTCCAGATAAGTCTTTATCTTACGCTCTTTTAATTTGAGCTATTGACATGCCATGCTTTCATAAGTTTTGAGCATGCCTACAACATTTCGTAGATTTAGCAACACTTTCTAGATCTCACATACTAGATATGCCATGCTTCACATACCGATCTCAATGACCCTTTAGCATATCTACAAAAAATGCAAAAATGATATTACCATCCACATTACAAGTAAATGCTATACACATATGCCATGCTTCTATTTTAATTGCAAAATTAAATAAGTATGGGAAACTCAAACAAAATTTTATTACTTGCTCTATGTGTTTATCATTTTTCAACCAACCGCCAAGCGGTAAGGCTACGCCTCATAATGACAATGACCGCTACGCGGCATTGCAGTCAAGTTTCTCATTTGAGAAAACAGTAAGGGACTAGTTAACACAGCCTACGGCAGCCATTGATCCGGCAGTTAACCCCGACGCTTGGGTACCAAAGATTGGGCTCGCTACCCAACACCCTCTGCTCCGCGCAGCTCCCCTCATCAAACAATTTTCCGACCATCCGGAGGTCTATAGCCAGGAGCGGGGGACTCCTCGCAGGGCCTAGCAGGGGCCCACCCGAAAGGGCAAAAGCGTTCGCTCCAACAATTCTAGATGGACGACGCACTCGCACTAATTATGCTTGATATACGGCACAAAGCTACGCTTTGGTATCAACCCGCAAGAACACCCTCCTTGACTGGGGACTTCGGGGACTTGTACATACAGCCCAGCATAATTAGCAACGGCCACGCTCATGCCCCAGGGCATCACCATCGAGCTACCCGTTAGTGCCTCAGCGGCACCGCCACGCTTTCGCGCTCGTGCCTCAGCGGCATTGCCGACCTTTTCGCGCTCGTGCCTCAGCGGCACCGCCTAGCTTTTGAGCTCATGCCTTCCCGGCATCCCTCGAGCTTCCGCTCACGAGCTTACCGCTCATGCCTTCGCGGCAACCCACGAGCTTCCGCTCATGCCGTCCCGGCATCCCCGAGCTTCCGCTCATGCCTTCCCGGCACCCCGAGCTTCCCGCTCATGCCTTCCCGGCAACCCTTGAGCTTCCGCTCATGCCTTCGCGGCACCCTTGAGCTTCCGCTCATGCCTTCCCGGCATCCCCGAGCTTCCGCTCATGCCTTCGCGGCATCCTTGAGCTTCCGCTCATGCCTTCCCGGCATCCCCGAGCTTCCGCTCATGCCTTCCCGGCATCCCCGAGCTTCCGCTCATGCCTTCCCGGCAACCCACGAGCTTCCGCTCATGCCTTCCCGGCATCCCCGAGCTTCCCGCTCATGCCTTCCCGGCATCCCCGAGCTTCCCGCTCATGCCTTCCCGGCACCCCCGAGCTTTCCGCTCATGCCTTCCCGGCACCCCGAGCTTCCGCTCATGCCTTCCCGGCAACCCACGAGCTTCCGCTCATGCCTTCCCGGCATCCCCGAGCTTCCGCTCATGCCTTCCCGGCAACCCTTGAGCTTCCGCTCATGCCTTCGCGGCACCCTTGAGCTTCCGCTCATGCCTTCCCGGCATCCCCGAGCTTCCGCTCATGCCTTCCCGGCATCCCCGAGCTTCCGCTCATGCCTTCCCGGCATCCCCGAGCTTCCGCTCATGCCTTCCCGGCATCCCCGAGCTTCCGCTCATGCCTTCCCGGCAACCCACGAGCTTCCGCTCATGCCTTCCCGGCATCCTCGAGCTTCCCGCTCATGCCTTCCCGGCACCCCCGAGCTTTCCGCTCATGCCTTCCCGGCACCCCGAGCTTCCGCTCATGCCTCCCCGGCAACCCTTGAGCTTCCGCTCATGAGCTTCCCGCTCATGCCTTCCCGGCACCCCGAGCTTCCGCTCATGCCTTCCCGGCACCCCGAGCTTCCGCTCATACCTTCCCGGCATCCCCGAGCTTCCCGCTCATGCCTTCCCGGCACCCCCGAGCTTTCCGCTCATGCCTCCCCGGCACCCCGAGCTTCCGCTCATGCCTCCCCGGCAACCCTTGAGCTTCCGCTCATGAGCTTCCCGCTCATGCCTTCCCGGCACCCCGAGCTTCCGCTCATGCCTTCCCGGCACCCCGAGCTTCCGCTCATACCTTCCCGGCAATCCTCGAGCTTTACGCTCATGTCTACTCGACACACCACACGTTAATGGAACATTGAATTTTTCTACCATTTGTCGTTTACTGACCGCGACAAATCAAATTCTTTTCGCGTTCCATTAATACGAGCGACAACCAAACAAACACAAGCGTTCAAGCATTCAACACTCACGAATTACAAACGCTTACCTCCGCGGCGCTCATGCAACTTGCATCTCGCGAGCATAACCCCGTCAAAATCGACCTCGTTCGTCTCCTTGCGCGCGTCACGCATTTATCATATGCAATTCATTTTCTCACACGACCATATGCGCACTATTACGCTCATATACGCCAACGCATATCAATGCAACTCACATTTGTTGCCCAATGCAACGAGCATTCTACATATGCCGGTTTTTTTTTGTCTTTGTTGTGCAGGTTTACGAGTCCCTTCTTGCTTACGGAGTTCGGGGACTTGTAGGGGCTCCGTACCGCCCGGTTACTTATGCTTGGTGACATCATGTGTATAACTCCCCAACCAAGAAGCTCCTCTTACTTGGGGACTTCGGGGACTTGTAGATACCTCTACTAGTGACACTAGTTTGCTATCTCACCAAGCATAATTAACACCCTCTTTGGGACACCCACAAGCCATGGTGAGGCCCAACCGTTACTTGCATCTTGTAGCCCTATGTTCAAGCTACGCTACGGTATCCGGAAGTCGCAAATCCGTCGCCGGGAAGTCACCTTTCCGGCCTTGCCAAGTTGCCTCCATAATATGCATTTCTATACTAGAATAGTTGTTTGCTTGTCCCACATCTAAGAAAATGTAAAGGAGATGGCTTCCTTCACCTATAAAAGGAATGCCTCCTCCCACAACTCAACACATTCATTACATCTCTTGTAATCTTGTTAGGCCGCAAGGCTCGACACACTAGTATAGCTTTCAAGTGGACGTAGTCTCCCGCTCACGCGGAGGCGAACCACTATACTTCGCTTGTGTCGCTCTCTCTCTCCCTCTCTTTTACTTATGGTTAATTAGATCCCCACGGATCCAAGCATTAACAGGAGGCAAACTCAAACTTAAAATTAAGGCATTCAGACCACAAGAATATGAAAATCCGTTGTATGAGGGCTTGTCTAAATGAGCTGGACCATTTACAATGGTATTAAGGGTTGCCTCAATGCCTTGCCTTAATACCATTGTAAATGTTCGGATAAGGACTGACACCGAGAGGCATGACTGTGTCAGTCCTTATCCGAACATTGTAAATGTCCCAGCGCATTGTATTAAGGACTGACACAGTCATGCCTCTCGGTTGCCTCAATGTCTTGCCTTATGGATAAGGACTTTGGATGTGATCTCTTCGCGTCACTGAATCAATACTCAACGTTGTGGGCTGAGCAGAGAAATCACTGGGAAGTTTGGAGAAAGCACGGGTTTTGCTAAAGCATGACTTTAGCTTCGCTGAGTTGCGAGGGCGTTACCCTTGCTTCGCTGGTTGTATCAGTGGCAGCAGTACTGACAGTCGGCTCCTGGAGAGACTAGGACTGGAAGCACGGTCGCCGGGTTGATCTAGTGACGCTGACAATCGGCTCTTAGAGAGACTAGGACTAGCGCGCGGTCACCGGGTTTCAACAAGGTTGAAGGTTTGCTCCGGGGAGGCTTTGTAATCGCTGGGATTGATTGATTTGAGAGAGAGAGGTCTTTTTCTGTATCGTCTTTAGCCTCTATATATAGGCTGCTCGTAGATTCACTTTCCAAATAGGAATGAAATACTATATTTTAGGCCACAGTTATTGGCCTTGAATCAAATCAAAACACTTAATAGTTTTGATAACTATCGTAAGTAATAAAAGATTGACTCTGTCGTAGCAATCTTCTAGGCAAAGTTAATTACCTTTTGGAGTACTGAACGTAATCTTCTTGATCGCGAGCTGTTGGATATGCACATCTTATATGCCTTCGCGAAGACTTCGTAGCTCCATGCAATTATATATATATATATATATATATATATATATATATATGTCTTCTTGTTAGCGTTCAGCTTAATTAAATGGGCAAGCATTGATTGCTTGATTGGCTGCAAATATCAGATGGCCTGGTCCATGCATGAGCCACTATACATGCAATCTTTAATTGCATGATATATATTCCTTGTTGATTTGTAATCAAGGATAATTATACCCTTCCTATCCTGCTCAATCTCCAACAATCTTTTGGGTGCAATATATGTGGGTCCCTTGATATTTCCCTCTCATGCATGACACCTTTTCCTTTCCTTAATTATTGTCTCACCATGCCTTAATTGCATGGGAAGTATATATACATGCCAACTTGACCTTCGCGAGCCAACCAACTCGTTCGCGCTCGCATCCTTGATTATATCTTCGCGAGGACTCTTTAATTGCAATATATACCTTCAGCTGCAAGTCCACGCCATTTATTCCTTATTCAATAAGAGCCCCTGCTTTTACGTCCACAACCTTTCCTCCTGCTTAATCTTGGTAAGCAAACCAACTATCCTTAATTATCAAATATTTGATAATTAATAGTAGATCAAGGAATATTCATATTTGCTTCACGATTTCTTGGCCTCCAAGTAGGCTTTATTTAGCCTCTAAAATAATATATTTTAACTTGTAGGAAACATATCGTTTGGGCCACGGATACTGGCCCGGATTTCTTCGAGTCTCCCTTATCAGAAAAAAAATGTTATTTTGGGTTCAAACACGTATAAGGGTAGTTTGCGAGCCAACTAGGACTTTTATGGGAGACGGTTAGGATTTAGGGTTGGAAGGAAACGGTTTGGTGATGGTGGCCGGAGTGGTGAGGCCAATGCATATACTAATGAGGCTGTGTCTGGACAGGAAGATTTATTGGTGCTGGAAGAACCATTGCACGATCATAAACCCTCTCAATGCAAGTGTGGAGGCAAGGTCTAAGTCAACATAGGTGATTATTGCTGAGCTTTTTACTAGTACGCAGCGTGATCTCATTGAATATAATAATAGTCTCGTCATTGACAACCAGAAGGGAGGCTCTTGGATGAAGGGCAAGGGCGACTTGGTGTCGAGTGTTATGGAGGACTCCATGGAGATTAAGAAATTGGGGAGCTTACTGAAGATGGGTTTTCCATAATCTACTGTCATTACAAGTAAAGAGGACACCGGGTCTAAAGTGCCAAGTGACAGAGGTTTGGTAGCCTCTAGTATCTAGTTTCCTTTGGGAAGTGGGAATGAACAGGGGTTTGGTATGGCAGGTGGTGAAGGACGGAAAATACTGAAGGTTTCAAATCGTAAATGTCGACCATGTGCTAACAAGGGTGTTGATGTGTCTTCGTTTAAAGTCGTAGGGAAGCGCAAGTCGATTGAAAGTATGGCAATGGAACAGGCGCAAATAAAGAAAGTGATGTTCGATACGTGTGTCACTGAAGTGGTGGGACCACGAGTGATGAAGCTGTTATGTTGGAACGTCCGAGGTATGGGTGGTTTGAGGAGATCTCGAACGTTTAGGGACCTAAAGGATTTCATCCTTGTCCATCAACCAGAAATTGTTTTCCTTATTGAAACAAAATTGATGTCGGTTCAAATGGGTAAATTGATGGTTAATCTGGGGATGGATCGAATCCTTAGCATTCCCAGAGATTACAGTAATGGTGGTGCCCAGAGATTACAGTAACGGTGGTACTTTGGGGGGGGGGGGGGGGTGTTTGTTTCAGTTGCTTTTCGTTCTTCGTGTTTCTGGTACATTGATGTTGTTTGAGCCCAAAAGTAATTTTGGCAAGATCCCTTTGGGGGATTTACCATAGCGGGCCGATACCTGCGGCCCAAAATTAAGTCTACTTGGGTTTGGGTTATAGCTTCACCCATTCTGAGATCCATAAAGAAAACGAGTCCTTATTGGAATCAGGTAGCGGAGATTGAATAGGAAACTTCAATTAATAATCCTTCTATGGCAAGGAACAGTCGAAGTCCTAGGGTATAAATACCAGGTTTCAAGGAAAAAACAAAAACAACTCTTCAATCAACTAATCGCACAGATTATCAAAGCCTCTCCGGAGCAAACCTACCTGCAACCTAGTTGCAACCCAGCAAAGCAAGGGTAACGCCCTCACAACCCAGCGAAGCTAAAGATACGCTTTAGCAAACCCTGTGCTTTCTCCCAACTTCCCAGTGATTGTTGTAACATCCTGACCTCAAAGCCTTTTTTTTTCTCTCTCTCTCTCTGCTCCCTCTATACTCTATAAGTAGTTAGTAAGGAATTGGGTAGCCATCAAGAACAAAATGGATGGGTCTTCTTCTCACTTTTTATTTCCCCCCACCAAGTTTCTCTTATGGTTAAGAGATGTACCAAAGCAAGAGATCGACAATTAAACGTACTTGTATTCAAGCATATGGAGTAATTGAGTAGAAGTGAAATGCTTGCCAAGCTTATTTATTTACAAGCAATATTACATGTGGGAATTCTGCCAAACCATTATTAGCATAAGCTCACAGATATCATGAATACTCTTACCCAGCATATATTCAAGCATTATAGAACCATGAATGGTGGTTTTAGTTGGATTCCCAACCTTAATATTTCATGTCTCCCAAGAGCTACTCAATGACTTGAGCAAGCTCAAATTTATACCAAGAATTTTCCAATTCAGATTAGACCATGCCTGGTCTTAACATCCATAAATCCATAAAAATCCGACCGTACCTGGCCTTGCCATACAAACTCACTATTGTCACAAGTCTTCATTTTCGTTTTCACCTGCTATGTATCATTTCTTTCTTTTCCTCTTTTCCTCTTTTCCCCAGTTAGGCCCATTGCTCGCATTAAGGCCACCGAGCACACCCCGTACTAAGTGGATCCCCGATTGGGTTTTGGGTCTTTCACCCTAGGGAGGCACAATCCCTACTTAATTATCCGCTCGAATCCACGAGCCCCAATCAGGTTTAGGGTCTTTCACCCAAGGGAACTCGACCCTCCTTACTTTTTATGCCGGGCCTAACTGGATTAAAATTACTCAGATCACAAAAGAATCATTCATTGTCTTTAATTTCCTTTCAGTAAACCATTATGATTTGACGATTTCAATCTCTCTTATATCTATGAGCAGGTTATATTTGCAGACATATACATCAATATAATGACTGATCTAACCCAGGCCAAGTCATGCATACAAATAAATATGAGCCCAAACAAGATAGCTAGGTATAACATTTATAGAAACTAACTGATTACTTAAAAGGAGAAACTTCTCGCAGCACCGCCTCATCTCTCTCTTGAGGTCTATCTGGAAGTCTCTGGAGGAAAAAAAGGAAACGGAGGGGAGAAGGTTAGTGAAAAGAAGATGAAGAAAACCCATCCATGGGGTTCCTAATGGCTCCCAACTCCGTACCAGCTCTCCTTAGAGGATAGATGGAGAGAGAGAGAGAGAAGGTTTCGGGTGTTAAATAAAAAGGGTCAGGATGTTACAATTGCTCTGCTTTATCTACAACACTAAGTATCGATTCAGTGAACGCATGAGATCACAACACAAGCCCTTATCCGTAAGGCAATAAGTTCTTTTCAGAAAGGCAGAGAAAAGAACCTTGTGATGAGGTTGGTGCTTTCCTCGTCTACAGCGTTTGAGAGGAAGTCAGGTCAAGGGACTCCCCGACGATCGCGCACTCAAAAGAGATAGTTTGCAACCAGACTGGTTTTGGAGCCAAACATTTGGCACGCCTAGTGGGACCTGCATAGCATTTCTTCGCGATTGCAACCATTGGGAAGTCAAGCGCAAACCCTCACCAGAAGGTTTACGTTAACTGCCCGAAGCACAAGACCTTCAGTTACAGGCTGCACTCTCGTGCAGACTGTCGTGGTCTTTCTAACGAACAGGTGACTCAAAGGTTCTCACTCAATCCGCGATCATCTGACATGTCAACGGAACAGGGTGGAACTCCCCAGCCCGCTACTGAGGGCGACAACGCCCAGGATGTCCAGTCTAAAGAGGTTAGCAACGCGTCAGACACCACCCAGGTGGTCGCGAGTATGGGGACAACTGATCCCTTTATGCCCATTCTCGTCTCAGAAAATCAAAGCATTGAGGAGCGGCTTGCTATCTTTCAAAAGAATAATGTCGCATATAATGAAAGGATGGAAATAGCCATCGCAAAATAGCGTCGAAGGCTTGACAAGATTTTGATTTCAGTTCGAAAGCTTGAAGTGAGCTCGCAACAAACACAGGAATATTAGCAAGATATGCACAAGCAAAGCCAAGAAAACCACAAGGAGCTCGTAGATATGATAAGTGGTCAGGCCGCCCAGAGCAAACACATCTCGGCCAACATCATGAACCAAGCCAAGCATACTGCATCAGAATTGGCAGCTCTTCGCAATGAGGGGTCTAACCTAGCGACCCAAGTTGCCATTCACAAAGCTGAGTTAGACCAAGCTAAAGATGTTCTGAATAAGGCACTATGAGATCCCAACGCTATCTTAGGTTCGCTTGGCCAACCCTCGAGCTCTGGGAAATACATACCACAGAATGCTCGGGAAAAGGGTAGCAGCAGTACCGCTACGCCGTCTGCAACCGCCACTGCCTTGTCAACTAAAAACAAGGAAAGAGCTCTTGTAATTGGCGGCAAAGAGAAGTCTACACCTCTGGCAGCACAGTAAAGTAAAACTTTGAAGTTTGGTGAAGGCATTCCTGCAGATCCTGTCGTGTTTGCTCAATATGACAGCGATGGAGCAGAGAATGTATACCAACAGCTCCCAGGAAATTACTATGGCATTGACCAGGCAGGTAATCCAGTCAAGATAACGGCTCTGGTAAATGATGTGTCCACGCTAGTGATGACTCTTCAGCAATCCACTATGCCCCAGACCATTCGCCTGGAGGAAGGAACAGCAACCGCTAGCCAGACCGTGCCCCTGTAGACTGCTCGCTAGACTGTGGTGATACCTCCACCTCCCGGCCCAGAGTATGTGAGACATAAAGAGGTAGAGGAGATGATCAGGTTGGCTAAAACTAGGGCCCACCTTGATGGGGTTTATGAGTGTCATTTCCCGCCGCACATAATGCTCGCGCCTTTTTCCAGAGGCTACAAAAATATCATATTTTCTACTTTTTCAGGAGAGGATACTGAGAATGCGGCAACTCATCTAGCCAGATTTAGGGTGCAATGCGGCCAGTATCAAAATGATGACATCCTCAAGTGTAGGATCTTTGGTACTTCTCTTTCTGGGGCCGCTTTTAGATGGTTTTCTAAGCTTCGACCCGGATCAGTGGCAGATTGGCCAGCAATGGAAAAACTCTTCCGAGAAATGTTCAGGGCTATCTAGCCTGAGGTTGACTTGGCTTCTCTCACTCAGATGGCCCAATAACCCACCGAGTCTGCTGTTGCTTATCTTCAACACTTCCAGATTCAGAAGGCCAAATTGAGTATGGTATTGCCTGAGAAAGAACTAGTTAAGTTGGCGATCAAGGGCTTGGAGCCACGCCAGCGAAAGAAGCAACATGGCAGCATGATCCAATCCATGGGAGAGCTTATCACAAAGGTGGGTAGCTTTGAACATCTCCTCAGAGAAATCGACGCTAGAAAGAATGCGTCCAACGAGACATATGTGCTAGGAAAACACCGTACAGTGGCTGTCCTGGACTATCAACCAGCCACCTATGATCCTTATTATCAAGGTGATGAGGTATACCAAGATGAAGATGATGAAGAGGAGAATGAAGTCCCCGCATTTGAGCTGACAGGGAGGAAGAACTCAGCCTTGAAGCATTTGAAATATCTAAGGAACCTGTCAAGCTCAGTCCATAGCCTTCACCAAGCCTGAGTTCGCGACGTATACATACGATGCCAATAAGGCACATGAGATCTTAGATGAGATGATCGCTGTGAAGATGGTAAAGACAGACTTTGGACCATTCCCTCCGCCAAATCAGTTAAACAAAGGAAAAAAGTACTACAAAAAAGTACTGCAAATTTCACAATCTGTGGAATCATAATACAGCTGACTATGTGAAGCTAAAGGACCAGATTCAGGTATGGCTCAATAATGGTAGTTTGCAGGTTGAAGCCCAGGCAACCACGGCAGTGCTAGTAGACCTGAACCCTTTTCCTGACACCGGTGTTAATATGGTCGATGTGAATTGGACCAAGAAGAATCAAAGGAAGCCAACCCTAGATTTGACTACTAGGGGTCAAGAAGAAGACAAGGATGAGGTCCCAGCAAAGAAGAAGGCCAAACCTATCAGCGAAGCCTCACCAGTGGTCTTATGCTCGCGATGCAAAGAGGAATGTGGCATCTAAGTGTCGCATGAAGAGGTTGAGCAGACATTTCGCTTTGGCTCTTTCCCACCAGTCAAGTGGGCTTCATCATCGCGAAACTATCAATCTTCCAGCCCAAAAGCTAGATACAGGATAGAGTCACCACCATCCCCAAAGGATTCCAACTTGTTCAGGAAATTGAAAGTGGCGGCGGCCGAACATAAGCGAGATGGAAAGGTTGGGCGCGAGCACAAGGATGTCTTGACTAAACCCTATATACCACCTGCTTCAATCTCCTCCATCAAGGAAGGCAAGTGGTACACCAGGGAGAAGGGAAAGGCGGCAGAAATCTGCCCTTCCAAGAAAAGGAAGCTACAGCGCAGGTCTGGAGAGGTCAAGAGAACACTAGAGGTTCTGGATCAGGGACTGATCAAGCCTTCGCAATTGGTCAAATCTTCTGAACAATATCAGAAGGAGATGGAGGCGCTAGCGGCTAAGCCATTGGTGGCTCCCCGTAGCTTTCAAAAGCAAGCAAGCAAGCTCGGAGATAAGGGCATCTGAGCCTAGTGTTTTATGTAGGATCACAAAGGAAAGGACACCACCACCAGCTAGGAAGGACAGCTCGCCAACTAGGCGGCCACGTGTCAAGCGCAGGTTGTTTCGCGAGGAGCTTGAAACCAAGTACTCAGTTTTTGAGAGACTGGGGGCAAGGACAAACCTTCAGATACCTTGCGATGGAGACCTAAGAAAGTTCAAAGTCTAGTGGTCGCGCCCTCTAAACAGGTCCCAGTAGAGAAACTAGAGTCGGACCCACCAAGGCAAGTCGCCGCTATAGCAGAACACGGGCAAGAGGAAAAGCAGCCCCTCGTAGAAGAATCGTTGGTAGCTCTGGTGGCTAGACAGTTCAACACCGAAATCCCAGTCGATGAACCCAAGCTTAACCTTGAAGACGACATGGATGAGACAGAAGTGGTTGACACCTCCTGTAACATGGTTTATGTGCTTCCCGCGAAATACGCTTTAACAGTCCCCGCGCTGGAGTGTGCAGAAATCGAGGAAGGTGCTGAACAGCCTCTGCAGATTGCCTCAGCGGCAACAACACCTGTTGAAGAGGTGATGTTCCTCGAAACTGAGGACGCAAATAGCAAGGAATTCTTCATGAGCTTTACAAGACCTACACCTACTATGGTTCAGCATATGTGGCCTTTGTATATCACGGCGAAAATTGGCTGCACCAAAGTTAGCAAAATCATGGTCGACACCGGAGCCACAGTTAATGTCATTATTACAAGGACCAAGCAGCTCCTTGGAATCAAGAAAGAGAAGATACAGTCCAAGTCCCTCACGCTTAAGAACTTCACGAGGACTGTAACGAAGACGTTAGGTCTACTGTTCCTGCGTATCAAGGTCAGCCCCGCAGAAGGGGTTTATGCTTTCTTTGTTATAGCGGCCTACAGCACCATTCTAGGAGGGGATTGGATTAACCGGAGCTATTATGTTCCGTCTGCTCTCCACCAGGAACTGATTATATGGAACAGGGTTACTGAAAAGGCTGAGGTGATTAAGGCTGATCCTCGCCCGTTCCCTGTGTCCGCGAATTATGTAGATGCCAGGTACTACTTGGAGCCAATTTCTCCATTGCAGGTCAGTGGCATCGATAATAAGGGCCACCCCATAGGGGTGACGGCCTCTAAGTTGGTACAGTGGGGGCTCACGCTCGCAAAGGAAGACCTGGAAAGGCCCAGCCACGCTGTGCCCAATACTTTTACTAATTAATGGATTACGACCTTCCAGAGGAAGGACTAGAGGCCTTCCATTCTTTGTACGAAAGGCTATCCTCGTACTTGGTGGAAAAAGAGGCCTATGATCGAGTCACAACCTTAGAAATTGTTAATGAGGAATTCTCTGACCATGAAGGTGAAGAAGAAGAAATCCAACTCGCCCTAGAGCATTGGATGACACACCTCCGAAGATTAGGGACCCTACTGAAAAGGTCAATCTGGGAACAACTGACGAGCCCATGGAAGTGGCTATCAACACCTATTTAGAGCCTAGCGAGAAACAAAGGCTCATCAACTTATTGCTGGAATACAAGGAATGCTTCGCAAAAAAATACGAAGATATGCCCAGCCTGTCACTAGACTTGGTATGCCATCAGCTGCCAACACTCCCTGACAAGAGGCCTGTGAAGCAAGAGCCGCGAAGAATGAACTCTGAGGCCCAAGTTCTGGTCAAAGAGGAAGTTGAAAAATGAACAAGTCAAGCATTATCAAGGTGGCCAAGTACAATCAGTGGTTATCCAATATAGTGCCTGTTCGTAAGAAAAATGGTAAAATGAGGGTCTGCGTGGATTACATAGACCTTAATTTGGCTACCCCTAAAGATGTCTACCCCATGCCCCGTCGCGGACATGCTGGTAGACGCAGTCACAGGGCACGAACTGTTCCCTTTCATGGACGGAACAGCGGGATATCACCAGATTCCTATCGCGGAGGAAGATAGACACAAGACCGCGTTCCACTGCCTAGGGTTCGCAGGAGTTTTCGAATATGTGGTCATGCCTTTTGGACTAAAGAATGCTGGGGCCATATATCAGAGAGCTATGAACCTGATCTTCCATGACATACTTGGGAAGATCTTAGACGTTTACATTGATGACGTGGTTGTGAAATCTAAGAAGCGAGGAGACCACATTGCGGATCTCCGAAAGGTTTTCGAGCGCATGCGACTACACAAGCTCAAGATGAACCCCGCCAAGTGCGTCTTTGGAGTTTAGGCAGGCGATTTCCTGGGTTTCATAGTCCATCAAAGGGGCATTGAGGTCCCCGAAGATAAGGCCAATGTGGTTATTAACGCATCACCCCTGCGAATGAAGAAAAAGCTACAGCGGCTACTGGGTAAGATTAATTTCCTGCAACGCTTCATTTCCAACTCTGCTGGGAAAATCCAACCTTTTTCCCCACTGCTAAAGCTGCAAGGATAGAACGAGTTTGTATGGGAACCTAAACATTAAGAGGCTTTTGACAAAATCAAGGCCTATTTGGCAAGCATGCCGGTGCTTATTCCTCCCAGAGCCGGATTTCCATTAAAATTGTATATTTCGGCAGCTGAGGCTTCCATTGCCAGCCTACTCACTCAGGACGATGAGGATGGCGTCGAACATGCTATCTTATACCTCAGTAGGACACTCACAGATTGCGAAACGAGGTACACGCCAATGGAAAAGCTGTGTCTTACGCTATACTTCTCAGCATGCAAGTTGCGGCACTACATGTTATCATTTACTACTTGCATCATCGCCCAAACTGACCTGGTCAAATATATGTTGTCACGACCCATCCTAGGAGGTCGCATTGGCAAGTGGGTGCTCGCCTTGTCAGAATTCTCGGTTCAGTACGTCCCACAAAAAGCAGTCAAGGGACAATCCATCGCGGAATTTCTCGCGCATCACCCTCTGCTGGACGTCCCTGTGGTGAGAGATTTAGAGGTTGCTGCTGAAACTTTAGATTGCTCGGACTTGGTGTGCTTACCAGAGTACACCTCTCTGTATCAAGCCATAGTCTCACTCCAACCCTGGGTGTTGTATTGTGACGGTTTAAGAACGGATACGCTAGCAGGGGCAAGAGTCATGTTAGAAAACCCAACTAACGATCGGTTTTCCTACTCTTTCCAGTCAGAGTTCCAATGCACCAATAACCAAGCAGAATATGAGGCCCTCATTATAGGCCTAGAATTGTTGCTGGAACTAGGAGTTAGAGACATCCAGGTTCGCAGAGATTCATTGCTCGTGATCAATCAACTTTGCGAGAAGTTCAGGTGCACAAGCTACCTGCTCGCACCCTATCTAGATCGTGCATTGGAGCTTTTGAACCAATTTGATGACGTGGACTTGGAACATATTCCTCGCGAGTGCAACTTTGCAGCCAATGAGCTCACCCAGCTAGCTACAGGCATTACTTTGAAGTATGGTGTTCGCGAGCGCATTCTAAAGGTCGAGAGCCGCACGTTGCCTTCATGGCTCGTGCGACCTGACCCACCTGATGACGCAACGGTGGCTGTCTTAGACCCTATGGATGTGGACTGGCGAGCTCCTCTGATCGCCTACCTTAAGCAGCCAGATTCCTCTATTGACAAGAAGATATGCTTCCTTGCGCTTAATTATTTTCTCAGAAATGTCTGCGCCGGCGCGGTGAAGACGACATCGATTTCAGGTGTGTATATGGCCGTAAAGCGAAGCGACTGATGCGAGAAGCACATGCCGGTGTATGTGGAGCCCATCAAGTGGGTCCTAAGATGCGTTGGCTGATCCGGAGACATGGTTATTACTGGCCCAGTATTTTAAAAGATTGCATCGCGTTCGCGAAGGGGTGCCAAGATTGCCAGGCACATGGACCGGTCCAGCAAGTTCCCAATATCCCCATGCAGCCTATTATAAAGCCTTGGCCTGTGCGAGGCTGGGCAATAGATCTGATTGGGATAATCCATCCTCATTCGTCTCTCCAGCACAAGTTCATCATTGTCGCTACAGACTTCTTTACTAAGTGGGTAGAGGATGAAAATTTGAAGGAGGCCTCGGGTGCCACCATTCGACAATTTATCTTTCAAAATATTATTTGCAGGTTTGGCATTCCAGAGATGCTAGTTTCAGATAGGGTGCAGCATTTATGGAACGCGATATGCAAGAGCTTGTGGCTGACTTGTGTATCCAGTTTATCCATTCTACCTCTTACTATGCTCAATCCAACAGCCAAGCAGAGGCCAGTAACAAGGTTATCATCACGTTGCTAAAGAAAATGCTCGCAGAGAATACTCGCTAGCGGCATGAAAGGCTCTATGAAACGCTATGGGCTTATCGCACTTCCAAGCGGAACCCTACTGCCACCACACCCTATGCTTTGATGTTTGGCTATGATGCAGTTCTCCCTTTGGAAATCAATGTTCAGGCCCTGCGCGTCCAGGATCACTACTAGAATTTTGTTCTAGACATCACATCATTTAAATTGGTCGAACTTGCACACGATGTAAAAAAGTCATCTAACATCATTTTAGAAAAAAACCGATTTAAATGTATATCATTAACATCGGTCCTTAAAATGACCGGTGTTAAAAGTTTCGTTTTAAAATTTGTGGGAACCTCATTTTTCTGAAAGCGCTAAGTGTTTAAGTGAATTATAAGAAGCGGGTACTAAAACTTAAAACTTTCACAGTTAAGAGAAAAAGGAGCCCTCGACTCTCGACCAAAACTGAAACAGAAACCCTAAGCTCAGTCTCCACTCTTGACCTCCATTCTGAACCTAGACCCGAGCTCCTCTTCCTCTCAAGCTCGAGCTCCTCCTCCTCTTCCTCACTCGAACTCATCGCCTCCTTGGCTTCTTCGGCATCGACTTCGTCCAGCCCTTCATCTCACGTGCCTCACCAAATTCGTTGACTCCGACCCCGCATTTTGCTCCAAGGAGGAGAGGAAATCATCCAGGCTGTTCTAAACGGCGTCGTTCCGTCTTACTCTCTCGAATCGAAGCTTGGAGTTTGGGAGGAAGGATTCAATTACGACGCCGGTCGGAGACGAAGTCCAGCTTGGGTATGTTCTCTATATGCCAGATCTGTACGTATGATTGTTTTGTGGGCTATTGTTTTCATTTGGGCGAAAATTATTGTATGGATTTATGGGCTATTGTTGAAGTTTTTTTCTTTGGAGTTTAAGAAGCCCCCGATAGAGTTTGTGGGTGGCTTCAAGAACGGTGAATTTGTGGAGAAAGTCAAGTCCAGCTTGGGTATGTTCTCTCTTGCTTCCTTCCAATCTTTATACCAATTGAAATTGTGAGCTATGCAATTTTGGTTTTAATTGCTTTATTCTATGATTTGTATGGTTACCTTGAGTTTGAACGTACTGTTGATTTTGTTATGCTTTTGAGATTGGACGGTCTGGAGGTTGAAAAGTTTTTCTTGGTGATTTGGTGATTGAGGATTTGGCAAGCATGGCAGAAGTACATTGATATTGTTAGTGAGCTATATCGATCCTACTTGGACTGATGGTTTGATTGTGGTGAGTGGTCTCGCTAGTCCTTGTTGTTTTCGATGTTTCTCTGTATTAGTACAGTGGTGTGGTTACTTACTTTCTGTTTGGTTTTCTTGTCGAATTGTTTGTTTTGTATTGCTAGAAGAGCAAAGGTGGAGATGGCAGCTCGATTGGTAATGATTCAAAAAGATCAATAGGACCGGTTTTCAGCACTTTTGTTTATGAGGAGGGATCTGAAAATGATTTGTAAGCTTCTTCACTACTGCTAACTACAGGAGGTTTGATATATTAGGAGTTCATTGTTATATCTACATGGTTTTTGATGCTTTAAGTTCTGCTGAAACTATCATAATCATGTTCAGCATTTTTTGTATGCTTGAGTTAGCTTTTTTGTTATTTAATTTATTAGCTCAGTTTGCGAACTAGAAGTGGAGATTACTTGTATCTTGGAATAGTGATTGTGGTGGTCTTGTGTCTTGTCTGTGAAAACTATAAGTTGCACAATTGGAAGGCCGATAGAGTACTTGTTACTAATTATGTGAAGTTTTATACACGATCTGATCTTGCTCTTTGTGTATAATATCTTGCAGAACTAAGAGTTCTAGTTATCTTGTGTCTAAGTGTTTAGTTATATAAATTTTGTCTTTCATAGTGCTTCAAGTCATCTGAAGTCAATGAGCTAATCTTTGTCATATTTTATAATTCCTTGGCATGGGCTAATACTGTTTTGTCAAAAGAAAAAATAAAATAAAATTAAGGTCATGCTAAGGTGAAGTTGTTTACTTTGCAGCAAGATGGATGCTATACATGCCTTTGCCAGAGAAGGAGAAGTGGATAACTTGCTTAAATGCATTGATAGTGGTGTTTAAGTTGATGCAAAGGGTTTGTTTCTTCCTATCCATCTTGTTTTTAGCTTCATTCAAATTCTTCTCAACATTATCATCCTTCCTGATTCCACAAATATTGTTATACTACAAAGTCATATGTTCTCTGTTTCTGGGTTGTGAGAGAGTAAGGGAGCTTATGAACAAGGAGCTCGTTTCCTTGTTAAGCTAGAAATGAAGCTTAATGTCCATGTTTAGTTGCCTAAAACCTTTGAGTATCACTAGATACGGTACTGCAGAATTCTGAGGAATATTAGCTTTGAGAAGTTAATTCCTTTATTTAACTAATCTTAATCATGGTTTTCAGACCTAAAGTTATGCCTTGTCAAAAGTTTAACTATGCCTACGAAAATCTGCTATTATTTTAATGTACATGCTCATTTGCATGTTTGCCAATTTGGGTTTTTCACATATGGATTTAATACATCGTATTTCTATTTGTGACACATTCAATGATTTCATTCAAAGGGCTACTTGTTGGACTGAAATGGATTTCTATTATGGAAAAGCTTATTTGTAAAACATTCTTGCCCTAAGTGTTTTGAGTCAAAATTGTAAAACAAAGTTTCTTATCTTCTCTTAAAGGGTCTTAGCAATTGGTTTACTGTTTTACTCTTGCTTTGAATATATAACTATAACCACTAGAAAAGCTGTTGATTGTTGTACAAGAATAATGTCTTCAATCTGTTCAAGTATTGTAGATTGTTTTATAGACCGGTTTATGCTAAATTTTTGCGTCTTGAAAGAAAACAGGTTTAAGCTAAAGCGCCATTTCTTGGCAGAATCCTATTACAGTTTGAACCTCAGAAGTCAGAGCTGCTTGGAGGGCTGTGGATAATGGGTTCTCAGCAGTTGATGCAGTTGTTAATTGACGGCTGTTCGGCCTGTGAGGAACTCAGATGTGATGGTACAGGTGAAAGCTTCAATCTTTGATTCACTTGAGTTGAGAAAAATGTCATTAGTTTTTCTGTACTCATGGGAATGATTTGATTAGTATTCAATGGTAAATACTGAGTTTAGTTTTTTATCTATTGAATAGGTAGTCACTTTTTGTGTGTAGTAGAAGAGGAATTGTTGCTCTCTAATTGGTAATGAGATTTATGATTCAGTTAGTTACCAACATTAGTTTTGGATGTTAGTCTTGGATGGAAACCAGGAGTACTTTTATTTCAGTGTTCTTCGTCTAGGCAGTGGAACATCAAATGGTATTGCATTTGTATAACAAACATGTGAATTCCTAATGGTGAAATCCTAGCTCGAACATGAAGTGTATATTAATATTGGGATTTGTCAAATGAAATTTTGCTAAGCATGTTGATGGGATTCACAGCTAGGATTGGCAGTTTTTTACTAATGCTATTATTGGAACAGTTGGGCCCGGTGGGAGTGCAGATGAGAATGGAGTGACGACAATCGATGCTCTGGTCATGGATGGGGTAAGCAGTATTCGCATATCCATAGGTGACGATGAAGGTTGGAGTTGTTGCTGCCATGAGGTACGTCAAAGATGGAATCAAAGCTGCTAGGTTAGTTATGCAACATACCGAACACACTCTGCTAGTTGGAGAGAAAGCCTCAGTGTTTGCTATTTCAATGGGTCTTCCAGGACCAACAAAACTTAGTTCATCAGAGTCGATGGAGAAGTGGATTAAATGGAAAGAAAATCACTGCCAACCTAACTTGTGAGGAACTCAGATGTTCTACCTAAAGGTGGATGTGGCCCTTACCATGCAAAGGACTTTGTAAGCCTTTATGATGAGACATGTTCAAATACCACTCCAGTAGGCAATATTAGATCCAGTTCTCATATTGGTCTTCACAACCATGACGTCATATCAATGGCAATTATTGATAAAGTAAGTTAATAATCTAAGTTATTAATCTTCGCTAGATTTCGTTGTAAACTTTGATTTCACTAATTTACCATATTCTTCTTAGATAGGTCACATTGCAGTTGGTACCTCGACTAATGGAGCCACATTCAAGATCCCAGGGAGGTAAGTTATACCTGGACATTTTACTGGTTCATATTATACTATAGTCTTATTCGTAGAAGTTACAACACTTGCTTGTCCTTTTGTCTTTTCAATTGTTGTTATCATAAGTCACTTTGTGAAATTTGGTTCTGCTTCTGTAAAATGCTATACAAATATCACAAGGCTTTTAGACAAGATACAATTGGTTGGCTTCCTATAGATATAACTGGATTGGTGTCATAAAAGCTAATCAATAATGATGAATTGTCAAAGTTATCACCGCACTTGCAGGTTGATTCACTTTGGTTGGCTTTCTTTGATTCACTTGTATATATGTACACACACACACACACACACAGCTTCTGCGAATCCTTGCCCTACCTTGGTCTCATCCTCATCGTCGACAGCTAGGGTTTTCTCATCTACTTCCACTCCGATCACTGCCACCCTCTTCCCTGGCGATGCTATCAGCCCTGAGATCATCGAGTCTATCAAATAGGTCCCTCTTTGATCCTTATTCACTTTCTGCTCTTCAATTTCCCTTTATGACTGGTTTATTTTGCATCGGAGTTGTGTATGATTGTATGTTTGTGTATGCATCTGTGTATAATTAGTTATATACACTCACTCGCACTCAATGAACTTGAATCTAGGGTTTTGAATTTAGATTCTTTATTGGATATTAGATTATTTTTTCCCTGATTGGGTATTTTTGTTGTTTAGCATTTTACTATTCACAATTTGATTATTTGATTCCTTGTGAGTACCTTTTGCAATACATAAAGCAAATATAATACAGAAAACTGACGGCCTTTTTGTCAAGGTACATCAATTGTTTTAAGGATACAAAAACTCATCTTATCCAAGTTTTGTGTCCCTTTGTGCATGAACAGTCATTTTCAAAAGATAACCAGTTGTTTAAGTGTTAAGTTGTCTGCTGCCTGTTATTAATTGATAAGCTGTAGGAAGTTATAACTTATAATATACCTTCATTTCATGGTCAATCCTTTGAGGAGTTGAATTATTGGCATGCAAGTGCCATTAGCTCAGTTACAGCCATTCAATTTTTCAGATTATACAAGTTCTCATTGAAATCTTATTGTAAGTCTAAGAGTTTAGAGTATTCCAGGTTGCAGATGAACTTGTAGAGTTTTCTGACCCTATCAATGGTGTCACATCCCCTGATCAAATTGACGAGGTGCACATTGAAGTGGCTGATTATATACAGAGTTTGATGTAGGAATGTGACTGCCAAGATGTTTTTTGAGTAAGGCTAGCTAGTTTTGGCTTTGAAGCAAAACTTGGTGTGGAACTTTTGTACATTGTTGCTCATATGTTTCCAAGCTAGCTTTCGTAAGTTTAGGGGTTTATTTTGTGAATTATGTTGAATCATGAATTTGGAAAGAAAATTAATGGAAAGCCCCTTATTTTGGATGATGAGAAATGCAATTTTTTTCCCAGCAATAGCTAAATACAAAGTTTTCACATCATGCTTGTCAAAATGAAGTGAAGTATATTAAAGCATAATAAAACAGTAATGCCAAGGAAAACGAAGTCAGTTGAGAGATTAGAAATCAGTATCAAAAATGAAATCGATGTCCTATGATTATCAATATATCGAATTGTAACTCAAATCCGATGTAATCAAAACTACTGCACATCTATTTCTAATCACCAAACCGTAATCTATTATGAACATACAAATCACCTACCATGGAGCAAACAGATGTGTGGTCAAAAGGTGAACATCATTTCTGAATAAAAAAATGATGTAGAATAAAGATACAGACATCGTTCCTAGGAAAATAATGTGGCAACCTACATGTAAAAATGGTCACGAACAAACAATACTCATGGGAACTGATGTCTACAAGTGTACTGGACATCGCTTCTGAAATAGAAATCGATGCAAATGTTTACGTAGGTATTGTTCGACATATACTTTATTAAGCATAAAATGTGAAAATATGAAGAATTAGACATACCTAACATACAAAAATATGATGATTATAACGATTATACATCGATTTGTTTTTTAAAATCGATGTTGGTTGTTGTCTGGGATATCAGTTAAAAACGCGCTTATACTGATGTCTATATCTTTCTCTACACCCACTAAGACATCGGTCGAAAATTAGTTTAACATCGGTTCTGGACTGATGTCTATGAACAAAATTCTAGTAATGGATCAACATCATTTGATTGGTGACGATTATGTCCAGGCTATGTAGCAGGAGCATGAAGATCTTAGCGAGAGGCGCTTAGAGGCTCTGGACAACTTAGTGATGGAAAAGCAGCTCATTGCTCGCACCTATGATAAGAGGACATGTGGCCACAGTTACATGGAGAGCGACCTCGTTTGGAAGGTTGTCTTACCGCTAGGCGAGAAGTTGATCGACCGCGGTAAATGGACTCCGCGCTGGGAAGGACCCTTTATGCTTCACCGAATTCTCGATCGCGGGGCCTTTCACCTTAAGGATTTGGACGGCGAACTCCATCAATACCCAATCAGTGGCAGGTTCTTGAAGAAATATTACCCCAAGTGTCTGGGAATTTGAAGATCCCCCAGATCCACCTGTTCCTGGGACAGGGGAGCAAACATAATCTTACTATTTTCGCGTCCTCCCTTACATTTAGGCCTACTCAGTGGCCCCATTCTCCTGTATTTGCTTCACATAGTAAGACTAGGGGCTAACATTCTATGCCATCAGGCCTTGTATTCGCAGCCTTGTTTTCTCTTATTGCGTTTAAATTTGAGAAATTTCTTCAATTCTTTTGACAATAAGTGTTAAGAGTTTGAGCATGTTTAACATGACCTATACCAGAGGCCTCATTACATAATGGAACAATGGAAAATATCAAAAGAAATATACTCGTATTTATAAAGTGGCTTTGCGGCCAAAAGCAATACAAATAAAATCGAGAAAGTTATATTTGCAGGATTACAAAGCCTCAAGTGGCTAAAAGTCATAGGATTTCAGATCTTCTAGGAGTTTCTGGATTTTCTGGGTGCCATAAGGAGGGGACCAGTGATGATCGCTCTTGCTCTTCCTTTCTTCACCCTCCTCAAATCTGAGCTGCAGCTACTATCGCCTGTACTGCAAGGAGAGGGAAGGAAATAATCCATCGCAATCCTTCCAGTTGGTTATCCTCCAAGATAAAGGTGGTCATCAGAGGAGAGCGCAGCCCAGTTGCCTTATCTCCCTCCGGGACAAAACAGAAGTTTGAGCCCTAAGCCCAGGAGGTAGGACGCCGAAGAAGAGCGTAGGGCCTTGAGGGGCCTCCCACCTTTCTTCGGTTTACTCCGAGCAGGGGGACCTAAGGAGAGGGACTGCTCATAATGTGGTATCCCGCACTAGGAGCTCCTCGTGTTCTTTAGCCTATCCGAAACCTAGGATGTTCCACCTAGGCTTTCAAAAACCAAAGACATGAGGTTGCCTGAGATTAGGCCATAAAGCCTACCCAGGACTTGAGATTAAGCCATAAAGCCTAAGATCTAGAGGCTGAGAGCAAGATGGTGAGGAGAAGATTTCAGAAATAGAAGGAAGAGAAGTAGGGCTTGTATGGTTATTTCTGGGTAAGCCATGGTTGCGTGTAATTTCATTTCCACAAGTACAGACATTTATAGGGCCAACCTCAGTGGCCTCAGCCCTGTGATGGACGGTTGAAGTAGATTCAACGCCATCAATGGAGCCATCAATAAGAATTGAATGCTGTGATCTCGGAAATGAAGGAAAATTGAAGACGCGTGGGAAACGGAGAGGTCTTCAAGGAGGTAACCGCTTCGTTTCAAGATTATCTTTTAAAACTGTTTTAATGCGCAATTAAGGCAAAGTTGAACACTGTATTGCCTACAAAATTTGAAGAAGTATGGGCCAGCAAAGTGGGCTAAATAACTAAATAATATTAATATTAATATTGTTCATACAAAATAATGGGTCTAATACTAGAGGCCTAAAGTCCGCGGCCCGCATAAGTTAGACAGAGGAAATGCTCGTCCAAGCGAAAGCCAGCGTCAGCTGTGGCTTGTTCAGCTTGTTGTACTTCTCCGCGTGCTTGGGTCAAGTTTTGAGATAGCGTTTCAGAAACGGCTAAGGGTTGCTCCAGTTGAGGCTCCTCATGGGCGAGCATGGCCATCACGGCGGTTAGTTAGGCCTGAAGATCCTGAATCTGGGCCCAAAGATGATTCTCCACGACCTCAAGTCTTTACTACTGATGGCCCGCTCACCCAGAAAGTCGCGCAGGTTGTCCATCTGTTGGGTAAGGGCTTGATAATGGGCTTGCGCCTGCCTGGCCTGCGCCATCGCAGCCGTTTTCTCATTAAGTCACCTGGGGAGATCATCTAGCAGCTTGTCTATGTCGTGGAACTGGGCCTTAATGATGCATCCTTGCAGAGAAGTAGCCAGAGTTACTCTAAAGCTCTGGTGGGCACGCCAGGCGTCAGAATGTTAGGTCCCAGGAGACGGCGAAGGCCTTCTCTGGCGTCATCTACAACTCTAGGGGGAGTTACTTCAAGCACGTGAGCCAACCGCCCTAATCTGGGATGTTAATTAGTTAATTATTGCGTAACTAATTAACAACAATCATGTTCCTCGTGTACAAAAAAAAAAGGACAAAATATTGTTTACTCCCTATACTTATAGGGAGTCGACGTTTCAGTCCCTTGCCTTTCAATTTCACCTGAAAACTCCCTAAACTCTCCAATTTCACCCGATTGGTCCTTGCCGTCAGTTTTCAGTCAAAATCTCTGTTAAATTGCTGACGTGGCATTCCTTACACCCTGAAATGTCTATAATACCCTCAGTTTTTTTTTTCTTTTTTTTTTTTCTCTTTTTTTTTTTTTTTTTTTTTTTTACCTCTTCTTCTTCTTCCCCTCTCTCCTCCTCCGTTTATCTCCATCCTCTTCTTCACTGCAACCTTCAGCCACCACCAACCTCTACCCTATGTTCCGTTCTTGATTGAACCTAACAAAGACTCTTCCTTTCTCTGATTTTCCCCAATTTCAATTGCCCCCATTTTTAACTCTCTAGGGCTTTCACAACTCTCACCTACCTCCATATCCTTTCTATCTCAACCATGGATGCCACTGCCCCCCCAGCCTCAATCCCTGACCAGAACCCCTCGTCCGGCCCATACGTGCTGACATTCCCCGACCCGAAAACCTGGGCCAAAGCCTACAGAGAGTACGAGTCCAATATCCTACACCAATGCGAGGTCGGATCGAGAATCGGGTGCGCCATCATCACATCGAGCAAGTGTAAGCCGCTGTGGTGGCGGTTTTTGATTGGGCAAAAAGCACCGGACTTGAAGCAGAGGACGGAGTGCGAGGAGAGAGAGACAGAGGGGTGTTTGGCTCCTAATTGTAGGGCGGGTGGGCTGGTTGGTTGTTCCGGTGAGGTTGATCGGGTTTTAGGTGGTGGCAGTGAGACTTTTAAGTTGTAAATATGGGCATTATAAATGTATGTTTTGCTGATCACACCAGTAAGGTGGGGTTCGGAGTTGAGACCATGGAACCCTCCCCAGAATCCCTCAATAAAGGTAAAAGCTTCAACCTTCACTTCACATTTTTCCTTAATTTTATCAATTTTTTTGTTTTTTTTTGTTTTTGCTTAAGTTCTTGTTATGTGATTGAGAATTGGGATATATGAGTTAGGGAAGTGTTTTGAATTAGAGTGATAGGGTTTTGTGTTGTTTATGGGCAATTGTTAAGTTTGCAAGGGCTACTGGGAAGGTTTGGAGGAGAAGAAGGACGAGAAAGGTTTGGAGGAGGAAGATGTGGAAGAAGAGGAGGGCTTGAAGGGATCCAAGGAGGAGTTGGAAAATGAAGAATATTCGAATCGGGATTTGGAAGAGGAGTCGGAAGAGGAATCTGATGAAGATTCCGATGATGATGATGTGGAGGTGGTGGGCGGTGGCGGAGGGGAAAATGGAGGTGGTGGTGGAGGCTAATGAGGAGGAGGAGATAGATGGTTTTAATGATCCAACGAGAGAAGAGTGCATGGAGGATCTGTTGCTTGTGTGCAGTCGGATGGGGTTGAGTACGAAACAAGGCGACAAGGAGAATATAAACAGAGGCGGAGAGAGGGGAAGAAGAAGAAGAGGTATAAAAAAAAAAATTTAAATAAAAAAAAAAAAAAAAGAGAAAAAAAATACAAAAGAAAAAAATAACTGAGGGTATTATAGATATTTTAAGGTGTAAGGAATGCCACGTCAGCAATTTAACAGAGATTTTGATGGAAAATTGACGGCAATGACCAATCGGGTGAAATTAGAGAGTTTAGGGAGTTTTTAGGTGAAATTGAAAGGCGAGGGACTGAAACGTCGACTTTCTATAAGTATAGAGAGTAAACAGTATTTTGTCCCCAAAAAAAAATGTTCCTCGTGTACAAGTGAATGACCCCATAGAATACTAGAACTCCAACAATCTAGCTTCTTCTTCACAAAACCAGATCTGCTTCTATCGGTCTCCACTTGCCAATATTGCTGAGATTGCCAGCTGCATAAGATGCAATTGCATAAAGAAGGCTACAGTTA